>OZ010800.1:437336365-438536365 GCA_963932465.1 Maratus speciosus
TGTTGGTGTATGGTGGCATCTCCATTGACGGGCGCACTGACCTCTACATCATTCGAGATGGAGCTCTGACTGGTCGCCGATAGAGGGATGAGATCCTCAGACCTATTGTAGTCCCTTACGCTGCAGCAATCGGAGATAACTTCATTTTAATGGACGATAACTGCAGGCCACATCGTGCAAACCTGGTGGAGGATTTCCTTTTCGAGGAAGGAATCGTTCGAATGGAATGGCCAGCGTGTTCTCCAGACATGAATCCAATCGAGCACGTTTGGGAAGCTCTAGGAAGACGAGTTTCTGGCCGCCAACAACCCCCACAAACTCTCCAAGAACTGGAAAGAGCTCTTCTGGAAGAGTGGGGCAGAATACCCCAACTCGTCATTAATAGCCTCATTGAGTCCATGCCTCAAATGTGTTCAACGTTGCTGGCCGCCCGTGGAAACCATACCCCCTACTGAAAATGATTTTCTTTGAAGAAAACACCTTTTCTTATTCTTTTTTTTCTCATATGCACAAATTGTGTTTTTTTCCTTTAGTACACAAATGCGCAATAAAATGCATTTTTTTCTGCCAAACATGTGTAATTTATTCTCATATAACCTACTATGTCTGTCGACCATGTATTAATCAGCTAAACAGTTTACCGAATACAAAATCCACCTAAAACTGCAATATCCTTTAATTGTTTTGAGTAGTGTATATATATAGTTAATATTGTACTTCATTTAAAGTTTACAGTTTGTTGTAATGTTTGAAATTACTTTTTGAATTTTTTTAACTATATATATACACATGCACACACACACACACACGCACATATATATATATATACCCAGCAAACACAGATTTGTCAAAAACCTCACCAACTGATATTAGAATTATCATTCTTGTTAGGTATATCGATTTTCATATAACAATGCGACATGCTTTTAATGGCAAAACAAAGTTGTATGGTATATGTGTTGCCAAAAGAGCAATAGACAGGCGATAGTTTTCTGCAAAGCAGCGATTGTGTCAAATCTTGTTATCTAACAACTATTCGACACATGATAGTTGTTTGACCATCACTAATGTATAAATTGTGTTATATCTGTTTGAGACCATGGACATGATAATTTTTTACCGCGTCATCAATTTACTATCATTATCCTGGCATTCACCCATCTATTACTTTCTCAAAACGAAGAGTGGCAACACTATAGTTGCTTTCAATAATCTTTCAATGGTGGCTCGGTCTCGACTGCGGCTTGTTTGTTGACATTTTGCTAGTGTGTGATCTCTGGAAGAGAACGATGATTCTGCATTCTTCTGTTGTTAAATATGTAAGGTAAGAACTTCACTAAATATTATTTTACACTATTTATCATTTTTCAAAAATTTTAATAATGCTACTGTTATCGAATTACGTAAGTATAAATTGACTAGGCCTACCTCAGGCTGTATCTAGCTAAATAATGTTTTAGGATGTATAAAATACATCCTACATAAATTTATATTTTGTCGCAAGTATCTCCGAGAGTTTATGAAAACAATTATTAAGAGTTGCTTGTTTTTTTCTCTACTGCGTCAATTTTTCAAATCGTGTACGTAGTAATGTTTACATTTTTGCCATTGTCATCTACGAGTATTTGAAATAACTTATTTTATTTGTATTTTACTTTTATCTCAGTAATATAAGCAGTGTTTAATTAATTATATTATATTGAAAAAAAAATTACTACCTAAATGAAGTTTTGCTATCTTTTGATTTGTTTACTTAAATCCGTAGCAATGTATGAATTTTTAAAAACATCTTAGGTCTAATATTTGTTATGTGTAAAATATAAAAGGCTAGATTAGAACACATTTCATAAGAAAATTTTTGAAGGCCTAAAATTTTCCTGCAAACCAAATCAAAATTTTCTAGAAAACATGTTAATAGTACATTTTTATAAAGAATTTAATTGTAAACTCTGTGGCCGATTTGATAAACATATTAAATGTATTATTGAATGTAATGTTATTCTGACACTTATGTTGTGTCTTACAACTGCAAAACTCAAGATATTAAAAATAGTTTAACAGTAATAATTTACAACATTTAATTATTTACTTTTAACTGACTTTAACTTACCCAAAACAAAGATCGTTACTTTGTAAACAAACCGACCGCAACAAAACAAAATTTAAGTGAAAACATCGTTGAAATAAGTTAATATGTAACAAATAATCCACAAATGATTAATATACTAATATTACACTTTTAATTGTCGTGTTGTGTTATGACATAACACTTATCCTGGTGTATGAAACATAACTTTTGAAAAATGTCATTGAAGTTTGTCCTTTCCTTTAAAAAGCACAATCTTCATTGATTTTTTTTTTTTTTTTTTTTTTTTTTGTGTATATAAATCTCTAAAAATTTAAACATTTATGATATGGGTGTACAATCTTTTTAACAGAAGGGTCACTTACAAAAATGTCTGGGTTGTCCAGGGCCACGTCAGCCCAGTGGCAGAACTATCTTCAAGTGTCTGCAACGCTAATAATTTCAAAAACAGTCTGCAATACGCTATATATCATATAAATATCTTATTGCTGTTGTAGTGTTATTTAATTATGGCATCATGTATATATATTTCCTGAAATGTTACAGCAGAAGGGGAGGGAGGGGGGACTCTCCCCAAGCGCTAATTACTTTTGTTGCAGGTTGGGTTAATTCTGTGTTTGGTTGGGTTTGGGTAACCTGATTTTTCAAAAGTTAGTTCAGTATATATTATTTCAGATTAAATATATCTCTATAATTAGGGTTGACACTTAGAAAAAAAGGGCCACCGGGCGGGAATTTTTCAAAAAAGGGTACATTTTTCAAAAAGTGAACACTATTCTAAAATAAGCGCAAATGTTTTTCAAAAAGAGCACACTTGTACCTTGTTCACAAAACATTTTGAACTGGTTTGTTAGCGTCTCTAGAATGAATTATTTTCCCGGTATCAACTGAATTGCCACGGGGTGCATAAGAAGTTTTAAAAAGGGCAGCCATATGCATCGGAAGGGTTTAAAAGATCCGCCAGGTGCAAAAAAGAAATAAAAAGGGCCACCGGGTGCTGTGCCCTGCTAAAGTGTCTTAGAGTCAACACTAATAATAATAAAACTAGATGTTTGTGTAATCAGCTGTTTTGTAAAGAGACCGCTGTGTTTCTTCTGTGACCCTTTTATGAAATTCACTTTTTTTCACGATCTTTTAAAGAAATTCGCCTTTTCCCATGATCCTTTGAAGAAATTCTCGTTTTTTTTTTTCGCGATCCTTTGACGAAATTCACCTTATTTCCGCGGTCCTATAACGAAATTCAAATTTTTCAATGTCCCTTAGACAAAATTCGCTTTTTTTCCGCGATCATTTTACAAAGTTTGCATTTTTTTGAGATCCTTCGACTAAACTTTCTTTTTTTTCAACTGACCTTAGACAAAATTCACATTCTTTCTGCGATCATTTCTCAAAATGTGTTTTGCATGCAATTCTTTGACGGCATTTTTTATGCGAGTCTTTCGCAAATTTCACGTTTTTTCCACGATATTTTGACGAAACCACATTTTTTCTGCGATCCTGTGACGAAATTCGCATTTTTTTTTTTGCAATCATTTTACAAAATTTGCATTTTTTCCACGATCTTTCCACAAAAGTCGCATTTTTTCAATGACCCTTAGATGAAATTCACTTTCTTTCCGCTATCATTCCACGAAAATTGCATTTTTTACACAATTCTTTGACGAAATTGGTGTTTTTTATTAGTCGTTTAGGAAATTTGCGCTTTTTCCGCGATCCTTTGACGAAATGTGCATTTTTCCTGCGATTATTTGAAGTAATTCGTGATTTTATGACGAAATTTGCGTTTTCACTGCAACCTTTTGACGAAATTCGTGTTTTACCGCGATCTGTTGATGAAATTAGTGTTTTTCCTTGATCCTTTGCGAAATTCGCATTTTTCTGCGACCCTTTGTCAAATTCTGACGAGTTTCATGATTTTCCGAGATTGTTTGACGAAATCCACGTTTTTGTTCACAATTATTTGACAAAATCTGCATTTTTTCTGAGATCATTTAACAAAATTTGCATTTCACAAAATTGGCCTTTTTTACACAATTCTTTGAAATCTGCATTTTTTCTGAAATCCTTCGACAAAATTCGTGATTTTCACGAAATGCCTTAAATGAAAAAATAAATTCCTTTGATGAAATTCGCGTTTTATGCGATCCTTTGCCAAAATCCATGTTTTTCCGCTGTGGTTTGCTGCAATCCGCATTCTTCCGCAATCGTATGCCGAAATCTGCGTTCTTTTTCTCCAAAATTCGCCTTTTTTTCCCCGCAATCCTTTGGCAAAATTGCCAATTTTTTCTGCGAATGATTGACGAAAAAGGTTTTTTTTTTTTTTTTTTTTTTTTTTTTTTTTTTTTTTTGCAATCAGTTGTCATAATTTGCGATATTTTGCAGCAATTTCTTTTTTATTTCCAAATGTTCGGGCCGATGACCAATTTTTTTTTTACATGAGCCGAATTATCCCTGCCATGGACCCGTTCTCACTTGGTGAATTCTGTTTGGCTTTTCATAAAAACATCTCTTTCCCCTCATTTCCTCCCCCCCCCCACTGTGTATTATATGTTTTTAGTCCGCAGAAGCCCTAAAACGTGTGCGACGCTCATCGCAGTTTCACGCACATTCTGCCATGGGGCACGTCAGTAACACAGAGAATTTTTTTTTTTTTTTTTGGAGGGGGGGGGATATTTGGCCTATAATCAAATTATTAAAAACATGGTTTCAGAGGGGGTGGGCGGACAGTTTTACCCCTCTAGGTTCCCCTACCCAGTCAACATACCCAATCCAGTTGGTAAGTATTATATCAGCAGTTTTCATTTATATATATTATAACAGAGATATACAAAGGATTATTTTCAAGGAGTGAAAATATTCCGTGACATTATTTGGGGGAGTAAATTTTGCTTTATTTAAAGTACTAAAAAACAAACATAGGAATGAAAGTAGCTAGCACTGAAAAAATAAAATGTCAACTTTATGAACGAAGAGGGGAAGAGGAGAAACATATATTAGTAAATTGTACTTAACATATTCAATTGCAAAATGGGCATATCAAAAAGTATATGTTAGTAATAATGACTGGGCTGTCGAGGGCTAACATTTGTAGCATAGACAAAATTTCATTTTGGGCAAGCGGATGGAGGGATTTTTCCATCCTTGATCGACAAAGTTTACAATTTTCCAACACCCGATCAACGAAATTTGCATTTTTTCCATGCCTGATCAAAGAAATTAGTGATTTTTTTTATGTCCAATCAAAGAAATTAGCGATTTTTCCATGCCCGATCAAAGAAATTTGCGATTCTTAACTGTTTCTGGTGAAAGTTGCACTTTTTTCCCACGACAAATTGACAAAATTCACGATTTTTTTTTTTTTTTTTTTTTTCGTGATAAACTTACGAAATTCTCGATTTTTCTGAAACCGATTAATGAAACTTGTGATTTTTCTGTGCCTGATAAACAAAATTTGCGTTTTTTCGGTACCCGATCAGTGAAATTCACGATTCTTAACTGACTGACGAAATTTGCAATTTACGACAAATTGACGAAATCCGTAAAATTTGAGATTTTACTGCACCTGATCAACAAAATTCATGATTTTTACATTCCTGATCAACAAAATTTGAAAATTTTCCATACTCGATTGATAAAATTTGCAATTTTTCCATGCAGAAATCAATAAATTTTTCGATTTTTCTGTGTCCAATCTGTGCTTGATCGACAAAATTTGAGATATTTTTCGTCTAATGACTGATGAAATTCTCAGCTTGAAAATTTCCCATGTCTATGGCATCAGCCGGTCGATTAAAAAATTTGCAATTTTTAACTGACGGATGAAATTTGCATTTTTTTTCCCCGTGACAAATTGATGAAATTTACGGCTTTTTAATGTGACCTATGGGCAAAAATTAAAATTTTTCCCACTTATAAATTGACAAAATTCACAGGCCACAGGTTGTGCATCCCTATTTTATAACAAAGTCAATCATTTACAATCAACCCATCTTAGCTTTTAGGTCATAGTGATTTTACCCCTAAATAGCAGGTACCTCCAAAAACTGAACGTATTTAAATGTAGATTCTTGTGTAGTGAATGGTGTTATGTCTATTTTCAATGTTATGAGATACTACTTCAAATCCATTTTATTTTTCAAAAAAATTAAAAAAAACTTTCTTAAATAAACTCGATCCTAGTTAATTCTGTCTTTTAATAATGTTAGATATGGACATACATTTTGTTTACATAAGTGCTTATGATACTTTCTGTGTCATTTTTTTAAAAATTTATAGCTGTGTAATAAACCAGAAATGGATCTTAATGAGAAAAATATTATTTTAAATTTATTTATGAAAAGAAAAATAATTTTTCAAGTACAAATTCTGGTATTATCAATTTCAACTTATTTTATTGAATGTTTTAAAATGTTTAAGACTTTTGGTTTATTATGCAGCAAGAGTTCACTCCATTAAGGATTTAAAACAAAATTAAAATATCTGTATAATAACTGTTTTTCTTTTTTATAAAGCTATCTAAAAAATGGTAAAATCTTAAACATGGATCACTTAAAATTTAACATATTGCTTGTTGTATGGCTGAAGTATTTGATATAGCACAAAATTACACTCACCAGTCGTCGAGTAACACTTAAACGATTAACTTTATTACCTTCACTCTCCAAACTCAATGGGCACCACTCGCCAAACGCGATGATTGAAAGATCGATGCCAGGTACGAAAGGGGTGAAATTTGTTCAGAATTTATGGTGTCAGATCGGCGATTCTCCTGAATGTAAGAAAAGAATATAGCAGGAGTGATTGTCACAAATTTTCCAAAAAAATTAAGGCAATCGGTTCTGAAAATTAAAAAAAAAAAAAAAAAATCGGTCATCAGTCTGAAAATTCGGACATAAAAATATCGCTAATTTTGATATGGTCACCGAAAAAAAATCAATTTCGTCAATCGTTCGCAGAAAAAAAATCCCCAATTCTGTAAAAGAATCACGAAAAAACGTGAATTTCGCCGAAGGACCACGTAAATAAAGCCAATTTCGTCGAAAAAATGCATATTTCGCAAAAAGATTGTGGGAAATAAGCAAATTTCGGTAAAAGATTGAGGAAAAACACGAATTTCATCGAAAGATCGTGTAAAATTCATTAAATGGTCACAGAAAAATGCATATTAGTTATTTTCGGGGGGTGGGGGGGATTCCATCTCTGCTGTAACCTTTCTGAAAATTTCCTGTGAATTTATTTCATTGCAATTAATAGTAAAAATAAAATATTGAAGATTTTATTAAAATAATTCTTAAAATATACTTCAATTTTCTTGTCTCTTTTATACATTGCATTAAATATGTCTAAATATCTCCAAATCTATGTTTGTCTTTTATTATGAAAGCAGTAATTTTTTGGTTATATTTTTCTGTTATATGTTTAATGCCAGTTTATTTTTCAGTTGAGTGTAATCATATCGAATGGTAAGTAAAATATATTAGTAAATTACAATGTTGATAGTTAGAAGAAACACAATCGTGTATGGAGCGTATATAACTTTGTTACTGGCCAGTGGTTAAAAAAACTGGCCAATGAAAAAAATCGGTGTACTGGTCAGTGGATAAAAATGTTAATTTTGACCTATAGCATTTGATAAAAATTCATTAATAAATTGGCATTGACAGACAAGTATTATACTTATATAAAATCCAAGTGTAGGAACTATTGCAGGGGAAACCATGTCATCCATATATTTAAAACACAAAGCTGTTTTTTTGCCCTGACTTTCTACTAAAACGATTTAGCTAATTATTTTTTTTAATGAAATATGTTCGTTGGTAGACATGCCCGCACTAGCTATTTTTAATAATATTCCCATTTTTATATTTTAAGTTTTGTTATGAAATTTCTTCAAAATGGTGGCAATAAGATACTTCCATTGTTTCAGATAAAAGAGAAATAATGAAAAATGATAAGACATGGTTTTTGTACATTATTTTTCATTTGCAAGTTATTTTCAATGAAAAATTAATGC
The DNA here is from genome assembly GCA_963932465.1 of Maratus speciosus. Classification (NCBI taxonomy): domain Eukaryota; kingdom Metazoa; phylum Arthropoda; class Arachnida; order Araneae; family Salticidae; genus Maratus; species Maratus speciosus. The sequence goes on from OZ010800.1 coordinate 437,344,465, forward strand.
ACATGTATTTTACTTTTATAAGCGACTAAAAATTCATGTCTATTGCGATATCCAGAGACCTGGAGCGCTCCGGAGCTGCGTTTTCCCTGGAGCTCTAAATTTTTCACTGCCCCTGGGCTCCTTTAGTTTTTTAGCCCCACCAGTGGCTGAGAGGTTCTGCTCTCGAAGCTGGTAGACGGGAGGTGCTGGGTTCAATTCCAATCGCGCCCGTCGGCCTAATCGTTCGGAGTTTTCGTGGTTTTCTTCGAACCTTGGATTTCCAAGCGTTAATACGGGTTAGGTTCCCTTAGAAAGACCCCCCACGAAGGGCACTCCCCCCACCCCCGGGCCTATATCCCTCGTGCAGATAATTGGCCATCATAAATACAACCAACCTTTAGTTTTTTAATATTCATTTAAAACTTTTTTTTTTTTTTTTTTTTTTTTTTTGCGACTGGTTAATGAAATTAAATTCTTTCGATTGTTGAGGTTTACTTTATTTTCTGTGATGGAATAATGGAATTTGCCCCCCTTTTTTTTTAATCGATAGACAAAATTTGCATTTTTTTTTCTACCGACCGATTGACGAAAATATTGTTTTTTCCTATCAATCGATTGACGAAAGTTGTTTTTTTTTCTATCGACCAATTCACGAAAATCATGGTTTGTTTTGCAACATATTGATGAAATTTGCGGTTTTAGTTCGTAAACGATAGATGCAATTTTTAGTTTTATTTTCTAGCGATCGAGGAAATTCCCGATTTCTTATCATGACTGATTGACAAACTGATTTTGCAGAAATCTGTTAAAAAATAAACAAATAATAATTTGAGTAATTCTGCTAATTCGTCGAAAAATTGCATGCTGATATTTAGTGTCTACCTGCCCCAAAGCAGAATGCGCTTAAAAGCGAGACGTGCTTAGCAGATTAATGGACTTCTCTGCAGAACATTTTCAGTGAAATTCATGATTCAGTCATCAGAAAAAGCACAAGATTCATCAGTCGATCGTGCGAAATAAAATAGAGAAATTCTTCTATTGTTCTTTAAAAAAGATTGTGATATTCATCAATCGGTTGTGGGGAAAAAAAAAATGAAATTGTTCAGCCAGTTACGAGAAAAAAATATGAAATTCAATGAACTGTCATGGAAAAAATCCTCAACATTTGCTGCTGGGTTGACAGAAAAAGCTGCAAAACTTGTCAATTGTTGAAAAAAAAAATGGAATTTGTTAATCAGTCATCGTTAAAGAAATGCTAAATTTGGATATGTTGCAGAAAAACCCCAAAGATTTGGCCAATGGGTAAAACGAAAAATTTGTAACATTATTCAGTCAGTCCCGGGGGGGGGGGGGGGATCACGAAATTCGTTGATCAGTCTCAAGAGAAAATCATGAAATTCGCTAGTCGATTAGGGGAAAACCACCAAATTTTTCAGTCAGTCGCATAAAAAAATCCCTAAATTTTTCGATTTGCTGTGATAAGAAAAATCTCAATCATCAATCGAGGAGAAAATCTCACAAATATTGCAAAATTCGTCAATCAGTTGTGAAAAAAGGCTGCACAATTTGTCAGTTGGTTGAGGGAATAATCTAAAAAATATGAATTCGTCAATTGATTGGGAATGAAAACCGTGAATTTTTTCAATCGGTCGCATAAAAAAATGTTAAATTCTTTGATCGGTTGCATGAAAAAAATCATTAAAGTCGTCAATTGAGGGGAAAATCTCTAAAATATTTCAAATTCAGGAATCAGTTGCGAGAAAAAATCTACCAAATTCATCATTTGCTCAGAGAAAAATTGCAAAATTCAGTCGGTCGTGAGAGATATCGCAAATTTCACCAATCTGTCATGAGAAAACATCACGAAATTTGTCAATAGGTTGCGGGAAAATGCCGTGTAATTCTACTGAAATGTCAAATGCAAGAGTGCTTCTTTTTTGTAGAAGTGTGCCCTTTTTGAAAAATTCCCACCCAGCAGACATTTTGTTTTAAAATCAACATTGTATTCATTACTTACTTGCAGATCATGACTATTAAACAAGAACATGAAAAGGTATTTGCCTCTAACAAATGTTGCTTATAACCTGTTACACAACATTTATGCAGTAATGAAAGAAGAGTGCGCGTATTATTACTTGGTAAAGGTCAAAATTAGCACTGGCCACAGGGCCAGTAAATGGAAAAAAGTGGCTAGCGAAAAATTATCTATCAGCGGCCACTTTTTTACAAGGAGATAATAAAATTTTCTTGCATTTCATCAAGGATTCTACTTTTTTTGGTTCCAATATATTTATATTAACAAATTTATTTGGGCTATTCAGTTTTAGATTAATACTTATAGAAATTTTACTGTTTAGCATTTTGAAAAAAAAAAGTGGCCGCTAGTTTAAAGAAAGTGGCCACTTAAAAAATTAGTCCTATCGGCCAGTGGCCGCTAATAAAATTTCCCTATTTTGACCTAATATTACTTGGACATGTCATAAATCTGCAGAGTTGCCAAGTTTCGGGATTTTTGCTCATCACTATTATTTTGGAGAAAATTTTGTTCTATTAAATCACCCAAATGTTCCAGTTAAATAAATCGTCTTCTGTATTAAGTATTAAAATACTGGTATCTTAAAAGCCAAAGATTTGGCAGCTCTGAATCTGTTATAAAACTTCTAAAAGCTGAACTTATAACTGAGCATGGGCCAAATTTCAAAAGATATTTTCTCTATAAAAGTGATATCTCAAAATGTGTCACTTCTAAAGTTATTTACAGAACTGAAAATTCTTTGTTAATGCCATGGTTTTAAAATAAAATGTTTCTTATGTGTGTCAGATTTTTGTGAAGTATCATTTGAATTTCTATAAAAGATAGCACTCCTACCTTATACAAGAACACCTTACTGTGTCTTTCTTTTGTTATCTTACAGAACATTTTTAATTAGCTGAAAGTTCATTACATTACAGAGCACTGCAAAATATTTTGCTTTACCTGTAAGAACGTATCTGAATAATCCCAGCGCTACAAATTTAATGAGTGGTGCTCAAACATATTTTCTCAGCACAAATTTTTTTGTGTAGCAAGCTAATTGTGTTGTGGTATACTAACCACTGTTGTTGAATATTCACAGTGCACATTGTCATTCTTTTTCCCCGATTCCGCGGACATCAGTTTTCAAGAGATTAAAATAATAAATTTATCGATGCATGGAAAGGTGGTGTCCATGTTTAATCATATTTTTTTAATTATGGACAATAAGAAAAAGTTCCACAATTCATAAAAAAAAAAAAAAATCAGAAAGTCGTGTGATGAAAAAAAGGCATCCCTATAACATGCATGGCGATTTAGACACCGAAAGTTAGTCACCAAAGCAAAAAATTAAATCACCATGTGGCGACTGGGGACCATGAATCTGCACCTATAGTTCGGGTTGGGTTATGTGATGGAAATTATTTTGTCATGTTTACAGTTAGATGTTTATTGTCGGTTTTGGATTGATTTCAAATGGAATTTTCAAGTTTGGCTCAGATATTACAAGATATTTGGGCAAACTGATTGTTATTTTTTTATTAGCCTGAAACTGTAGTAACCAATGGCGGATCCAAAAGGGAGGTCACGGGGGTCATGACCCCCCACCCCAACCCCCCTCTGAACATTAAATAAATATTCAAAAGATCATTTTAAAAATGAAATATACAGTAGAGTCCCGCTTAACCGATTTATTTTCTTCTGGTGGACTGATGGCTTCCATTATTATGAAACAGCCATTATAAATTAAGTGTTAGTTGAAGATGAACGAGCAGCTGTAAAAAGTTAGAGCTTCATGTGTTTGGGCTTCATACAAAGATTCTGGAACATTTTTTGTTTTGTCTTACCTTAAAAAATAGCTGAGATATAGCAGTTTGAATTTCTAATGTGGGTGACATTTTGAAAAATCTGATTTTTTTGCCTGCGACAGCACTCGTATATATCAACAGATTTAGATGTGAGTGAGCATGTGTACAGGAATTACTAAGGTCTCAACCAAGTTCATTGGTTAATTTTGTTGCACCTATTATGTTGTTTTAAAATGGCGGACACTTCAAGATATCGTCTAATTTGGCGACCAAATATAAATCACTTTAAATAAACTAGCTTTGATGACACCTGACTCGCAAAATTCTCATTCATATTCAGTATTGACAAAAATTAGTATTTAATCTTCTATAAACAGGTTCCACTAGTTTGAGCTCCATGTGTTTGAATAATATAAGCTGGCTTTTAAAAAATAAGGAATATGAAAGCTACCTCTTCCTCCCGGCACTGGCCGGAAGGACTTTTTAAAATGTAATTTTGATTGCTTTTCAACTTTTTCTGTTATTTTTTAAAATATTATTTTAAAAACTCAAATCAAGGGACTTATACTACTCTTTAATTTCAAATTCATGTAATGTATACATCAGTGTTCGAAATTAGCGGTCGTTAGTCGTCAAATGCAACCAAATTATTGCATTTGACGACTACAAAATTATTCTCGGTTGTCAAATTTGATGCCTAGCTTTCTAAAAAAATATTTATTGTATTATTTTACCAGTGAAAATAATTAGTGTACCTTTACATTTCATGTTACAAGATTTAAATGTAGATACAGTAGAAGATCTTTATAACGCAATTATCCATATAACGCACAACTTCTCAGATGTAAACAATGACTTTTGCAGTTAAAAAGCACCTGCATTTTCACATTTTAAAATATTGCTACTCTCTAGACGACTAAATTTGATACATTAGTTCAACATTATCTTCTAATTTAAGACCTTTTTACTGAAAAAAATGCTATCATTAAAATAAACATTTTTGAAAATATCTAATATAAGAGATGGTTGGTTGTGTCAGTTATATTTGGATCATGTTTATAAAATAAATTTAACAATGTCTGAACTATAGTATGCAAAAATTTATAATTTGGATAACTCTTGGTAACAAGGAATGTAGTATAAAGATATTCTAATTAGGGATTGACCGAATACCGAATAGTTGATTCGGTATTCGGTGGTTCGGCATGTAAACCGAATATTCGGCTCCGGCCGAATACTTTTAAGTATTCGGCCGAATAATTGCAGATAAGTATTTTTTTAGAATTAGGAGAATTCTCTTTTACTTAGCAGTAGAATAGGCTAAACAATGAGTTTTAATATTATGTGCATGAGTTCAGAATTCAGCTTGCACTACAAAAAACAAGCCAAAGGCCATTTTTTATTAAAAAAAAAAAAAAACTTTTTCCTTCCTAAAATAGTCTACATAGGGGTGAAATCAAAACAACTGCCAACTAGAGAAAAAAAAAAGTAAGGCAGATGCATATCTTTCCCTTATCATTTAATTTTAATTACTTCTACATTAGTTTTTTTTTCAATTTAAATTTATTTAATATGTATTTTCTTTAATATACACATCAAATAAGTATATCAGAGTTCATATCTGTATATCTAAGGTTATTAAAGAAAATACACACATCCAATAAGTATACCCCAATGCTTACCCTATAGCTTTTATAACCATTATATCAAAATCGCTCAAATTTGTAATCTTCATCACCACAGCGTTAAAATATTAATCAAAATATAAATATCTATCAATAATTTGATAGAAAATAGTTAAATGTGCAAATTGATATGATACCTTTTGTATTTTGAGAGCATTCCTATTCAATATGTTTATAATTAGACAATCAGCAAATCAACTTAATAACAACATTGTTTCTTTTTATTTGAATGAACTTTAGTTTTTCTGGCAATCCTTATCCTTAATAATAGCCTGCATAGTATAATACTTTCATAGGTTATTTTTGGGTATTGACTAGTGATAAAATAAAAAATAAGTGATGGGTTAATAAATTTGTGAGTGGAAAGAAGTCATTAAATTTTTTGTTAATTAGATTTAAGAATAAAAATGTAACTGAATTAAATTATTGAGAATTTCATTTAAATTAAAGTTTATTAAAAAAGCTAGTATATACAAAAATGCGTATTAAAAATTTTCAAGTATTCGGTTGCCGAATACCGAATATTTGGTGTACACTTCGACCGAAGCTTCGGTATTCGGCACAATTGCTGATTCGGTCAATCCCTAATTCTAATGTATTTTAATATGTTTCAGGACATATATGGCCATGTTTACAAAGTGAATTTAATGATGTGATCCATATAACGCACAACTTTGCGTTTTTAGGTTTGCGTTATAAAGATCTTCTACTGTAGATGCATTACATGTTTTTTAAATTTTTACTAGATTCAATTGTGTCTATCAACACTGTATAAAATTTGTTTTTGTTTTGCTAAGAAGTTATCAAGTTTTAAATTTATTTAACATGATTAAGGGATCTCAAATCCAAAAGGGCAACTTTCAGACATAAGTTTTAATTTTATTTTTTTTTTCGAAAATGCATGAAACTAGCTGGTGTTGTTCAGAAACTATGTCATTGAGCTTTTTTTCCATTGTTTTGCAAACGCAATAGATCTTTCAGAAAAGAGTGTCAAAGAGGGCGTTTGAACCGAATTTCCATGTGAAGGAAGAAAGAGCACTCGAGCGGGCTAAAAACGTGCTTGTTACATGATCAAATTCACTTATAACGCAATAGGTAATGGATGGATCAAAAAATTTAAAAAAACAGTTCTATTCCAAATCGCTTCCATGGCCAGACATTCCAATTTTATACCTTTCCGTTAAAAAATGAATTTGTAAATGTGTCAAAATGTTTTGCGCTTGTTTTGCAAAGCATTTAAGAACAGCCTTAAGTGCACTTTTCTATTAATTTCTAAGTATAGCAATAATTAAAAAAGCTTTTCATCACTTTTAAGTTTCTTCAACCTATTATAATCTTGGAAATTAAGAACTTCAATAATTTTAAATAAAAACAAGTATTGGTACTTTTCTAAAATGTAGCATAGAGTATCTACAGTAATGTAAAAAAATGAATTTTAGAAATTGCAACTAAAATTTTTAATTTGATGCCTAAGATTTTTACAGTAGTCGTCATTTGACGCCTACCTTTTATTTAGCAATTTCTATCACTGGTATACATGTGGAACTGTATTTTACCATTTGATTTCAGAATGAATATTATACAACATATTTAAAGTATATTAGGTACTTTTCGGTTAGCCGGGCGCTAGTGTTATATATACATGCATTTGTATATACAGATGTATATATATACATGTATATACATATACAAATATGTGGATACACATGTATATATACAATCTATGTATATATACATGTATATTTAACACTGGCGCCTGGCTAACCGAAAAGTACCGTATATTGTTATTATTATTTTTTCTTTTTTATAAAAGATGTAAACATAAAATGCATTTTATGTGTCTAAATTTATTATAACAAAAAGTTCTGTACATATACCTACCCCTTTAGGAGAAGTATATTATATTTGAATTTTTAATAGATGCATTGACAGATGAACATTAATTTTGAATAACACTATTTTCAAATAGTTACCTTTGCTTTATTTAATCACACATCTTATACTATTTAATAAATGGTTAATAATGCTGAATAATGGTTAATATAATGAATATAATAATGAATATAATATAATGAATGGTTTATAATGCTGAATAATTTTTTTAATTCATAAAGATGTTAATAAACATTTACATTTTTTATTGTTGTGTATGTCTATTAAATTGTATTATTTTTGAATTTCTGCTTTTAGATACTCTGGGTGAGAAATTAAGGAAGGCCTTCCTGTGTACTTCAAATATTTCTGACTATTTGGAAATTTGATGAATCCAGTAATCATAATCATTTAATGTTTACATACATTATAGTAAGGTTTTTATTTATTTTTTTACATAATTATATAATTTTGATAAATCTCATTAGAAGACATTGCACTCTTTCAAACTATGTTTAACTAATAATTCTAAACTATCCTTGTTAATTTCTTGTCTGAAATAATTCATAAAAAAAATTGTGTCTTATGAAAATCAGTGCCTTCACCATAATCAGTTACTGAACCTTGAAAAATTCAGGTGGCGTACTGGTTGTGCTATTGGGTTTTCTATGAATAAACAATTGTGCATTCTGCAATAGTTATGTGATTAACATTTGCACTTAATTTCTTCTGTTCCCAAAGTCCTTTAACATGCAGCAACTGTTTAATTTGAAGTTTGCAATGTTTTCTACTTTGTTTCAGTGTTTTTATTGATAAGTTACCGCTGACGAACGGAATATTCTGTCCATGCATTTGTGTAATCTATTGTCTTAAACTTTTGTTTTTATAAATGCGATGTCTATTTCTTTTATACTATTTTACTAGACATCAGGCATTATTCTTCAGCACAAAAAGTTGATATTTAAGCTTTAAAAGGCATATTGGTGCGTGGAGTATGCCACTCGTGTCTTCATGTTATTACAAAACAATGCATGTAATATCTCCGTTTAAAGACGAAATTGTTTCTATTTAACGACGATTTTCGCATAGTTTTTTCCCCCTAGCATTTTATACATGTTAAACGAAGGAACTTCCTCTGATAGAAAAACAAGTTTTCTTTCAATTCAGATGAGCATAGATAAACGAGAAGGGTGTAATGGACTTACCGTTGTGGCGAAGACTTATTAACAACATACTTCAGAAATTTTTATCAAATTTATGAAGACATCGCAAATGAAAATGAAACTCCAGATGCAGAAGATGGTGATGACGCTGATGATACAGAAAGCGAGACACCACCTCCTTCTTATTCAGATGCGAATTCTGCCCTGGATATTCTTTGCCAGTATATTGTTTCATCAAATATGGTTGGTTGGTTGTATTAACGACGGCCAATTATCAGCACAAGGGATATGGGCCCTAAGGGGAGGGAGCCCTCCGTGGGGGTCTTTCTAAGGGAAACTAACCCATATTCATGCTTAGAAAACCAAGGTTCAGAGAAAACTCTGAACGATTGGGCTCGAATCTCTCGACCACTGGTGGGGCCCCATCAAATGTGGAAGATGACTCATTCAACCTTCTTGAGAGGCTTGAAGAAAAAGTACTAAAAACTAGACAACCATTGAAATAATCTACACTTTTTGATTTTTTAAAAACTTAATTTGTTTAATTAAATGTATTATAAATATTTTTATTGTACTTTAACATTGTATGCTGTAATGTTGTTCTTGTATGCTGTATAATTACATTTCTAAACACGCCAATATATTGAAAAATGTATTGACGGTTCTAAACCCGTAAACTGTGAAGGGGAATGTTTTTAAAATATTATTTTTCCAGAATTTCTGTTTAAGGACGATTTATCGAGGTTTTTTGAAAGTTGTTAAACAGAGAGCGAACTGTATATGTATAATAATTTGATGTTTATAATTTTATATGCACATTGCATTAAACAAGAGTACTATTAAAAGTTGTTATTTATGATTAAAAGATCTGAAGCTGCATAGGGTGCACCGCCTATGTCTTTAAAGGTTAAGTTTAAAACATGAGAACTGAAAATGAAGTGTATGTTTCATTTTTTTTTTTTTTGGTGGGGGGGGGGGGGTAGAGTATTTCTGGCAGCCAGGATTTTTTTTTTTTTTTTTTTTTTTTTTTTTTTTTTTGCTGGCTACAATTATAGATGTTTAGAGTTTGAGTCCTTTAATCAGTAAATTTGGAGAATTTTCCTGAACAACTGTTGAATTTTGCACTTCCCCTTGGATCAATCGGCAAATTTCACTACTATTTTTCCTCTCCTCAGCCAATTCATGAAATTCATAATTTTTTTATCCTTACAGCTAATTAACATATTTTGCAAGAAAGGATGCGTCAAAAAGAGCAAAGTACTTTGAAAATGGCCTTTGGGCACATTACACAATGAGTAAATTCTTAACTGTATATTAATTAAAATGTAAAAATTATTAATCGGAATGATTGTTTGAATTTGAAGATGTCAAGTTCATAAATCATATGCATAGATTGTATGTAGCAAATACTGTGTTACAAAATATCAAATGTCATAATATTTTACGAGAAAGTACTGCAGTACCTGGAAAAGTCATTGGTAATCAACCAAAATGTTATGGAATTCAATAAATTAGATTGTGATTTAGAAAAATAATTGAAAGCTTTGTCCCCTTAAAAGTGAGCGAAATGATTTGTTTTTGCATATCCTACTCCAGGTATAGTTTTCTTCAGAAATTTCATCTAGATTTTCACTTCCTACTGTTATCACCCCCAATTCACTTTTTAAAAAATTTAACACATTGTTACATTGCTTGGAATTTTTTCTGAAATATTTATTTTGATTTGACAGTCAGTATAATTAATGAATTTCATATCTCAATCTTCACCCTGAAATGTTCACTTCTATGTACCCACGCTTTTTTTTTTCTCTCTTCAATGTTTTCCCATGTAAGGCATTGAACATAAAACAAAATATCAAGAAAAGTATCAGAATGTATCTGTTATAAAATTTTAAATAGTTTTTGTTTAAATGAAATTTCAAGTTTTGAATTTGAAAAAGTTCTCGAGTATTCTATTTTGTAAAAAAAAAATTTCTCCTTCCAAGGGAATTTTTTTTTTATAAAAGCAGTTTTCCCCCTAAATTTCTTGGGTATTCTTTTTTTCTTAGCATTCCCATTTCTAAGAGATCATCTCATTTCAACATTTAATTAGCAGAATTACTTTGCCCTAGAATGGGTTAAATATGCTATCATCATTCATTGTAAATGCATGCATGAGCACTTTTTGCAATGAAAAGAAAAGCAATCAGTTTCTGAAATAAAATCTTTTTTAAACCTTTTATCAAAACTGTAACTTGTGTTGGTAATATTAATGCAATTAATGTAGTAATAAGTTGTATTTTTCTTATATTTTCTAGCTTCTATATCTGTATGACATAATAAGAAGCATGAAGATGCTGCAATCAACGTGGTATACAGCTGGATAGCCAAGTAGGCTGCAATACGCAACAGATCAAATTGAAAATTGTGATCTCGAAAAAAACATTGTATCTGAAAACATTGTTGCAATTGAAAATTCTAATGTGAATATGAATGATGTTAATAAAGAAATTGCCATGTACTTGTTTGTTATTTTTTAATCTTATTATCAAAAGTTATTTTTATTTGATACAATTTAAAATGTTATGCAATATATTACAATTTATACAGTTAAGTAGAATTCGTGCCATAGTTGGAATATTATTTTACTTTATTTAATTATTTATTTTTAATTGATTTGAATTTGTTGCAGAGGACAAAGTCAGAACAGGAAACTTAAAATTTTAGTATATTCAAGCCAAACATGAAAAATGTTTTAGAAAAATTTTATTTAAATTTTTTTTTTATTAATGTATCCTTTAAATATATAAAGTTCTAAACTTACTGTACAAAGTAAAAAAAAATAACTTTCAATGAATATATTACAAAAAGAAGTCATTTTAAAAGTAGCCTTGACACTCTAGCTTTTCTTGTTTAATTCATATTGTAATATAATTGTAGCTAATCATTAAATAATAAATATATATATATATAACTTGTAAGCAGAAATTATGCTTAAGAAAAAAAGTAGCACAATGAAAACACTAGCATTGCTTTAAATTGTCTGTGTATATTTATTCCAGCTGCCCTAGGACGGTAGGTATTTTCAGATGGAGCATAAAGAGAAGAAAAAGGCCTTACTTTGGTAGATGCTGTCAGAAAATGACTAAAAACATTCTTTTTAAAGCTACAGGCTCTCTTTCTTTTTGTAGACATGTGTAAACAACATAAAATTACAGCCTAAACTTGTATACAAATAGCTTGGAACAGCTACACAGAACTCTTAATTCCAGGTGCAGTTTGAAAAGGAAGACATGTTTCAAGGTTTATCACAGAAGGGGAGGGGTCATGATTTATTTATTTATTTTATTTTTTTACTTTCATGCTTGATTGTGCATGAAGTCTCAATGATTGCCTCAAGTATTAGAAAATTTAATTCATGTAAAACATAGCAGTGCATTAAACTATACTAGTTTACTGCACTGCAATTTTGATACGTAAAGTTTAGTGTATATTTGGTGTGTGAATGGATATGGAGTTAATTTTGGTTGGCATGTAAGTTTGCAAATTTTGAATTTAACTCTATTTGATACAAAATTTTCAGTTTGTTGTAGTTAAGTGTCTATAAAAGTTTATGAAGTATGAGTTACTCCACTTAAGCCCCTCCCCCCCTCCCCCTTATTCTAAATTTGAATTGTCACAATTTTATTGGTATACTTTTTGTTTATTTAAATGGTTTATGCATCTCAAAAACAAAACACGTTATATCCCAAAACTTTTTTTTATTATTCAAGGGGGAAAAAAGCCTGTATTAACACCTGATAATATTTAATTTTGTAAGTAATAAGTTTTTTTTTCTTATTATATATAGATTTCAAGGCAAATGCCATAAGATGAAAAAAGGAATAATGTCTCAAATAAGTAAAAATATCAACTTTTTTTTAATGCTAATTTCAGCATTAATAAATCTATTTTATGGTCAAAAGCAAGTTAGCCATTGAATTGAGTAGAAATTAAAATATCTTTTTATGCTTCACAATTAGTTAGAAAGTTAAAAGAAAATATGGTCTTATATATCTTTATGGTCAAAAACAAGTTGATAATTGAATGGTTGAACAAAAATTAGAATATTCTTTATGCTTCAGGATTAATTAGAAAAGTTTAAAAAAATTTTTCCCTCAGAAAAATTATGGCTTCTTTGGAATAACATATATACTTTTAAAATCATAAATGGAATTAAAGGCGAATGCCTTACGAGAAAAAAACAAAGAATAAAATCTGCAATAAGTAAAATATATAACTTTTATACATAATACTAATTTCAGCATTAATAATAGCTGAGAAGAAATTTTAATGTTTTTTTTTTGTGTGTGTTTCATGAATTATGTTTTTTTTTTTTTTTTTTTTTTTTTTTTTCTCCCTTAGAACAACATATGGACAGATGATTTTATGATTGTATTCATAAAACTTTAAAATTTTGTGAAGTCCATTAATATATATATATAAATAGCTAAAGTGCCAAATTTGAAGGGTAAACAAAACGCTCAAATGGTTGCTAAGCTGGTTGCTAGGGTGTGACGTCAGTTGAAACTGATCTATAAGAAATATTGTGTCATTTTGATTCCTTTTTTGTGCCAATAAAATCCGAATTCTTGCGTATTTGTATCGAATACGTATCGATTATATCGCGATGTGTCGATTTTCTGGCGACAAATTGATAACCCGTTCACGTATCGCCAAAGATATAAGACAAAAGGACAGAATCGACACAGTTATGTTACGATTGGCTGTTATCAAAATACTACCTCTGCTGTTTGTCGAAAGGTATCTTTCTTTTATCAATTTGTCAGTTTTGTGCTTGCTGGGTAGTTATGAGTTGGTTGGATTTGAGTATAAACGAACCGTAAGGCTTTTGTCGGATCTGCTTGTGCTTATTATTTATGGTTTAGGGAGTTTTGTTGCGGACTGATTAAATATGTATATTTTATAGATGTTTTTGTGGTATAAATTTTACATGTTTTGTTTATAGTTGTTTGTTTAATACGGTTATTTTATATCATATGTTTTTGGCCTGTTTTCGTAGTCTCTAGTGTCGCAATTTGTGGATTTAGTTTGGGTATTTTAGTGGATTTGGCGCTGTACGGTTTTTGCTATTGTGTTGATTGAAATAGTGCGTTTGTCTGTAGGTAATGGGTTTGGAGTTTCATGGTTGATTTTTCACGAATTTAAAAACAATATAAAAACAATATGAAAATGAAAAATATTAATGAAAATGGTACTGGCATTATATGGTTTTATAAAAAAGACTGTAGTGGCCGGTCGGCCCCCAAATTGCATGGTAGCGGGTGGATCGTTAGATTGCAACCATGATTTAGGCTAAAATGTTGGTAATGGTGGTCAAGAGTGTGGAGATAATTATAGTTGCCGCGAGAAGACGCGAAGTAAGGCTAGTTCTTATAAAAATGGAAAAACTAATAAAAAAATTTAGATAAGTGAAAAATATATTAATAAATGTAAGTTGAATTGTTCCTTGAAAAATGATAGTGCCAAATACACTGACTATGGAAGTTTAATATATAAAACTCGGATTTTTATCAACAGTAACGTGGCTCAAAATTTAAAAATTGGTGGTTGAAGTGAGACGAACATTGTTAGATATAAAACCAAATGTTTTTACAACAAAAAACTTGGGGGTTAAGATAGTCTGGTCGAACTGAATCTAAAAACTTGTACAGATAAACGTTGTAAAGTGAGTGTAAGTGCTGGTGTGGTATAATTGAGGTTAATGATAATGGAGATCATTTAAAAATCTGCAAGGTTTATAATTGTGTCTACAGACTGAGTTGTAGAGTTTGTAACATGTCGCAAATAGGACAAACTTCAACTCCTTTGACTATCAGAATCATTAACCATAAGACAGACATAAGAAAACAAAAAAAGGTGTTAAGGAGGATCAAGAAATTGAGATTACACATTTTGATAGGCACGGAATTGATAATATAGAGATTTCAGTTTTGAAAATTGTTCCTAGTAAAAATGAATGATTAATCAGCGAAGGAAATATGATGGTAAATTACGGAATGGTTTACCCATACGGATTGAATGTAAAGTTCGATCAAAGGAATGTAACAAGGCGTTTTAGAGAAAAATTATTGGATGTCTCAATCTATGAAAGCACAAAAATTATAATTGATTATGACAGGGATAAAAATCATAGGAAAAACATTGAATTAAAAATTAAAATGTTGCAAGGATGTTGAAAAAGTTATCGAAAATTACAACTCAAACGATAACGAATCAGTAATTAAAAACATTACATTCAATGTCAAAAAGAAAACAAGGGGGTAAGTGTGATCACAGATCGCACAGAGGGTTTCGTTTAATATTCCTTTAAAACACTTTATCCTTTTGCGAAATCTGTTAGTTCCACATTTCGCAACCAGGGGGCGCACTCTATTCAACACAAACCTCTATCTGAAGGAAACTCCGTTTTACAACCTATCCGTAGGTATATTAGTTGAGGGGATCGGGTCTATAGCACCCGTGGATGTGTTACTCGAGTTGGTGGCGGTCTTAAGCGAGAAATTAAGAAATTTGCTGAAAGTACTGTTCGGAAATAGTGGTAACTAAAATTTTGACATTTTTATCTTTCATAAGTAGCACATGTCTGAGTATATCATAGTCCTCAAAAAACAACATCTAAAACGGCCATAAACGTTAATTTTTTAAAAAGAAATCCAACGTCCCTCTCCCGCCCTCCTCTCGCAGGAAATTGCATGCACCCTTATTTTATAAGCTTTTTATTATGTGTCATGAAGTATCTTAAAGTTGTAAACAGATCGGCATGTTATATTTCCTAATTTTAACAAAATCGCGTTACGTTATTTCCGCATTCCACCACCAGGGAGCGCACTCTATTCTTAACAAAAGCATATCTGAACGAAACTCCTTTGCGCAACCTCTCCGTAGATACATCGTCGGGAGGGTGACGGTGCGGTCTTAACCAAGAATTTAAAACATTTTCTGCGGTAACAAATGCTAAGATTTAATAAATAAATCTAGTTCCCCCCCCCCCTCTACTCCTCGAAATATCACACTCCATTCTTTTTTACACTTTTTCTTATGCGTTATAAAGTATCTTAAATTTTTCACTCCAGTTGGGTTTATTGTATTTAATTGTATTTAAAGTCTGTCTTAATGTATGTGTACCTTTAATAATTAAAGTATCTTAAAGTTTCAAACACATCGAGTGGCTGTATTCACCAATAATTTAAGATATTTCCTGAAATTGCTATTCGAAAATAGTGGTATGAACACTTACAAACCTTTTCATAGTGAATAATTAATACTTATCTCATAGCCCACCGTCGAAAAACTCACGCAAATTGTTAGATTTCCTAATTTAAATGAAATCTCCGTTAAAAAAGTCCTTCCGGCCAGTGCCGGGAGGAAAAGGTAGCTTTCATATTCCTTATTTTAAAAAAGGCAACTTGTATCATTCAAACACACGAAGCTCAATTTAGTGGAAACCGAATATAGGAGATTCAATACTAATTTTTATCAGTATAATGAATGAGAATTTAGAGAAATTAGTCAGCTTTATCCAAGCTGCTTTTCTTTAAAAGTAACTTACATTTGGCTGCCAAATTCGGCGATTTCTTAAAGTGCGTGCCATTTTAAGACAACATGGTGGATGAGGCTAACCAGTGAACTTGGTCGAGACCCTAGTAATTGCTGTGCACATGCTCACTCACATCGGAATCGCTTGATATATACGAGTGCTGTCGTATGCAAAAAATCAGATTTTTCAAAATGTCACCCACAATAGAAATTGAAACTGCTATATCTGAGCCATTTTTTAAGGTAAAGGCAGACAAAAAATGCTCCTGAATCCTTATATCAAGGTCAAATACTTAAGATAGAAACCTTTTTCAATTTCTAATTTTCTTGCACCTCACTTTAAATATAATTTTTTTTTAATTTAATGGCCGCCATTTTGAAACAAGATGGCTGATGAATCTGGCCAGCGAATTTGG
Organism: Maratus speciosus; assembly: GCA_963932465.1. Taxonomy (NCBI): domain Eukaryota; kingdom Metazoa; phylum Arthropoda; class Arachnida; order Araneae; family Salticidae; genus Maratus; species Maratus speciosus. The sequence goes on from OZ010800.1 coordinate 437,360,980, forward strand.
TCGAGGTATTAATGTATACTATCAACATGCCTTCTTACATCGAAATAGGCGAATACGTGTGTTATCGCGTGACAAATACAAGATCGTTTCAAAATGTTAGCCATGCTAGAAATTCAAATTGCTATAATTCAACCATTTTTTAAGATATAAACAAAAGAACAAATTTTTAGAAACAAAAACTGCTCCGGAATCTTTGTATCAAGGCCAAACACATAAAAAAAATCTTTTTCATTTTCCAATTTTTTAATACCTCATTTTAAATTTTAAATTTAATTTTTTTAAATGGCAATCCTTTTGAAACAAGATGGTGAATGAAGCTGGCCAACGAACTCGGTCGAGACATTGGTATGTACTATGTACAGACCAAGTTACATCCAAATCGGTTCATAAATACGCCTGTTATCGCGTGACAAAAATCAGATCGTTTTAAAATGTCAGCCACAATAGAAATTCAAAATGCTATTACTCAGCCATTTTTTTAGATATAGACGAAACAAAAACTGTTCCGGAATCTTTGTCTTAAGGTCAAACACATACGAAAAAAATCTTTTTCATTTTCCAAATTTGGTATCTCATTTTAATTTTTTTATTTTTTAAATTTTTTTAAATGGCCGCCATTTTGGAACAAGATGGCGGATGAATCTGGCCAACGAACTCGGTCGAGATATTTGTATATACTATGTACATACCAAGGTACATCCAAATTGGTTCATAAATACGCCTGTTATTACGTGACAAAAATCAGGACGTTTCAAAATGTCAGCTACGCTAGAAAATCAAAATGCTATAACTCAGCCATTTCTTAAGATATAGACGAAACAAAAACATCTCCCGAATCTTTTTATCAAGGTCAAACACATAAGAAGAAAATATTTTTTCAATTTTCAATTTTTTGGTACCACATTTCAGATTTAAATTTTTCTTAAAAATTTAAACGGCCGCCATTATTAAACAAGATGGCGGATGAAGCTGGCCAACGAACCCGGTCTAGACATTGGTATGTACTATGTATAAAAGAAGATACATCCAAATCGGTTCATAAATAGGCCTTTGATCAAGAAAATTCAAGACGTTTCAAAATGTCAGCCACGCTAGAAATTCAAAATGCTGCAACTCAGCCATTTTTTAAGATATAGACGAAACAAAAACTGCTCCGAAATCTTTGTATAAAGGTCAAATACATAAGAAAAAAATATTTTTCCATTTTCAATTTTTTGGTACCACATTTCAAATTTTAAATATTTTTAAAAAATTTAAATGTCCGCCATTTTGAAACAAAATAGCTGATGAAGCTGGCCAACGAACTCGGTCGAGACATTGGTATGTACTATGTACACACCGAATTACATCGAAATCGGTTCATAATTACGAGAGTTACAGTGTGACATAGGTCAGATATATATATATATATATATATCAATTTTGAACGGAGGGTGGTTTCGGGGTCTGGGGGTCATGATAGATGAAAATATACCAAAATTTTTTGAAATCGCTTTCCTCCGAACGGCTGCAATAGGTAGTTTTTTGTAATGAAAGCCACCTAAAAGCACGTGCCTCCATCTTAATCTCGCATTTGATGGAAATAAAAGGAATTAATTAAATAATAATTAATATCTCAGCTTGTAATTAAGCTATCTCTTTGAACCGGGGGTGTATGAAATCTGCGAAAGATTTCCCGGCCGGATGTCGAAAAATTTTATCTTAAAATTTAATATTTAAAAAGTTTAAATTTCGTATTAGAATGTTCTCTGCTTAAATTTCTCCCGCGCCGATGTGTCTGAAACATGACGGCAGCTGCGTGCCGCTGAAAGGAAATCTCATTTCATTGTCTTTTTGAATACAGAAATTAAATTTTTATCGATCGATTTTTAGTGGATTTTTTGCGTTCTACCCTACGCAGAAAATTGAAATTCATACCAAAATAAAGTAGAATTTTTTCCGCGTATTTCTACATCTGTTACGAATTTGTTCGACCGATACTTCCGCAGATGAGATTCCGCTTTTTCAATGCCCACTTCATTTATTGCTTAAATTACTCCGTGGTAACCCTGCATCGGCTGATTTTATGGAGCATCCGTCGAATTTACTGGCAACCCTTAGGAGAAACTCCGGAGGATTTGGAAAAAGTGTTTTCGAAGCTGCGTTCAAAAGGTTGATTGGTTTATTTTAGAATTTAATTATCCCGTAATTAGGTTAATTACCAACTTTTTCAAAATTTTATGATTTTTTCTTTGATTTGAGGTGTTCAGCTATAAGTACCCAAAATTTCAAGTCTCTAACATGTATAGTTTCTGAGAACGGGCTCTGTAACGGACAGACAGACAGAGGAGCGAGACGAATAGGGTTTCGTCAGATGAACGAAACCCTAATGGTACCAGAACTTTTGAAGAATTTGCATAAAAATATGGGTAACAAGAACATTGACATGGCCCTAGATCTCTTGAGATTTAGAATAAGAAAACAAAATTTAGATTGTTATGTTAAGAGCATGTACCAAAAAGATGCTGAAAATAATAAAATACATTGTGTTTTGGATTACATGGGGTCACATGTAAAAGGCATTAACATAAATAAAGTTTTAAATGCGTATAATGAACTTCTGCCGGATAAAAAAATATAACGATTTCTGAGGCTTTTAAATATGTTAAACCGATGGGCAGAGTCATATACAACTATAACGATTATGTCAAAGATAAAAAAAAAAAAACAGTATTGATAATAATGTTTGCTATTGTCAAGAAGAAAAATTCGACGAATATATAGATCTAACCTACGGACATGTATTAACGGGTAGTTTGGATAATATTACATTTGGATAATAAGACATTTAGGGAAATCATTATATATGGAACGAGATACAGAATTAAGAGTGTATTAACAGGAAATATTGCAAGAAAACACTTGAATATGAATTTGGATTTTTTTTATTCAAAAATTAGTATATAAATACAATTTGCCTGTTAATGTTTTCGAGGAGTGGAAGTATTGTGTTTTAAAAGATTTGTGTAGAAATTTTGAGAGTAACTCAGAGGGGGTTTCAGTAAAATATTATAACGAAATGAAGGAATCTATAAGAGAATTGGAGAATATTTTTATAATAACATATATAGATAACGCTAACACAAATTATGCAATTATTTGTAAAATATTATATGGTGAATTGCTCAAGGAGGCTTATGGTAATGAAATAAATTATGAAACTTTAAAATCAAGTAAACAAGTTATTGGCAATAGAGTAAAAGCATATTATAAAAAAAATAAGATAAAACAAAATAGTACTAGCTTTCCATATTTGGTAATGGTTCCGAAGTTTCATAAAGATCCTGCAGTATTTAGAGCTATAACATGTGGCTTCATATTTGGAAAACAGTAATAAAAAATTGTTAAAGTTGTTAAAAGAGATTTTTGATGAAGTACTGAAAGTTAAGCCGGCTTGAATAATTACAAACAGCGTTGAGCTTCTTAAGCGTTTAAATCAAATGAAAAACATTTCCAGCTTAACAGCGTATGATTTCGAAGACCTGTATAACGGTATAGATTTGGACAATTTAAAAATAAAAATTATGAAGTTTTTTAATAAATATAACTCCTCAAATGTCGGACAGGATTGGTTTACCAATTTGTTTAATTTTGTAGTGAGCGAGAAAAATTTTATATGATGGGAAAATTGTTTGCAAACAGGTTAGAGGCATTCCAATGAGGGAAAGCTGTAGTTCAATTTTAGCTGATATCTACTCATATATGTACGGGGAAAATATTGATACGAACGAGGATATGAAAAGATTTCGGTATATAGATGATATTTTAATAGTCAGATGCAATGACGTGAAAAAGAAAAAGGTAGATTGCTTATCCTGAAGGTTTAAATTTGAAATTGGAGTCAAAAAGGCAAAATATGGTCAATTATTTAGATATTAATATCGCGATAAAAAATGGTGAGTTAAAAACACATATTTATGACAAACGAAAAAGCTTTAACTTTGAAACTATAAAAATGTTACAATTTGGTTCAAGTGTGCATATCTCAATGTATAGAAATATTTTCGCTAACGGGTTAAACCGTATAGATAGATTAACTTCAAATACTGGGGAAAAAATTGAAGAGCTTTACAAATGGTATATTCTGGCATTGCACCATAGCTATCCTGAGAATTTTTTGAAGAGTTTGCTTCGTAATTTCGTAAAGTCTAAGACTCATTGCAGGGATCTAGATGTATTGTTGATGCGAAGGGAGGAGTAACTGCAAGTTTTACTGCTTAAGAATTTCGTGTACATAGTTTCACGTTTAGTTGATTTTGTTTTCGATGGGTCTTGCCTACTTATTTGAGTTGTTAGTTTTTTGCATTTGGTCTTGACAGGTATTTGGGGGAGCGTTGTGCACTTAAAACTGGTTTAATCCCGCTGAGCATGTCGCAAGTCATGTTGCATGTCTACATTGGTTTAATTTCTTCTGGTTTTTGTTATTGCATATTGTTTGGGGCTTGTCGTTTTTAAAGTTTGTTGTTTTTTAACCCGGGAGAACTCGCTAGTGAGAATACCCAGTTGCTTTTCTTTTACTTTACATTCATATAATATCAACTTTTTTTGGTTGGCTTAGTACTTTTATTCACAAAATATGTAAAATAATTGAAAAACATTTTGAAATTTTAATTAAAATGAAAAATGATTTAAATAAGAGTCTTAAAAAAGTACGACTTTACAGAAAATCTCATGCAGTGAGTTCTCCCGGGTTAAAGTTAACAGTTTTTAAGTTGATTTAGTTGTTGTCATTTGGTTTAGTGTATTTTTATCTTTGGATCTGTTCTGTTGTTCTGAATTTTTGGTTTGATTTTTGGATATATATAGATATATTTACTTACGGTGCTACAACAGTTTCAGAATAATAAAACAACAATATTAAAAAAAAAAGAATAGTTTAAATTTATCATAGATATGATGGTGATAATTGTAAACGGTTTCATTATATGATTTCGTTGTGACATTTGCAAATGTTTTCGAAGTGCACGTTTTTATAATATATTTTCTACAATCAAAAGAATCAGAACGAAATATTGCTACACTGAAAAACAAATCTGTAATTCTACAAATGTAAAGTTGCAGAAATCTACATGCTTAGTAAAATTTTATGGGTACACTGTACAAAAAAAATGTAAATCTACAAAACAGGTTTTAGTAAAGCTACAGAAAACTGTAGCTTTACAAAATAATCGACTGAAATTACAATAACCTTACTAAAATTTTATCAGTTTTTTCGGGTTGTAGTTACATAAAAATTTCCAGGCATCACAGTTTCCCCCAAAAAATCTTAATAACCTTAAAGATTTTTTGATTTACGGTGCAAAAATGTATCTATTACATGATATTTTGTTGTTACCGTTACATAAAATTTCTCGGAATTCCAGTTTCCTAGAAAAAGTTTAGTAACTTTACAGATTTTTTTTTCTTTTTTTTTTTTGCAGTATAATACCATTATGTTTCTCCGAAGTACGATTTCCTACTCTTGAAAAATTTCCCAAAAATAATTAACTTAATAAAACTTAAAATTAAATTAGTACACTTAAGTATTGGATTTATTTTTGATAAACAGTTCCTGTTTATTAAAAAAACTTTTGAAATGACGAATAGTGAATTTCATTTGGAAAGCAAACCTGAAACCTATAATTAGAATTTTAATAAAATTTATATAAACGTTTTTTTCTAACTTCTAGTCTTTTAGAATTCTATAATTTTTTTGTTTTTTACTTTAACCAGATAAAATTATAAATGAAATAAAAAAGTTAAAAAAATAATATTCTTTCAAGATATGTAAATAATTTTTTATATAACAAATTTTTACTTTTACGTGACAGCAAAAACTTAAAGATTAAAGAACTTACGCTCTTGACATAAACGTTACGCTTTTCAGAATGTTTGATTTCTAGAAATAAGATATCTTGAAATCGAGGAATTCTCTATTAAAAAAATATGTTCTTTCAGGTTGCGAAAATAATATTTCACACTTTTCAATTTATAAAATATTTCTTCGAGGAAATTTAAAATAGTTCGAACATTTCTTGCTTTAAAATGCAGGATGTTTTAATTCACTTTTCATTTTGTTTTTGCCTTTCAGATATTTTAATAGAAAAGCCTTTAAATTCATAAAATGGAATGCCATTCAACATAAATTATTTCATGTGAATATTCTACTGATATATCCTATTTTAAATACATAAAATTTTTGTTTCATATTAGAACTGTATAAAAAATAAACCTGTTAAGTATGCTTCCTTTAATATTAAATCATTGGCATAATTAATTGACTATAATTATCTGAAATTTTATCTTAACTAGCTGCTTAGCAATACGTTGTGTTGAATTTGTATTTTATGAGATCTTCTGAATTTGGGGGAAAAATAGTTATCGATTCAGTTTTTTAATTAAAATGCATAAGTCATAAGGTAAAAATGTAATTATTATCATTCATATATATTTGTTGGATATTTCAATCGCCGAAAGAAAGGTTAAAATTTATAAATTAGTTCTGGATTTTTAAGGTTTAAAAATTGGTTTACTGATTGATTCTTTAAGTTTTTTCCTGTTTTCTCAAAACCTATATTAGATATTACAATGCAAGAAAAAGCCGATTGTGTCAAGAAATGTTTTATATCTGTCCATGGCTAGTTTAATGTTTATTATGCAACCGTTTCTGAGTCTATTTCAGACAAACAGACTAAAAATATTTAAATATTAATTTTATTTATACGCCGTTTAAATAGTCGAAATTGCAGACCGAAACTCTAGTTTTATCTTTTAATCAAGATAAACAAAAAGCAGTTCTATAACAGTTATGATATGTGTATAATACAAATTTTTACGTCACAGACTTTAAACAGTGTAAAATATGTTACTTATTTTAAAATTTAAAAGAATGATCATACTCGAGTTTTTTCAGATTTAAGATAACCGTAAACATTGATATCGAGCAAATTCCAGGATAATTGAAGAGCTCAAATGATAAAGGTGGCAAGTAACACAATCATCATTTTGAGAAAGTCAGCTGTAATGTTCCAAATATCTATTTGCGTTTATTGCTAAATGCCTCTTTTATCCATTAAAGTAACTGTGGGTATTACTTTTTTTCAAATAGTAATATAACAAATGGTGGAGGGCCATTCATTATCTTCATTCATATGATTAACTTTTTTTTTTTCACATACCACCTTTATTATCTTAAATCTTCGAATATCAATGAAAAAGTACTTGTGTTTCAATGAAATCTACAAGCTTTAAAAAATGTGAATATCTAAACATTAATTTTTCACAATTATCTATAAATCCTACAGTATTTTCTTGTTTTCCTAAAACAAAACCACATTTTTAGAATTATTTTAATTGCTTAAGAACGCTAAACAAACGCCATCTGCAAAGTTTGAGAATATGGTGCGATTTAGACATTAAGAATTCAATGTGCAATAATAGCAGAGAAAGTCTGCAAGAAAAGTGTACAAAAAGTTCACAAAATCTTAACGTATTTGGCACCTCTGATTATGCATAAAAAGTGCAAACTGAATTGTGCATAAAAAGTGCATAGCACTGTTACATATTAAGTGGAATGTCGGGTACATTTCTGTAAAGAAATATTTTATTATTTTCTACGATTATTGGTATATTCTATAAATATTAATGCAGCGCATTATAACTTCATAAAATTAGCAGTTGATTAAAAGACTTTCAAATGATGAAAAACCCAGAACACGAGCTTATGCTGAACAAGGATTCTAATAATTATATCAACAAATATAATAGTTCTTAGTGGGACTACAAAAGTCTTTTTAGTATGAGTGGAGCGAAAAATTTCAGGGGGCAATAAAATTTATCGTTATGCTTACACTTACGAACCTGACATGGTAGGGTCTGCTTCAAAACGTACTAAAGTTTAAAAAAAAATATGTCATATATAAATCATATAAATAACTAATTCAAATTTGAAAATATGTGAGTATTTTTAACCCAAAAAATAATTTTTTGATTTATATTACAAAAGTTATCATTATTACATATCTTTTCATCCTACGCAAACTAACTTGGACAGGATGATAAATAAACTTGAGATTGCCCGGAGACGTTAAGATGATATTCAATGTTAAGGACCTTTACAATTAATATATATATATATATATATATATATTAAACAAACACATAATTTGTACAAAAAAATACATTTCCCACATTGTGTACGTCCGAGTAGGGACTGGTATTAAGATATTTCATTCGGTTGCTTCTACATTAAATTCGTGTAACATATATGATTAAACTAACTGAACTTTAAAAAAAAATATTTTTAAAAATATTCAAACAATATGATACACAAACCACTCGAAAAATTTAGATTCCGTTCAAATGAAAAAGAAATAAATGTTAGAATTTTCTTAAACATTTGTATTTCCATGTACGTCATCATTTTGCTTAAACATTTCACAAAGTCTGCAATACAAATATTTGCAACTTAAAAATGGAAAAAGTCTAAGAGTTACTTTGATTTCGCTTGAATGGGGTGTACATTTTTCGGGTAGTTCAATGTATTGTGTTGTTTGAAATTTATTTTTTTTACTTTTTAAAATTCAATTAGTTATACCAGATATGTTACAAGAATATAATATTAGTATCAGTCCCTTCTCGGGTCTAAACAATGTGGGAAATATTTTTTTTTGTTCTACAAATTAAGTTTTTATTTAATGGGTGAAGATTTTAATAAGTGACGTCAACTGCGGTAATTTTGGCCCATTAAGGGTAAATTTGGCCCAAAAGAAAAAAAAAAAGATTAAATCTTCTACATCAGTTGAGTTCTCCACAAAGTTTTGGTCTCAAAACACAGGTAGCAGCACTGTCGTGGGGCCAACAGCTCATTGTAAATAACTCGCCAAGCTTAGGTTCCACCGTGGCAGGATGGGTTAAAGTTATCCAAACGTTGGCGAAAGGTACCTCAAATTTGGGCCAAAGCCACCCAGCTGACGGTAATGTAATGAAACACACTGATGTCCAATTTATAATTACCAGGGCTAGATTTATGCATCACAGTTTGTGATGTCACTTTATCAATGAATAATCTAAAATATGCAGTAATGAAATATAGTCTTATATAAATTTTATTTGCACTATGACGCCATATTTATCTCTTTTTTTAATTAAATAAAAATATTTCAATTTAATATTTCACGTAGAAATATTTTAACTGAAAATTAATTACTGAATATAAATTATTATTCCGACTTTTTTTTTTTCGACAATAAATTAAAAATGTTAAATTTTATAGCAAAAACATCCTTGATTCTCAATATAAATGGCTAAAACTGGAATTATTAAGAAATATATTTGAATAAAGTAAATTAAAATAGCCTATGTTACTCTCTGAACTATAATCTACTCATTTGAAAAGACATTTTACCATCCATTTTGACAATGACGTAAGGCAAACATTTAAGAACTTTAAACTTATAATGTTATTAGAATAAGCAAAGGGTTTTTTTCTGGTGTCAGAGACAAAACTGCGTGAAGAAGTAAAAAATGTTAAGAGGTCCATAGCTTTTACTATGTTAAATTAACATTGAGTAGTTACACTAGAAATAAATAAGTGTTATGCTGCCGAGCAATAATTAAATATGGATTAATGATTAATCAAACCACTCGACAATTGTTAAATATGTAATATTTTCAAAGAGAGAAGTTTAAAGCCATTTTTCATAAAATGTTATTTTAAGGCATGACGACTGAGGTAGTTAAAATTCTTTTCAATATGTTTTCATGACATTTTCAAGATATATAGTGTCTATTACTCTATGTAAAGAATATTAAAAAAGTATTTTTTCTTGTTTATAAATTGCTGAAACTTACTTTTTAAAACATGAAAATGCTATAAATAACATTTTTCTGCTGTTCCATGTAAACACAAGAATCTGGAGTATAACTGGATAACAAACGTTTTGTTTCACCTACCGAAATTCCTTTATAATCAATTGAGCTATCTGCAATTCCAATTTTCTGCTCGTCAAATACAATAAAAAATACTATCATAACTAATTTTCACCGATATAATATGAAAACTACTAAATGAAACAGAAAGCTTGTATTTATAAATGGTTTTCAAAATTGTGTTTTTATAATGCATACCTTTTTTAAGACATAAAATGAAAAAAAGTTTTTTTTTTCACTTTTTGACGTTCTAAGCTTCCAAAGTTTCCTTAAGTTTTAAAGAAAAACAAAATATTTCAATATATTTTTTTAAGATATTTTGGTTACATTTACGATAATAATAAAAAAAAAAATAAAATCAAATTTTTGCTTTTGTGAAAAATAGCGAAGAAATATTTTTAAAAAGTAGTATTTTATGCTAAAATTAATTTTACTCAAAATCATTATAAATTAATTTTTACGGATATTTTTATCCGTAAGAAAATCTATGTCATCATGTAAGAAAAATACACAGTTGATATAAACTCTTCCGAACATCCCGAGGAGGAATAATAATAAATGGCAATCATATCCCAGGCACCCTGGTAGATACAAAATGGTTGCTTCACTAATAGTAAATGCGCTCCTTATAGAATCCTATGGATCTGCCTTGGAGATCCTTGAGTTACCTTCCAGTAGTCTCTGAAGAGGATTATGGAAATGGACAAAGTTTCAAATGACAATGAGTTTGAAAGAAGCGCAAATAAATAATTCAATAATGCAAATAAATGAGTTTTATATATTATTATTGTTGTTTAGTATATATTATATTATTGGTGAAAATTTTAAAATTTAATAGTTTTAAATAATTCTTTTTACACAAAAATATTCATAATATATTTTTAGAAGAATAATTCATTACAGGGTTTCACATTTACACGAACAGTCATACATAGGTTATGCAGAATTTATATGCAAAAAATAATATGCAGACAATTTGGTTACATTTAAAAACGTGTAAGACAATTCAAAACACACTTTCATAAATTATTGTCCATAGACATCCCTTCTCTCCTACCGTTACCGCATTTCTTACAGGACATGGTCCATTTAGAGAGTACCTCCATGAATTGCATTGCTCAAGCTCCTCTATATGCGAATGTGGCGATTTAGCAAGTGCCTCTCATTAATACTACTGTTTCCCACTTACCTCACGGTGGCATATTTGGCGCCCCTTATCAATCCCTATAAATTGGCTAAGTAACATTTTACCCCGTCCAGCACTTAGTTCAAAATTAAAACAAATTTTAAAATTTCTAATGGACCTATCTAACAATTAGTTCTTACTATCGCCCTTTTTCGCATTTATGGCGATCTAGTCTACGACCCTAATCTGTAACATCTCTATGTATTTTTCTTTTCTTTTTTTATGTTTCTTAACCCTTTAATGCATAGGGTAGAATGCGTTCCCGAAATTTCATAATTCAGAGAATCGGAATTCATACCAGAAAATATAAATGGTAAATTTCGGTTTATTTAATAACGAAATGGCTGTTATTAAATGGAGTGAAATTTTCTTTTTTATTTTTCTGGTGGAAATACGGAATATGTGAATAAAAAATCCAATAAATAGGGAACGATTATGGTATCATAAACGATACCATATGCATTTAAGGGTTAAAGTCGCAAATTCCTCGCGATTTCTTTTTGGGCGAATTCAGTCTGTGGACTCATTGATGTAACCTTTTTTCTTAAGACCTAAATAAAGGTGTCCGGAGGGACATCTATGCTCTACAGACGTGGTTTCACCGTCTGATCAGTTCCCCTTAGGCAATCAAAGTACTTTAAGAACATGATTTTGTGGGATACTGTAATTACACGGTTCATGCTATGTAAACTTAATTGTATAATAAGCATCTCGTTTGCACATGAGTGATATATAAAAGTTTCAATATGTTTCGAAAATTAGAACATGCTTAAAATATACAGCAAACGATTTTTCTCTATTGGCCGTAAAGAAACTATTTTTTGTGTCCCTGTAAACGAACTGTAAATGCTACACACTTCGTTTTAAATAATGAATATAATTCATAACACTTTTCAACTGTGTTGAAAATTATTTCAGTTAAAAAAGTTCCTATCGAAAAGCCTGCATAGCAATTCGATCATTTTTTTTGCAGGCACATAGGTAACTGGATTGTGGTGTGCAGTGTGCAATAATTTATTTTTTTTTTTTTGTTGTCTAACATGTTGAGTTTTTTATAAATGTTTCTTCAAAATTTCATTATCTGAATAGATTTATTTCATATTTCAAGAAAGCATTTATTCATTTATTTTTTACTTATTGTTCCCACATTTAACAATCCAAATAATATTTCCAAACATCAATCAATTGATAAATATATTTCCACGTGAATAAAAGAGAAGAAAACATTAAAATACTTAAATTATTATGTACAAAACGGATTTAAGGAAGAAAAATTACTTCATAAAAGCATTAAAATTAATATTGTCAAACACTTTAAATTGAAAAATATGCTTTCAAGTGGATATTAAAACAAAAAGAAAACTTACATCACTGCCTAAATATCAGTGAAGTCTTTGGAGGAACGAATTTTTTTTTTTTTTTTTACTTTCCGTCTTTCAGTTAGTCTGTTAGTCTTATCTGTTCCGCGATAACAACTGCAAAAATCATCCGATTAGCTTATAATTAAGTAGGCATATTGGTGAGGTACCTTTAATTAATCTGCATAGTTTTTGGTCAAATACGGTTTATTATTTCGGAAAATTTAGAACATTTTCTTTTGCTCTATGCCTTTCTATGGAAATTCAGATGGCAATATCTACTGCAGAAAATATCTCATTTGATTATTGAATTATAATGGTAAATTACGGACGCTGAAATTTCCCAATAAAGGTCTTAATTATTCCTATTAGTTTAAAATTTTGTCAATACATTTGCCAGAATTTTTTAAAATAGGTGTATAATTTTTGGTGGAATTTTATGCGTGTTCCAATAATGTAAAATATTTTCTTTTATAATTTTACCTATTTGATATTATACTTAGTTAAATTTATTATTATTATTATTTTATCAGCAACGTAGCAATTGTATTTCATATCTTTCAATACTAATAGAATGTAACCAACGCCGTCGTAAATGAGTTTTTTGTGACCAGCGGTTGTTCTTCGCTAATATTAGGAAAATTACTGTATACAAAATATGCAAATTGGTAGTATTAAAGAAATGTGTTTGATAAACATGCTGAAGTAGACAGTTTTTAAATCGAAGAATTATTTTCAAAACTATTTAAACCAATTCACCGGCAGCAGGTATACGGAAACCGTGCTTTTATCCGGACTTATCTCGGGACAACCGTTGAAGTGGTTAATGTTAAATTCGGTCAAAATCGTTCCATTAAAATCTACACACAACCTATACATAGGATATTCATAGTTTTTTCTAGGGCTACACTTCACGGGCTAACGATCTGTCGATTACGCTTATGTTTTTATTTGGACCTTTTTTTTGGGGGGGGGGGGGGGGGTGAGGGTTCAATAATTTATTGAAATTTTCATAATTTCAAGAGTTTTTATACTCATGCCAATTTGTAAAACAGCGAAAAGCATTAATTTTCCTCTAAATTAAAAAAACAGGTGCACCAGACCATTAAAAATATAAATGAAACTTATAATTGAAATAATAATTAAATGATCGAATGTTAAATGAAGCAAATGTTGAAAAATACGCCAAAAAATATATATATATAAACGTGAATATTAAAAAAGAAAGAAAAACTTAAAATAAATTCTTACACGCAAATTGTATTTAGGCTAAAATTAATTGACATATTAAATTTACATATTTAAAACGATTTTCTTTTGAGCAATATCCACGTGACGTCACATCGGGAATCTCATAGTTTACAAGTTGCGCGGCTAGTAAATTTGTTTACATATTTCCTTTTTGATGCAGCGTAAATGCAGGTAAATGCATGTGCAAAATACTTTCGATTTATTTTGTAAGAATTACTCTTCGATAAATAATATAAGAAATTTTGTATAATCTTATTAATTAAAATAAATAATTTGCATTTAAAAAATAACCTAGAAAAAAACGGACACGGATTTCCGAACGACCCAATATATCTATATATATATATATATATATAAGCCTTTCTCTGTGTTTATGTCCTTTATAAAAATCTTCAATTTTTGACCGATTTGAACGAAACGTCATGTACATGCATTTTAGAACGTGGAAAAGATCATTGTCTACTTAAAAAAAATATCAGACCACTATTTATCCCTTTTTTCTACAACTTCCATAGTTTAACATTATAGAAATATCTCTTTTTAAATATTTTTTAATTCAAACCTTTCTTTCCTGTTGCCACACCCTAAAAAATGACACAATAATGTGAAAAAAATAAGGATAACGCGTGTATTTTGTTTCTATTTGCCAATAAAAATTCAGATTTTCTTGCTATATTTTTGCCTGTTTGATATAGACGTCATTCGAAACAGAAAATTCACATTTTTTTGTATATAAAATAAAAACTTTAACTATAAGAGCGGGAAAATAACTTAGCACCTCAATTTGAATGGTTTTTTTTTAATTAAAACATCTATTTTAATACAAACAGTCAAATTTCATGAAAACAATTTTAAACTAGTCGGATGTACCAATCCCAAAACTTTCTTCTGTCTCATTCATGTTAATACTTCAAAATTCGCTATCACACTGCCAAAATTAAATGGCAATCTATGCATGTCATGAGGATTCAAACGATATGGAATTCCGTGCATTAGTTCTTGAGATATGACTATCTCTGAAATCGTCTAAATTCAGCAAAATGCTGCCTAGCAGCGCCACCTATTGGGTGATTTATACCAAATCCTAATGAGCAACAATTTATGTCAACGTCTGACTGAATCTGAAGTTTGGAGAAAATCCGTACATTAGTTTTTGAGATAGAGCAATAGCGAAAATCGTGAAAATTTCTGCATAGCAGCGCCACCTATTGGGTGATTAACACCAAAACCTAATTAACAACAACTTGTGTCAACATACAACTAAATCTGAAGTTACATGAAAATTGGTCCATTAGTTCTATTGATAGAGCTATTGAGGCAATCGTGGAAAAGGCAGCAGAGAAGCGCCACCTGTTGGGCGATTTACACCAACACCTAATCAGTAGCAAGTC
The DNA here is from genome assembly GCA_963932465.1 of Maratus speciosus. Taxonomy (NCBI): domain Eukaryota; kingdom Metazoa; phylum Arthropoda; class Arachnida; order Araneae; family Salticidae; genus Maratus; species Maratus speciosus. Next base: position 437,376,114 of record OZ010800.1, read on the forward strand.
ATATCAAGGACTAACTTAATCTGAAGTTTGATGAAAATCCGTGCGTTAGATCTTAAGATAGAGCTATTGGGGAAATCGTGTAAATCCTGCAAAATTCATCATAACAGCGCCACCTGTTGGGCGATTTACACCAAAACGTAATCATCATCAATTCATATCAGGGACTAACTAAATCTGAAGTTTGATCAAAATCCGTGCATTAGTTCTTGAGATAGAGCTATTGCGAAAATCGTGAAAAATGCAGCATTGCAGCGCCACCTGTTGAGCGATTTACACCAAAAACTAATCACATCAATTTGTATTAGGCACTAACTGAATATCAATTTTTATTAAATTCCGTGCATTAGTTCTTGAGATAGAGCGCCCACAAAATTTGCGTCACATACACACAGACAGACAGACTCACAGAGTCACAGACAGACATTTTGTAAAAATATGTTTTTTGGAATCTCTGACCCCTAAAACGTGTAAATCCGTCGAAAACCGGAATTCGAAAATTTTCATGAACCCAATACTTTCTTCTTGTAAAGATAGAAGAAAGTAAAAAAGAAAGAAAGGCTAGATATGACGTCATATTCTATCAAATCTTTTCAACCCGTAATCAAACTCATTGTAAACATATGGCTCCTATATTTTGCTTACTACTTCGATTGTATACTACAGCCATATCTTATAGCTATACGTTATCGTTAAGTGTTGTATTGGTTTAGATTCAGCGCTAACATTTTCTGTGATTTATAGCAAAAGAGAGCGGTTATTTACATTTTCAAACAAATTCTTGACAGATGTCTTGATCTAAAATTTATGGAAAATGACATCATTTCATCTAATCATTGTAGATTTAATTTCAATAAAATTTCAAATTTTCCAAATAAAATTTTAGTAACTACTACCTCATTTGGATGTACTTTTTTTTAAACTTTTTTCTCGTATTGAGGGAGAATTGTATACTTCTGTTAAGCGCGCCAAAGAAAACATGTATTTTAATTTTAAAAGTTAAAAAAATTACCACAATGTGTTAAAAGAACATCCTTTTTCTGAATTTAAATTTCGCGAGTTCCAAAATTAAAACTAAAAATGTGAGTTTTTTCATAAACGTCAAGTTAAGGCTGTTCATAAAGTTAAGGCTGTTCTCAAATCCAAAGGAGCTATTTTCTGACATATTTTTAAATTCATTTTTGTTCGGAAACGCATGAAATTGACAGGAGTTCTTATTTAGAGACTATGTAATTCAAAGATAGTTTCCATATTTTGGTAAAGGTATAAGATTGTTTCAGTTGGTGTTTTGAACTGCATTTTGGACGCAACAGCACAATAAAGGGGAAAAAACAGCCGTCACCCAACCATAATTGCTCATAACTCGAAAAGTACTTTATTTATGAAAAAAGGGAAAACTCATTTCAATTCCAAATCGCTTTAATCGTAGTCAGGCCTACAAATTTTAATCCTTTACGTTTAATGAGTCATAAAATGTGTCAGAAAGTTTCGGTTGTTGAGCAGGGAATTGCAGAAGCACCTTAAGCATTATTGCAGGTTTGTATTTTGTAATCAAGTTGCATGCCAGATAGTCGCTTAAAACATAAGTTATTAAATATTGTTTTAAACAAAGGTGCATGCCATAATAGGTGTCAGGCACACTCATTAAAATAAGAATACCCTAGCGCACAGCCTCATTACTGAAGATAAACCCGACAATATACTTAGATATAAAAACAGTTCTGCATTTTTCATTCAGCTAATAAGACTAATCCTTCATAATTAGGTTCACATAATTGTATAATTTTCCCCTATAATTCGATGACTACGCAACGGAAAACAATATGTTACGCACTAAAATCTTCCCTAAAAAACTAATAGTGCAAGTCGCATGGAAATCCGTTCTGAAGAATTCAAGTTATATGCACCCGGAACGAAATTCCCATTAGAATTTTATATACTTATCAGCTTATTTTGAGTAGTTTGATTTGATATATGTTAAATCCGAGTTTTATTTTATTTTATTTTTTTGCGTTTTAATTTCGTTTGCCAATTTAGTTATTGAATATTACGCGAAAGCAACCAAATTCTGAATTATTTATAATGTTTTTGAACAATTGAGTTAATCTTTTGTATTTGGGTTGCAATCATATTTAAAAAATATGCATGCTTAAAAATTATTTTAAAACCCATAAAAAATTTGTAAATTGAGATAACCATTACAAACAAATATTACTGAAAGTACTTTTGTTTTCTATAATACGTTGGAACAATCGAATGTGCAATGTTTATACGTTAAACTGCAGTAAAAGGGAAATTTATTGTTGTGTTATGTTGTTGCCTCCGAAAATATGATACCAGCGTTACTCATAGACATGTCTTTTCTTTATACTATTCCATTAAGTGTAAACAGGTTCATCTTTCGTAATCGGGTTGCACTCAACTTTAAAAATATCCATGCTTAAAAATTACTTTAAAATCCATTAAAATCAGAAAACTGAGGTACAATTTTCAAACAAATTTCATTGAAAGAACTTTTTTCTATTCGACATTGTAAAAAATGATATTGTGTGATGTTTAAAAGTTATAAAAATTGCAGTAAAGGCACATTTTATTTGTTACAATTTATGGGGCACAATTTATGGGCACTGACATAGATTTCTTTTACTTTATAATGTAGATAATACCATACAAACGAGAATTTCACTAAGTGCTACGCGATTTGGAGGAATTTTTTTTCGTATTGTCAGGAAAATCACAAGTTTTTCTCTTACACCCGCCAAAGAAAACGTGCATTCTGTTATTAAAGCTCAGGGATTTTACTATGGTTGCGAGACAATAACGCCATGTTTTTTTATTGTCTTTATAACGATTTGTGGATGGGAATGCACAAATTTCAGTTATTGTGACTGCCAAATTATTTCGTTTTAATTTATTTTACCTGGAAAGCTCCTTATAATTGACGCGGGCGAAGCCGGGTAGTTGTGCTAGTATTTTATATTACTTAACTATTTTTTTTATTTACTTGTATTGATGACTTTTAAGTTGTGTTTAATTGTTAGTTCCTATCTATAAACATTGTTTTGATGAGGCCTATAGATGTCTATGAAGGTTAGAGTTGCAGTAAACTTAGAGATCCTATTTTCACAACTACCAGGTTGTGTAATATTTAAACGGAGCTTCTGACTGTAAAATAGACAGTGAAATATCGTCTTCATTTTGAAAGAACTATTCAATGATATGCCACTCAATAGGGTGCGTAAAAATATTTTTTCGTCTCTACCGCCATTTTGATTTTTTTAAAAAATCCTAGCCTATAACCATCGGACGATTAAGACGAATCGATAGAGACCTCATTCATTAAAATCCATCCAGCCGTTGGGATGTTTCGAGGGTGTAAAGGAATCCACGTACCCAGATACGCGTGAAACATAAAACCCTTCTTGTCAGTCGGGTAATAAGCATGATGGGACATTAAAACAGGGAAACAAATCACGCATAAGCTATATGTGTTCTTAAAAATATCAAAAACTCAAATCAAAACATAAAATATGCGAGTGAAATTTCAAAACATATTGCTTATCATTACCGTGATACTGAATGTCATTCCGAAGCAGACAGAGTTTTTGTTTTCCTCCAACTTAAGAGGACGGTGGACCTTCATTTGAGCGAAAATCGACCCAAAATTCGGAAATTATTTTTTGTGGATATCATTATTCTCCAGTTTGTTCTGTGCCATTTGCAAAAAACCGCATGCAGCTGTGACTATTTTTCGCAAAGTTACAAGCGTTTGAATTTTGTACACAAACAATTTTTCGGCCCTTCAAATTTCGTCTAGAATGTAAACAAATGCATGTGACAGCTGTTTTATGTAAATTATCGCCAGATTTTAAATAAATAACATTTTTAATAAATAATTTAAGGAGATGTGGCAACAGTTCAGTTTAACTGTAACCGTTTCTTCACTTTTTACATCTTATTTTCTTGTTTTAGCGGCAGAAAGTGTGATTTTTATTGGAAATTTTCTTCGTTTATGATATCTAAAGTGATAAGTTATATTTATTTTTTGCATAACAGTTCTTTTCAGAACTAAAATTTTTCGATTGCTCATTATAGCCTGCTTTTCTGTAAATCCTTTTAGTATTTGAAGAATTATGGATGCTATTAATAAACAGTGGCGAAAGCCTAAAGAAGACCTACCAATAAAAAACTTGCAGCTCGAAAAAGAGCTAATGCACGATGGTCATCTCTTCAAAACAATCCTGAAGAAGACATTAATTTTATAAGTGAAACTTTTAATTCTTCTTCAAATAGTGATATGAGTTTAAATGATTCAGCTGTTATTGGTCCTACAACTGCTAGCGAGAAAAAACTAAGCGAAGTTTTACAGGTGTCATCAAAATGTGTATCCAATGAAGTTGGAGATGTGAAAAATGATTCTTATGTTCTAATGCAAAGTAAAACATGAGCTTCATTCCTGTGTAATGTAAAATGTGATAACTGTGAAGCAAATTCTTTAGATGTTGACACTGAAAGAATGTATAGCTATTCCACAAAATTAAAATTATTTTGTAAACGTTGTGGGAAAATATTCAGTTCAAGTTTTTCTAGTACTCGTGGAAATGAGTCGAACTGTTTCGACATCAATAAAAAACTTGTTGAGGCATCTTTAAAGATAGCAAAAGGCCATGCTGCGCTTGAAATATTCTCAATGGTTGTGAAATTGCATGCCATGGATAAAAAGACATTTTCGCACTGTCTTCATGAATTATCAGAGGAAAAAGAAAAACTCAAAGATGATGTTCTTGAATCTTCTCGCAACATTGTATATCGCAATCATGAAGAGTTGGGTAGCAACGAGAATGAGGATGTTATTGATGTAGCAGTTTCATATGATGGTACGTGGCACAAACGTGGTCACACATTTTTATATGGTATAGGTTTCGCTATTGATATACTAACTGGACTTGTGATCGATTTTGAAATTTTGTAGAATTATTGTTCTGAATATATTTGCTCCAAGAGAGATCTAGGTTAAGATAGCGCTGAATTTTATGTGTGGTTTGAAGGCCATAAAAAACAACGTTCGCAAAACTTTTATGGGTCATCTAATGCTATGGAAATGACAGCAGCTGAAGTAATCTGGAAACGATCAGCACAAAATGGAATTCATTATACTACTATTCTTTCGGATGGTGATGCTAAAACGTTTCAGCATTTGCAGGGACTAAATGCGTATGGTGATGGTGTAATACTTAAGAGAGAAGAATGCATCAATCATGTTGCAAAGTGTCTTGGAGTATGGCTCCGTAATAAAGTGAAAGAATGGCGGCTAAAGGCGTATGCATAGGAGGAAGAAAAGAAGGGAATTTAAAAGGAGAGACAATTGTAAAACTTACCAAACTTCTATCGTAAAGCTATTCGTGAAAATGTTAATGATGTGAATAGCATGAAAACGGCAATTTATGCAACTTTATTGCATTGCTCCTCTACGGACCTTTCACCCAAACACTCAAAGTGCCCCACTGGTCCTGAATCCTGGTGCTTTTTTCAAAGAGCCCAATATAAAAATGAAAAACCCAAGTCTCACTCTACAATGAAAACTAAACTGTCTGAAGACATTGTGTCAAAAATATTGCCAGTGTATCAAAGACTGGCAAGTACAGAACTTTTGTCGAGGTGTGCCAAGGGAAAAACTCAGAATGCAAATGAAAGTTTGCACAGCTTAATTTGGAAAAATTGCCCTAAAGAAACATTTGTTTCAAGGAAAAGACTTGAAATCGCTGTTGTAGCTGCTATTGGTGAATTTAATTTTGGTTGTGTGAATACACTAAAAATGGATCAGGAAGCGGCAAATTCCTTTTCATTACAAATTGCCCCGAAGCGTGATCAACCCCGTCTGAATCAGAGTCAAAAAAGAAGTTCCGTTGAATGGAAAAAATGCAGAAACGCTAAAAAATTTTCAAAAACAATAAAAAATAACGCAAAAATTAAAAAAGAAGAACACTTATGCGGCTGGCGAATTTTAATTCTCTGTAAAAGTCAGATTTTTTCCTCCGTAACACAGATTCTACTATTTATTGTTTATTATCTATTGTGGGATGAAATGCGTCGATATTTTTTCCCCATTCTGAACAGCCGTATATTTCTTGCAACAGCCATGGATTTCCTTTGTACAAGGTATTGACAAATCAATTATATATATGCTAAACATTATTTTACAGAAAATATTTATAGTAAATTGAATATTTTATAATGATTTTTTTTCTGTAATATTACATAAATCGGTACTTTTAGGTTAGCCAGGTGCAAATTTTGCAAATAGCAGTTTTTATCTTTAGTGATGCTAAATTAGAAAACAGTGCTTTGATTTTTGATATTTCTTTCGATTTTTTTGGGGGGGGGGGAGTGGGGGGGGGTAGTGTAAAAGCAATCGATTTTCTTTGTACAAGGTATTGTAAAATTAATTTATATGTATGTAAGTAAGTAAGTAAGCACCCACCCTGGGAACCCGCTTTTGGCTTATGGTTGGGTGTAACCCCCAAGCCCAGGGTAGGGAAAAGTTTTACTACCTGCGGAACCCTTTGGAAACAAATAAGTTTTAAGATTAATTATAACTATTCTAAATATTGTTATGTACAAACGAGGGTTTATAGATTACCCACAACTTTTTAAAGTTAAGTGTTCATATAGGTTCATGTATAAGTTCATACACCTTGTAGTTATAACTAGTCCCATCAAAACCAGCCACCACCACCAAGGCCACTAGTGCCTGGACTGGAAATGTCATTCCTGTATTTAATCTGATTCATAAAGGTGGGTCATTGTGTTGAGTTCGCTGTGTGTTTATAATAATTTGGTAAGTTTATACAATTTGCACAGTTTCTGAGATCCTGTTTGTTTATATTCGTGCAACTAGTGGTCTGATGACCCATCGCACAGAATGCGCATATTGAATTTCTCCTGCAGTTACTTTCGGAGTGTCCGTACAATTGACAGTTCGCACACCTGATGATTGGCCTGTAAGGATGAATCCTGCAGTTTCGTAATCCCACATTTATAAGTTCCATGCTCAAAAATGTGTCTGAAGTTGTCTTGTCTACCTCGAGGAGCAGTTGATAATATCTTGACGAAGTTTATTGTATTACTTTTTGAATCTGGATGTATGAACTTTTCTTTATGTTTGGATGTTGCTTTATTTGATTTATAAGATATTCTCCCTGTGTATCTTTTGGAATACCTATAATGATAATTCTTTTAGTGTTATGTTTTCTGTATTGTATTTCCGTGATACTTTTTATATCTTGTATTTTTTCTATATGTTGATATATTTCTAGTAACTGCGATTCTTGTTGGGTTTTTATAATTATAGCTTTTCTGTTTTTAGATGTTCTGCTATAGAATAATGGCAAATGTTCTACTTGCAATAATTTTGCAGTAATTATTTCTTGGATTTCTGATATTTTTGATCCTTCAAGACCCTTTATGAGAATTGCTGCTTCTGTATAATTGTCCTGTTCCCTTATGGAATTATCTGTTGTTATTTCTTCTCTATAGCTATTGGTTATTTTTAATGTTGTTTCTTCTAACAGTTTTTCCAATCTATAAAGCTTTTCTTCAATCCGTGTAAGTTCTGTTTCTTTTGTTAGGCTTATACTATGCTGCTCCTCCTGGGAGTAATATTCACTTTTTGTATCCTGTATTTCCCCGAGTTCCGAGGTTACATCATTCTTGTCTTCTCGCAGATGTGTCTCATTACTAACTTGCTCGTTTATTTTGTCTTCTTTTGAGTTTTTGGTTGTTTGAGTATATTTTTCTTTAATTTTTGGATGGTTTGTTATTGTTTCTTTATTATGAAGCTGCTTCTTATTAGTCTTATTTTTTTGTAGTTGTTGTAATTCTTTGTGTAGATTGTCAATTTTTGTAGATTTATTTTTTATTTCATTCTGTTTTTCTGTTAATTTTTCTTCTAATTTAATTAGTTTTTCTAGTATTATAGAGTTAGTTTCTTTTTCTTTTTCATATCTATTTTGCAGTACATTCATTTTTTCTTCCAATTCTTGTTGTTTAATCTTTTCTTCATTAAGTATTGCTTCTTTTTCAGTTAACATGTCCTTGTAAGCATTTATTTCATTTTGCTTTTCCGTTATTATTTTTTCTAGTAATATTTTCTCATTATTTGCATAGGTTATTTTATCTTCCAAGTTAACCGACTGATTATTTTTACCATTTATTATGCACATCCGCTCGTCAAAATCACTTTTCTCTTCTTCTTCTAGGAATTTGTTTTCTTTATCTACGGTCTCGCCGTCAGTATCCCCTTCACTCGAGGAAAGATATCTTTCATCTGTATTAGGTTCTTCGTCTGACCCTTCAACTTTTTCTTCGTCAGACTCCGATGAGCTGTAATGCCCGTATTGCTGAAAGTCTCTCTCAAATTCATCCTCACTAAGACTGTCATCTTGTTTAAGACGGATAAAGTTGCCTGTTTCTATTCTTTCTTTTATTTCATGATATGCAACAATCAAATTTAAATGGTCGTATATTGCGAAATTTGAGTCATCGTTTATGTCTACGGAGTTAAATTTATCTTGTAGTCTAGATGCTCTATGATTTGTAATATTGTTGTGTAATTTGTACACTTTTTCGTTCTGGGCTGTATAATATGGACTTTCATTGTACTTTCTCGTTTCCATTGCAATTCCATGCTCTAATTGTAGTTGGAAGAATTTTACTGTTTTGTGCAATTTTTTGTTTTTCTTTTTATAGTGATATAATCTCTGCAAGACTCTATGAATTAGTATATTGTGATCGTGCATCTGGAGTTCATGATATGGACTTTCTTCATAGTTTTCATTTTCCACCGCCTTGATGTGCGCCAACTGTCTGAGTAATTCATCCCTGTATAGATTATAACAAAGTGTTCGATTCTTTTTATGAAGTATTATAAGTTTCTTGATACTCTCGTATGTAAAGAAGGCATTTATATTTTCACTTATTCCACAGATACTTGATATGGTTGTTAAGTTCATGTCACATCCTTCTGGCGATTGGGACGGTGTTGCCATCGTTGTAGTTAATACAGAAGCAGGTTTTCAAATAATTTAGTTAGTTACTTATATTTGGAGAGATAAATTATCTTGAGTATGATATAGTTTTAACCGTGATTTATCAAATTCCAGGATATAAATTTTTAAATAATATAAGATAGATAATATATAAATTTATAAATTATTGGAGATAAAGATCAGTGGCCCACTAGGCCCCCGCCATACATCTTTGAAAGAAAGGGATATAGATAGTTAAAAGCAAAAACCAGTGGTCGTAACCACCGAAAATGACTAAGAGAAAATTAAGAGCCGAAAAGTAAAAGGGGGAGGATTTGAAGAATAAATAAAACAAAATAAAATAATAAAATAAAGGAAAGCAATTTTAATAGCCAAATATAAAAAAATGGGGGGGGGGGAGTATGTGCCCCTGCCTCTCATGCCACCGTGACCATGCACTTGAATTAAAAGTAATAAACTTCCTTTTTACCAGACCAGCACTCTTGCTGGCATAATATGTATTCTTTCATAACCTGTTATTTAGTATAGATTATTTGTTGTAAGTTAATTGAAGTTTTACAAAAATAATAAGTATCATGATCCATCGAAAACATTAAATTACCAAGCATTAAAATAATTTACACTTATACAAATGTACACTTTTGATATTAATAACAGTGCTAAGTGAAAAAGTATTAAGTGGGAACAAGAATGTAAGACATGTGAAGTATGACCCAAATTTATTAAGCAATTACATTTTTAGGCAGTGAAATGTGTGCAAGTTCAGAAAATTTAAAATGGGGACACTACTGTTGGCAACCTCCAATACATTCAAGAAAAAACCAGAGTAATAGCCCAATAATCAAAATGTTGCTAATGTTAAGGAAATGAGTGCTAATAATAAAAGTGTTTAGTTGGATCAAGAGTATATGTCATATGAGAGATCCCAATGAAAAGCTCAAAAGAATAACTCAAATAATAAAAAAGTAGTCAATGTTAGGCAAAGAAATTTGTGCGAGGTCAAATATTTAAAATGGGAACAAAACTGTTGGCAACCTCCAGTACATTCCAGAAAAAACCAGAGAAATAACCCAATAAATAAAAAAGTTGCTATTGTTAAGAATAAAAAAATTTAAATGTAAAAATGTTTATTGGGATCAAGAAAATATGTCATATGAGTTTTCCTAGTGAAAAAATCAGAAGTACAACTCAAATAATAAAAAAAGAAGTCAATGTTAAGCTTAGAAATGAGTGCAATATCAAAAAAAATTTAGTGGGATCAATATTGTTGGCAACCCCTAGTACAATCAAGAAAAAACCAGAAAAATATCTTAATAATTGTAAAAGTTGCCAATGTTAAGGAAAAACTTTAACAACTTATAAAAAGTGTAAAATGTGACTTGGGACTGTTATAACAGTCGAAAATGAATGTAAATTAGAAAAAACCATGTCTCTAGCCCAATTAGGAAAAAAGTAGCAATTGTTATAGATAAGGGAGGGGGGCAAAAATTGGTGCAAAAGATGGTGACAGTAGAAATAATAGTTAAATAATTAAAAAAGTGTCAAAAATATGACAGTAACAAAAATAAAAGCTATAATAATGAAGAGCCCCATTTGACACCTCCCAGGCAGGCCCCTAACTGTGCTAGAGCGCAGCAGAATACCCCTACGACCAATACTTTTCGAGTTATTTAGCATTTTATGCAATAATGTATAATACACCCATCAGAAACAAAATGGCGTGTTTTAGTAATTAGATGGCAAACTCAGTAGTTAATTATTGTACTAAAAGTTGGAGACCTTCCTGTACATGTTGCCATCGAAAAATTAGTTAAATAATCATATTTAGTATTTTATTGTAATTAATTTATGTATTATTTTAAGCCTTTGAATGATTTTTTTTTTTTTTTTTTTTTTTAGAAACAAAATGGAGGATGTTCTTTAACATCCGATGATTTTGGGACTTTTATAAGTTATTCCAGGTGTGGACCCCTACAGATTTAGTATTTCTTAGATGTCATTCATAGTTTTGTTTTAGAAAGAGCTGGTAGGCTTTTAAATAGATTTACTATTAACATTGCGTTTCCCATAGGGAAAATACGTGGCCAATAATGGCGGTTTACTGACCTGAAAAGGGCTAAGTAGTTGTAACTGGCGTCAATTGTATTAACTCAAATGTAAAGGCAACCTACTTGAATTTTCAATTATTTTAAAGCATTAATATTGACTTGCCCTTATAGGACACGAATTGGCGTGGAGCAACCAGTGTCCACCCAAACGCTCCAACTCAAAAAATACCAATTTTAAAATTAAAATTAAAGGTACTTCTAGGAATTCAAAGTTAAAACAATTAGTACCGCTAAAAAGAGTAAAGATTCAACTTTCAGAATATGTAAATGTATAAAAGATCGGTACATAAGTAGTAGTTAAAAAATTAAATTTAAAAAGTAAACAACCTAATACATTCCTATGGGAAATCGGAAAAATTTCTTCAAAAAATGACACTTTTTCAAAAGTCAATTTAAAAATATCAAATTGTCCTAGAGAGACATGGGTGGAGGCGGAAAAAAGCTAAAAGTTCAAAATATCGAGATCTGGCGTTAGTTTTTCAAAATAATATAGAGATCATAAAAATTAAGCTATGTTAAAAGTATAGAATATGCCTCCAGAATCCCATGTTTCTCTATGGGAATGAGGGTTACTTCAGATTTCAAAAATCACAAAAAAGAACACTTTTTAAAATAATCATTTGGCATAGTAAATATCAATATTTTTGGACATAATAGGTATCAAATTAAAGCTTGTAATCTTATCTAATTGAAAAATACAATATATTATCATTTTGAACAGTTTTAGGTAGATTTTAAGACAATAGAATTCCATTGTTTATCCCATGTTAAGTCTAGGGGGAAAATGTTCAAAAAATTGCAGTTTTTAATGTAAAGTTTATAGGGGAAAAACTAAACGTTAACTTAAAACCAATGGTACTAAGTTGTTCTACGTTCTTTAATTAGGGTGAATGAAACAAAAGTGCTGGGCAACATATAACTATGATATGTTCCCGCACCATGTTGGTTAAATCAAAGTAAAATTGCGTAATTTGTTATTTCTGTTTGTATAAATATTTTTTATAAAATATAATTATGAGTGTAAAATTATAATGTTTATATATTTAAGTAAAATAAGAGTGTAAGTTCATACAAAAATTATTAAGTTGATTTTAAATAGTAAATATATAATTTTTAAAAATTGTTGTATTGTAAAATGAATGTATAACGTTGAATGGAGTTCGGATCTCAGACAACAACAATAACCAGACGCCATGGTGTCGTTTTATGACAAGCCAATGGAAAGTGGTGTATAATTAGAAATCGTAAAATCATAAAAACGTTGGAATCAATTTATGGCCTCAATAAAAGTGTTGGGATAAATTTATGGCTTTTCAAACCACCCAAACTTTAAGGCAGATAATAATATTAAAGTATATGTAAGGGGCCATTTGCAGACTGCTAGCTAATAGGCCTATCGAAGTATAATAAAAAATCTTCTCACATCCAATAACAGTGGACTAGACAAAAATAGTCCCACCCACTGCAGGAGCTGGTGTGCAAGAAGAATAAGGTTTAAAAAATATAGTCTGAAAAAAGATGTAGAGGACGCAGGAGCTCTCCTGAAAGCCCGTGCAATGAGTCCCGTAAGCCCTAGTAAAGCCCAGGCGAGATGGACATATCGGAGCGAGCCTAATCGAGCCTAATCAAGCCAAATTGAGGATGCGTTCCTGATGACACATTGTCATGATCCTAAGCAACGCAACAACTCGGAATTTGATGAATAAAGGCCACCATCCCGTATATTAAAAGAAGATACTATTTTAAACATTTTCTTTTACCACTTAAGAACATATGAAAAATCTTAAAAAAATACTTTTCTGATATTTTACGGAAGAGAGTAATCTGAGATCCGACAAAACCAATAATTAAATAAGATTAAGGTAATTTTAAAAATGAAAGAGAGTTATTCTTTTAGCAAAAGGAAACAATTATAATAATTAGAGTACGTGAAAATATTGTCTTTTTTTTAAAAAGATTAAACATACTTAAAATAATGAGAAGCAAACAAAAGTGATGCTTTCTATTTTTTGAATTAATATTATGTTTTTCTGTATATAGTTATGTTCAATGTAAATAAAATATTTAATCAAGTTTTAAAAAGTTTCTGTAATTATTTAATTAATAATATTTAAAGTGTGTCAATTTATTTTTTACAGCTTAAATTTTAGTTTAATTCATAAGTGGAAGAGTTCGTCTAAATAATTCACAACGCAAACTCTTAATTTTATTCGTAATTATTCAAATATAATAATTACATTTTGACGCGAATTATAATTTAATTTTATTAATGCTTCGCGTTGCTCTTCTACTAGAATTTAGGTAAATACGATCACTTATATTATTTGAATTTATCTAAGGTATATAAAATTATATACCAATTTGCTATGAGGTTGCTTGGATGATTTGGACCAATTAACAATTTTGGATATAAATTTGATAGAAAATAAAAAGGTGTAATTATCTGTCCAGCATCCCCCCTTCATAGTAAAATGGTGCTATGACTCAGGAACGATCATCTGAGGTCATTACATAGTAAAATGGTGCTATGACTCAGGACCGATCATCTGAGGTCATTAGATAGTAAAATGGTGCTATGACTCAGGAACGTTCATCTGAGGTCATTAGAAATAATAATAATAATAATAATAATAATAATAAAGGAAAATAAATTTAAGTATTATTTTAATGTCACAATTTTAAAGATATTGTAGGTATGTAAGTTTAATTGATTAAAATTTTATTAAAATTAATTTTATTATTGTAACAATAATGACACACATATAATAATTTTATATAAATAGAATGAATAATATATGTTAGCAAAAAAAAAAAAAAAGGAAATGAAAAAAATAATTCTGGGATTTATAATAGGTAAATTTAGGAATTACAATTTTTTTTCTCTCTTTTCTCTTTTGGTTGGATCTCAGTTACCATTGAGAAATAATGGCATGCACATCACAGATGACACATTTGTAAAAATAATTTTTTTTTATATACTGTATAAATAATAATAATAAGAAGAATAATAAGTAAAATTTGATAATATGTCTGGTATAAAAATGATTGAAATGTCAATAGATCATGATTTTTGAAATTGTATCACCTTGATACAAAAGAAAATTTATGAGTCGTACTACGAAGTAGTAGTACAATATTTACAAAAAAAAAAAAAATAAGATTGTTTTTTCTGTAGAAAAAGACAGATATTTTTCTGTTAAATGAAATTATGTTGTTTTTTATATATACGTGTATTATAAATATTTTAGGGGTATTTATGTGTGTAAAAGAATAATCTACAAAACAACTTCATCTCCTAAGAATTTTTTTTTAATTTTAGTGTTGTTGTTTTTATGTATTTAGGCAATTTAGAATATTTTCATACATATGTTGTAATATAGAGAAAATAGTATGAGATGCAAAATATTCTTTTAAGAGGTATAGGATCTATTTTGAATTGATATTTTGAAAAAGTATACATTGATTACTAATATTTGTTAAAAATGACTCAGACGCTGGATATAGATACACGTATTAAGTTAGTGTCACCATTTGACAATAAAAAGAACAAAAACATTATATTTTTCTTAGAGGAATTTGATAATATTTTGAATTCGACAGATATACAGGAAGAAACTAAATTATTAATTTTAAAGGCTAAAATTACTGGGGACGCAAAACATATTTTAAGTAAACAGATTGAAACATATAACGAGACCAATTATAATTTATTTAAAAATAATTTGGTGGAGTTATTTGGTACAAAACTAAGCTTCCTTAATGCTCAGAGCAATTTCCTAAATTTAAAACAGGCCGCAAGTCAAACGATAGAGGATTTCATTTTGGAGTTTAAAAAGGGTGTAAAATCTTATATCGAAAGTGCAGGCGAAAATGTGGATAATAAGGAAGAGAATTTTATCGAAATCTTAAAAATGTCGAATTTTTTAAATTCAATTAGACAGGATATTGCACTAGATGTGCGTAAAAATGCGCCCAGGTCCTTCAAGGAGGCCTGCGAGTTAGCAAAACTTATGGAAAGTGCGTATAATGAATCAAAGTTTGAGGAAATTAACGCAATAAATAAAGAAAACAAAGATCTTTATGAGAACATTATAGAATCAAGTAAGCAAAACAAAGAGCTAATCGAGAAATTAAAAGGGGAGATTGAAAAACTAAAAAAATCCAAGAAAAAAAACCATGCAATTAGAGATGATAGTGTTCCGCGGAATAAGAAACTCTTTAATAAACACAATGATTATCAGGGTTCCCATTTCAATAACAATTTTCATTATAATGATTATGAACGATATTATAATGATTACTACAATTCCTTTAATTACCCGACGCATTATGGGATGTGTGATTATTCACAACCTAACTGGAATTCGGGAAATAGGGATTTTGGATATATTTCTGAGAATTATGATCAAAATGGGTATCAATTTGAAAAGCGCAAAAGGAAAAAAAAATGGGCAAAGAAAACAGCGAAATCGGATCAAGCTTCGGGATTTTCAGAGACGGAAATTGATAAAATAAATAAAACAATCGCAAATATAACAAATGCAGACAAAGATAGTCTGCCAATTATATCACTAAGTATACAGGGCGTCGAAATACAAGCGTTACTGGATACCGGAGCTGCTGTGTCCCTTTTATCACCTTCTTTATTCAAAAAAATTAAAGATACAAACGTCAAAATCAAATATTTGGGCAATCAGATCCAAATTAAAACTTTAACAAATTCAAAGATTTTTTTTAAACAATGTGTAAAATTAACTTTTCGATTAAAAGGTATATTCACAACAGGCACATTTTATGTCACTAATGATGATTTTGATAGGCAGTACCAAATGTTATTAGGGTACGATTATCTCAAAGAAAATCATATGATTTTGGATTTATGCAATAAAACATTAAAATTTAAAAATCAACAAATTAAATTAAACGTTGCAAGTGAAGTAAATAATTATGAAGTGAATAACATTACGCCATGTAATTCAGGGGAACATTCAAATAAAAGTATGTTTGCCATTACTAAAAATAGAATTTTTCTCCAACCTGAAGAATCGAAAATTGTAAAATTAAAATGCCCAGAGGATATAAATATGTCAGATATAATTATTTTTGACCCCATTCAAGAAAATAGTAAATTTTCATGCGAGACTTCGTTACACGAAGTTCAAAAAAATAATGACATAAATATTATAATAAAGAATAAACTGTTAGAAAAGTTAATTATTCAGAAAGGAACTAAAATGGGGGAAATTATAACGAACTTTGAGTGCAAGCAAGATGACTCAACTGATAATATAGAGAAAGGGACATTTTATGAAATAAATAATTTAAATATAGAAGATGTAAGAAAATTGCGAGAAGCAGAAATTAAAGAGACGGATTTCGATTTAAGCCATTTATCAGAGGAAGTACAACAAAAATTTCGAAAAATTTTAATGGGCAATATTCATGCATTTTCAAAAAGTTATCAAACATTGGGGCAATCAGCGTTTGTCGCACCAAGTTTTCAATTGAATCATGAATTCCCAGTACAAGCTAAGCCATATAAATTGCCTCAGGCAGTAAGACAGTATGCGAAAAGGGAAATTGAACAATTGTTACAGGCTAAAATTATAGAGAAGACTGACTCCGAGTATGCTTTTCCAGTTATTTTCGTTAGAAAGAAAAATCCGAGTAATAACCCGAATGCAGAACCCAAGTTTAGAATGGCAACGGACCTAAGACTATTAAACCAAATTTTACAACCTTATACTTATCCGATGCCGGACGTAAAAGACTTATTACAAAAAATAAGCGGTAAAAAATACTATACGGTGCTAGACTTACATAGTGCCTTTTTCCAAATAAATTTAAAACCAGAAGATTGCAAAAAATTAGCGTTTATTACGGAATTTGGAAAACATATGCCACTTCGTTTAGCTTTTGGCACACGAAATTCTAGCGCAATTTTTGCAGAAGTAATCGATAAAATTCTGGGACATTTTGACAAAAGCAAAGTATCATACTACATTGATGATGTGTTGATATCTGCAAACACAATAGCAGAGATGACGAAAACCTTAGAAGAAGTTCTACAGGTATTAATAAATCACAACATGACAATCGAACCTTCAAAAATGCAAATTTGCAAAGCAGAAATAGAATTCCTAGGATTTAGGGTGAATCAAATGGGATATTCTCCATCTCAAAAGAATATTGAAAAAGTAAAAAATTTAGTCAGACCAAAATCGAAAAAGGGGGTCAGATCTTTATTGGGCTTAGCGAATTATTTTCGGACGCTAATACCCAACTATTCCGACAAAGTTAACCCTTTAATAGAGCTGACTAAAGATAAAGTTAAATTTAAGTGGAGTCTAGAAGCAGAAAAAGCTTTCCTGATAATTCAGGAAGAAATTGTACAAAAACCAACGCTCAGACCCCCCGATTTTAACAAGGAATTTTTCTTATTCACGGATGGGAGCAAAGTTGCAATTTCAGGTGTTCTAGCTCAAGAAAAGGATGGTCATTTGCTACCTGTTGAATTTTTCGTGAGAAAACTTAGAGAACCGGAAAAAAATTATCCGAGTATTAAATTTGAGTTATTAGCAGTGCATGAAGCAATTATGCATTTTAAATATATGCTTTCAGGTAGAAGATTTACTGTGTTAACTGATTCGAAAGCACTAACTCAGCATTTACATTTACAAGATAAATCGGAAATTATAAACAGATGGGTAGCAGATTTACAAGACTTTAATTTCGACTTCGAATTCGTCGAAGGAATTAACAATCCAGCAGACTATTTGAGCAGGAATTTAGATAATCTTACAACAGACAGAGAACTCCAAAATAATTTGTTTGCAAGTAACATAGCACTTACAGACGAAAATATTAAATCGGAGCAATATGCAGACGAAAAATTAAAAATTATAATAAATAAAATCGAAAAAGACAAAAATAATAGAAGCACGAAGAGATTTGCTTTAAATCAAAATAAATTATTAATTTTGAAACCTGGTTCAGATAAAAAGGAGCTTTTAATTACCCCGGATTCATTAAAAATTGCAGCCATAGAAGAAGCTCATAAAGCGCATTTCGGATTTCAAAAAACTTATGATAATGTGAAAACAAGGCTTTTTTGGCACGGAATGTACAAAGACATTAAACAGTATTGTGCAAATTGTGTGCAGTGCCTCACATCTAAACAACACACGACAATAAAAGTCCCTGTTAAAAAAATGGTGAAAGATCACGAAGTCGGTACAGTCCTGCATGCTGACGTCATTGGACCTTTAAACCTCACGTTAAGGAAAAACAGATACATTTTAATTATAATCGATTCGACATCGAGATTCCTGGAAGCTGTTCCCCTACGAAACGTAGAGTCACAGACTATATTAAATGTGCTAAATAAATATTTTGCAAATTATGGGTTGTGTAAAGAAATTATCTTTGATAATGCAAAATATTTAAGAAGCGAAATTATGAAAGAATATTTGGAATCTTTAAACATACAAAGGAAATTTGTGAGTGTATACCGTGCGCAAGGAAATGGACTTTGTGAAGTTACCAATAAAATATTAAAAACATCAATTGTAGCTATGTCGAAACGCACTACGGAATGGGACATAAGACTGGATTTTTTTAAACTAGCGTATAATTCCTCGAAACACCGCGCTACGGGATATAGTCCCTCACTGCTATTTTTCGCAAGGGAAATAAAAAATCCCTTCACAGCCCATATTCCTTCTGAGGAAATATATACCCACTCTTATGTTAAAAGCAGAATACAGCATATGAAGGAAATCAAAATTCAATCCCTTGCAAACCAGGAGAAAATAATGCAAGAATATATAGATGAAGAGGCATACGAAAAAGTAAAGGATTTAAATTTGGGTCAAACAGTATATTTAAAATGTATTGGAAAACCAGGCGCATTAGAGCCAAAATTTCAAGGACCCTACGAAGTTACTAAAAAGTTTAGAAACTTTAATTATTTATTACAATATGTTCCAGACAAATCAATAGAGCCCATCAAACGACATATGGATCAGCTGTACGCTCCGAAATATGCAACAGGTCATACAGAGGCGGAAATTACGAATTTACAAGGGTCTCAGAAAAAAATTAAGGGTGATAAAAATTACAAAACTAAATGTGACATTTGTCAAAGAAAATCACACTCAACTGAAAATTGTTGGTTCAAATTGAACAAAAATACGAGTCAAAAGGGTGACAAACTTACTAAGAATTATTATAAAAAAAATAATAAATATTCTGAGAATGTAGACCCATATTTAAAGTATCAAATAGATCATTATGATCAAAATATGTCGTTATATGGTTATACACCATATACAAACTTATACGGGGATGTTATACAAGATCATTACCCTTTCCCCCCTCCCCGATATTATCCATGGGATATGAATTGGTATTAAAAATAAATCAAAATACATAATTAATCGAATTTAAAAATTTAAAAATTTTCAAAATTTAAAAATAAATTTTTTTTTTTTTGGTAAAAAAAAAAAATTGAAACAAAATTAATAACTTGCCTTTTTAAAATTCAAAATAATAATAAGAAAGGATAGGAACATGGGAACGCCAATTTGTCTCAGGGTTACAATATTGAGCAAATGTGCAGGGCGCACCCGAAAACATACTTATAAAATTATGTAATGTGCTTCACAAAACTTCACTGGAGCAGTGAAATATTTATCTCCAGGCAAAAGATATATATATTTTTTTTTTCGAATATGAATTAGAAAATATAAAATCTTAACAAAGCCAAATAACATTAAAACTTAATTAATTTAATAGTAAATAATCTTGGAGTAATTTTCAAAAAAAAAAAAAAAAAAAAAAAAAAAAAAAAAAAAAAAAAGAGAGAATTTTTTCTGTCTTCTATAAGGGTAGCCTTTGCTAATAGCCTTACAATTTAGATGACAAAATTTCAGAATTACTCTTTAAAATGAGTAGGTGTAAGCTATAGGTTCAGGGTAGTTAGAACAGCTTTATAGCATACTCATATATATATTTTTTTCTTATATAAATATATGGTTGACAAGGAATAAATTATTAGTGCACTCTATATTAGGATAGCGGTCAGCTATAAGCCTAAATATAATAAAATATAAAAAAGTGCTAAGATTTATTCCGGTAGTTCAAGTACAACTTATATGCTAAAGTCTAGAATTTAGACAGCAGGGATAAGTTTTATGAACAAAAGTGTTATAAAAAAAATTTAAAAAAAGGATTTTGGTGTAGCACACTGGTTTTTAAAAAAACATATATATGTATAACAATGGACAAGGCAAGTTATTTCAACATGATTGCACACAAGAATTATAGTAAAAAAAAAAAAAAAAATACACAAATAAATAATTGAAGTAAAATTAAAATTTTCTCACCAAAGGCTTTCTGTATAGGGTGCAATTTTGGCCTACGGCTGGGTATGCACCAACACCAACAAAATATTTGTAGAAAAATTATTCACAGATACATCAATATATAGTCATCACCTAGGCATAAATTTCAGGATTCTTGGCTGAAAAAGGAATCGAAGAAAAAATTAAGTATGGTAGAATTACTAGATGTTATGCTCAGAAACAATAAAATTAGTAATATTATATTGTAAAAAGCAGCATTTTGAGTTTTATTTAGGAAAACTTTTGATTTTTAGGTTTTACACATTTATGGAGTGTCTAGCTCAGTAACAATAGTTCCTAGATTTAATAAAAAAATAATAAATAAAAATATAAGTTCGTGTTGTTTTCAAAATAAATAACAAAAGGTATAGCAATTAGCATTTACAGTTAAAATTTATGGAATTTTCAGCAAAATTAACATTAGACAAACATAGTTTATATTATATTTAACTTGATAAGCTAATTTACTTTTATTAACGGTATTCAATTAGAATTAAAGTAGGCTTAAATTCAAGTTAAATTAATTAATAACATTGTTGTAGTGTAAAATTTTATGTAAGACTATTATATTTTTATTGTATATATAAAAATATGCAAATTTAACAATTAATAAAATGTATTAGCAAAATTATTTAATATAAATATTAAATGACATCTTGCTGAAATCAGCTAGAAATTAGATTTTTTTTTTAATAAAATATTTATAAATTTATGTTATTTTAGAATTTAAGCATTTTTTTTGTTCTCTTTACTTTCCCTTAGAATTAAATGCAATTCTAAATTAAACACATATAAATATACATAGTATTGATAAATTTGAGTGTGTGAGTTCATAAATTTTCTTTTTATATAATTTGGCCAATTTAACATAAGAAAACAAAATAAATAAATAAATATATTTATATATATTGGCCTTAATTTTATTAAAATATGTAGTATGGCTTAATAAATTTATTTACTTAATTTTTTTTATAGTACGTACAGTAATTATTTTAAAAACTTGATCTATAAAAAAAATTGGATGTGGTTGTTTGTGAGTATACAAAGATTTTTTCTGCTGGCAGAAGTTCTTTGGTCCGGCCGGGTACTCATAGATGGCTGCATACGATGTTACGTAGTAATTATCATTTACTTTTGTTTTTTTTTTTAAATTATACAAGTGTATTAAGTACATTTTTTTTATAATTAAATAATAATTATTAATGTTGGATTAATAATAATAATTTATTATCTTTTATTTTTAAACATATCATTAAATTTTAGACAGTAGAATTCACATACGGAATGTTAATGATAAATAAAATTTTGAATAAATAAATTTTTATTTCATTCAGTAAAAAAATAAATAAATATGAAAATTTAACAATCTTTTAAGATAGAATTGTTGGCTAAATAAATAATAATTTAAGACAAAAAAATTGTTCTCTTCTTCGTCAATGGCATTTTCTGACAACACTATTTAATAGTATTAAATGAAGGTGCATTTTTAAGGTCAGCGTAATGCATATTTTGCATTTTTGAGAGGCCGTAGAAGTCATTTTTCCGTGTTGTTTACATTTTAATAGTAAACAATATCATGAATCAAAATTTGTGTTTGTTAGAAAGGTCTAAAAATATACAAGGTAATCAGTTAAAGAAAATTATATGCATTTTTTTTTAAATCCTGAAAGGCAATTGGGTTTAGATTTAAACCTGAATGCATAAAAAGCCACCCTCGCTTCAGTTCCAGTATGAGACAGGAGAATTCAGATGCTAGAATCGCCATTTTTCCCCTGCAAAATAATAAAAAAAAAGCAGAAGGTTTACATTAGATACGATACAAATACATACACTGTTTATGCATAGATTATGTTTAAAATTACATACAGGCATGCACAGTGAGTTAAGAAGAAAGTATATCAAGAAATTATACTAATTAATACGGTAATTACAAGCATGAAATGGTTTTAAATACATACCTTTGGGAAGTCGTAAAATTTTGTCACAGCACAATTCACCTCGCAGAAAGGAATTAGTAGCTTGACCAACCCCCACTTTTCGGGAGAATCGGGGACGTTCAATTACTGGTTTTATTCTCCTCTCTCCTTCTTCTTACTTTTTTTTCTCGTATCGGGTAAAGTTGGAAAGCATTGCGTAATGATATATTAAAGGAGATGAATTAGCTTGTACATTTTGACAGATCATACATGTTAGAAGTAACAAATAAATAAAATAATGTAACAAGTTTGTATACAATATTTTTCTGA
Source organism: Maratus speciosus (assembly GCA_963932465.1). Taxonomy (NCBI): domain Eukaryota; kingdom Metazoa; phylum Arthropoda; class Arachnida; order Araneae; family Salticidae; genus Maratus; species Maratus speciosus. The sequence goes on from OZ010800.1 coordinate 437,398,916, forward strand.
TTATAATTTGAATACATCAGATTAATTATGTGAAAATATAACATGTCATATTACAAGCATTGTATTTACTTTTATTCAGTATAAAGTGTGTTTTAGATAAAACACTGTGTCATAAGGTTGTATGTGATGAAATAATATGTCAAATGCGTATGCCATTATTTTTCTTGTAATTAGGTTTATTTCGGCATATTAATTTCAGACAAAATTATAGCTTTGAATGTATTTTGGGCACTTAAACTGTAAAGTTACAAAATTAGTAAACATGTGTGTGGTAAAGAAAAAAGGCTTCGAGAAAGACGTCTGATTGTCAGTACAGAGGTCTTCTATAAATGTGAATGTCAACAGACAACTATGCTATCATGTGTTGAACTTTCTGGTATGAAACAATAGAAGAACTTCTTATAAAATATACCAGAACCATTGATAATTGAACTTTACAGTCTTCGCTCAAAAACTGTGTAGATACACAGTCATATGGACACGTACATTCCATCAAGCTTTACAAAAAAAAATAAAACCAGCAATCAGTTTTTATTTTTTTTTCTGACACCGGGAGAGATGCTGGGCAACATATAACTATGATATGTTCCCGCACCATGTTGGTTAAATCAAAGTAAAATTGCGTAATTTGTTATTTCTGTTTGTATAAATATTTTTTATAAAATATAATTATGAGTGTAAAATTATAATGTTTATATATTTAAGTAAAATAAGAGTGTAAGTTCATACAAAAATTATTAAGTTGATTTTAAATAGTAAATATATATTTTTTAAAAATTGTTGTATTGTAAAATGAATGTATAACGTTGAATGGAGTTCGGATCTCAGACAACAACAATAACCAGACGCCATGGTGTCGTTTTATGACAAGCCAATGGAAAGTGGTGTATAATTAGAAATCGTAAAATCATAAAAACGTTGGAATCAATTTATGGCCTCAATAAAAGTGTTGGGATAAATTTATGGCTTTTCAGACCACCCAAACTTTAAGGCAGATAATAATATTAAAGTATATGTAAGGGGCCATTTGCAGACTGCTAGCTAATAGGCCTATCGAAGTATAATAAAAAATCTTCTCACATCCAATAACAGTGGACTAGACAAAAATAGTCCCACCCACTGCAGGAGCTGGTGTGCAAGAAGAATAAGGTTTAAAAAATATAGTCTGAAAAAAGATGTAGAGGACGCAGGAGCTCTCCTGAAAGCCCGTGCAATGAGTCCCGTAAGCCCTAGTAAAGCCCAGGCGAGATGGACATATCGGAGCGAGCCTAATCGAGCCTAATCAAGCCTAATTGAGGATGTCTTCCTGAGGTACCTATCGGAGTGAGCCTAATCAAGCCAAATTGAGGATGTCTTCCTGATGTACAGATCGGAGTGATCCTAATCAAGCCAAATTGAGGATGCGTTCCTGATGACACATTGTCATGATCCTAAGCAACGCAACAACTCGGAATTTGATGAATAAAGGCCACCATCCCGTATATTAAAAGAAGGTACTATTTTAAACATTTTCTTTTACCACTTAAGAACATATGAAAAATCTTAAAAAAATACTTTTCTGATATTTTACGGAAGAGAGTAATCTGAGATCCGACAAAACCAATAATTAAATAAGATTAAGGTAATTAGGTAGATTTCGTAAGAAATACTACCTATTGCAGTCGTTACCATGGTGCGACTTTTGAAAAATTCCTTCATAACTTTTCATTATAGGACCCCAGGAACCCAAAACCATCCCCACCTAAAAAGTTATATATATATATATATATATATATATATATATATGTATGTATGTATGTATGTACTAAATTTTGTCCGCACGATAAAAGTCGCAATTATGCACGAATCATCTTCAAACTCGCCAACAACTTTGAGATGACTAATATCTCGGCGGGGATTGAAAATGGGCGAAATCGGCCCAAGAGGGTGGAAATGGGGAGGGTTCAAAATTTTGAATACTGTCTTAACATGATTCTGATAAAACCAGCTGTTACACAACAATGGCAGGAAAAAAATAAAAGTTTTTCGTTATAGCAGTTGCCAACAATTAAAAAAAAACAAATAATAAAATTCTCACCACAACAATTACTTTTCTTTTGCAAAATTTTCACGTGTAAAATTAAATAGTTTGACAAATTGAAAACAAATTGAATATTACGTCATAAGTTTCCTAGAGCAAGATTTCAGCATGAAAACTCAAAATAAATAGTTTGACGAATTAAAAAAATATGTATATTGCGTCATATTGGAAATATAATGGACCTCAGCAGGTGAATATGTAACGCCATGTAAGTTTGAAGAAACGTATTAAAACATGATAAAAACCCGACTACGGAAATATTAACATATTTTAACACTTTAAGGTTCTCTGACTTTTTTGTAGCCATTTTTTAAACCTATTCCATATACATGTGTATGTGTATTCGTGTATATTACAATTTTCACAAAAAGTTTAGCTCCCTACAGCTCGCTCTTTGTGAAGAAACTGGGTTTTATCTCTAATCTTGATTTAAGTTTTGTTGGAGAATTTAGTACTTAACATCGAAATCTACCTCCGCCTGTAGGCCCGAGCCGGCAGGGATTTTTTTAAAAATGAAAGAGAGTTATTCTTTTAGCAAAAGGAAACAATTATAATAATTAGAGTACGTGAAAATATTGTCTTTTTTTTTAAAAGATTAAACATACTTAAAATAATGAGAAGCAAACAAAAGTGATGCTTTCTATTTTTTGAATTAATATTATGTTTTTCTGTATATAGTTATGTTCAATGTAAATAAAATATTTAATCAAGTTTTAAAAAGTTTCTGTAATTATTTAATTAATAATATTTAAAGTGTGTCAATTTATTTTTTACAGCTTAAATTTTAGTTTAATTCATAAGTGGAAGAGTTCGTCTAAATAATTCACAACGCAAACTCTTAATTTTATTCGTAATTATTCAAATATAATAATTACATTTTGACGCGAATTATAATTTAATTTTATTAATGCTTCGCGTTGCTCTTCTACTAGAATTTAGGTAAATACGATCACTTATATTATTTGAATTTATCTAAGGTATATAAAATTATATACCAATTTGCTATGAGGTTGCTTGGATGATTTGGACCAATTAACAATTTTGGATATAAATTTGATAGAAAATAAAAAGGTGTAATTATCTGTTATTTAAGGGTTAAAACGTGATGAAAACTTTATGAAAATGGTACCAAAATAATCTACAGAGTTTAATTGACACAAAATGAGCCATTTATTTGAGTTATCAATTAGTTATGTGTATCTTGTAAGCATATTTAAAACACTTTAATTTGAAAATGGCTCGAATTAAACAAAAAGTGCATGGTAATTAATGGGTTAATTTTATATGAAAACCTGTGCCCGGAAGGACAAACTAGGTATTAAAATGATCACAAGAGTATGTAGAATCTAAATTTATTAAGTTTAAAAATTTTTGACGTAGTTAAGTGGGCACGAGAAGCATCTGAATAGGTGGCAAAACCTGGTTCAAGGAGAAATCGAAAGTAAAGAAGAAGAAAGTTCAACTACATATTTCTCCTGAACCCCTACACATAACTACACATACCACATATCATTTTAATCAGCATCTAAAGATGAAGAGAAAGATATATGACACAAGGCTCTAGCTTACCCCATTCCTTAAATATTTACATTTCCATCGGAGCAAAATTTGAGCGATGCTTCATGGACCACAGTATAGAAAACCCTTTTTATGTATGTACAATATTTTACCGAAAACATTTACAGTAAATTGAAGATTTTATGATCAGATGTTTCTGGAATGATACATAAATTGGTACTTTTAGGTTAGCCAGGTGCAAATTTGCAAATAGCAGTTTTTATTTCTAGCGATGCTAAATTAGAAAACAGTGCTTTGATGTTGAAGTAATTTTTTTGTTGTTTGATATTTCTTTCCATTTTTTTTTTGGTGGTGGTGGCGGGGGGGGGGGGGGTGGAGGGCGGAGGGAGGTGAGCGTAAAAGCCATGGATTTTCTTTGTACAAGGTATTGTAAAATCATTTTATATATATGTACATTATTTTACGGAAAAACATTTGCAGTAAATCTAAAATTTTATAATCAGATGTTTCTGGAATGTTACATAAATCGGTACTTTTTAGGTTAGTGAAGCGCAAATTTCGCAAATATCAGTTTTTATTTTTAGCGATGCTACAAAGATGTACTACTTGGATGTTGATGTAATTTTTTTTGTTTTTGATATTACTTTAGATTTTGATATTTCTTTTGATATTTCTTTGTTTTATTTTTTGACGGGGGGGGGGGGGGGAGCCATCATTTTACAGTAAATTGAAAATTTTATAATTAAACATTGCATAAATCGGTACTTTTATGTTAGCCAGGTGCTAATTTTGCCAATAGCAGTTTTTATTTTTTGCGATTCTAAATAATCTACAGTGCTGTGATGTTGAAATAAAAATTTTCGGTCTTTAATACTTCTTTCGTTTTTTTTTTTATTTATTTATTTTTTTTTTTTGGGGGGGGGGGGGGCAGTAAAAGCTATGGATTTTCATTTACGAGGAATTGCAAAATCATTATATGTATATATATATATTACTAAACATTATATTATGGAAAATGTTTACAGTAAATTGAAGATTTTATATTAAAATGTTTTTGGAATGTTACATAAATCGGCACTTTTATGCTAGTCAAGTGCAAATTTTGCCAATAGCATTTATTACTCGCCGATAGCAGCTTTTATTTTTCGCGAGTCTAAATTAGAAACAATGGTTTTATGTTGAAGTAATATGCTTTGGTTTATGATATTATCTCTTTCGTGTTTTTTCTTCTGGGAGGAGGGGGGGGGGGCTGCCCATAAATCAACTAGAGAGAAAATTACACCTGATTTTTTTTAATCACATGTATATGTAATTGGTTGTTGAAAAGATAAAAATAAGAATATTTGTAAATTTAAGTAATAAATTTTACTTATATGCACATGCACACTAATTATATGGAATTTCAACGATCTTTTAAAATGCAATGAAATCTTTTTTATAGTCATGCTGATTGTACTTTTGTAAATAAAAGTCTATTTCTCTTGTATAATAGTACCAAAATAGTTTTTTTTAAATTAAAATATTATTTATGAAGCTTCTAAGAAGTAAATAATAAAGGTAAGTGTATTTATATACACTGACGGAAAAAAAATCCCAACACCAAGAAAGACTTGTGTTAGATAAACGAAATTTGGTAGGCGTGTTTATACATCTGAAAGATGACTTCGATTGCAATTTCGCGCTTCGCTCATAAGTGTGGCGCTAGTTGCGCCACTCAGAACTTGCAGATCAGGTTTACTTTAAATGCGTGCTGTAAAGTTCGTGGGCATTATTTAGCTTCGAAATGTGACGTATTGAGTTGATGTTAGCCAAGGATGCCTTTAACAATACGAAAAAGCCACTGTCAACAGCTCACCGAGTTGGAACGAGGTCGCATTTTCGGGCTAGGAGAAGGTGGATTTTCTTTCCGCGATATTGCAGAAAGACTTGGCTGGAATGTGTCCACTGTGCATGATTGCTGGAAGCAGTGGTCAAGGGAATATACTGCCTCAAGCAGATCGGGTTCCAGGTGGCCACGTGGTACTCCTGAGAGGAAAGATCGCCGTATTCGGCGTGCGACTGTGGCGCATCGTACTGCGTCTGCGGCAGAAATCCGGGCTGCAGTTGGTACCACAGTGACACAACGAACTGTTAGAAATCGGTTACTTCAAGGACAGCTCCGAGCCATGCACCCAGTAGCGTGCATTCCACTGACTCCAAATCATTGCCGTTTGCGAAGCCATTCGTGTCAATCCAGTGCTCATTGGTGGGCGGAGTGGAGATCTGTTGTGTTTCTTTTTCATCAGGAAACACAACAGACCAACACTCCGTCCTCCGATGATCTCTGACTTGACACCAATGGTGTCGCAAACGTGAATGGCTTGAAGTCAGTGGAATGCACGCTACAGGGCGCCTGGCTCGGAGTTGTCCTTCAAGTAACCGATTTCTAACAGTTCGTTCTGTCACTGTGGTACCAACTGCAGCTCGAATTTCTGACGCAGACGCAGTACAATGCGTCACAGTCGTACGCCGAATACGGCGATCTTCCCTCTCAGGAGTGCCACGTGACCGCCTGGAACGCGGACTTGTTGAGGCAGTACCATCCCTTGACCACTGCTTCCAACAATCATGCACAGTGGACACATTCCAGCCAAGTCTTTCTGCAATATCGCGGAAAGAAAATCCACCTTCTCGTAGCCCGATTATGCGACCTCGTTCCAACTCGGTGAGCTGTTGACAGTGGCTTTTTCGTATTGTTAAAGGCATCCTTGGCTAACATCAACTCAGTACGTCCCATTTCGATGCTAAATAATGCCCACGAACTTTACAACACGCATTTAAAGTAAACCTGATCTGCAAGTTCTGAGTGGCACTACTAGCGCCAGACTTATGCGCGAAGCCCGAAATTTCAATCGATGTCATCTTTCAGATGTATAAACACGCCTACCAAATTTCGTTTATCTAACACAAGTATTTCTTGGTGTTGGGATTTTTTTTTTCCGTCAGTGTACTTTAAATCTGTTTTTCTCAAAACTGATTTTTCAACGTTTTTAGATTTTTGAAGTTCTCCGGGGGTCTTAATTTTTAATTAAAATTCATGAAATTAATAAGGAAGAATACTGATATTGTTTACAAAGGAACTAAGCATGCATTTTAAAATTCGACTTCATTAAGATAATTAAATTTCATTTTTAACGTATTAAAAGGCAAAATTTTGATGAAAATCGATATGAAATTCAGAAAAAAAATTCTAAGAAATTAACTATACAAGATATTAAAAATTCGATGCTTAGATTTGTTTGTGATAGTCTTAAGTGATTAACAATGCAAAAGCAAGTACAGTCGTGGAAAAAAAAAATTAAACACCCCCTTACTAACTCCTCAACAAATCATCATAGAAGAAAGTGACTGGTACCGAACGATTGGAAATAAAGTCTACTTTTAAATGATGTATATAAAATTTTCTTAGGGGGTCATCTACATATTAAAACGAATCCAAACTTCATTTTTTTCAATGGCAATACCCAATTTTAACGAGATATTTCAAATCTTCGGTTCAAACTATGCCTAGACACCAAATTTCAAGTCATTTGAATGATAAGTTTTTGAATTATAAACATTCAAAATTGAGTGCTTCTAATGTTAAATTATATTTTCATATTTTTATTTATATCTCCCGAAATTATGCTCCTAATGTGCTAATTTTTTTTTTGTGGTAATAATACTAATATACCCAAACATAAATAAGCTGAATTTGCAATTTTTATAATTTTATGATATGAATTATAAATTATGAAATTAATATTCGAAAACATTATGAATTGCAACCTACAATTTTTTTGATGGATTTAGGTTTATTAAGTCCTGCTTTATGGAAATTCAAAAATTTCACATTTTTCTTCCAAGTAGTTTTCAAATTATGCTTAAAAAACGGCAAAATGATGGTTTAATGGAAGTGATGATGACGTCTATGATGGAAGTGAGTAGACATTTTGAAATTTATTCTGCCGTACTGTAATCTAACACGCTTCATTGACTCCTTGAGTGGCGCTTAAGGTGGCTTGATCAAGGAAGCGGCTCTCTCGGTTAACAATCCAGTACGGAACTTCAATTTGGATACAGCCCTTAAAATACGCTCGTTTTAAAATAATTAATTTCTCGGAAACTTATAATACGAATTGCATAAAAATTCGTTTTTAGGCTAATTGAAGGGTGTAGAGTTCATTTATGCTGTCAGAATTGGGTACTGCTATTGAAAAAAAAAAAAGTTATGGTTCGTTTTAATATGTAGGTGGCCCTCTAAGCAAATTTTATATACATCATTTAAAAGTAGGTTTTATTTCCAAACGTTCGGTACCAGTAACTTTCTTCTACGATAATTTGTTGAGGAGTTAGTAGGGGGTGTTTACTTTTCTTTTTTCCACGACTGTGCATGTCTCAAAAATTAAGACGCCCGGAGCATTTTAAAATTGTAATTTTCTTTAATTTTTTTAAAATTATAATAAGATTGGAAATTTCTTTGAAGGTGTTCTAAATACTTCATTATGAAATGTATATATGCACAAAATTTTATATTTCTATGATGAAAATTAAAAAAAAATAATTTAACTTCCACCGTCCCCTTAAAGGAACAACATTCTCCATAGCGTCGTTATAAAAGTCTTAGAGGCAGCGACATTTGCACCTAATATTTTTTTTTTACAAGCTTATTTCCAAATGTGTAATTGATTTTATTATGAATCTCTAAAAAAATCGCCAGCTGTCGTGACAACGGTGTATGAAGCCATCGAAAAATGCCCCATTAAAACGGAAAAACATGGGAACCCGATTTCAGAAGATAGTCGTTGTCGTTCGTTGTAATATCATTCAATCATCAGCAACCTAGTAATATTTTAAAACCAATGCATATTACCATGTTTTGAGAGGCTGCGAACTGAAAGAGGTTTGACGTGCATAGCTCGCTGGGAGCAGATACCCCTGGTTCTATAAAAGGAATCATTCAAATAATCCCGAGTGAGAAAGATTAAGCAGAATGTCTGACTGAGGGAAATAAATGTTAGATAATCTTTCTTTATTTGACTTGCAACATTTGTTTGCATTAAATATGAATGATATTAGTTATATTACGGTTTTAAATTGAACGTGGATACTATTAAGAGTGGAGACTATCAGAAAAAATACTTTTTAGCACCAAAATCGTGTTTGTTTTTTAGTCAATTGATAGTGGACACGGTGATGTATGATTACACATGAGGATTAAAATTCTCCAAATGCGCCTGTTTTGGGGTGAATTTAGTAGGTTAAGGCTTTGAATAGAATAAGATTTATTATAAGCTTTTAGATCCAAAATTTACAGAACGACAGTCAAAACTTTTCTTAGGAAACAAAAATTGTAAAAATATTACATTTCTAGATTAGATATAAGATAGATGACTGAGTTTACATATTTTAAGTTCCTGATCCATTAGATGCATGTGCTTGAGGTTGGCAGGTAAGTAAATACTTCTATTTGATTATTAGGATAACATGAAAAGCTTGTCCGCTGCAGCTTATCCTAATAAAATCACATTGTAAAAATAAATCCAAGATATAAAATAACCATTCGCACAATCAGAAATTACGAATTTGAATTTATTGAGATTCAAGGGGGGAGGTTCATGGCCTTCCTGAAGGAATGTACTTTATTATCTAAAAGTTTACCAGAATAAGCAGCTCATCAGAATTTCAGAATATCGTTGCATAACAATGTGTTTAATTTAACGCTTCTAATTTCTGAAACCTTCGACGTATTTCTTTTTTTTTTTTTTATAAATGTTTATGCAATTTAAAAATTTGAAATTATGGTCTGTAGCAAGTTTAATATTACGCAAAAGGTGTTAAAAAACAGTGTCTTTCAGAGCTGAAGTTGAGGCTCCTGATCTGTAGATTTAGTAGTTCAATTATTAAGTGCGAAAAACCATTATTAGGATAAAAGTAAGTCATATTTAAAACGATTTTGATGCAGTGTATAAAAATAAAACTTTTCTTCTAGACATTATTATAAAAGTCCAGGAAGCAGCGACATTTTTTACTTAATCACTTTACATAAACACACTATTCCGAAAACCCTTTTTTTATCTTTAGAAACCTCAGAAGCCAATATATAATCGAGGTTTAAAGAATGATTTTCTTTCTGCTGCCGCTGATTTCAGGAAACGTTTCCGAGTACTTTTATAAGTGTTTTTATCTGGTTACTCAACTCCGAATATCGCTTTATAGTATGCTGCCTTTTCTTAAAAAAACATTTTCAGCTGCGTATCGGAATTTGTACATGGAAGTAAAACTTAATAATATAATTGTTAATCTATCAATGTCATTAAAGTTAATAGTTAATTTTTATTAGTGTTAATATTGTTTGTAATCCACGTTTCTTTCAGAATTGATAGTATCCTCGAAGGTCGAGCAAACTGATTAATAGATGTTAAATACTACTCTGCTAAATATCTAGAAAATGAACACCTTGTAAATATATACTAGTTTCAAATGCTAAAATGTCTAAATTAAAACTTTAAAAGCAGTAAAAATACGTTTATTTCGACTGTTGACATGTTTCGACCCACCCCGAGTCATTTTCAAAACAAATAAAAAAAAACTATTCCAAATTTGCATGGTCTATTAAACGCCATCATTCAGTTTACCACGTATTCTTTCATATTAGGCCCATTATTTTTTTTTTTTTTTTTTTTTTACTTGGATGTTTATTTTATTTTTATTTTAATAACCATTGAGTAGCTCGAGCCATATTTTTGGTAAGTGAAATAATGCTGCATCGTTACATATTGATTTTTTTGCACGTTATAATCTCTATGGTTTCTCTTATAGTAGATCGATAGTATAGACAGGAGGGGAAAACTATTTTACATTTATTGAAATTTACTTGGATGATTTCTTCTTGATAAAACCTAGCTAGGGCTGTCGTTTTTCTTTTATATTTAATATCAGCTATATGCTCCTTTTTTTCTATATTTAAGTTTTCTGCTATTCATACCAATATAGTAATTCTTTGACCCGTCTGTAAAACTTGGAATAGTTTTATTTATGTGTTTTGAAAATGACTCGGGCTGAGTCGAAACGTGTCAACAGTCGAAATAAACGTATTTTTACTGCTTTTACAGTTTTATTTTACACTTTTTTGTATTTGAAATTTGTATGCTACTCTGGTATTTCTTAAAGTTAGTGGAAGTAAAAGGAATTTTGATTTTATAAGTTCTTTCTGAAATCGTGTAGATAATTTGTTTTCTGAAGTTCCTGAAGATTAACTCCTTGGGGACGAGCAACCGGGATTCGTGCCGCGTAAGGTGCTCAGAATCGGCGGTTATTCTCACCAGTAAATTTTTATTGTAAATTTTGCCTTAATTAATCCAAAGCATTTTCCCGATTCAATTAGGCAAAAATTTCTGTTTTAAAAAACCGGTGATTAAACATTAAAAATTCTGTGAAAGACGCCATTCCCCAAGGGGTTAAAGAGACTTTTCGATAACTAGAAAGAGGTTATTGTATATTTTCTTTTGTTGTTACATTGTATTTTAGGTAGATTTCGTAAGAAGCTATTGCAGTCGTTACCATGGTGCGACTTTTGAAAAATTCCTTTATAACTTTTCATTATAGGACCCCAGGAACCCAAAACCACCCCCACCTAAAAAGTTTATATATATATATATATATATATATATGTATATATGTATGTATGTATGTATGTATGTACTAAATTTTGTCCGCACGATAAAAGTCGCAATTATGCACGGATCGTCTTCAAACTCGCCAACAACTTTGAGATGGTTAACCACTTCAACGGCTGCCCCGAGATAAGTCGGGGGTAAAAGCACTGTTTCCCTATACCCGTCGCCGGTGAAGTGGTTAATATCTCGGCGGGGATTGAAAATGGGCGAAATCGGCCCAAGGGAATGGAAATGGGGATGGCGCAAAATTTTGAATATACCGTCTTAACATGATTCTGATAAAATTAGCTCTTACACAACAATGATAGGAAAAAATAAATATTTTTCGTTATAGCAGATGCCAACAATTAAAATAAAAGCAATAAAATTCTCGCCACAACAATTGCTTTTCTATTGTAAGATTTCGCGTGAAAAAATAAATTAAATAAACAGTTTAATGAATTGAAAACAAATTGAATATTACGTCATAAGTTTTCTAGAGCAAGATTTCTATATGAAAACTCAAAATGAAATAAATAGTTTGACGAATTAAATATATATATATATATATATATATATATATATATATATATTGCGTCATATTGGAAATATAATGGACCTCAGTAGGTGGATATGTAACGTCATGTGAGTTTGAAAAAACTTATTAAAACATGATAAAAACCCGACTATGGAAATATTAACTATTTTAACACTTTGAGGTTCTCTGAATTTGCTTTAGTCATTTTTAAACCTATTCCATATACATGCGTGTGTATATTCGTGTATATTAGAATTTTTACAAAATGTTTAGCTCCCTTAGAGCTCATTCTTAATGAAGGAACTGGGTTTATCTCTAATCTTGATTTAAGTTTTGTTGGTGAATTTAGTACTTAACTTCGAAATCTACCTCCGCCTGTAGGCCCGAGCCGGCAGGGATTTTTTTTAGATCGTATCAAAGAAGTTTTTTTAATTATTATTAAAATGTTATTTATCTCAGCAAAAATATTAAACATAAACTCTAGAGAATACCAGATTTGTTTATGCCTACCTCCATAATCACGCTATATAACTAGAATCATCTTATTCTGTTAATTTTGCTCACAAAACGTTTCCAATCTTCATAGGCATAATGCCAAATTCTTTGGATGATTCAGAAAGATCAATTTGGTTATTACTCGACCGATACGATATTATACTTAGGATATGCTATTCTGTGGAAGGAAATTTAAAGACAGTAAATAATATAAATTTGTGATTTCCACTTTGCAAATTCCCTTTTAACGGACATCAAGGGGATATTTCGATGATATCAGGATAGTTCTATCTACACGTTCTACCGTACCATCTCACTGATTCTACTGGATCGCAGAGTACCACAGGTTCACAGGGTTCTACACAACCGGGCAAACGGTTTGAATCATACCACTGCATGTATTGATATCTTTCGTCGTTAGAAATTAAAATGCTATGCTGTACTTGACATAGGTAACTATATTAATATTCATTTTTATAATATTTTTTTGTAGTATGCCTTTTAATTAATAATAGTTCAAACCACTAAATGCAGATTTTTATTAGAAAGATTATATATATATGCTTTCATAATCACAAAATATATTAAAATATATTTTTGATGATATTTCTCTGTTAAAAAAAAATAATGAAAACTTAATTATACTACTATAAATCCCGATAACTCTCACAAACTAGTTGGATGTGCCATTCCCAAAACTTTCTTCTATCTCATATATTTTAATATTTCAAAATGTCATTACAAATGTCATTATTTCATTTTTATTAGTTCAATACTATATCAACTTTGACTTTCATCTTCAATTTCTGCTTCAGTCAATTAATCGGAGTAAAAACGAGTTAATCTCGATCATGATTTTTATTAAAATCAATAATTTTCCTTTATTCTGTTCTATATGAGCTGTTCGCGAATAGTCGGCTTATCAGGATGCGATATCAGCTGTTCGCGAATAGTCGGCTTATCAGGATGCGATATCAGCTGTTCGCGAATAGTCGGATTATCAGGATGTGAATTTCCCCGCCGCTTCACGAACACACAGTGTAAATAGAGCTACGAAGAATCAAGAAAATTACACAAAAATCGCTATTGCAGTGCCATCTTTCGGCGGAATATTTCCAAATTCAGCACAGAATTTCTTGCCATGGCCAAAACCATACACAAAAAATTTGGTTCAATTTTATGCATAATTTCATACACTTTCCTATGGTACAATATTGAAAATGGCTTCGAAAATCGCTATTACAGCGCCCCCTCCCAGCGAATGTTTTCCCCAATTCAGCAATGACCGCCTTGCCACGGCCAAAAAGATACACAAAAAAATTGGTTCAATTCTATGCATAACTTCATACACTTTCTGATGGTACAATGGTGACAGACATACGAACGCACGGACACATCGACAGACATTTTCTATAAACATGTTTTTGGTATCGCTGACCCCTAAAACGTGTAAATCTGTCGAAAACCAGAAGTCGAAAAAAATTTCGATTACAACACTTTCTTCTATTGAAGATAGAAGAAAGTAAAAATACTCACAAACTATACCTAAATATACGTTCATTATTTCCATTTCTAAGACGCAACGCTAAGAACTTCTTCTAGTCGAGAGAATCAATCAAATGATAATAATTCGGAAACACCTGCTGCATGTCGTATTATTTTATTAGAATTTATTCAGAAAATTAGCAAATTTTTTATCATTTCGTGACTTCATAGCATAATCATGTGACCCGTAAATCTCTTCTCTAATATTGATTAAGTTATGCGAAACTATTGAAAGAAAACTTAATTATAAGACGAAAAACTTTTATAATGAGACAGTGAAATCTAGTCAGGCAAAAACTTCTTCGTCATCTTTTTTTGTCGTAAAGAGTGACATAAAGGTTATTTTTCACGAAGGAACTTTTCGATTATCTCTTAAAAGACTTGGGAAGAGATTGATATCCTGTGCGTGAGGATTTTCTAAATGTGATCGAGTTATACAATTCTTTCGTATATCAGTGTAATAGATATTTTTACCCCCTGCTATAGTTACTTTGGTATGTAATGTTTAATAAGATTTCCTTCTAATGTTATATAGTAGTGAAATCTTAGAAGTATTCCGCAAGTTATGTTAAATATGTTATGTTTATTTCTATATTTTTTTTTTTTATTTTTTCAGCAATAATTTCCAAGTATGTGTGAAGGTAAAACGTATATTCTGGAAATAGCCACTAATCTTCTGAAATATACTCTAATGAAAAACGAAAGAATACAATAACCTCATCCGAGTTCCCCGTGAATAAAAAATTAGTTCTTTATCATGAGACATACTGAACCCTACATCTTTTGGAGATTTAAGAATCATTTATAAAAAAAAAAAAATAACATTTTTTATCGCCAGTGACTTTCGAATTTCGGATCCCCCCCCCCCCCGCAACATCTTCCACCCCTCACCTCGACCAAAAAAAAAAATCCGGAACTTCTAAAGTTATTTTTCAAAAACATAAAACAAAGATATTAAAACAATCACATGTAGGATATGAATAAAAACTGATATTTATCATTTTTTTTTTTAATTTAAGCAAGCATTTCTACTCTATTCAATTATAAAAAAGAACAGGTTAAAAAGTAAAATGTGTAACTAATGTTATTGTGAGGGAGGGCACAAGCAATTAAATAGAACTGTGTTATTCTACGGGTATTCAAGTAACACAGTGGAATAGGCAGAAAATTCCTTGAGTGTGTGGGTGTGGGGGGGGGGAGGGGAGATGCAAAATTGATGACAAATTTATTTTGAAAACAAAACATAATATAAAATAATTTTAAATTAAATCTTGTCAGATTTATTTATTTATGTATTTGTGGGGGGAGGGAGATACCCCGTCTACTCCACTTAAGTATCATATTATTTCAATGATGAGAAGAATGAAATAATAGACATAAAAATTAGAAATCCGGAAAAATTAAAAAAAAAAAATCACGAACCCGCACTATTTTAGAAAAAATTTACTATTTCAGAATTTTTTTAATCCGGATTTTGAAATTTAGTATAATAGATTCTTATAATTTTGAAATAATTTATCTTATATGTATACTTATTACTATCTTTTAATTATAGAACTTAAGCATACCGTAAAATTCATTATCAGAAAATTACTTTTAATCTGCATTTTTCCTTATTTTTTTCGGAACGTAACCTTCGTCACCTCTGTCAGAAACTTCTCTTGAATCTGAGACTGCTTTCGATAACTTTTGAAGGTATTTTCCTATTTCTTTGGCACTAAGTCTAATAAGGAAACAAATATATGATTATTTAATTATGTATAACAAGATATATTAATGGTTAAATATGGATATGATAACGTTTAAAACGTGGCGCACTGACTTACTGAAAATTCTTCCATTGTTTTAATTGCTTCATAAAGCTGAAAAAGAATGTATCGAAATATTGTACAACATTCATGCATATAAGTGTGACAACGAAATGATGTTTTGGTTCTAAAAGTTAAAAGTAGATTGCATTAAAAAATACATCCAGGAATGAAATCAGAAATGACGTAAATCACTACTATCCCACCTGCTCTTTTCCAAGGTGGGACAGTTACTTTCGGGAAATACGGTTGTTTTATATCACGCGTACGTTAAAATCGCAGCAGGTATCTATGTACCACGGTCACTGGAGACAGGGGGGAATTTTGGTCATTGACATAAGAGTTAAATTTAAATACAAATTCATTAAATAACAAAATATTGGAAATGGTAAATTTTATTTAATAATAAGAAAAAAATTCTATAAATTTTCCACCGAAAAAAACATAATTTAAATTACTGAAATGAGTTATCAGAAAACTAAGAATTTCGGAGAAAATTATATGCCAGAAGAAAAGTTCGAAGGCACACTATCTTTAACACCTTCGGGACGAGCGTCTTTTACAGAATTTTTAATATTGAATTACCGGTTTCTTAAAACAGAAATTTTTGCCTCATTGAATCGGAAAATGCTCGGATTAAATAAGGCAAAATTTACAATAAAAATTTACTGGTGAGAATAATCACTGATTCTGAGCACCTTACGCGGCACGAATAACGGTCGCTCGTCCCCAAGGGGTTAAAAAACCAGAATTTTCTTTCTTTGCACCTGACACCACTTGGCAATCGTTCAACCTTTCTCAAAAATAAGACCAGTTCAAAACAAGTTTCTCACGCTATTTATCGACAGAAAAAGGGAAGATGGAAGAAAGGAATTTCTATCTCAGTGAAAAACCCCTACTTCACCTTACGTTATTTCAGTAGATTCAATTTTGAAGATTAAGTAGTTTTTGAATGAAGGATAAAATAACTGCTATTTCTTTAGATTTTATTTATGAGTGAAGAACAATCTTCTCTTTATTTAAGGTAAATGTAAGTTTCTTTCCATCTAACTGTCATATCTATTGAGTAAAAACATGTTTGTTAGTCACGCTGAAGTCGAATTGAAGGTGGCACCACTTAATGCCACATACGACCCTTAAAATTTTTAAAAATCGATTTTTTTTTTTAAATTCATTTCACAGCTGATGTTCTTCTAAACAACTTGACACAAACCGCATCAAAATAGACGTAAAATTGCGCTCGTTATAGTAAAAAAAATAAATTAGCCTTGGTCTGTTTCATGCGAAACATTTATGTTTAATGTGATTTTTCTCAAAATCGATATTTTGTTTTACTTGCGCGCACGATAACTCCAAATGTATTAAAGGTAATGATTCAAAACTTTATATTTATCTTTACTAGATAATTTTCTTCAAATTGAACTAAAATCTAAGAAATTTAACAAAAATTATTGAAGGTATGGTTATTCAAATGACAAAAATTATCAAAATTTTAATTCTTTTTATCTTGAAAATCAAAAAATTAAATTTTAGTCTATTTTATTTTTATTATATTCTTAAACTTATATTAAATGTTTCAAAGTTCTAGAGGGTATAGGCATTTTTAAATAATGCGCGCAAGCTATATACATTATCATTAATTTAAGAAAAAGCATACATTAAGGAATATTTATTATCAATTAATTATACAGTATTTAATGGAAATTATATATCGCACGAAGAGCATATTATAGTATTAACAAAAAAAAAAAAACAAAAAAAAAAAACTGAGGTTTAAAAATGGACCACTTTAAATATTTGTCTCGGAAATCAAATTTTCCATATGTTTAAAGGGTCGTATGTCCCATTAACTAATAAATTTCGCTTTTACTGCAATTTTTTAAAAACAATTTAAATAGTTAAAAATATCCTTCCGACTTCTAATTTAAAACGGGAATAAAACTTTGTCAATAAATAAATAAAAGAAATAAAATAAGATAAATAAACATAAATTTAACAAACATGCAATCGAGGTATGCGCTGAAATCACTGAAATTATAGCAATCAAAAACATTTCTTTAAACAGCGAAACCATTGGAAATTCCTTCGGCTCCTCGGATGCGTCTAATATGAAAGTACTGCTTTTAATAAATTTCCAAACTTTATTTAAATACATAATTTACACTTTTCATTTTTTTTTTGTTGTTGTTGTTAGTTAGCAATACAAAAAATATGTATTACATTTGAAACAACTATTACAGTTTTCAATAAAAATGGCTTAGACATATATTCTGTAACGTGATTTGTATTCCCTAGTTTAAATAATACATAGATTTTAATAGATTTTCGACAGCTTTAACCTCCACCAGCACATTGCATTGACCTATAGGTACGAACGAAGCAGTAAATCACTTTTATTTCATTTTAGTATAATTTGTAATTCCCAACAGTATGTATTGCCACTGATCAATGTTAGGCTTCGGTAATAAATACAGTCTGCTTTTGACATCATTTATCATTCTGCATTTGATCTACAATCCAGCCCATGGAGTATATATCACTTAAAAAATATAGGCTGTCCATTAGCGGTATTGATAGATGGGATCGATTCATTCAGACTAGCATTATCTATTATTCACATCGTTATTCGAATGCTCTAGTACATAAACATATCTAAGCATTTTATCAATTATTTTGGTGTCAAAATGATTATGATGCCCATTTCGTATTAAAATGTTATGTTCAAATAAACTAAAAAAATATCTGCAAGTCAGGTATTTTATGTAAATCCAAGAGAAAACCGTGCTAGGATGCAGAAACCCATATTGGCGTCTATCCGACGCAACGGCAGATCACACCAGACGAAGGCCATGACAACGGACAACGGCAGACAACACTGGGAGTAGCGTAGGAAATAGCCACCAACGACGGAAGTCTTGGGTTAAAGTACTACCAGATTCACCCACAATTGCAGACTGCACTAGTATACTATGATAGAAACAGTGACTGCCATTACTGCAAAGGAAAAACCACCTTTATCGAAAACTCTGGAAAGTGATCCGAATTCTTGTTACACACAAGGAAAAACTGAAAAAACCTGTGCTATCTTCCCGTCTGATACACACCGCGGAGTTGCCCTCAGTATACTCGCATAGCAGTCGACGGAAAACAACGTCGCCACGCCGAGAGGGAAACTGTACTCTCGGTCATCTTCCACTCTTAACCCCTTGAGGGGTGGTGGGATATATTTTATCCCACCTATGATTAATGAAGATTTGCTCCAGAAAAATTTTATGAAATTTTACTTTTCTAACTTTGGTGGGAAAGGTTAAAACTGCTTTTCTTTATTTTGAAATAAAGTTCTTCTAAATTTCCGGTGCGAATTCAGCATTACACAAACTCAATGGCATTACACAACAGCATTACACAAACGCACATAAACTAAACACAACACACTAAACAACTCACAAAACACATAAGGGGTTATGTGACCGAGTCAAGAACGCAGTGTATAGCAAGATTCCCTTTGCTAGACTTTGCCCAGAATTATTGTCCATGTAAGAAAGCACCTGCCCTCGCCACTCCGGCTCCCAGTTATCTTCCCTAAGTGGAGAAACGAGGATTTACGCCACTACCTACTCAGCAGATGACACAACCCGGTGGCAGAGACGCCACCTTCCACACAGCAGGTCATATCAGGAAGCGACACCTGCGACCAGGCTTCCCGTCCTCTTCCCCACCAAAGGGGCTGTGTGAGGACCACCTGATCAGATTGGAAAACCCCGTGCACTAACCACTGGCGACCGGTCCGAGAACATGGCACTCGCTGAGCAAACATCTATACCAATCCACAAAGTGGCCGATTAAGGATACACGCTGGAACGAGGAGGCGAAGCTGTGGAGCACACCGCCAGCAAATTATTGCGTCTGACCTACTGAGTCCTACACTGAATCCATTAGCCAGGAGGGCCTACGTGGTCGACACGATTCGTGAGTGTCTGCTACTGTCGGTCAACAACATTTGACCGAATCCGTGGGTCAAATGTTAATACTTCCCGCTGCACACACACCGGGAAGTGTGTGTGTGTATGTGGGGGGGGGGGGTGACACATCCCTGTCACTTTCCACATTGAAGTGGTCGGTTCGGGATCACAGCGTCCACTCCCTGGCTCCCCGCCATCTTGAATCCACTTATCTTTAATCCACAATTACATCAATCCACTTATTTCGCCTAATGAGGACTACCTGAGGGTTCATCCCAGTGTTTTATGTAGCGATCATTATAACATTCTAACGTACACCCGTATTAAAAGTATGCATAAAAATATGGAAAATAATTATAACAGATTTTTATATTTTGTAAGCAATAAAAAAGCCATTTAAAAAAAAAAAAAAATGGTAGAAATACGCGAAAAAAAAAATCGTATTTCTTTTAAATTTTTAAGCTATTTGACATGTTATCGATCTCAAAAATGTCAATTAATCCTTTATTTTTGGCAGCTTCATAAAATCGTTTCATAAAGAACGTTCATTAAGCGGTGTGTAAGGAAAATATCCAGATAAATCAATCATCAATCGGCCAATAATTAAATTCTCAATATCTCGAAAATTAATTGAAAAAAAATTAAGAATTCTTCCAGCAAAAGAAATGTTTAATTCAGATTTCGATATGATGACAATTACATTTTAGGTAGATTTCGTAAGAAATACTACCTATTGCAGTCGTTACCATGGTGCGACTTTTGAAAAATTCCTTCATAACTTTTCATTATAGGACCCCAGGAACCCAAAACCACCCCCACCTAAAAAGTTTATATATATACATGTATGTATGTACTAAATTTTGTCCGCACGATAAAAGTCGAAATTATGCACGAATCATCTTCAAACTCGCCAACAACTTTGAGATGGCTAATATCTCGGCAGGGATTGAAAATGGGCGAAATCGGCCCAAGAGGGTGGAAATGGGGAGGGTTCAAAATTTTGAATACTGTCTTAACATGATTCTGATAAAACCAGCTCTTACACAACAATGGCAGGAAAAAAATAAAAGTTTTTCGTTATAGCAGTTGCCAACAATTAAAAATAAAACAAATAATAAATTTCTCACCACAACAATTACTTTTCTTTTGCAAAATTTTCACGTGTAAAATTAAATAGTTTGACAAATTGAAAACAAATTGAATATTACGTCATAAGTTTCCTAGAGCAAGATTTCAGCATGAAAACTCAAAATAAATAGTTTGACGAATTAAAAAAATATGTATATTGCGTCATATTGGAAATATAATGGACCTCAGCAGGTGAATATGTAACGCCATGTAAGTTTGAAGAAACGTATTAAAACATGATATAAACCCGACTATGGAAATATTAACATATTTTAACACTTTAAGGTTCTCTGAATTTTTTGTAGCCATTTTTTAAACCTATTCCATATATATGTGTGTGTGTATTCGTGTATATCTAGACACACGGCAGTGTGTCAGCCAAGTTCGCCTGACATAGCCGTGTGTTATTTACACGAACCATTTCGAGCTGTTTTCATCAAATTTCAATGCTCTACAACTGAAAATCTATTGGACCTACGTACTTGTTATACGAAATGTGTAGTAAGGCCACCCTAATTACCTAAAATCCAAAATTTTATAAATAACGCATAATTAGTTTCCGAGTTAATCACATTTGAAATTGTCTGATAATCGATAATTTTACCACTGACTGACTGACTGACTGACTCACTCATCAAAAAGATCTCGTATATGTACTGCAGCGACAGACTTCAAATTTGGTGCGAAGTTCGTTTACACTATAAAACTAAGGAAAAAAATAAAAAAATTGTGAAAATCGATAAATTACCCACCTGGGGGTGCCCATTTTTACTTTACCATTGCGTCTATTAGGCGAAATTTTAATTTGCCGTAGGAGGGGACGCTGTTCTGTCGCCAAATACCGCCAAGTTTCTCGCCAACATGGCGATATATCGCCAAATTTGGCGACCAAAATTAGTCGCCAAAAGTGATGCCACCTTGGCGATATCTCTAATATTTCGCCAAATTCCCATAGACTTCCATTGTAAACCTATCTACTTACTGGGGGTTTATCTGGGTTTACTTGCTTACAGAAAATCAACAAATTGAGATATTCTGTCCGTCACAGAGCCCGTTCTCAGAAACTATAAATGTTGGAGGCGTGAAATTTTGCATATTTACAGCCGAACACCTCACATCAAATGACAAATCCTAAAATTTTGAAAAAGTTGTAAATTTAACCCTCTGGGGTCTCACATGTATATTTTAAACAATCCTTTCTAAGTGAGCCCTTAATTAGATTGGAGGCGTGAAATTTTGCATACTTATAGCGGAACACCTCACATCAAACGAGAAATCATAAAATTTTGAAAAAGTCGTACATTTAACCCTTTGGGCTCCCCCATGTGTATTTTTAAACAATTCTTTCAAAGTGAGCCTCTAATTAGGTTGGAGACGTGAAATTTTGCATACTTATAGCTAAACCCCTCACATCAAACGAGAAATCATAAAATTTTGAAAAAGTCGTACATTTAACCCTTTGGGCTTCCACATGCGTATTTTAAGCAATTCTTTTTAACTGAGCCCCTTATTAAATTGCAGATTTGAAATTTTGCATACCTATAACAGAACACCTGAGGCCAGGCAACAAATCGTAAAATCTTGAAAAAGTCTTACGCTTAACCCTTTGGGCTCCCACATATGTATTTTAAGCAATTCTTTCTAAGGGAGTCCCTAATTAAGTTGGAGACATGACTTTTTGCATACGTATAGCTGAATACCTCAGACCACACGAGAAATCATAAAATTTTCAAAAAGTCTTATATTATTTACTCCTCCGGGCTCCAACTTGTGTATTTTAAACAATTTTTCTAACCTCCGTCCTTTTCACCCGGGGAGCACTTTTCCAACTTCCTTTGACCATTCTTTCATGTTATGCACCATAGTCTTACATATTTAGTTCCACTTTTTATCGCCAGGGGCGCCTACTTATCTCGGGTGCTATGGGCTCAATCCCCTCGGCTAATATATCTACGGATAGTATGTAAAACGGAGTTTCGTTCGGATAGAGGTTTGTTTAGAATAGAGTGCACCCCTGGTTGCGAAATGTGGAACTAACTGATTTTTCAAAAGGATAAAGTGTTTTGAAAGGAATATTAAACGAAACCCTCTGTGCGATCTGTGATCACACTTACCCACTTGTTATTTTCAAAATCATCAGAGAAAAGTTTATTTATTTAATTAAATTTGAAAATCCAGGGAGAGGCAATGTCCTTCCTCTGCACTGTCTCTTTGCCCGCACCCATGGATGAATGATACATAGTGTAGCATAAGCACATAATTTTATTTTTCACTTTAAGTACAAAAAAGCAGGCCCAGCTATAGGATATTTAATTGGAAAATTTAATAGGAAAATTTAATATGGGAAATTAATAGGAATTGTTGTTTCAGAAATAATAAAAATTTCGAATCTATACATTTCGTTTTAAAACATGCATTCAGTGTAGCAGTATTAAAATATAGATTTCTGCTGCAAATTGACAGCCAAATAGTTTGTTGTAGGAAATTTAAATTAAAATTGAATGTTGCTTGGTGAATAAAATAGTCTCATGTAAACACATTAAAAAGCATTAAGTAAAGTGTCTAAATATATTGTAACTTTACAAAAAGTAATGATATCTAACAAAAACATAGCTGTGAAAAAAGGGAGCCAAGTTCTGTAAAGACAATGGCAAGAAAAGAAGTGATATCTAAGTGGGTGCCAAGTTCAAATAAAATTCACTCAAACTTACCTACTGAAGTATTATAGCATTTTTTAAATTGTTTAGAAATAAAAATTATTGATAGCATATTAATAATAAATCTAGAACTTGGCAAGTTTTTGATAAATGTTATGCCTATCAATTTCATGTCTTAATAAAATGATGATGTTAATATTAACAACAATGTCATTATAAAAAAATTAATATAGTTATTATTATAAACAAATGACTCATGTTAAAAGATTTGATAAACCGATAAATACACAAATACATTCCCACTCGTCTTTGGTTATGACTCTAGCACCCACCCTTCGGAAACCTCAATGCAAACAGACTAAAAGGCCTGAGAAAGAGACAGATACCTTTACGCTTGTTCTTGGTCATCCCTCTAGAGACTGCACGCCTTTAACCCTTCAGGGGCAAAGAGCTTTTATTCGTGACATGCTGAAATGATTCAATCACACCAGAATTTAAAAACAAATTTATTTCAAAATGGGTAAAAGCTTCTTTTCATGTATTTAATAAAATTAAACTTTTTAGTCCTGAATTCTAGTGTCAATGTGGCATTTTGCAGTTAAAATTAGGTGGGATATATTTTATCCCACCATCCTTCAAGGGGAAGGAGCTCACTCAAATGAAGGCTACCAAACATGAAATAACAAGTTTAGATATAATAAAATAATGTCATTAATAAAAAATAAATGACTTGTAGGTAAAAACTTGCCAAGTTCTAGATTTATTATTAATATGCTATCAATAATTTTTATTTCTAAACAATTTAAAAAATGCTATAATACTTCAGTAGGTAAGTTTGAGTGAATTTTATTTGAACTTGGCACCCACTTAGATATCACTTCTTTTCTTGCCATTGTCTTTACAGAACTTGGCTCCCTTTTTTCACAGCTATGTTTTTGTTAGATTACAATTTTCACAAAAAGTTTAGCTCCCTACAGCTCGCTCTTTGTGAAGAAACTGGGTTTTATCTCTAATCTTGATTTAAGTTTTGTTGGAGAATTTAGTACTTAACATCGAAATCTACCTCCGCCTGTAGGTCCGAGCCGGCAGGGATTTTTTTCTTTTTCTTTTTAAATGCAGTTTATTAAATAACAACACAAAATAAACAAAAACATATTATTTAACACTGTAAAATTATTTAAATGAATCATACCAAAATGAAAAATTGGGTACATTACCATAACCTTGATAAAAAAAAAAAAAAAATCGAAAATGTCTGTAATTATACAGTGTCTCAAAAGTTTAGTCACAATGAAGAAATACATATTTTAACAATTTTACATGGTGATATTAATTCATAATATTTCCTTGTTTTCACATAACTTCAAATAATGATGTTTGCATTCAATTAATTAGTTTTAAACTATTATTATTGGAAATAACGCTATACCTTTTCAAAGGGTTTATGTTCGAGCTTAAAGTTAGCCAATGAAAAATATTAACATTCCGGGCGCATGTGAAGTGTAAGATGTGGATTGAACCATTGTTGAGATGAAATCTCCATCCCAGGTCCCATTAATTGTTTACACAATGGAAGTAGGTGTTTCGTAGTGCCTTTTTGAATACTGCTTCCATGAAGTAGATTCGGCCTTTAAAGCCAATAGCCCCAAACCATCAGAGACTTACCGCTTTGTCATCTGCATAAGAATGAACGTGGCTGTTTCCTGAAATCATGCCAGCGACAATTCTAGTCTTCCGTAACATCCAGATTTCATTTTTTTTTCGTCGCAGAATAATTCGGTGAACCACTTATCACCGTACGACATCTACTTTTGAGCCCAAACAGTTCTAGCCTGTTTATGCAGTGAATTTAGTCACGACTTGCAGCATATTTTCTTTAAAACAATTCTTTTTCAGTCTCTTAAGCGTTTATCTATTGTGTCTGTTGAGACACTGACGCCTATTTTATTTCTAATTTCACTTGACACCAATCTTTCATTTTTTATAACAGCCTGAATACTTGTTTTATACTGTCATTCGCACGTTTGTTTTCAGTTGCAGATTCCAAGTTATTATTTCTATGAAACACTCTACATATATACTATACTTCTACTTGAATAATATAATTTTACAGGAATTTCAATAAGGAGATCATTTTTTTATTTCAACTTAAACATCTTCAAAATGTTCTAATTTGTAAATTTTGCTGCTTTCGGCATCTAAATCTGTCAGCGGTAATCGAATATTTGATGTTATAATGCTTAGCAAAAAACGGTTTGTTGGTCAGAACGGATGGTTGAAACCAGCGGTGCGTTTGTTGAATCTAATCAAGCATTTGTAAACATAGCTGCCAACTTGTACGAATTTTGGCTACCACTAAAATTTAACAGAAATTTCTGCCTTATTTAATAATCAAAATTCACTGCAATTCGGCGATTGAATTAGACAAAATTGTCTATTAAATTTTATTGATAGCAAAAATCCGTACAAGTTGGCAGCTATGTGTAAAGCTTACATAATGTGCCTAAACTTTTGACACATTTTTTTCTTTTTAAATAAACATTTCTGGCCAAATAATTATAATATCTGTACTATGTTTCATTTCAATCACATATTCAATAATTATTCTGAAATTATTCAATATACTTCTACTTCAAATATTATTATCGTGTTTTAGTGGGTGCTCAAACTTTTCACACATATTGCAAATCTGAATTTATAAGCATAAAGGCACAATATTCCATACAAGAGTGCATCATTACTGAAATAAAGTAATTAAAATTATTATACGTTTGCTCATAAAAATTAAATCTTGTTGCAACAATGCATTTAATTTTTGACGAAACAAAGCTATATAAGTAAAGTATACCAATTGGGTGTGTGCGGAACGATTCTGTAAAATCTATAAATGATATTAATCATAAGTTAATCCGATTTTCAGCTTATAAAATATCCATTTTAATGTAAAGGTACATTAGTAAGCGTGAATAGCTAATATTTGCGTAAATAGCTAATAAGGTGGCATCAGTGATAGGATGGGACGAAATAAATTAGGATGGCACGAAATATTTGCCTCATAAAAAATACAATTGGTAGAGGAAACGATTATGGAATATATATGAATGATTTTTATTTTATAGAGACTTGCCTTTTAGTTACATCTTAATGCAGTTAATTTGAAATTTAAAATAACAGCTATCTCTATATAATAAATGGCAGTGTAACGCATCCGTGGCAAACCCATCGATTTTGCCAATCTCCGATAAGATGGAGCCACGTTAGTCTTAATTTCGATTTCAGATGTGTAAGAGAAAACTTAACTGCTTAAATAAAAAATCTTTTCTATCCTGCTGTTCAACATGATTTTCTTTAAAAGATTCAAAACTGATCAATGTTTCAATGATTTGTAAAGTTGAAAAACGATTTCAGAAATAGAGTTTAAAACATACATTGTAAATACGCATAAAATGTAAACAAGCGCTAGAGAGTCATTCACTTGATTCATTGCAAAAAAATTAAACCATGGAGCTATGGCGCACGGTGATCATCTTTCGGCCCCGAAGCTTCCAATGGTTTTAGATTGATACGTCGTCCCCTTTTAATCTTCATGGTTCCATGAAAGAAACAAACATATTTTTGTCACACTGCGTTGTATAAAACCAATCACTTGGATATATTGTCAGCATTAGCGGTATGGTGATTCATTCATTTTGAGATTCATTCATTGAAAGTTCGTTGGAAGTAATTTGGCAATACTTATAGATTCGTTATTCGTTTCTTTTGAAACAGCGCATGTGCTAAGACTGAGCTCCAATGGGAGTCCGGTGACTATCCTGTCTATATACAGATATCGTCACGCGTATTCATTGATCTCAGCAATACATATTTGCTGTCTCCTATTTATAATTTCTTTGGATTATACCTTATTAGGTATTTCGTTAATTTATTGTTTGTTTTTTGAATCTGATTTGTTGTGATTCCACTTTTAAGTTTTCTTTTGATTTACTTTTAGGTAGCTTTCATTACAAAAAGCTACCTATTGCAGCCGTTCGAAGGAAAGCGATTTCAAAAAATTTTGGTATATTTTCATCGACCAGACCCCGAAACCACCCTCCGTTCAAAAGTTGATATATATATATATATATATATATATATATATATATCCATATATATATATATCCATATATATATATATATATCTGACTTTTGTCATACTGTAACTCTCGAATTTATTAACCGATTTGGATGTAATTCGGTATGTACATAGTACATACCAATGTTTCGACCGAGTTCGTTGGCCAGCTTCATCCGCCATTTTGTTTCAAAATGGCGGCCATTTAAATTTTTTTTTTAAATTTTAAATTTGAAATGTGGTACCAAAGAATTGAAAATGGAAAATATTTTTTTCTTGTGTATTTGACCTTTATACAAAGATTCCGGAGCAGTTTTTGTTTCGTCTATATCTTAAAAAATGGCTGAGTTATA
This sequence comes from Maratus speciosus, assembly GCA_963932465.1. Taxonomy (NCBI): domain Eukaryota; kingdom Metazoa; phylum Arthropoda; class Arachnida; order Araneae; family Salticidae; genus Maratus; species Maratus speciosus. The sequence goes on from OZ010800.1 coordinate 437,426,787, forward strand.
GCATTTTGAATTTCTAGCGTGGCTGACATTTTGAAACGTCCTGAATTTTGTCACGCGATAAAAGGCGTATTTATGAACCGATTTGGATGTAACTTCGTTTGTACATAGTACATACCAATGTCTCGACCGTGTTTGTTGGCCAGCTTTATCCGCCATCTTGTTTAAAAATGGCAGCCATTTAAATTTTTAAGAAAAATTTAAATTTGAAATGTGGTACCAAAAAATTGAAAATTGGAAAAATATTTTTTTCTTATGTATTTGACCTTGATACAAAGATTCGGGAGCACTTTTTGTTTTCTCTATATCTTAAAAAAGGGCTGAGTTATAGCATTTTGAATTTCTAGCGTGGCTGATATTTTTAAGCGTCCTGATATTTGTCACGTGATAACAGGCGTATTTATGAATTGATTTGGATGTACCTTGGTGTGTACATAGTACATACAAATATCTCGACCGAGTTCGTTGGCCAGCTTCATCCACCATCTTGTTTCATATTGGCGGCCATTTAAAAAAAATTAAAATTTAAAATGAGATACCAAAAAATTGGAAAATGAAAAAGATTTTTTTCGTATGTGTTTGACCTTAATACAAAGATTCCGGAACAGTTTCTGTTTCGTCCATATCTAAAAAAATGGCTGAGTTATAGCATTTTGAATTTCTATTCTGGCTGACATTTTAAAACGACCTGATTTTTGTCACGCGATAACAAGCGTATTTATGAACCGATTTGGATGTTACTTGGTCTGTAGATAGTACATACCAGTGTGTCGACCGAGTTCGTTGGCCAGCTTCATTCGCCATTTTGTTTCAAAAGGGTTGCCATTTAAAAAAAATTAAATTTAAAATTTAAAATGAGGTATTAAAAAATTGGAAAATGAAAAAGATTTTTTTATGTGTTTGGCGTTGATACAAAGATTCCGGAGCAGATTTTGTTTCTGAAAATTTGTTCTTTTGTTTATATCTTAAAAAATGGTTGGATTATAGCACTTTGAATTTCTAGTATGGCTAACATTTTGAAACGATCTTGTATTTGTCACGCGATAACACACGTATTCGCCTATTTCCATGTAAGAAGGCATGTGGATAGTATACATCAACATCTCAGCCAAATATAAGTTACTTTAAATAAAAGCAGCTTGGATAAAGCTGACTAATTTCACGAAATTCTCATTCATAATGATTTAGTATTGATAAAAATTAGTATTGAATCTCCTATATTCGGTTTTCACTAAATTGAGCTTCTTGTGTTTGAATAATATAAGTTGGCATTTTTAAAATAAGGAATTTGAAAGCTACCTCTTCCTCCCGGCACTGGCCGGAAGGACTTTTTGATTAATGTGTTCTTTGTATTTTCCGCCGATTTAACCTAACCAGTGGAAACTTTAACGCTGTCGTTAAGTAGATATTACGAACCATTCATTTTCTCTAAAAATATATCTTAATGTTTTAATATTCAGCATCAGTAATTATTTTTACAGTACCTTATGGCTTCATAGTTGAAAATTTCTCTGCTGAATAACACTTCCTGAAAAGAGCAACAGAAATAAATTTTCTGAAACTTTTGTTTTGTTTACATATGGATTACGATAGAAATGCTTTAATATCCAGTAGTAATTACTTTGACAGTGTACCTTATAGCTTTATAGTTTAAAATTTCTCTACTGAATAACACCTTCTTCTGAAAAGGGCAACAGAAATGATTTTCTGAAAACTTTTGTTTTGATTACATATTGATTAACTAAAAATGTTCTTGACTCTTTAGAAAATGCAAGGGAAATGATAATTTTAACGATTGAATCATTAATAAAAAAATTATATGTTAAATTAAGCATGAAAAATTTAATACTTGAAAAAGCTGAGACAAATATAATTTTTTTAAAGCAGATATCTTACAATGAATGCTTAATCACAATGTTTTAAATAAAGCAAATTTAAATATTAACAAATTTAAATAAGATGAAGTTTTTAATTATGATGATTGATTTTTCGCGAAAAAAGGTGCCAAAAAACTTAAAACTATTTAGCTAGGAAAGACTACAATGTTTCTGTTGACAAATAAATGGACTTTTCAATGCTTACATTAAAGTAAATTTAAAATTCAATGTCAGAATTACAAATTAATTAAATTGTTTATTGTGGAATTCCCATAACTCAAAAAATATTTGAAAATAAGTTATCACCGTTTTCAAGTATTTGTTGACAGACGATTGCGATTTGTGTTAAAAACCCCCAAAACAACATTCTCCATGCCCTATCATATGGTACATACCAATAGATTTCTAAACAGTTTCCACTTGAAAATCTGAAGACCATTAAGATTACTAAATCAAAAGAAAAGTTCATGATTAATTCCCAATAAGTCAGAGTGAATAAATTTCAAAATACATAATATGTGTAATCCTACTTTAAAAAGCTTTTTCCAACAAGAAGAAATTCATTCACATACGCTGACAATAAAATTATCAGTGTTTCGGTTGGTGGGAAAACATTTAATGTATTTTATCAACGCTGTCCAACATAGCATGATTTTTTTTTGGGGGGGGAGAGGGGGAGGAGAGCACAATTTAGTTGAGGGCAAGATTTGCAATACGTGCAGGATTTCATGAATCTTTTACAAAATAGGAATATGCTGCATAATAAAAAATGCCATGTGTTCCGCCTCATTAAATTTTTCTACAGACATATGACTCTTGCCCGAGAAAGTGATTTTTATTCTTTTGTGCGATTTTTCAAAATGATTTTCTGAATTTCATTAAATGATGGTAGAAAGATATTGTGAATTTTGCCAGTGAGTCACAAATTGAAATGAAAAGATTTCCTAATCGACCAGAGCGACCAATCGACAGATTTTGCGATTTTTTGCAACGGCAGTTTAAAGAATTTCCAACAGTTTTGCAGCCCCACCAGTGAGCGACAGGTTCTGCTCTCAAAGCTGGACGACGGGATGTGCTGGATTTGAACACAATCGCGCCCGTCGTCCTAATCGTTTGGAGATTTCGTGGTTTTCTTCGAACCTTGGATTTCCAAGTGTAATTACAGGTTAGGTTCCCTTAGAAAGACCCCCACGAAGGGCACCCCCCTCTTAGGGACTATATCCCTCGTGTTGATAATTGAACTTCATAAATACAAACTAAAACCAAACCGACAGTTTACAGACGAACTTCACAATTATTTTAAAGCAACTTATTAAAGGATTTTGAGTTTTTCCGATTATCAACTGGCAGTCTTCACGATTTTTTCTGAAGAATGTTGCAACTTTTTCCCCACAATTGATGAATTTTACAGTACTTTTCATTTTCCACTACCGATTGGGTAATTTTTGTGTGTTTTTTTATGCGACAAATTTCGTGATTTTTCCCTCACAAAAAACTGTCGATTTTTCTTTTTCCTCCGTGACTGATTGATGAATTGTGTGATTTTTTTAAGCAATAGATTGACAAATTTTGCGGGTTTTTTTTCTTTTGGCCATGACCAATTGAAGAATTTCCTGTAACCGACTGCAGAATTTTTCGATTTTTTTTTCCTTCACAAGAGTGATTTAGAAATTTCTCTACATACATTTATAATCTACCTTGGTCATAGACAACATTCATGCATTAACAAGACTCCTGTTTGCTGAATATTCTGTTTCCATTATTATTTTTTTTCTCATTTCATTAATGCAGAACTATATAATACAGAGAACCTGACTTGAACATGCAAAATCCATTTTACAGACATGTTACTTTTCCGCGGAATTGCGCTTTTTTGGCACTGAATTTTATCACCCCTTGGATCTATGCAAATATGCATTAAAATTTTTTGACATTTTTATGGGGGGGGGATAAAAAGTTGTCCATATGCTTATTCAGTCGTTAAAAGTTTTGATAAATCTGTTTTATTTTTTATTTTTTTATTTTTGCGTTTTATAAAAAATACAACACACTTACCAAGATTTAATACCAAACAACTCGTCAAAAAAATTTAATGGCTGCAGCAGACTTTGTTAATTATGGTGTTTTATTGCATGTTTCTTAGACTTTTGTTCTAAGAATTCTTAATTTTCTTATGTTATATTAGCCAGAAAGCCTGGTTTACCCAGAAGTATTGGTAATGCTAATAATGTGTATATTAGAACCTAAACTAGCTGAAATTTGCTCATCTAAGCGCTTTCATAGTGACAATTATTATTATTATTTTTTTTTTTTTTAAAGTGATAAACACAATTTTTTACACACCGTCCTAGGACGGGCATTTACGCTAGTAAAAATATAATAATCTTAATCGTATTCTCAGTCAAAGTTAACATTAATGATAAGCCAGGAAATCACGTAGTACACTTTCAGAAAATGTAGATAATTTCAAAATTTATTACATTTAAAATTTTCTAATTTGTTTGTATTTCATATCTACTCCAATTATAACATGGATCCACACGTGATGAAATTAATGGCAATTATTCATATGGATCGCAAATTATCGTCATAATCCTTGTAACTTTGAAACTTAAATCATTTTCCATTATATTATTATTATTATTATTATTATTATTATTATTAATGATGTTTTGTGATTTTTTCTGAATTGTTCATGAAATATTTGTGATGATAACTGCTAAATATCTCCATTGCTATAGAGAAAAGAAAGATGTGGAAAACATTGCGATTATTATACATTTCTGATGCCATATACCAATTAAAAGATAATTTAAAAAATCAATGTAAATACATGCAATGCCACGTGGCAGTGCATGTATTTAAATTAATTTTAGTACAAATACGGCCAAACTCGATTTTGGCCGTGGTACAAAAAAAGTAGTGCTACTTTTCTTTGATATTTAAAATGATGAACACATATCTTATGGTTTTATTTTGTTTCTATCAATGAATTTATAGATTTTATAATTTACCTTAAATTAAAAATAATGTATCGTAAAAAATATTTATGCAACTTATCCCCACATTCATCAAATTGAAAAATTATATAACCATGTGATTTATAGTTTTTGCATTTTCCAAATTTTAACAGAATGTAAATAAATAACCTCTGATATAACACGGACATATTGTTAAGTTATTAAGCTAAACAAGGAAAGAAATATTAGCTTAATGATAAGGGAAGGCTCCGTAAGTGCGATATCATGGCAATCTCCATAAGTTTCTTTCCATTCTCCGCTAGAGTAATCAAATTTTATTACCCGTATATCATCATTTTCTTATAAAGACAATTTTCTGTAACTTCGTGATAAAAACACAGTTTTCAAAATGTAATCCATATTATTTTAAATCAAATGCAATTTTTTTTATAAATTTTATTTTGCCTTTATCGTAAATATGATTACTTACTTACAATAAAAAATTTTAAAACTTATAAATATATATTTTTTAAATACGTAAATAATTTAGATTTATTTTTCCCCAAACATTCAAAAGATCTTACAAAATACAAATGCAACACAACTAAAAATAACATTTATACAATATTTCATAACTATGTGGTCAGTAATTAATGAAGAGAGCATTATAATTATTCAGGTAATTATTTTATTTAAAACATATAACATTTTTAAAACATATGTATGAAAATTGCTTTTATTTGCGTATAAAGTGTATCTAGAAACTTTTAAAGCTTTATATAGTACGAGCAGAATAATGTATTGATTAAATTTAAAACAAATGCACGTAGACCTATTTTTTGTACTCCAACTATTCTACTAACTTCGTTCTCCCGTATTACTCTTTGTAAATTATCCTTATAGCTACCTGGAAACAATGGAAATTTGAAACATTAGAGATATTTATTGAATATTAGAAGAGTTTGATTCTTTTTTAAAGGAATTTAACTTTTGAACGCTATCTGATATTTGATACATTTGTTCTAAATGAAACCATTTTTTTTAAATGTAATCAATTTTTTATTTAATTGGAAATGTTGAAGTTTGTAAATTTTCAGCTGAATATATATTTTTTTTTTCAGTATTATATGCCACGAATGAACAATGTAACTTCAGAAGTTCGTTTTAGAGACTAACAAATTACACCAATAAGCGAAATGCACTTGAATGTCCCAGCAAAATATTCTTTTATAATTTATTTTCTGTTTCTTTATTACCGTAATCAATCAACCTTACTGAATTCTAGTTCGATTACAATAAAAGTTTTGATGTTTGTGGCAATTTTCAATGAAATCTAATTTCAATTTTCGATGTCATATATCATACGAATCAAAAAATTATTATACGTCGTGAGAGAGGTGGTTTTAGAAACTAATAAATTGCAGTAATCTGTAAAATATATTTTAAATCCCCGAAAAATGTTTTCATAAATTTATTATCCGTTTTATTATTAGTGTAATCAATTAACATAACGAAATACATTTTTTATGAAATTAATAATATGTCTTGAGAGATTTTTTAGAGACTAATAAATTCCATAAATGCGTGCGAAACACTTGAAAGTCCCAACAAAATGTTTCTTCATAAATTAGTTTCAGTTTCCTTATTTAGCGTAATAAATTAAACTTACGGAAATCCATTTTTATTCAATTCTATTTAAAGATTTCACATTCACGACAATTTTTAACTAAATACAGTGGCGGTCAAAAGTTTCCAGCCAGCATACAATTTTTAGTTAATTTGTAAGTATACCCATATGAAGAGGAATCTCAAAGTGATACTTATACACATTATTGACATGACAGTTAAGAACTTATTTATGGAATAAAAATTAAATATTAATAAATTTAATTGACAAAATTAATTGAAAAAAAAAAAAAAAAAAAAAAAAAAAAAACGCATGTTCTCAAAAGTTTCCGGCCACCTTGGCAAGTTTGGAAAAAAATGGTGTCATAAAAGAAAATAACAGTGATCAACAACATTTACAATTAGTATTTTGTATTCATACATTTAGCAATATGTACTGCGGCGCAGCAACGTGGCATTGATTCAATGAACGGTTTTAGATCATCAGTGTTAAATTTTGTCCACGGTTCTGGCAATTTTTGTGAAAATGCTGCTGAATTGGAATATTTATAATTCCACACACGTTTTCAAGTTAGTTTCAAAGATTTTCTATTACATTCAGATCGGATGATTGGGCTGTTCATTTCAAAAACGAAGTTTTTTTTAGTGCGAAAGCCACTGCTTGACGAGCTTGCATGTATGCTTTTGGTCGTTATCATGATGACACAAATAGTTGCGACCACAATTTTTCCTCCAGTAAGGCAGCAAATGATCTTGCAAGATATCCTTATGCATTGCACTATTCATCTTGCCGCTGATTTCAAATAACGGACAGGCGCATTTTCCAGAAAATGCTCCCCACAGCATTACGTGTCTCCCGCCGTGCTTCATTCTAGGAATAACATATCTAGAACTTTATCTTTTGTTTTTAGGTCATCGGTTGTAATGTTTTTTATCACTCACAAAAAGATTAAACGTCGAATCATCTGAAAATAGTACTTTTTCCAGTTTTCAGTTGTCCAGTCTTTGTATTACTTGGCAAACGCCATTCGGGCCCTCTGAAATTTTTTACTTATGAAAGGTTTTTTAACATAGACTGTTCTATAAAGTTCTACGTCACATAAGCGTCTGGACACTGTAGATAGACTTGTTTCAGCAATAACCATAACACAATAAATAGCTTTTAACACCATAAATGGCGTGGAATTGCAGCGGCATTTTTACGCGGGTCATCAACTGTTTTTCTTCTGATAATTCTGTCCACAAGAATAGTCCTTTTCCGGGGTCCCCCGGACCGTGGCAAGTTCCGAAGGCCATAAACATCTTTATATATTTTTTTAAATATTGTTTACAGCAAATTTTCCGATCGACAACTTTGCCGCAATCTCACGAGAGGATTGCCCCTTTAGCGACAAACAAATCACTCATTTAGGAACAATAAATTGTTAAACTTTTCATTTTTGAATTTCAAATACATTATTCACCTTGATTAATTAACAAACATGGCCAAAAGATGCACTTTAGCGATAGCAAAAACTAATGAATGACGAATGGCCGGAAACTTTTGCACGTGCGAATTTTGAATTCCTCCCCTTTGCATCAAGTATCTTAAGTAACCAATCAAAATGATCACGTGGTCAGAGGTAATTTGCTTATTCCTAACTTTTGGAGCAATTCAACTTCTTCTTCGCTAAAACTTTCTGTCAAACAAATCAAAAAAACTAACTGGCCGGAAACTTTTGACCGCCACTGTATATCTAAAGTCCAGTATTCACTATCATATATTATCCAAGCATGAAGAACAATACGTCTGGAGATGTTTTCTTTTAGAGACACGCATCAATCTGCGGCAGAATCTCTCAAATACATAAATAAATGTTTGCATAGTTTATTGCATTACATAAGTTTCAAGTAAAAGTAATTGTCTCGATAAATCTCCTTAGTGTAGGCATAAAATTTTGTTGTCTCAAATATAAAAAAAGTGGTATATTTATTTTGAGTTAAAATTTCAGAAAACAGAAATGTATGTGCCGTGAATTTGTGTGTATTATAATCAAAAAAGGAGAAGAAATGAGAGTACCTTTATTAATCTAGGAAAACTATGAAATATACACATTTCTTTTAAACATGAACACTGTGAATCAAAGAATTGTTTTTGAAATATTTGCAAGATCCTTAAAAAAAAAGTTTACATGTTATATGGAATTAATTTTCCTGGTAGTTTGAATTCAATAATTATTAGTTTAAGATATTTTGCAGGTCAATGTAACTCCAGTTTAATATTTAGTATCCTACAGCTTAAAATAATATATGAAAGATACTGTGAGCAAATCGTTTTCTAGTATAATAAAATATACCAAACCATGAAAGAAAGTTTTTAATCAAAACAGAAAATTTGAATAATTTATTATGAGTTATCATAGTAATTCAAATTTCATTGCGAAATTCAATTGCTCAGCTTGTGTTTTGCGAAATGGTGACTTGCAAATGTCAAAACAATGTGATTTAACGGAATCCATGGCTTGTCGTGTTATCGGGACAGCTGAATCTGGGGAAACACAACGAAGTGTAGCGGATTCTGTTGGGGTCGCAGGAAGTGTCAATGCAAGGCTGTGAAATCGATTCCAAGACACATGGAATGGTAGACAACGACAAGGGCAAGGTCGGTCATGTGCTACCACAGAAACTGATGACCGATATATCCTGTTCCACAGCCCGTGGAGACGGAACGGGCAATGCTATCTGCTGCAAATATAGATGTTCTTGTCCATAGGACGAAAGTGTCCAGACAAACAGTACAAAATAGGTTTTATCAGGGTGGTCTCTATGCACGTAAACCAATGGTCTGTATTCCGTTGATATCAAGCAACTGTGCGGCCAAAAGAAGTTGGGCAACTGAACATCGAGTTTGGAAGCAACGTTGTTCCAGTCAAATACTGTTTACAGACGAGTCCCGATTCAGTCTGGATGTGACATCTGATGTGTTTTGGCATGGAGAGAAAGAGGCATTCAAAATAATCCCACATTCGTTCTTGAAAGATCACATTACATACTAGGTGGGTTGATGCTATGGGCTGGAACCAGCATAAGTGGACTGCGGGCCTGCTTATTATTCAGAATGGCACTTTGACGATGCGATGTTATACAGACGAGGTACTGAAACCTCATATTGTATTTTATGTTGCCACAGTCAGTGAATTTTTTTTTCCATGCATGATAATGCCAGACCTCGTACAGTTCGTCTTGTGTGAAACATGCTTGAAGCTGAAACAATACAGCGTATGTAATGACCAGTATTATCTCCTGACCTGAATCCGATCGAGCATGTTTGGGACATATTCAGACAACGCATTGCTGCGAGACAAGGCCTCCTTTTACTGTACGGGACTTGGAGATTGCAATTCTTGATCAGTGGAACAGTATTCCCCAAATCCTTATCGATAACCTCATCGCATCCATAGAAAACAGGTGTGCAACAGTCTTAGCAGTTCGAGAAGACCCCGCGTCATATTAAAAATCTTGCATCATTTCTAAACAATACTTTTTTTTTATCATTTACAGGAAACCAAATTGTTGCCCCAAACCATCTTTTCATATTATTTCCATCTTTTCAAAGAATAAAATCTACCTTACAAATTTTTTTGAGTCTTTATTTCTGTATTGCGCATTGATACACGTGTACTATCCATTTTATGGCCATACACAGCTGTCTTGCATTGTTCTCTTCACTTTTTCGCTTGCTCCCCTAATTTTTTGAGCAGTGTAGTTTATAATATGTGCATTAGGATAAACTAGTTTGGCCTGAAATTGGGTATGTCCGGTAACATATACAATTTCAAAAGGTTTATTTCAGTGTCAAAAGGTATTTCCAATGTAAAAAGATATATGCAATCATATCATAATATTAAAATATTTATTTGCTTAAAAGACGTTATAAAAACACATTAAAAGTAAATTAAAAATCTATATTTACATGTTTCAACTCATTTTCTGAGTCGTCTTCAGAATGTATAACAGAAAATTACAAATGCATATGAAAAATGGAAAAAAATCATCGAAAATAAACAAGTAATCGTATAACGCGCCCTATATTTTCGTGATTGCTCGTGTTCCCTCTACACTGTTAAACATTTTGCAGCATTCTGGCAGGTCATTCGACCGTTTTTTGAAAAAACGGTTTCATAACCATAATTTAACTATATTCTGACCATAAAATGGCCAATAGTATGGTCAGAATAGTGTTAAAATTACGGTTGTGAAAACCGTTTTCGGAAAAAACGGTCAAATGACCTGCCAGAATGCTGCAAATTTTTAACAGTGTATGTTGCAATGCCGTAGTTTTTCCAACCATTCAACCTATAATTATATATGCAATGTCAAAATGTATAAGGGGCATTCTCACAATCTTTTGACTTTCCAGAGATAAAAATCTGGTGAAATTAAACTTACTAAAATTACATTTTAAACTTAGAAATGAATCCCTTAATGATACAAAATAAAGAAAAATTGTCAGAAGCGAAATTTTATTTACTTAACTGAGGTTTACGTTAAACTTGCAAGTTTAATTTTACTTATTATTTTAATACTATAACTTTTTATTATCGTCTAAATTTTTACTTATAATGAATTTGCATAGTACCCACAGGATATTCAAATAAGAAGTAATAACAATGTAGTACTTTTAGTACAAAATTTTGGTATAATACTGTCTTAAAGGGGTGTTAAATAAGGGACAGTACGGAAAAAGAAGGGGACGGTATAGGAAAAAAAATGACAGTAAGGGGAAAAAAAAAGAATGGTAAGGAAGGTACTGTAAGGAATATTACCACCTAATGTTAGGTAGATCATGTTAAGACTAAGTGATAGCCACAGTGTTAATTTGTTTTTAGAAACAGTTATTTACATTGGATTAAATAAATAAAAAATAATAATTTACCTTGAACAGTGCAGTAATAAACCTTGAGGACGGTAAGACTACCAATAAAGCCACGATGCTTGAAATTGATATTTAAATGCTGATTTAAATTCTGTAGTAAATTTCCAGCCAAAAACAAAAATAGCCATTTTTCTCTAGCATAGCACGAGAAAAACTTCGAAAAAAAAGTCTGTGGCTGCATCTGAAGTGATTTTCTGTATAATTTTAGCAAGAGGGACGGTAAGAAATCTAAAACCCAGGAACAGATTTAAAAAAATAATAACAAACTTAAAAATATGTCCAGTTTAATTTTTTGATACATATTTATATAAAACAATAGTCCCAGTTTCGGAAAAAAATTACATCGAATTGCTTTTATTGAAACAATTTCATAACACTCCAAAACTTAAAAATCAGCTCCAAACTAAAAATCAGAGTCAGGGATACGAGATGGTATGGGAATTTCGTGGTATATTTGGACCCCCAACAACGTCCAAAACTAATTTATCTCGTTAAAATTGTTATCCAATCATACAATGGGGTGTTTTCCAGTATAATAAATAATAACAACAAAAAAATACGAGCATATGTACTAAAATAAAAATTATTATTCAGGGACAGAAAAATATAAAAAAGTCAAAAGGTTTTGAGAATGCCTCATATACATATGCCAACATGTATATGCAATGTAAAAAAGAAATTCCAAATTCCGAAATAATATAAAATGTCAAAAGGTACATACATATGTCAAAAGGTATATACAAGATCAAAAGGTATATGCAGTGTCAAACAATTCGTACAAATGTCAAAAGGTATAAGCAATGAAAAAAGGTATACCAAAATGTCAAAAGGTCTATACGATTTAAAATGTGTATTCAAATGTCAAAAGAAATATAAAATATTAAAAAGTCTATACCATGTCAAAAGATATTGTACAATGACAAAATAATTATAGATATGTGAAATTTTTATCAATGTCAAATTAATACAAATGTCAAAGTCTATATACAATCTCAAACGGCATATAACAACGTGCAATGGCAAAGTATATTCGATGTCAAATGTTTATGCAATGGAAAAAGTATATGCAAAATTCAACAGGTATATACAATGTCAAAATGTGCAGTCGTGGAAAAAAAAGTAAACACCCCTACTAACTCCTCAATAAATTATCGTAGACGAAAGTTATTGGTACCGAACGAATGGAAATAAAGCCCACTTTTAAATGATGTATATAAAATTTGCTTAGGGAGCCATCTACATATTAAAACGAATCCAAATTTCATTTTTTTCAATAGCAATACCCAATTTTAACGAGATATTTCAAATCTTTGGTTCAAACTATGCCTAGACACCAAATTTTAAGTCATTTCAATGATAAGTTTTTGAATTATAAAAATTCAAACTTTAGTGCTTCTAATGTTAAATTACATTTCATATTTTTATTTATATCGCCTGAAATTATGATCCTAATATGCTAATTTTTTATGTAGCAATAATACTAATATATCCAAACATATATACCCTGAATTTGCAAATTTTATAATTTTATGATATAAATTATGAATTATGAAATTAATATTCGAAAAAATTATGAATTCCTACTTACAAATTTTTTGATGGATTTAGATTTAATAAATCCTTTATAATATACTTATAACTACTTAAAAGGTGACAGAAACATATAAAAATATTATTTAATGCAACCCGAGATCTTTCCAACGCACACGCGTTCATTTTCAAAGGGAAAAAAGATGATTGACTGAATTTATTTATTTAACTGAATAACAAACATACGACTGGTGTGCTTGACATAAAGCCCGCTTATAAGTCGGAGACAAGATAGCACAAGGAAATATTACAACACAAGAGAAATACACCCTGGGAGTTCCACACAAAGTGTGTGTCCAATGGCACCAGCGGGAATCGAACCCACAAACCCTTACGGGTTCGATTCCTAGAAATACATTTTAAAAACAAAAACAAAAACAAAAATAGTACGCATGCGCAAGCGGAGTTCAGTCCATTTCTGCAGAGGGGTGAAAAGATCAACTCATATTATCAGGAGGTCTGGAAATATTTAGGATATTGTACGAAATTGCGGGAATATTATAGGAAAGGACATAGTTACAAACATTATCATATGATAATATTATTTTAATATCAAGGAAAGTAAAATACCCTCTTTTAAGAGATTATAAGTATATCATAAAGTTTTTTAATAACAAGGCGAAAATTTCCTTCGCGACACTAGTGTTTAAAACAGTGTTTTGACTCTATTGAATATTCATCCATTCTGGATGCTAATATGGAAAATGTTTTACTAAAACGAAGATATAAGTGTGAACGCTTACGACTGGATAGAGAACTTGCTAATTTACATTTCCTAAAGAAGTGCAAGCAAAATGGTGTTATTCCTAAGTTTCTGGAATCTCGTAACGGACTTGTTAATAGTCTATTTCCATCATTAAAATTTCATATTGAGAAGAAGAGCTTACAATTTTAAATTTACCCTTCCTTGATATTAAATTAATAAAGAATAGTTATGGAAATAAATTGGACTGTACTATTTATAGAAAACAATGCAGATCTAACAACACTATTCCTTTTGATTGTAACTCACCATATTCATATAAAATTGCTGCCTACAGGTTTTAAGTTAAGCGTGCCTTCGAAGTTTGTACAGATAAATACCTAGAAAACGAGATTAGTATAATAAAACAAATTGCTATTGAGAATGGTTTCCCTCCTCAACACATTAATAAATTAGTTAATCAAACAAAACATCCAAGACAGAAGAAGGAATTAAGTTTGAGCAAATCTATTTATTGCACATTTGATTATACCCCACAGCTTTATGAGAGATTGAGATATGCATTACTAAAATATATTATTAATTTAATAGCTAAACGTCCAACAAAATTAAAAGAATTGATTCGTAGTAAAATTGATCCTATTTCCGATTATGAAAAAGCTGGAGTCTACATCTTCCCATTCAGCACAGAACAACATAAGAGTTTATTTTATATTGGTATGACATGTCGAAAATTTAAGGAAAGATTAAAAGAGCACATTTCTTATATCAAGTTTAACAAACCAAATACAGCTTTATCCAGATTGCATCAAAAAGAAAATATTAAGATATACTTCGAAAAAGCTAAAATTATCATTTCAACGTCTAACCACTACTCGTCCATAATCTGTGAATCCATTGAAATTTTACTTATAAATGATAATGTTTGTAACGATGTCCTTTCCTATAATATTCCCGCAATTTGGTACAATATCCTAAATGTTTCCAGACCTCCTGATAATATGAGCTGATCTTTTCTCCCCTCTGCAGAAATAGACTGAACTCCGCTTGCGCATGCGTACTATTTTTGTTTTATTGTTTTTGTTTTTGTTTTTAAAATGTATTTCTATTCAGTCAATCATCTTTTTTCCCTTTGAAAATGAACGCGTGTGTGTTCGAAAGATCTCGGGTTGCATTAAATAATATTTTTATATGTTTCTGTCACCTTTTAAGTAGTTATAAGTACATTATAATGTTTATTAATAACAAGGTGAAAATTTCCTTCACGACACTAGTGTTTAAAACAGTGTTTTGACTCTAATATTAAATCCTGCTTTATGGAAATCTAAAATTTCACATTTTTCTTCAAAGTAATTTTCAAATTATACTTAAAAAACGCCAAAATGAGGGTTTAAAAGGCTATGATAGAAATGACTAGATATTTTGAAATTTCTTATGTTATCCTGTAATCTAGCAAGCTTCGCTGACTGCGTGAGTCCCGCTGAAGGAGCCTTGATCAAGAAGATGGCTCTCTCGGTTAACAATCGAGTACTGAACTTAAATTTGGATACAGCCCTTAAAATACTCTCGTTTTAAAGTAATTAATTTCTCGGAAACTTATCGTACGAGTCGCATAAAATTTTTTTTAGGCTAATTGAAGGGTGTAGAGATAATTTATGCTGTCAGAATTGTATACTGCTATTGTAAAAAACAAGTAAACACCCCCTACTAACTCCTCAACAAATTATCGTAGGCGAAAGTTATTGGTACCGAACGATTGGAAATAAAGTCTACTTTTAAATTATTTATATAAAATTTACTTAGGGGGCCATCTACATATTAAAACGAATCAAAACTTCATTTTTTTCAAGGGCTTTCAATACCCAATTTTTTCAATACCCAATTTTATATTTTTTTAGGTTATGGTTTATTTTAATATGTAGATGGCCCCCTAAGCAAATTTTATATACATCATTTAAAAGTAAATTTTATTTCCAATCATTCGTTACCAGTAACTTTCTTCTGCGATAATTTGTTGAGGAGTTAGTAGGGGTGTTTACTTTTTTTTTTTTTTTTTTTTTTTTTTTTTTTACACGACTGTACATAGAAATGTCAAAAGCTATATATAATGTCAAAAGTAAAGATCAAATGTAATTCCAAATGTTAAAAGGTCCGTACAAATGTCAAAATGAATGTCAAAAATGTATAAAATATGTGCAATGCCAAAAGGTATATACAATGTCAAAATTTATATTCAATGTCAAATGTGAATACAAATGTTAAAAGGTATGAACAATGTCAAAATTTATGTCGATATGTCAAATCTATTTACAATTTCAAAAGGTTAAACACACGATGGGTAATTTACCGATTCCAGCTGGCCAAAATTCGGCTTTTAAGAGTTTATCCTAGCGTAATTTATTTTTTGTCAGTTATGGCTCAATAGTTAGGGTGTTGCACCCTGCTATTGATTTCGATATAAATATAATTCGATGGTCCATAGACTAGCGCAATGTCGGTGCTTCTCAGTTGGGACTGAATCAATCAATTTGACTATAGTTTTTTATTTCAAATCAGCTTTCTTATTTCAAATAAAATTTTTACATGTATTATTGTTAATCAGAGCTTAAGCATGATATTTTAAAGATTAATTTTTGAATTTTCTACTTATTTCTTCAAATGATGAACTACTGGGAAAATAGCAATTAAAGAAACTATTTACTTATAATTTTGTTGCTATTTAATTCCATCAGATTTCCTTTTTGCCCATTGTAGGACATTCATTAAGGGTTGTAACAATCTTGTTCGTTTACTTCTAAAATTTAAAAGTAAGGAAACAGATTAAAACCCTGTAGTACCTACCTTGCTTGAACAACTACTGGCTGGGTCACCCTACAATGTAATATATATATATATAATTTCAATAGGTGAATTCAAATGTCAAAATGTATATAAAAATATAAAAATGTATATACAATGTCAAAAGTTATATATATTGTCAAAAGGTTTATATAATGTCCAAAGGTGTATATAATGTCAAAAGATACAATAAATGTCAAAAAGTGTATATAATGTAAAAAGATATGAGGACGTGCGTTTCAAAACTTGCCTTATCCAAAATTTAAAAAATCGAGTTTTCTCTACCAATCTATTCTATTGGTACAACTGCACAAAAAAAAAAAAAAACCACTGTAATCTGTAAAAAAATATTTTTATCCTTTATTTTGGTGTTCTTAAAATATCGGTTTGGTTTCAAAACTCGCCTTATTATCTAAGGAGTTGGCAACAAAACTACCTTTATCCCTGCGCATCCATAGACCAACGGGCGACTGGCTTATCAGCTACTATCACAGTAATTTTCCTTCATTTCTCTGCGACCTGTTGCTATTTTCGTTTAACGTTCTTGCCTGTTCTATTCATACAAACTAGTTAAATAAGTTCTACAGTATGTCTTATGTATAACGTACAGTGAATAAACTCTTGCATTGTGAGGGGAAGGGGGGTGAAGAGAAAAAAAAAACGAACACATGGGTTAGTATAGAATACACGCAAAAGAAGATTAAAATGTAAGTTCAAAATGGAGAATCACTTTCTATATTTCTTACTGTCAGAAGGTGTTAAAAGATTTAATTATTATTCTCAGTCATAAACCTAAGGCATTTCCGGTCCTCTCAACGTGCATTCGCCAGAAAGAGAACCTCGAGTATTCAACTCTTTAAATGCAAGATGTATGTCGCTTCAACCAAGCTTTTTTTTTCAAGCAAAGAAAACACTGTATAAGATAACTTTATTTTCAAGTTCACATCTCAAACATCTCCTTCAAGAAACCGTCTAGGTTTCTTTCCTTCAATGAAACATCTAGAAAAGTAAAATTTTCACCTTGAAAGTTTTTTTAGGTGTGCTCTATGTGCTTTCGAAGGCATTACCATAAAATACTATATAAAGACTAAGAACCATGGCCATCTTCAAGTTTGTGAAAGTATATTTCTGAAGATTCTTGGAATATCAAAATTCAGAATGTAAAAGTTGTGCTAGAGGCATCTAAAAATTGGACTTTCTTTTTTAAAAAGAAGAGGGAGGGAGTCCCCGTGAAGCAAGATAAACTTAAGGATGTCTACGCATTGTTAAAAAATACATTTTTATGAAAACTGGCCAGAAATGGAGGTGCTTACTTTCTATGAAAATATTTTATTTAAAGAAATTAATCATACTTATTGCTGTCAAAAGGATAATTTTTGAATACAAAATGTTATCATTCAATGATCAAAAATAGAAACTATTAATTTCTTTCAGCAAGTATGATAAAAGATGTCTTTTTTTTAAGAAATTGATATCAAATCTTTCTTATCCATAGGTTGGCAACAAAACACTTCTTATCTGAAACTTTTTCCAAATTATTAATTAAATGACTAAGTAGATTTTCCAACTTAACACAATGATATCACAGAGAAACTAGCTATAAGTATACAAAAAATTGGAGGTATTCGATGCACGTTGTCACAGTTACAGGTTTTTCGCGATTTCCCAAAATTTGATTTTTTAGATAAGGCGAATTTTGAAATTCTCGTCCTCATATATAGAATGTCAAAAGTTATAAATATTGTCAAAAGGTGTATATAATGTCAAAAGATACAATAAATATCAAAAGGTGTCTATAATGTCAAAAGACACAATAAATGTCAAAGGGTGTATATAATGTCAAAAAAATACAATAAATGTCAAAAGTCAAAATGTATGAACAGTCGTGGGAAAAAAAAAGTAAACACCCCCTACTAGCTCCTCAACATATTATCGTAGAAGAAAGTTACTGGTACCAAACGATTAGAAATAAAGTTTACTTTTAAATGATGTATATAAAATTTGCTTAGGGGACCATCTATATATTAAAACGAATGCAAACTTCATTTTTTTCTATGACAATACCCAATTTTAAAGACATATTTCAAATCCTCGGTTCAAACTATGCCTAGACACCGACTTTCAAATCATTTGAAGGATAAGTTTTTGAAATATAAACATTCAAAATTGAGTGCTTCTAATGTTAAATTACATTTTCATATTTTTATTTATATCTCCAGAAATTATGCTCCTAATGTGCTAATTTTTTGTATAGCAATAATACTAATATACCCAAACATAAATACGCTGAATTTGCAATTTTTATAACTTTATGATATGAATTATGATTTATGAAATTAATACTCGAGAAAATTATGAATTGCAACCTACAATTGTTTTGATCGAATTAGATTTATTAAGTACTGCTTTATGGAAATCCAAAATTTCACATTTTTCTTCCAAGTAGTTTTCAAATTATGCTTAAAACACGGCAAAATGATGGTTTAAGGGGCAGTCTATAATAAGAGTGAGTAGATATTTTGAAATTTCTTCTGCTGTCGTGTAATCTAGCAGGGTTTATTGACTTCTTAAGGTGCAACATTCAAGATGAGGTTTCTCTCGGTTAACAATCGAGTTCCGAACTTCAATTTGGATACAGCCCTTAAAATACGCTCGTTTTAAAATAATTAATTTTTCAGAAAGTTATGGTACAAATTGCATAAAAATTTGTTTTTCGTCTAATTGAAGGGTGTATAGTTCATTTATGCTGTCAGAATTGTGTACTGCTATTGAAAAAATCAAAGTTACGGTTCGTTTTAATATGTAGATGCCCCCATAAGCAAATTTTACCTATATCATTTAAAAGTAGACTTTATTTCTAATCGCTCGGTACCAATAACTTTCTTCTATGATAATTTGTTGAGGAGTTAGTAGGGGGTGTTTACTTTTTTTTCGACGACTGTACAATGTCAAAATGTACATACAAATGTTGAAATTTATATACAACGTCAGAAGGTATATGCAAAAGTTAAACGTTATAAAGTATGTGAAAATATATTTTATACCTCTTAAAAGAATATCTGTGGCTATTAAAGTTTATTTTATGGAATTTTCAGAAGAAAAGAAAAACAAATATGCACAACCTAAACGATTTGTTATGATCATATAAATATTTCACATTAGTTTTATTGATATAATTTTATACGGATTAAAAGTAATTTTAACAATACGGAAATCAGCTTTAAACTGCGGATAAAAGTTAGATTTTTACTTTAAAAATACACGAGATTTTTTTTTACTGTGAAAATAGCCAAGACTGATAAAAATTATTTAATGATACTTCGTAAGTTTTGAAGTTCATTGTTATTTAAACTTCAGCATACTGCTAGGTTTTAAGTATTTTTATGGAATGGTAGCTTATCATCTGCCTACAAGTTCTACACCAGATCTACATATTACTTATAATTATTTTGATTACTATGTAATTAAACTTCAAAATGAAGAACTGTGACTATATAAGTAAAACGACGAAAGTTGAAATTCTCTTGATTAAAAACTATCTTCAGTGCCTAAATTTCTTCTGATTAATAAAAAATTCCATATACTAAACTTGAAACAAAAGCATGGTGTATTGCAATAGCACAGTTCAGAAAAGTTCAATTGAAATACATTTTACGAGATGTTTGTACATTTAATATTTATTACTGTTTTGCATAAAACTTACTATTAGACATTTATTACAACACTATTAAACATTTTAGGTATTGAATATTCATAACTAATAATAGCGACTGTTATATGGAAGTTACATAAAAATCTGGCAGAAGTGCAATTTGAAATTTAAAAAGATGGAGATTATATATGTTATTTAAGAAACTATAACAGTCCAACTGATTCATAACTAGATTTTTGATTCAGGTAAATTGTCCTGTTACTTTATCTTTTACATGAAGAATTGTTACATAAATTATAGTTATTTAACTATGAATAATCTTTGTGAGGAGATAAAACTTAAATTGAAACTCAACTATAGAACACGACTCTAAAACGTTTATCTAATAAAGATAAACCTTTGAGTCATGTTCTATATAATAGTTTTAATATAAGTTAATAAATTAGAAAGTTTTTCCCCCAAAACTAAAGAGTTTAGTTTTTAATGAGAAAATACCTACTTGTACTCGAAATAAATTTCTGAGGAAATATGTAACTAAACCGTATCTATAGTTCTCTCACGCACAGGAGATCAATCTTAAGCAGGTTTATGCAGATAATAAGAAAGCCTCCTCCTGAAATATTAGTCACGTCATATTATATAAGGATATAACATTCTTTGAACAAATTTTAGCATTTCATTCAAAGAATGGATTTATAGAATATCATACGTTTTTCATGTATTTTCTTAAAATCTTCAATGAAATTCTCTCTTTATATTGATAAATATAAATTTACACAGAACTATATAAAAAAATTAAATAATTTGTTTGAACTTAACTGTCTAATATGCATCTTATTCACGGCGAACTAGATGATTATTCGCTTCTTTCAATGCACCTGAAAGACTTTTTTCTCAGATAAAACTTTCTAATAATATTATCTACACTTCAAACAGGTTTAAATGCACTTAAAGAGTCTTAGAGACTTAAAGATACTTAAATCCTTAAATAGTCTTCGTTATAAGAAGCCCGCTCTGTTTAAACGCAGGAACTAGAACTATTTAATTTGTTTGTATTATATTCCTAGAATTAGAAACGAAATGCTTATAAAAGTTTAGAGTTACACGGAGTTTGGCGTTTCTGAGAATTTGTGTTTAAATGTGTGGAGTTCGGTAATCGCTTGAAATTCGAGAAATTATTTTCACAGAGTGTTTTAATTATAGAAAATAATTCTTTGAAGTGTAATAGTACATAATATATTACAGAATATATATATAAATATTTATTAAAGTCATATTTATTAAAGTAATGAAAGTAATTTTATTAGAGAAAATTATTATGTAGAGAGAATTTTATTAGTATGTTTTCATAAATAATATAAAGCAGTATAATACGTATATAAGTAGTGCAATAAGAAACAGTTTAAATATTGAAAATCATTTTATACATATAAATTTAATAGATATTTAGTATATAATAATAAGGTTATATATATTTATTTATTAATAATTATTATAAAAAAATTAATTATAGATATTGGGTCCGGTGGTGTAAATTGGGTAGGGAATGATATTTTAGCATGTACCAAATGTTACATGTAAGAGAGAGCCTTTTTTTTAAATATATATTTTCAGACATTAGTTGGCAACATTTCTCTTCCTTTAAAAAGTTTCAGTGTTGTATATGGAAACATTATATACCCTTGTTTTCATCTGTTGAATGTGTGTGTTTCAATTGTGATAGTGAAAAACCCTTAAAAATCAACATTTTTGAAAATTATTTTGTAAAGATTCTGAAATAAAGTTTATGACAAATTAGTAAGTCATATTTAAGATACTTTTCTGTAATTAATGTTTTTGTGTTCTGGGGTAAAATGAGTCTTTGGGAAAGTTAGGCTTAACTAATCCATCCAATTAAAATGTAATTGCAACAGAAAATATTAGAATAATTGGAATGTATTTTATTGGAATGTAAATATAATTCCTATCTTTAAATTTATTAAATACAAATATTAGTAAAAAGAAAAATATGAGAATATAGGCATTTTATAGTGTGAGAATTTTCATCTTCCAAATTGTTTTTTTTTTTCTTTTTTTTCTTTTGCACAGGAATAATTTGGTGGAATTATATTAAGAAGAGAATTTCTTCTTATTTGGTTGCTGATTTAGAATTGGCTATTTTAGATGTGAAAAAGAGAAAACAATTTTGGCAGATGTACGGCAGTATGCCATTCCATTTAAAAACTCAGAACGTTGATAACATGTCCTCCATCTCACAAAAAACCTGGACGTTCTACTACCTTGCTGCAGAAGAGTAGAATTGTATTGTACAAGCATTAGAACTTCTAGCAAAATGTGGTTATCTATTAGAGAGATAAGATATAATTAATATAGCGCAGCAGTGTGTTAAATCTAATAAGAACAATGAATGCGAAACTCTAGGTGTAGAATTAGCAAGGAGGTTTGAAAAGAGGTGTGCTAAAAGATTAAAAAAAAGAAAAGCTGAAATGCTAACAAAGGCAAGAGCTGATGATTTGTCATTTGTAGTAGTGAATAGCATTTTTGAGATTTATAGTAATTAGCTGCCCCAAAACAATTTAGAAAATGCACCTGACCGTACATTCAATCTTGATGAAGTTGGACTTGTAACTGACTTTCGTGCAAGCAAAATATTTGTACATAAAAAAGATAGCAATACCTACTTAATATCACCTAATGCAGGTAAAACAATGTACACTATTTTGCTTGTGTATCAGCAGCAGGAAACTTTCTTCCACCTCTCACTCTGTACAAAAGTTTAAACATGTATGAGAGTTTTAAAAAGGGTGGACTCCATGGAGCTCTATATGCCTACACGGAGTCGGGTCGGTTGGATGCACGACACAGTGTTTGAGTCTTGGATTTCAAGTTTTGTCGAGCATGTCAAATATCTTGGAAAATTTCTGCCTTTAATTTTTGATGGACATGGCCGCCACATAGTATACACCACAGTAAAGAAAGTAATGGACAATGAAATTAGTATAAATCGCCTACCACCATCTACCAGCCATACCTTATAGCCCTTTGATGTTAGAGTCTTTGTTCCTGTGAAGCAAGCATGGAGAAAAAATTTAAATTGTGGCAAAGGACAGACACGTCTCTAGAAAATTACTAAAGTGCATTTCCTCACTTGCTGAAGCAGCTATATGAAACCTTAAGCGGTCTCATGAC
Source organism: Maratus speciosus (assembly GCA_963932465.1). Lineage (NCBI taxonomy): Eukaryota > Metazoa > Arthropoda > Arachnida > Araneae > Salticidae > Maratus > Maratus speciosus. The sequence continues at coordinate 437,450,134 of OZ010800.1, forward strand.
TCTTTAAGCTTCGAAATTTTCTAATTTTATTTTTTTTAAATATTAAACTCCTATCTTTTATGAACGTTTTGATATATATGTTTTCTTGAAATTCTCATTAGAACAGAAGTTATGGCTTTCAGAATTATACCCGTTCAATAGCTGAAGCGGTGTTTCAGAAACTTCGAAGTCATTTTTCTCCAAATGACTGAATTGAGCATACGCACAGGATATCTCAAAAACTTCTGAATATTTTTTTCATAAAATTTTCAATATATACGTAACACGTCAGTCTGTATAAACTGAACCTAAAATTTCCTTTTTATTGTTCAAAAAAAATATTTTTTTAGGTGGTTATATTGTTGAAATTTTCTAAATTTTGCATTAGCTAAATATAACTTTGTATTAAAAATATAAAAATGATTTAAATACAAATTGACTTAGATTCAGGATAATTATTGTAATACTAGCAGACCCGCCCGGCGTAGACCGGGGTTTGTAAATAATAACCTTAAACAAAACTTAGGTTTGTATGATTTTATATCTTTGGAAATTCTTTTAAATGAACCTAATTTCGGCGGCCCCATTGCCTTCCGCAGCGTCTAATATGTTCCCATCAAACTTCTTTCCGAACGAACCTGTAATCTAGATCCCCACTACCTACGGCAGCATTTTCCGGAAGAGCTCGCACGTGCCGGAGACAATCGAAAACCACGTTGAGTGAGCCAAATCTCGTAGTAATCAAGCCCACAGAATTAAAAACAAAATTCCACCATTAATGTTAGAAAATGTTGGTAACTGAAGTTTAAGATAAAATTTCATAATACAGAAAGTAGCTGAATTGTAATCTAAGTTGAAGGAAGCAAATCCCGTTGAAATTGGGCCTTAAACCAGAGGAAATAACGCGCCACCAAGCGGTCGAAAATGTTTCCTCACCTTCTAAATTTCCTGAATTACTGTTAGCATTACACGATATTTAAAACACGGATGAAATCCCTTATCTAAAGTTACCTTTAAAGTAACTCGATTTTTAATTTACGGCTGTAGTGAGTAGACGTAAGTTGATGCTGAAAAGGAGATTAATGTTCGAAAAATGTGGTAGCTGAGGTATAAAGAAAGACCGGGCCCTGGGGCCAGGGTCTTAACTGGAATATAGTTGGGTATAAGAAAAAAATTTAGGGGTTTTAAAGTAGCTGGAAGACGCTAAAACTATGTAAAAGAAAATTGGAATAAAATAGGATAGTTTTTAAAGAAGCTGCAACAAAGGCCCCAAGAAGAAGATTAGTATTCAAAATTGGTGGTAGCAGAAGTCTGCAAATTTTTTTTTGTCTTTCATGTAATATCTGGAGAACCTAAGAAGTACTTAGAAAAAAAAAAGTTCGTGAATCGGGCCATTATAAAGGGAGCTAAAACAGGAGGGAGAAAACGGGCCCAACTGCTAGTTGAGAGCAGGGCCCTAACATGAAAACATGTTTAAATTTTTCAGTACTTAGCGTTTTAGATCTTCAATTAGTCAAAATTAATCATAGGGTATGAAATAATCATTAGAATAATATTTTAAAGAAATGCGCAAAAATGGGGTAAAAGCTTAAAAAAGGACCCTACAGCCCCAATAAAAATATGAGGGTGTTGGTCTAGGGGGAAGAGTCCAAGACTTAATTTTAAAGTTATGCAATGAGAAGGTGGGAAAATTAGGGTGTAAAAAATGCATAGCACACAAAAAGTTCAAGGGGTCCCGGATCGGGCCCTACAGGACTCTAAGGTGCCCCACTTTTTTAACTGGAATATAGAAACTGGAGAATAACTAAATGGAAAAATCGTTCCAAAAATGAAGAACTGATTAAGAGGGGCAATTTATTAATAATTTATGGTGCAAAAGCTTCAAGGGACCTTGTACCGTGCCCCAAGGGAGAAGGGACTTAAGTGGCATGTAGTTTGGTATAAATACACTTTTTAGTAGTTTTTAATGTAATCAGAGGACGCTAGAACAATGGTAAAGAAAATTGAATGGATTCGGACCATGCAAGGGCCCCTTGCAAGGGTACCAGTGTCTTAACTGAAATGTAAAAAAGGGGTAGAAACTGAAAGGAGAATTCACATCAAAAACGAAGAAGAACGGATTTAAAAGAGGCACGTTATTAACAATTTAGTACATTAAAACTTAAAGGGGCCCAGGGACCCTGGCCCTTAAAAATGAAAAATCTGAGCCTCAGGTGCATCAGGACCTGTCTTGAACTATTCACATCTAAATTTTCAGATTTCTACGTGCAGTACTTTTCGCTGGCCATAGCACACAGAGCGATTTGTTCTTTTATGAGTATAGATGAAGTATACGTAGGTACCAAAAGTTGCATTCTAGTTGCAAAACTAATTTTGCAATCCTGCGCGTAAGCTGTTATACCAATTTTTTTGCTCGGGAAGTGTCTGATACTTTCGATCAACCTTTTAACGCTAATTGTGCATCTTGCTATTTTTTAACTATATCAAATGAAAGAACGTACTTATATCTTTCATCTCCAGTAAAACTTGTGTTTTAAAATCATATACATTTTAAGATATTAAATGTTGAAAATGGTCTTTTTTGTCATTTTTTTTTTATTATTTTAAGAGTCTTGAGACCATTTAAAATCCAAAAATGCAGTAAAGGGGTTTAAGGGAGCTGGATTTTACCTTGGAGATAAAAAAGCTGTTAAACACCGAATAATAGTCACAGAAAAAAATACATATGAAGAAGTTGCCGGTGCCATGCAACCCTCTACTGCCAGCACTGGAATGACGGCAAGTGTGTCTGCAGAAAGAGAAAAAAATCGAGATTCATATGATAACCGTAGTATGGTTTAATCGCGATATAAAAATTTGAAAAGTGCCATTCTGACAGCAATTTGTCTTTCTTAGTCACATGGCATGAAAAATGCATTAGAAAATGCAAGACGTAAAAGGAAACGAGTGTTGAGTAAATCTAAGGAAATTTTGACATACTATGAAATGGTACAAGAAGAAATTGATCGTTTAGAAAAGAAGGAAAATGTAAAGACACAACTAAGCAAAATAAGAAAAAAAGATCTCTCAAATAAGGAAAAATAATCCCTATAATTCTCAATCACACAGCCTACTTGCATAACTTCTGATAGGATGAAAGTATCTGAAATTTTACCAGGCAGGTGCGTTAAATTAAAATATGTAAAAAAAAAAAAAAGTCTGTCGTTGAATACAATGGACAAATTTTTGGCATGAAGGCAGGAAGAGAGGAATCCAATGTAAAGTTCTTAACAAAGTCAAGCATTGGTGATTTTGTTACATTTCGTGAACAAGATGACACAGATGCGGTTTCCAAATCTCAAATTGTAAAAAATTTAAAGGAGCCACATTTCAACAACCGTTGTCACTCTGCATTTCAAATTTAAAAATTGTGCAATTTTTTAAAGTTAACATTTTAATACATTTTGCTTACTTTTCTTTATATAATTAAAATAAAGGCTTAAAATAAAGTTTCCAGTAAATTTAGATAATTATTTATTACTTATTCAATCAATACCCATTTTACACCATTTCTTAAACGAAAACTGCATGCAACACAAAAAAAATATATATTTGCACTATTTAAAACAACAAGCTCTAAATTTTCTCCCTACGTTCATCCTAAGCGAATTAAATCTATTTCTGAAATTATAAATGTTTTATACTACTTTATAATACTATATATAATATTTCAATTCTTTTATTTCTTTTAAGAACTTCTTCAAAGAACAACAGGTTATTTTTATATAAAAAAAAAGCAATTTAACAAATTGCAACGACCATTTGGAAAATGATTTATCCAAAGACTAAAATTTAAGACATACAAAATCGCACGGAGTTGATCATACATTACGTACGCCATGAATTAAACATTAATAGTGTTATTACACGTAAAAATTGCACGATTTCCTGAAACTTACGTATTATCCACCTGAAACTTACAAGCGTACAACCACCTGAAAATCCAAGCATTTCATTGGCTGTTTGGGAAAAGGCTTTTCCATCGTAGAAATCTGACGACCAATTTTAAATGAAATTTCATTCTTAAACATCCAAACAACCCATAATATTACTTTTTACACCGTCGTATAGATAAAAATATGTACTTTTAAATGCAATTTGTTTGAAATCTGTATCTCACTTTGTTTCTGAGTTATTAATTTTTTTTGTAGTTTTTATTACTTTTTTGTCATAGTGGCAACAGAAGCATCCATCTTTGTTGAAAATAAAGGGAAATACAGATTACTGATAGACCAATCAGAAAGCGAATAAAATGCGGATTCAACCAATAAAACTCTTCAGCTATGTTTTGGATTTCCTACCCTGACAGAGAACAATAACCATTTTTCCAAATGATTAAAAAAATAATTTTGCATTAAATTTCTTTTTTTTTCCTTTAATAAAATGCATTTTATTGCTATTCGCAATTTTTACACAACACAAGTTTTCCAATGCTGGAAATGCATTTTTTCCATACATAATAGGAGCATTTTTTCATACATCACTTCTTTTGATTGTTTCCGTCAAATCTAGCACTGACATTTGTTCTTTGAGAATCTATTGCTGTTGTTGGAAACTTCCTGGGCAAAGCTTGAGCTTGTTTCTCTATTCAGCTGATGCTCCTCCGCTAGCTGAAATAGGGAGCTACGCCTTGAAATATTTTTAATAATCAATTATCGGTAGATAACGTAGGCATTTGTTCCTGTTAAATAGACCCCATTATAAAAAACATGTGTCTGGCCATATACGTGAACTAGACCGAATGGAATATTTACGTGACATCTGGTCAATTACATAAACTCTACATTTGGTTTTGTTGTAGAACTCTACACTGTTAAAAATATGCAGCTTTTGCTGCATAGTCACTCCACGGCTTTTATAGAAAACGATTACTTGACTATATCATGGAGCATTCTCATTGGTCAGAATAGAGATGTCCTATAAAAGCGGCGGAGTGACTATGCAGCAAATGCTGCAGATTTTTAACAGTGTACTACTTCTGGAAGTTTCTTATTATTTTGTAATTCAACATTTACACTTGGATCCAAGGTACTGAGTAGCATAATTTTTATTATTTTTACCCTGATAGACCGTCAGCGTATACTCTCCATTCTTTAATAAAACACTTTCATACAGCTGGATGTTAGAATTCCTTACTTCATGCACAATTTCTTTTCGATGTTTTCTTACTGTGCCCACAAAACTTCTTTTTTTTTTTTTTTTTTTTTTTTATTATTTCATTTTAAGTCTTTTAGCCAATGATATTGAGGAAAAATAAATGCCCGCAGTCAAATTTCTACCAATTTTCAGATAAGTGCTTAGAAGATGCATTACTATATTTTCAGAAAGGCATTCAGTTTCACTTCTTCATTTATCTTTTCCAACATATATAAAAACATTGCACATTAACTTCGAGACTATATCAATTATCATCCAAAATTTTATTCCGAATTTCTCCGGTTTAATCGGCATATGCTGTATAAACTTACTTTGAATGGATATAACTACTCATTCACATCTAGATTTTCTCCTGGCTTATAGGAAATAGCACAGTTCTTTGTTAACTTAGTTCAAATATCTGAAACATAGCGAACTTATCAGTTTCTAAACGTTGAGTCCTAGTTGACTTCAAGTCAAAACTTAGATTTTTCATTGTATCTTAAAATCAATTGCGAGACATTTTTCTCGAAAAAAAAAAAAGAGTATTCTCGAGTATTTTTTAAAAGAAAAGCGTAATCCATATCATTGCAGTCGTATACACCCTCTTCAATAAATAATAACAATAAAAGAATCAAGCAATTCCAAAAATATTTCCCAGTTTTCTTTCTTGTTCGAAACCCACTCTGCATCCGTGCATTTTTTTTTTTTTTTTTTTTTTTTTTTTTTTTTTTTTTGCATGGCATAACGTGGATCCATCAATAAGCAATCTCCAGGCACTGGACACATTGCACACGACATATCTTTTTGCATATGGCGTTGGACCCTGTATTTCTTTTAGCACAATCTGTGCTCCATTCTTTCCAGCTGTAGTGTGTGAAGTACATATCACAGTCTACTATTCATTATATTTTTTAAAAAATGTCAGTACTTCACTGTCACAAAACATACCAGTAGATAAACATAATTTTTTCTAATCTGTTTTGGTGGATGTGGATGCCGCAGGAATTATTCACAATGTCTACTCGGTTGAGATTCCACACTAACATTTCTCAGTATATTTTTCTGGTATAAAATGGTGAATATTTTAAAACACTTAGTTTAGTTTTTATTTTCATGTAGTAATAAAAGTATCATAATTCTAATAATATTATAAATCTACCCTATACATATAAAATCCTAATGAATCGAATTAAAACGAATTTATGTAACGATTCTATGAAACGACTGATTAAACAACTGATTACGTTTCACGGCGATTTCTCCTAAAATATAGAATACTTTGCGATGAAATTAACACAAAAAATCCGTACTGATCCACAGATCTCAAAACTGGTAGTAGAATTTTAAAATTAGAATTAGTTTTCGAAATATTAATTTTTTTCTAATTTTAAATACTTTTTTTTCTAATGATGGCAACTCAAATTTTAATCATAACAGATTTTTTTTTTTCATATTTTAGAAAAGGTTATTTTAAATTAATTTGGCGACGAGTTTGGCCTCCCTTAAACGCATGCTAAGAAATGCATCACGTTACTTTTATTCATAATTCAATTTGTATTTCATTATCATTTTATTTAATACAAAACTTTCATTTAAAATTGAAACCTTTAAAATAAATGGCTTTTACGACATTCTTTTTTTAAACGAAACGAAAAGAAAAATATTAGACAGGGATATCATATACGCAACGGGATACCTAATTGGCACCAAAATGGCGTTGTTTTGCCTGACATGGTAACCCGGCTATTGTTGCTTATTTATTAATAAATGTTTATTTGAATTTATTTTCTTTTTATTTACAAAAAATGTTATAAATTGTTTAGTTCTATAGTTATTAATTATTTTTTTTATTTATTGTTATTTCATTTTAAAAATAACAGAAAATAATTTAAAAATACATATGTAAAAGGTATTTGAAAACGAGGTTTTCGCCAAATTGTTGTACAAAATATCACGCCAAACCCGGTGCGTATGTGACAATGCAACAAATCATGAGATTTAATTTCCACTTCAAAGCAACGTTTTAATGTTATTAATTCTCCCATCGACCAATTTCGCCAAATTATACAAATTGACATATTTTTTTTTTTTTTTTTTTAAATAACTAAAGAACAAATAAATTAGTATAACCTTAATAAAATACAAATAAAACGTCGAAATAAAAATCACTTGATGGCGAGAACATGTGTAACTTCTTTAAAGTCAAGTGAATGTGACATTTACCATCAACAATTATTGGAATTTAATCTTATAGTTTGGCGACAGATTTTTGGTAGATGGGATAACCAAGTAGCACCGTTTTAATTTACCACTCGAAAAATAAAAAAAATGCTAAGTGGCGAGTTAAAAAAAGCTATTGGCGAGATTTTCACCCGGCTAACATAAAAGTACCAGAAATTCTATGTAGTTTTATTCGAAAAAATAATTGTGATTCTTTAATCAAAATGGAAACCTTTCTTACGAAAAGCGAAGGAATCAGCCCGTTGTTTATGGCAGTTACGTGACTTGGACTATTATAATATAAACGAAATAATGGGGATAGAATAATATTCGGCGACTTATCACACCTTTGGCTGGCTAACATTAAAGTACCAAAATGGCCGCCTGGAATATAAAAAGCGAAGGGATCCGCCTGGAGCTGTTGATGATAGTCACATGACTTAGCCTATTATTATAGAAATTGTTTTCAATTTTAAAAACAGTGCAAAGAATAATATTTCCTAACGATTAAAAATTTATTTTCACGTGACTATTAAAAACAGAAAAAAAATTACTATTAAATGAGTACGTGTTAAAGGCAGGAAAATATTGAAAATTATGTCCTGAAAATTGTATTTATACGTGAATATTAAAAGGGAAAGAAAACTTTAAAATAATAAATACATTAATATGCGTTTAACCCTTTCACAGACAAGGCACTTCTATTCGTAAAATCTTGAAATCAGTGAATGGCACCAGAATTTACAAACAAATTTCGAAATGCAAAAATGCTTTTCTTCACTTACTTAATAAAAGGGAAATTTTCATCCCAATATTCTGATGCTAAATGTGTCATTTAAGAATTAAAATTAGGTGGTCCCAAAATGAACCACCGCCCTTGAAGGGGTTAAAGCAGCAAATTTTAGTAATTGTATTATATCAATCGTTTTATAACTCTGTTAAAAAATACCGAGAGACAAAGACTCTGTTTATTTATTCATTTTATTTTAGCTTCTTTTCAAATGTTTAACTGATCTTCATTAACCAAACACGAAAACAACCATTGAATGTCTTAACAGCAACTGATTCTACCTTAAATTTTTGCAATCAAAGGGAATAGAATTTAAACCCGTTTACAGGGAGATCGCTACAGGTTTTTTCAGTATAATTCAATTTTCTCTAATCTTTTTAAAGCCGATCAAATTAGCGTGCTTTTAAATTCTACAGTGTCTAAACGGGGGTTGGTGAGCGTAGCTTACAGGGGGCAGAGCCCCCTAGTGTGAATATGAATCTAATATTATAAGTGTGAATATGTTTGATTGAGGTCAACATCAAAATATGTACCTAATTTTTTTGTATCCATTCTCCATTTTATTATTTTCTTTTGAATGTTTAAATTTTCTCTTATATTAATAAAATTTACATAAATTACTTGTTTGTAATGCATAAATAAATGTTAAACAAAACCTACTTTCAATCAAATGTAGCAATGGAATACTTTTTGCGTTTTGAATATTGTGACATTTTAAAGAAAAAAAATATGAAAATTGATTTGATATTGAAGTAATAAAAGGTAGAGCAATGTTAACCTTACTAAAAATGCACATGAAATTCACGCGTGATTGTGTTTCCGGATTTTGCCTAACCACTATTCCTTTTCTAATAGTAATCGCCTTATAAATTACGAAATTAAAAAATGCGACGATTTCTTATTTTAAAATAGAGATAAAAAAATCCAAAAACACAATTACCCTGAAAACCAGTATTAGTTATCTTGGTTACATTGTGCTAGTATTTGCATTCATCGCTAACAGTGTTGCCAATTTAGCGGAATTCTGAACTCAAAATCTCCACCAGTCTTTTTAAACAGTATTTTCCCTTTAGTTAGTCGACGAATGTCTGCCATTAAAAAAAAAAAAAAAAAAAAAAAATTGAATTAAAAGTTTCAGATATATATTTTGAATGCAAAAATACCTTTAATTTTCAGCACTGATCACTATCAATGATACTACATAACATATGTAATTGCTACCAATTTGCTAAAAATTATACCATATTGAACTATAATACCAATATTGTTACGTTATTGGATTTACGTTGGAAATATTTTTAATGAAATGTCAACACTTTAAATTGTAACTATCTCCAACAAAATGGCAATATTGCGAAAATATTTACACATATATCCAACATAAATGTTGGATATAATAAGAGTTAAATTGAAAAATATTTTTTGCCAATTTACATTTTGCACATATTTGCGTGATATTAAGAAAAAAATGTTTGCAATTTCACTGTTAATATTTCCATTAAAAAGTAAATATTTTTGCTATTTGCCTGTAACTTTTATTTTACGTATGCAAACAAATAAAATGTGTAAATTTTATTAACTTAAAACATTGGAAAAAATTACATAATGGATAATGGAAACAAAAAAATTAGTTATCCATTTTGATTTTGAACTCAATCAAACATATTCGCTCTGTCACATTTATAATATTACTAGCAAACCCCGCGGCTTTGCTCGCGTAATATTTGAAATGTGCCAAGTGATATTTATATGTCTAATTTTTATTAAAAGGTACTAACTAAATTTTTACTTATTACTTTTAAGAATAATTCAAAAATTGCTATTTAAAACACAGTTTGATTAAACATCATTATTACACTGCATTAAGCAGAAAAGAGACTTAAATTAATAAAACTAAATAAATGACAATTTAGAAAATATTTTGAAACCTTTATGCTCATTTAATACGCTCATTTCAGTATTCATTTGAAGTTTTGAATTTTTTAGAAACCATCTTCTTACATCTTAAAATTAACTATCATGTCAAATTCCAAGTCCTACCATCTCTCTCAACAGAAAGGGCTATGTTGAATTAGAAACTATCACTATTAATTTGCCAACATTAATTTTGAAATCGGTTTGTTATTTTTAATATTCCACAGAAACGTAATTTAGAAAGCTTTTAAAGGCCTTTTATAGAACGTTTGTTGTTCCTGTAAACCCCAGGTTGTAGAATCATCGGCCTGTGTAGGATCAGAGACTGTTACCATTGATTCGCAACTATTACTTTTATAATCGGTTTATATTCCCTGAAATTGCTTAGATATCGTAATTTAGGACTTTTTTAGAATGCTTTTCACGCCTCCCCTTCGCTTCACCCTTTTTTAATTCGAATTTATCTTCGATAGTCCTTCGAGGACATTTATATTTTATAAGAAACTACCATGCCATATTTAAAGTTTCTAGTCTTTTCAGTATCACAGAAATCTCAATTTAGAAAGTTTTTAGCTCCTGCAACCCTCTGGTGGTAGTGGCACAGATATAAAATATAGCTTATGTTTGAATAGGTTCTAACACCAACAATTTGTCATCATTATTTTTTTAATTGGTTTAGTATTTGATAAGATTACATAAAAATTGTAATTTATAACGCTTTTCGCTTACTTCATCTTTTTAAATTTGGAATTTTCTTTCGACTGCTCTTAGAAAGCAGTTGCATCGTGTGAGAAAATACCATGCCATACTTCAAAGTGTTAGACCCCTCAGTTGTGCAAAAAACGCAAATTAGAACATGTTTTGCTTTTGCAACCCTCAGATGGTACTGACAGCAACATAAAATATAACCTATGTTATAACAGGGACTATCACCATTGATTTGCAACCATTACTTTTGAAATAGCTTTGGTATTTCCTGAGATTGAGTAGAAATCGCAATTTAGAACGTTTTTAGAACGCTTTTTGCGCATTTTCACCCTTTTTAAATTTCTAATTTTTTTGAAACTGTTCCAAAGATCCTTTATATCTAATAAATATGTACCTTGCATAATTTTAAGTTGCTAACCCGTACCGATCACAAAAATCGAAATTTAGAACGCTTTTTTGCTCCTGCAACGTCTAGGTGATAGTCATACCGACATAAAATAGCGTCTATGTTAGAGCAGTGTCTGTCAGCATCAATTTTCTACCATTTCTTTTGAAATCAGTTTGATTCTTCCTGGGATATCGCTGACAAATCGGCATTTAAAACGTTTTTAGAACGCTTTTCGAGCATTTTGCTTTTACATCTCATCTGGGTTAGTGGAAACAGATATAAAATATAGCATAACTTGGAGCGAGATCTGTCAGCATAATTTTTACATCATTATATTTGAAATCGGTTCAGTACTTCCTAAGATTGCATAGAAATCGCAATTTAGAACGTTTTTTACAACGCTTTTTGCGCATTTTGACTCCCTTTTAAATTTCGATTTTTTTAGGAAATGCCCTTAGAAATCATTGATACCTTATAACTAACTACCATTCCAAATTTCACGATTCTAGGTCCTTCCGTAACGCAAAAACCGCAATTTAGAACGTTTTTCCCCTGCACTCCTTTTGGGTTAGTGTCACCGACATAAAACATAGCCTATGTTGCAGCAAGGGTTGTCACCGTCATTTTGACACCATTATTTTTTAAATCGGTTTGGTATTTCCTGAGATTGTGTAGAAACCACCATTTAGAACGATTTTTAGAACGCTTTTCGCGCATTTTCACCCCTTTTAAATTTCGAATAGTTTAAGAACTGTTCTTAGAAATCCTTTATACCTAATAAGTTGCTAATATTTCAAATTTCATATTTCTAGGCCCTTCAGTAACACATAAATCGCATTTTTAGAACGTTTTTTGATCCTGCACCCCCTTTGGGGTAGTGGCACCGACATAAAACATATTGTATCTTGGAGCAAGCGTTGTCACCATCATTTTGACACCAATATTTTTTAAATCGGTTTAGTATTTCCTGAGACTATGTAGAAACTACCATTTAGAACGTTTTTTAGAACGCTTTTCGTGCATTTTCACCCCTTTTCAATTTTGAATTGTTTAAGAACTGATCTTAGACATCATTTATATCTTATAAGTAACTAATATTCCAAATTTCATATTTCTAGGCCCTTCAGTAACACAAAAATCGCATTTTTAGAACGTTTTTTGCTCCTGCACCCCTTTGGGGTAGTGACACCGACATAAAACATAGCCGATCTTGTAGCAAGCGGTGTCACCATCATTTTGATACCAATATTTTTTAAATCGGTTTGGTATTTCCTGAGATTGTGTAGAAACTACCATTTAGAACGTTTTTTAGAACGCTTTTTGTGCATTTTCACCCCTTTTAAATTTCAAATTGTTTAAAAACTGTTCTTGGACATCATTTATATCTTATAAGTAACTAATATTCAAAATTTCATATTTCTAGGCCCTTCAGTAACGCTAAAATCGCATTTTTAGAACGTTTTTTGCTCCTACACCCCCTTCGGGGTAGTGGCACCAACATAAGATATAGCCTATGTTCTAAGTTGGACTAACACCATCATTTTGTTACCATTACTTTTGGAATCGGTTCGGTAGTTCCAGAGCTTACCTCCGACAAATAAACAATTTTTTCCTCTTTATAATAGGAGTATAGATTAAGATTAGGATTAGGATACTTTCATTATTATATAGATATAAGAACAAAACTAAGTATTTCAAAATATTAAAAATTTCATACCAGAAAAATATACTCAGAAATACATGTGTCGAATCTGAACCGAGTAGGTGCTGTGAATATGCATGCCGCAGATACTGATTACAAGCTATTAGCTACGGAAATTCTGACGGGCTCAATATTTGGGACTTTGGATTGCTCGCTCATGCTTTCTTCAAAATCACTAGAAGTATTTTTTGCTTCAATTTTTGCGGAAGCTCGTAGTAATCCATATCATCATCATTACTTCATTTAACTATGATCTTGATCATCAGATTCATTTTCAGATGTAGCCTATAAAAGTTTCACAATTTCATCTGGACTAAGATAACTTTGTCATCCAGCAGCTGTTATAGTGTGCTTCAAAGAATTAAATGCTACAAAAATTTCTAAACTATTCACTGTTACATTTCGCAAATAAACTCATGAAGGAAGGACAGGTGGAAAATATTTCCTATTTCAAGCAAACTGTGAAAAAAAGGAATTTGTATGGGAATTGTGTTTTGTTACAGTTATCAAACAAGTTGGAAATTACTCGTCAAACGTGGCAAATGAGGTGCGTTCGTACTATAGCTAGTTTTATAATTATTTTTTGCACACCATATTGTACTGAATGTATATTTTTTTGCACTTCATAAGTGCATAGTCTGTAACATCATTAAAATGCACTGCAATAATTTTTTCCCATTCCCCGTAATGAAACGGAAAAATTTCGACAATTCCTGTAATTAAACTATGCATCCGATTTTCATAAAATTTGAAATGGCTCGACAAAATTTTGCAACAATCATATATTTAAAATTTCAGACCATTCGGTTGGGTAGTTTTTTCTTTGTTATATGCGGACAGACAGACAGACGGACGGACGGACTGAACGACGACTATAGGTGCTACGTATTTATATAACTACGAACGCACCTAAAAAGGGGTAGAGTGAAGATGGGACATATTTCCTGTTATATGGAAACTGTGATTGAAAATAATGTGTAGGGAATATGTTTTTCCAAGAAAAGTGATTTCTGAGCGAAAAAACAAATTGAATTTACCCAATTTTACTAGCAATTAATTGGTGTTGCTCTTGGCGCTATTAGGTATAACAAAAAATATTTTCGTTAATTTTAATTTCATCCAATTCATAATTTGTAACAATCATTTTCGATGTTTATAAGGAAAATACAAACAATTGGGACTTCCTAAGATTGAGGGGTTTTTATGAATCCAATCTGAAATTCTGAAAAATTAATTATAGAAAAATCAGTAAGTTTTATTATAGAATATATATTTTTTTCAAACGTAATAGTTAATATTTTTACTTTCAGTTAAACCTCCCATGCATAGAAATCATATCAGAAGTTGGATTCAAAACCTTTCTCCAGTGAACAGTGAATATTTTACTTTTTCCTTCCGTATGAATTCAAATAAATCTTTATAAATACAGCAATAGATTGTAGAGGATATTTCCTTTCGAACTCAGTTTGAAATTATGCCTATGACATTTTTTTCTGTTTAGCAAGACATAATATTTTCTCATTTACTACATCATATCTATAGATCTGTATCTCACATGATATCAATAGTAATTTAGAGAGAATAACTACATGAAATGAGTGTCTGAGGAGTTATGTAACGATATTATCTAAAAAACGAATATACCAGAAATGTTGTTTTATTTTACTTTGCGGTATGGAGTAGAAAGTTACATAATTTAATAATACGTAATACTATTTTTTTGAGATCGTATAGTTGAGGGGTCGGCAACCTCTGACCCAGGGTTCACCGAGTGACCCATTTCATGCTTTCATGTGACCCACTCGAATTCCAAAAAAATTATAATTTACAAAACGAAATTACAAAACAAAAACACTAAACGGACACTTGAAGAATATATAAAAAATAAACTGAAATATGAAATTTACTTTCAGTAAGAAAAATAGCAGCATAACTACTGAAAATTCGAATGCTAGTATTTATCTTAAGGCTGTTAATCAGTCAACTTTCGAATTCCCATTGATATTATACATGTATGGGCTTGCGATGTGTTCGTGTATTTAAAATATCTTCCCAGTAAATAAATAAAATCCATTTTTTCTGCTTACTCATCTTAAAGGATTCTTTTTTCTTAATTGTCAAAATATTTTAAAAATAAAGACTTAATTTTATAGGAAGTGTTTAAATATCACTTCCATTTATTCATGTTTTGAAACATAAAATATTAAATTAACCATAGATTTTAGATACATTTTGAGAGCTAAAAAAAAAAAAAAAAAAAATTTAGAAATTGTACGTCAAACTTAGCAAATGAGTTGCGTTCGTAGAGTAACTAGTTTTATAATAATTTTCATAGTAATACGGATTAGTTTAAAATAATATCCTTAAAAAAAAAAAAAAAAAAAAAAAAAAAATCTGTTATGATTAAAATTTAAGTTGCCATCATTAGAAAAAAGTATTTAAAATAAGGGAAAAAAATAATATCTTGGAAACAAATTCGAATTTAAAAATTCTAAGACCAGTTTTGACATTTTCGGATCAATACGGATTTTTTGTGTTAATTTCATCGCATAATATTCCTTATTTTAGGAGAAATCGCCGTGAAACATAATCAGTTATTTAATCAGTCGTGTCATAGAATCGTTACATAAATTCGTTTCATAATATCCGTTTCATTAGGATTTTATATTATATAGGGTATATAATTTATTTTTTCCAACATAATAGTTAATATTTTTACTTTCAGTTACAACTCCTTTGCATGGAAATCTTATGAGAGGTTGGATTCAAAACATATCTCTAGTGAACTGTGAATATTTTATTATTTCCTTCCGTATGAAGTCAAAAAATGCTTATTGAATACAGCAATAGATTGTAGAGGAAATTTCCTTTCGAGCTCGGTTTGAAATTTTGCCTATGACAATTTTTTCTGTTTAGCAATATATAACATTTTCTCATTCACTACAACGTATCTATAGATCTGTATCTCAAATGATATCAATAGTAATTTACAGAGAATACCTACATGAAATGGGTTTTTGAGGAGTTATGTAATGATATTATCTAAAAACGAATATACCCGAAATGTTGTTTTATTTTACTTTGCGGTATAGAGTAGAAAGTTACATAATTTAATAATACGTAATACTATTTGCTAGAGATCGTATAGTTCAGGGGTCGGCAATCTACGACCCAGGGTTCACCGAGTGACCCATTTCATACTTTCATGTGACCCTCTCGAATAATAAGAAAATCATAATTTACGAAAAGGAATTACAAAACAAAAACATGAAACGAACACTTCGAGAATACAAAAAATAAACTGAAATATGAAATTTACTTTCAGTAAGAAAAATAGCAGCTTAACTACTGAAAATTCGGATGCTTGTATTCATCTTAGGGCTAATAATCGGTCAACTTCCGAATTCCCATTGGTATTATTAAACCTATGGGCTTGCGATGCGTTCGTATATTTAAAATAGCTTCCCAGGAAATAAATAAAATCCATTTTTTTTTTTTTTTTTGCTTACTCATCTTAACGGATTTTTTTTTCTTATTTGTCAAAATATTTTAAAAATAAAGACTTAATTTTTATAGGAAGAGTTAAAAATTTACTTACAGTTCGTCAGGTTTTGAAACATAAAATATTAAATTAAGCATAGATTTCAGAAACATTTTGAGATCTAAAAAAACAAGTTGGAAATTGTACATCAAACGTAGCAAATGACGTGAGTTCGTAGAATAACTAGTTTTATAAAAATTGTCGGAATAATACGGAAATAAAATTACTGCATCTTAAATAGGACGTTATCACGGCAACCAGGAATCATTATCTATCATGTGTATCGTTGAATTAATTACATATGATAGGATTTAACAGAATGAAGAAAACTTTTATTAATATATTTTAAATTCTCATTCGATTTTCATAAAATCTAAATTGAATGGACGAAATTCTGCAAAAATTATATATATTAAATTTCGAACCATTCTTTTTTGTAGTTTTTGCCCTGTTATATGTGAACAGATGGAAAAACAGACTGATAGACGAGATGATGAATGCAAGTGCTCCGTATTTACATAATTATTAATTATATAATATACACTTTTTATTTGATTGTGACCCGAAGCCAAAAAAGGTTGCCGACCCCTTGTATAAATCTTACAATGATTTTTTTTTTCTTTTACTTTTGTATAAATATAGCTTATTTTCAACATTATTTGTTCTTCATAATACAATTTAAAACATATTTAAGTGATCACTATACGTAAGGTTGTTAATATACTGCTTACAGCTAGTATCTTTATTTTTTAAATTTCAAATAATTAACTACAAAGTATTTCGAGAACCCTAGCAATCTTCTTAAAGAATACATTCTTGAAATGCGTTTGTGAGAAATTGTGTTGCTAAATATCTATAAATCTCTTACGCACAAGATATTAATATTCAAGCAAGTTCATTATGGAAACAATAGGAAAGTTTACGCATGGAATACATTTTGTGTAAGATTATGTGGTATAAGGTCAAAACATTCATTGAAAAGATTTTATTATTTAAATATGAGAATGGATGTATAATATCTATTTATATACACAATGTGTTCCAAAATTCGAAAATGTGATTGTTTCCAAAAGGATAAAAAATTTTCATATTTCATATGATCGTTAACCACTTACGAGGGTGTATCAATATGTTTTTGACCTCACATAGAAGTAATTGAGTAAAATTTATGAAATTGCTACATTGTATGATTCCTTTTCTATATAGTAACCGCGCACAGTAACACATATCTGCAAACGGTATTTCAAAGAGAGGGCGGAGGATTCATTCCACGAGGCGCGATAAGTAGACCCAAAGGAGGTCGTTTTTCTATCTTTTGCCGAAATCCACATGTGACATATTGTTGGAAAGGTCTGTGACCACTTATGGATTCTATGCACCTCCCGAGCTCCTCCCCCAAAATTTGTCACCTGGTGGGCATGAATGATGTGTGCGAAATTTATAAAAGTGTCCCCCAGAGGTCAAATTTGGGGGGGAGGACTCGAGAGATGCATAGCATAAATAAGTCATCACAGGCCTGTCCAACAATATACGGGGTCCGTAAAAGTTATAAAAATGACCCTCTTTGGCTCTACTATCGCACCTCCTGGAATACATCCTCACTCCTCTCTTTGAAATACCGGTTGCACAAATGTGTTACTGTGCACATTGACTTTATAGAAAAGGACTCATAAAATGTATCAATTTCATAAATTTCACTCAATTATTTCTATGTGAGGGCAGAAACGTATTGATGCACCCTTGAAAATCTCTTACGCACAAGACATCAATATTCAAGAAGTCCTTTATGGATATATATAAGTATGTTCTTTCATGTCATGTATTTAAAAAAGTTGTAAGCTTCAAAATTTGTACTTATATGGGACTCCAACTGTCAGGCATTTCTCGAGCAGAAAATTGGTATAACAGCTTACGCGCAGGATTAAAAAATAAATTTTGTATCTAGAATAAATTGTTTTATGCCTAATTATAAGTCAGGCGGTAGTAATTACCCTGAACTTAAATTAACCCCCTCACTGACAAGACTGTGTTAATACGTCCACTAAGCTCCAGGTTTCACTGCAATACAAGCAATATTTAAAGTAATATAATTCCATTGATTTAACGTTTTTTTAAGACATTGAACAATGATTAATACTTCGAAGGATTGCATTCATATTCGATATTAAGTTTTTGTATAAAATATTAAAAGAATCATCTTTTTTTAGCATTTAAAGCAAAACGCGGAGAAAACAACAACACAATTTTTCCCTTTTCCAAGACTGTCAGAGGGTTTATATGTATTTAAAGCATTTTTATATTTTTAATACAAAGTTGTATTCAGCTAATACAGAATTTTGCAAAATTAAACACTATAATCACCTAAAAAATATTTCTGAAGAATAAAAATGAAATTTTAGGTTCATTTTATACAGACTAATATGAAACATAGGTTTTGAAAATATCATGAAAAAATAATCACCAGTTTTTGAGATATCGCGCGCGATATTCCCAGCGCTATTGAGCGGGCATAATACTAAAATCTATAACTTCTGTTCAAATGGAAATTTCAAGGAAATAATTTTATCACAATGTTCAGAAAATATAAGAGTTTAAAATCTTAAAATCTTAAAATTTTGAATTTTTTGAAGCTTTAAGAGGCCTCAAACCCCTTAAAAACAATAGTTTAGAGAAAAATAGCTGGTTGGTTGGTTGAGTTTTGACGGCCGATTATCTACTCTTGAGATATAGGCCCTAGGGGGAGTGCCCTTCATGGGAGTCTTTCAAAGGGAACCTAACCCGTATTTACGCATGGAAATCCAAGGTTTCGAAGAAAACAACGAAAACTCCGAAACGGTTAGGCCGACGGGCGCGATTGGGTTCGAACCCAGCACCTCCCGTCTACCAGCTTCGAGAGCAGAACCTCTCAGCCACTGGTGTGACTAGAGAAAAATAGAAACATTGCAATGAAAATGCAACGATGTGCACCTTGTTTTGTGTGAAATTTTGTAACATTACGAAAAACTCTGTGAAAACAGTGCGCTCATGCAGTCGATGATACCGAATAAACTGAGTGATAATCACTGCCCGAAATGTTGAGCATCAAGTGCATATTGTTGGCGCGAATAATGGAAATTTCTACCACTTTTTTGGTTTTGTCTTATTTATAACAAAAGTGAGCATGTCCATTAAAAACATTATTATAATATACTTCAGTTTTCTGAAAGCTATTACTGCCAATCCAAACTGAGTTAGGGTAGAACACCGTGTATTTTTTATTAAATGCGTGTTTTGCGACCCCATGATCTATTGTAATTTCTCATCCTCTTTATGCCGTTTTATCACCTCTCTTAATTTGTCTGTCGAATCTTGGAACACCCTGTATATATAGTAGCATACACTACTCAATAAACATTTTAAAGTCATCTTCTCGAGTAAAGATTAAATATATTTTTTTAAATAATTACGAAGTATTTCCACACACTAAAATTTTTGTAATTTGCAGTGATTACCCATCTGAAATGAGTTTCCGAAGAATTTTGAAACTAAAGTTTGTCTATGGATATCTCCAGCCAACGATATCAATCTTCACGCAGCTCTTTATTCAGATAATAGGAAATTTACTTCCTAAAAAATAAATTATGTGGAATTTCGGAAAAACGATACATTCATTGAATCTTTTTAAGTATAAGGGCAATTCCATCGTAACTGACGTAACATTTTATCATCGAATTTTGTTTTCAAAGCTATTATAAAAAGTTTACTAATAAAGCTAGAATAAATTTTTACAATTTAAAATATTTATTACTAAGGACTTAATACCCAAATACCTGTAGATTATTTCAATCTCTCCTTTAGCCCAAAAATTGCAATTCAAAATTATGTAACTGACGTAACGTAAAATAGACAAACATTTTTTTCTACCTTCATTGAAGTGTAAAAATTATCAAAACTATCCGGTTAAGAAAAGTAATTTAATGTTCTCAACAACACTAAGTAATGTTAAATTATAACAAAAACTTGTTTAATTAGTTTCTTAATAATAAAAGAGAAAAAAATGGCATTTACACGTGTAACTGACGTAACTTTTATTATGTAACTGACGTAATATTATAACTTTACAAAGACAATAATGGTACTTAACTTATTTTGTAAACTGTAATTTAGAATGCCTAATTTGGATTTTATTATAGAATATAAAAATATCAAGTTTTACAGTCATACTCTTAAATTAAACATATTATAAATTTTATTCCCTCTCCCCCCCCCAAAAAAAAAAAAAAATGATTTTCCGTGAAATTGCCTATAATACGCTTTAAGAAAAAGAAAATATTCTGCAATGTTACAAAGAATTTTCTAGAAAACTGGGATGCCAAGAACAGTTAACATAATTGCAACAAAAAAATCCATGTAATTATCCCAGGTAACCGATAAAATTTTAGTAAGCATGCAGATTTAAGTAGCTTTACGAACCTAATTTTGTAGATTTACGTATTTTTTCTTTCCAATGTACAGATAAAATTTTAGTAACAAATAGTTTTCTGAAGCTTTTACGAAAACTAATTTTGTAGATTTGCATCTTTTCTTTTACAGTGTAGACGTACAATATTTAGTGTACTAAATTTTACAATGTAAACATAGATGTTGATGTAAATAATTTAAATTCTAGTCTATATATTTTCTGAAATGTAAATGAATATAAATTTCTATGAGACATATTTTATTAAAATAAATAACATGTTTTTACAAAAATGTCTAATACTGCAATTAAAATATGTGCTATTTTGAAATAATATAAATGATTGTTTTCTGATAAAACCTGGAACTATTATAAACTATATCTAGACGCACGGCAGTTAGTCAGCCAAGTTCGTCTGACATACTAGTGTGTTATATTACACGAACCATTTTGAGATGTTTTCGCAAATTTCGACACTCTACTACTGAAAACCTATTTGAGCTAAGTACTTGTAACACAAAGTACGTAGTAAGCCCTCCTGAATTACCCAGAATCCAAAATTTTATAAGTAACGCATAATTAGTTTCCGAGATAATGACATTTGTAAATGTCTGATAATCGATTATTTTATCACTGACTGACTCACTCATCAAAAAGAACTCATATATCTACAGCACCTACAGACTTGAAATTTGGTGCGAAATTCGTTCACACTATAAAATTAAGGAATCGAAAAAAAAATTGTGAAAATCGATTAATTACCAACTTGGGAGTGACCATTTTTACATTAACATTACGTCTATTAGGTGAAATTTTAATTTAGCAAAAAAAGCGCCAAATGTTAAATCCGGGCTGACCATGCAGCAAAATCACCTGAATATCAGCCATTTTCCGCTAATTTCAGAGAATTAATTTTTTGAATAATGGTGCATAAAATTTACCTTTTTATACACATGGTGGATAAATAAAAACATCTTGAGGGAATTCATATGTCGAAATACGCATATATTTCGAGACATCCTCAGTGGAAATTCGTCTAATCCCAGAATTAAAAATGTAAACAAAAGAGAGTCATTCCTATGATTCAAATAAATATTGATCATGGATGTGTGGCTACCATGGGTCTAGGCAGTCTAAATGTGGACACCCGACTTTTTTTTTTTTTTTTTTTTTTTTTAATTATTATTATATCTTGCATTGCGTCCTATATCAATTTTTCTTTTAGTCATTGTTTAATCATAAAAAAATGGTTAACGCAAAAACTAAAGAGATAAATTTCAAATAAACTAATCATAACAAAATTCCATAAACACTTACTTAAAGGAATGAGCAATCTCTTGCAAACTAAAATCAAATGGAATAAACAGAACATATAAAATTTAATTAACCACTTCAAAGGCGGTGGTTCATTTTTAGACCACTTAATTTTAATTCCTAACTGCCATGTTGGCACCAGAATATTGAAATGAAAACTTTCCTTTTATTAAGTATGCTAAAAAGAGGTTATGGTTATTTTTTAATAAATTTGTTTGTAAATTCCGGTGACATTCACTCATTTCAGCATTTTACGAATTGAAGTACCTTGCCCCTGAAATGGTTAAGCAAATACATTTGAAAGCACGTTATTTTTATTTTATTTTGATTTTAGTAGCGGTTTTCATTGTAGCACACCCTGAAATGCGCCAGATTTCTTTCTATTGGTGAAAATGACGTCAGTTTAAAAGGAAACTTGAAACATTAAAACAAAATTAGAATGTATCACTGAAATATTTGAATTTGAATTTGACAGTCTGTTTACATTCAAGTTTATAATCTGTGTGTCAAATAAATGTTATAATTAAGCAAAAGGATTATTAGATTTCTGCCGCAAATTGACAGCCAAATACTTTGTTGTAGGAACTTTAAATTAAATTGAATGTTGCTTGGGGACAGAGTTGGGCAGTATAGAAAATACATGTATTTGAAATACATTTTCAAAATACATTTGTGTTTTGTGTTTTTTATCCTAAACCGATACGATCAAAGTATTTTCTGATGGTTTTACAAAGTATTTTGTATTTTGAAAATACTCAAAATACATTTTTTCCACATTTCAAACTGCCATCTTTAACCCTTTATCTATTGCATTGTGATCGGCTGCAATTTTTTTCATGTAATAGTTTTTTTCAGTTACTACAATGAAAATTAAAGGATAAACATAAAAAAAAATACTCACCCATGAGAAATTTAATTATTTAGAGGTAATTAATTAAAGTGGTACTTTAAAGTACCGTTAGTACACTATGACTAAAACATCGTAACGAAAACCCCCACAGGGTATTTCAAATGGCACCAGAAAATATTTTCGATTTAATAAGTACGTGTAATATAGGCTTTTGTCATATTTACAAATGAATCGTTTAGCAAATTCCGGTGCCAATCATTTATTTTAACACTTTAGAATTGAAAATGCTTTGCTCCTGAAAGGGTTAAAAAAACTTTTTTTTTAAAGTTTCGATCTTGTTAGCAGTGCTTTAGTTAAGCGACGTCTATATTCCAGTGATAACATGTTCTCTCGCATCTCCACATATGCAGTATATGAATTTACATATGCCATTTCTAGCATAGCGAAAACGAACCGGTGTCACAACCTTTTCGATTTTATATAAAAAATAATAATGAAACTGAAAATAAATACCAGAGAAATCATTACTACACTACATTTTAGTAATTGCATTTTAAAGCAGATGAAAACAATGGATAACTACACAGACGAAAAGTAAAGAAGAAGTTTTGCTCCAACACTCAATGTACTGACGGTACTTATAAGTACCGCCGAGTAATTCAACTGTTAAATCAAATACATACACCGTTCACCTAAAATAGCTAGTCAAACTGTATTCTAAGATCATAATGAACACATAAAAAAATTCTACACTTATCTTATATCCTTTACTGTGTTTGCAGCAAAAAAAGACGAGCGTGACAATCTGTACAAAATGTCGGCACTAAACACACCGTCTGTGTAAAAGATAGCCTCATTCCTCGCTAAAATAACAAAATCCTACAGCTACTGCTGCCTTGTATCGGAATAAAGTGGAGTTAAAAGAGTGTTTTTGCAAAGTACCATTAGAATATTAGTAATATTCACTATGGGATGAAAGTTTAAAGTGAATGGTACTTCACCGCCAAGTACTTCACCGCCAATAAGTACCGCCAGTAGATAAAAGGTTAAACCGCAGAGAATAGCTGCGATTAACTAAAAGGAGATGCATGCCAGTCTGTTTTGACTAGATTTCAAATTCTGGTATGGAAGTTAATATAATCACATTTTTCGACTATTTGAATGATAAAGAGGTCGATGAATATGTTGTTTATCTTCAGCAGACGTATTCTTGCAGACTGGTTGTAAGAATAGCCTTTATACATCTTAATGTTGCTATGGGAATTACAAGAAAAAGAACATGTATTGTGATAGACCGGAAAGATCTTTGCATAGGTACAGCAGAGTTGCATAAGTACAGCATTCCATTACCGACAATTGCCCATTGACCACAGATATAAGGAGCTCAATTTTTTCTGATGTAGTAGTTTTATTCAAAAATATCGAAATAAGATTTTTTTTTAATTAGTCTGTTTCATTAATTATATGAATTTTGTAAAAAATACTCTAACCAGTAACTGTAACAACAATACTATAATGAACTTTTAAAGAAACGATTTGACTATGAAACTAGTTGGATGTGCCAATCCCAAAACTTTCTTCTATCTTACACATCTTAATATTTCAAAACCTAGTTACACATGTTAATACTTCAATATTATTAGTTCAATGCTATACCAACTTTGATTTTCATCTTAAATTTCTGCTCAAGTAAATTAAACGGACTAAAAACGAGTTAATCTATATCATGATATTTGTTAAAATTATTAATTTTTCCTTATTCTGTCGTTATCAGCTGTTTGCGAATAGCCGGCATAGCAGGAAGCGAGTTCCCGCCGCTGCATGAGCCGCCGATGCATAATAGAACTACGAAAAATCAAGAAAAGTATACAAAAATCGCTAGCACGGAGCCCCTTTACCGCGCAATATTTCCAAATTCAAGGAGAACCTGTTGACCAAAGCCAAAAACAAGCACAAACATTTTGGTTCAATTGTATGCATAATTTTATACGCTGTTCGATGGTACAATAATGAAAATGGCACAGAGATCGGAATTATAGCGCCCCCTTCTTTCGGAATTTTTTCAAGTTCAGAGAGGACTTGTTTGCCATAGCCAGAAACATGCACAAAAAATTTGGTTCAATTATATGGATAACTTCATACACTTTTCGATGGTACAATAATGAAAATGGTACAGACATCGCAATTATAGTGCCCCCTACCGGCAGAATTTTTCCAAATTCAGGGAGGACCTTCGTGACATGACCAAAAATAAACACATAAAATTTGGTTCAATTCTATGCATAACTTCATACACTTTTCGGCGGTACAATATTCAAAATGGCACAAAAATTGTACAAAAATCGCTATTACAGCGCCCTCTACGAGCGATTATTTTACAAATTAAGGGAGGACCTCCTTGCCATAGCCAAGAACTTAATTTTTTTTTTTGGTCCAATTCTATGCATAACTTCATACACTTTTCGATGGTGCAATATTCAAAATCGCACAAAAATCGCTATTACAGCTCCCCCTACCAGCGAATTTTTTCCAAATTCAGGGAGGACCTGCTTGCCATAGCCAAAAACTTAAAATAAAAATTTGGTTCAATTCTATGCATAACTTCATACACTTTTCGATGGTACAATATTCAAAATCGCACAAAAAATGCATTTACAGCGCCCCCTACCGGCGAATGTTTTCCAAATTCAGGGAGAACCTGCTTGTTATATCAAAAACATGCACAAAAAATTTGGTTCAATTATATGGATAACTTCATACACTTTTGGACGGTACAATATTCAAAATCGCACAAAAATCGCTATTACAGCGCCCCCTACCGGCGAATTTTTTCCAAATTCAGGGAGGACCTGCTTGCCATAGCCAAAAACTTAAAATAAAAATTTGGTTCAATTCTATGCGTAACTTCATACACTTTTCGATGGTACAATATTCAAAATCGCACAAAAAACGCATTTACAACGCCCCCTACCGGCGAATTTTTTCCAAATTCAGGGAGGACCTGCTTGCCATAGCCAAAAACTTAAAATAAAAATTTGGTTCAATTCTATGCGTAACTTCATACACTTTTCGATGGTACAATATTCAAAATCGCACAAAAAACGCATTTACAACGCCCCCTACCGGCGAATTTTTTCCAAATTCAGGGAGGACCTGCTTGTCATATCCAAAAACTTAAACTAAAAATTTGGTTCAATTCTATGCATAACTCCATACACTTTTGGATGGTACAATATTCAAAATCGCACAAAAATTGTTATATCAGCGCCCCCTACCGGCGAATTTTTTCCAAATTCCGGGAGGACATGCTTGCCATAGCCAAAAACTTATAATAAAATTTTGGTTTAATTCTATACATAACTTCATACACTTTTTGATGGTACAATGGCGACAGACAGACGGACAGACGGACAGACGGACGGACGGACAGACGGACGGACGGACAGACGGACAGACGGACAGACGGACACACAGACAGACAGACATTTTCTATAAACATGTTTTTTGGAATCTCTGACCCCTAAAACATGCAAATCCGTCGAAAACCGGAAGTCGAAAAAAATTTCGATTACAATACTTTCTTCTATTGAAGATAGAAGAAAGTAAAAATGAAATTTATGAGTTTGCAATTCTTGCATTAGAATTATTCCTACTAATTATGAATATTTTATCAGTGCTTTTTTTTACGAATGTACGAACTTTCACATTTTTTCTACTGTATATTAAAAGTTTCAAGACCAAATGATTTCTTATTTCTTTGCGTTTATATATGACTTGGTATACTTCAGTGTTTTAAACTACTGTATCCGCAGAATTCGTATTTTTGTGAATAATTATAATTAAACTTGTTTTAACAATTATTTAAGTTTTTCACTTATATTTTTGCATTCAGTATAATACATCTTTTAAATTTCATATTCATTATTTCTAAAAGCACCATAATCAAAAATTTGTGCCCAAATATTTTATTCGTAAAAGGCCTAAGAAATCTTCTGTAGGTTGGCGGTCTTATTAAACACACGTGAATTACATAAAAGAAAAAATACGTTTAAATAATAATTTTATTCGGTGTCATTGTACATATCAGATTATCATAAGATGTGTTCGTTTGTAGTTATATACTAAAACAGACTAATTGAAAAGACTGATACTAGACTGAATTATTTTTACATTTTTCTAGTACATAAGAAGTAAGTATTAAAATCAGGAAAATTTTCGACTTTTTTTTTTTCACGTTTCGGGATGTCTTGAACACGATAACTATTTTTGGGAAATTTGTGTCTGTTTATTACTCTGTGTGTGAAACAATTTTTATGTCCACTCTTATCTGAAGAACTAATACATGGAGTTTAACCATGAAACTTCAGGTTAAGATAGACATAGGCATAACTCAGCTTTGTGTTTATATCGTCCAACAGGTGGTACTGCTGAGCTTAATAATTTTATTCCGTGATAGGTATATTCTAAGAACGAATATAGGGAATTTCATCAAACTGCATATGACATTAAACCTGAACAGAAACAATTGCCGATTATCTTTTAGTGTATATCGCGCAACAAATGGCTCTTCTATGCTGTGTTTTTCATGATTTCCAGGATAACTATATCTAAAAAACTAATGAACTAAATTTAATCCAATTTTATATTATTTTAGACCTTCAAATACATTAAGGCTGATAAAATTTACGGTGCATCTCTCAGCAGGTATTGCTGCTATGCTGCGTTTTTAGGTTTCTGTACTTAAAAAATAAAAACAGAACCGTAATAAGATCACTCCTGTGTCTGTCTGTCACAGCTATTTTACTCGTAAACTATGGAACTTTAAAGTTCAAATTGGGGGAAGTAATAAAGACTATTGACCCCATATTTACAGATTATTAAACATTCACAAATATATTTAGGAAAAATGCAGAGGGGCTAATTAAGTTACTTGAAAAATAAAATCTGATATTGTGTAAAAGCATTCGTAACGCTGAACTCAAAAATACATTTCTTTTAGTTTTAATTTTTGTATTTTAAGAGATACCGTCGGAAATGTAGCGCAAAAATAAGTCCTCCCCGCTTTATTTCCGAGTGTAATAAAACTAAAATTATATATATATATAAAAATAGTGGTAGTACACGTTAATTTAAAACTTGCCGGAAAACTATAGCGATTACCCTAAGTCACGAGTTTTTGGGAAAAGCGCATTTCCCGTTACACACCAATTTCGATTTGCAGGCATTCAGCAAAGTTGTTGAGGAGCGCTGGAGGTACCTACCGTAGCAGAAGTACAAAATCATAGTTGATAATCAGTTTTTAAAAAATCGTCGGTAATTAACCGAGATATTAATCCTTAAAGACACGGACTGTTTGGACATTTATAATGACAGGGGCGGCGTACTCTATGTACCATAGGCGTTAAAAGCCGAGATGAAAACTTATAATGATATATTTGTGTAATGCAGTGTCCAGTATCAGTATAAAAGCAATAAACGTCAAATTATTAAAAATAGATTAATTTAATTAGAATGAATCACATAAATATTGTGGGAAGTGACTTGCTACTAGTTGTATTGAGTGGATCTCTCAACACGTTTCCCGTGCCTTTAAAAGTTAATTAAAAACGTATCTGGAAAAACGCGGCAAGGACCAAGGCGGCATTGCAACATTGCGATCTGATTTCGAAGCGCACTTAGCACAATGCTAAGTTTAAACTCTGAACAAAGGTTTTGTTTTAGCTACGGTGTAAAAAGAAAAGATTATTACTACGCTGAAATTAGTATTATGAAACGCCAAATGAAGTTTAAATATGCACTACTTTTACTGACAGGACCAAATCAAGTTCAATCATAAAGAGATTACGATAAGATTATACAAAGAGTTATGCAGAATAACAATATTTGATACTATTTAGGATTCCTATCTCTCTGAACTTTCATGGTATAGCCATCTATACTTTTCTAGTATAAACAGCTAATAATTCTCGCACCTGACTGTTTATTAACACGTTCACGCCGGTGCGGGGGTCATACTCGACTGTATCGGAGCTGCCAAGTCTCCGGCTTTTTGGATACCAGTATTTTAATACAGAAAATGTTGTTTTGTTTAATTAGAACGATTAGGCGATTTAAAGGAACAACATTTTCTCTAAAATAATAGTGGTGTGCAAAGAGGTCGGAGTCTTGACAACTCTCAGACAGTCGAGTGTGACCCACCGCGCCGGCGTGAGCGTGTTAATGATTAAACTGACATGCATGTAAAACTCTCGTTTTTTTTTTTTTTTTTTTTTTTTTTTCTTGTTTTTTGTTTAAAGTCAAAATTATTACAATTTGTAAATCAAATTGAAATGAAATAAGTGCCATGTAAAAGGTACATTTTTAAAATAATTTTCAGTCTCATACTACACTTATTTGATTTTAAAAAATCTGAAATTGGCAGGTGTGCCGTGAGAGCTATATCTCAAGAAGTTAAAGAAGGAATTTTATCAAACTCCATCATATTCAGTTAGTATGGATGGCATTTTGGTGTATATCGCCCTAGAGATTGTGTGTTTTTTTATTTCCGAGATTTTTATATCTATGTATCTATTGAATAGAATTGCACCAAACATTTCTATGTTTTTTTTTCTGAAAATCAATATTGTCCAATTTTGGCTTCGAACACTAAATAGCAGGCGCTACTATCCCATGCCTCCTGAAAGAGATTCCTCATCGGATCCAGAATCAATTGATGTAGTTTAGCAAGCGTCTTTTGCTATATTATTTATTCCTAGTGAATAACTACGAAAAACCAGTTTATTCATAACATAATTCTTGTAACTTTCATACACTTTTAAGCACAATGCTGATACAACCTTTCAGTTTTGTTTTTGTTATCTTTCATTATAGTTTTAAATGATTTTGCTTCTTTATTTGGAAATTTATAATTTTTAAAAATTTAATCAGTTTTGCAAATAAGCTTTGCATTTGCGTAGTGCAATTTAATACAAAATGATTTTTTTTATTTTTAAATGTATTTTGTATTTTAAAAATATTTTCAAAATACATGCATTTTATATTTTGAATTTTTGAATTTTGAAAAGTATTTTGTATTTAAGTTGTAAAATCAATATATTTTGTATCTAGTATCGAAAACGGTTTTTCGATGTATTTTGCACAACTCTGCTTGGGGAATAAAATAGTGTACTACTTGATAATCCCTTCGACCAAAAAACTATTGCCAAACTATAAGATTAAATGCTAATAATGGCTTATCGTAAATGACACATTCGCTTGGCATTCAGCACGTTACACGTGCTTGTTATGTCACCAAGACATTTTTATTTCGACATTTTATTCGTATTTTTATTAATTTTATACTAATTTATTTGTTTTTATTTTCTTGGCAGTATTTTTTTTTATTATTTATTTTTTTTTTTTCTTACTTTTTTACGGAACATCCCTCATAGCATGCATAGTCACAGTGACGTCATTGTGACGTCACTGTAAGTCACTGTGGTCACGTCACAACTGTGACCAAAATGCCACCACTCAGCG
The DNA here is from genome assembly GCA_963932465.1 of Maratus speciosus. Classification (NCBI taxonomy): domain Eukaryota; kingdom Metazoa; phylum Arthropoda; class Arachnida; order Araneae; family Salticidae; genus Maratus; species Maratus speciosus. The sequence goes on from OZ010800.1 coordinate 437,480,674, forward strand.
ATGTCACACTGTGACTGATATGTGAACTTCTTAGAAAACTTTTAAAAATTATAAAAATTCTTCAAAACATGTTACTTACTGTAAAAGATAATTTTCTGTCAATTAAAAAAAATTGTGACGTCACTGTTATGTCATTACATGTAACGTACGTCTCATTATATGACGAAAAAACCCTACCATATACTCACAGTGTAACTCGCAGTGTAAACTCACAATAAAACAAAACATATGTTAAGATTAAAAGTTTCCACATCAAACAATAAAAATAATTCAGTGTTTGTTTCCGACTAATATTTCACAACAAAATTAAAAACTTCACCAAAAAATGTACATAAATAAAACACACAAATTTAATAGACATGTAATCAAACTGCTCGCTTAGACTACTAAAACTTTTTGAATTAAAAAAAAAACTGTTGTAGGTAGTAAAATATTTTACGATATTTACGACTATTAACTCTTGGAATGTTGCTAATATGAAAGTATAGCTATTGAATTTTAAAACTTTATTTGAATACATAATTGATATTTTTCATATAAAAATGTTTTTTGGTGTTATTAGTGGTCAATCTAGAAAAATGTATTAACTGTAGAGATTTCAATAATAAGAAAATGTTTTCTTCCTGTATTCTATAATCCGGGAAAATGGTTTTTATTTATAAATTATTGTATGTATAAATTGTGTGTGGGTATGGGAAGGGGCGGAGTTTTGTAATAAAGCAATGCTTTATTATAAGAAATAAAAACACTTGCATATTTTCAGTAATAAATTTTTCTGCTAGTGTTTAATTATTTTAAGTTATTCTTAAAAAATAAATTTGGCTACTTGTTTCACATTTTTTAAATAAATTTAACTTTTTTCGAATATAAAATAAAATACAGTAAAACCACTTTAAAGCGACCACGTTCCGTTCAAATAAAAATTGGTCGCTCCGGGAGGTGGTCTCTTAATAGAGGTCACGTTTAAATCTAGATTTTAATTGTTAAAAAAAGGTAACAATTAATGTTACTAAAATTTATTTTTCACATTTTGAAAAAATATGAAAATTTAGGTTTCAAAACAAAAGTTAATTACATAAGTTAATTACTGCAGAGTATAAAAAATGAATATATTGACGTTTTTGTGATTTTACGGTTTTATCTTTTATAGATTTTATTTCCAAGTCCTTTCGAAGTTCAGTAAATAAATGCATTTGTTTTTCTTTTTTTGGACGGGAGCAAATAATGACGATTTCATTAATTTATCTATTTTTTTTTAGAGTTTCTTGACAGAATAGTGCACGGCAGTTTATTGACCGCCATTCTTAATTTGTCATCAGAGTTAAATTCATTGCCTAAAGAGGCACAAAGGTGTTTAAACACTTAAAAGTTATCGGAATAAAATATTTAAAAAAAAATTCTAAACTAACTTTAGAAGTTTGATGAATAATGCGAGGAATTAATTTTCTAATAAAACTTTCTTCAAGCGACCAAGAAAAAGCGGAATTTATTTCATTTTCTTCAAAGAAATTGGTCGCTCATGGAGGGAGTTCAACTTAAATGGTCTCTGAATGGAGGTAAAATTAGTATTGAGCCTATGGGAATAAATTTCGTTCTATGACAAAATGGTCGTTGAGGGAGGTGGTCGCTTAATGGAGGTGGTCGCTTAATGAAGGTGGTTGCACAGGGAGGTTTCACTGTATACAAAGTATATGTAAAACTCATGGCGTAATTAATTATTCATATTTTTTTTTTGTTTTGCAAAACTTAAAACTTGAACTATTTTGAAACGCATAAAAAAAAAGTTAAATGCATCAAAAAATTCTTCAAACAAGAAATTTTAATTGGAAGTAAGCTTATAAAAATATTATATCATATAAATGTATAAAAACGGAAAAGCCATCTGTTCTTGCTTTGATAAACAAAACAGTGCTAACCGCAGACGATAAAACTATTAAAAACAACATATTGCGTTTAACCTTTGGAACAGGCAGATGGAGTTTTTTGCTGGACAATAGGTAGCGTTATGAACATGCAGTCTGTCAGATAAAAACATTTAACCTAAAAAATTCATAGGAATAATCATCCCAAGGTCATACTTTAGACGAAAATATGAGTTCGAGATATTTACACTAGCTTTGGTGTGGTTTAAATGATTCCCATCATTGCTAGTGTATGTATTATTGACATATTTTCTACTGCCAAAATTTGTTCTTCCTAAAACATGGATTACATCGGAATTTAAAGAATGACGTTAAGGGGGAAAAAAAGGTATGAAAAAATATTTTATTCCAGAGTTTGCTTTTCTTTAAATTATAACGCTTTTAGTATTTTCTTATAAACATTTCATTAACCTAATACAGTTTAGTAGATTTATTATTTAATTTATTGAAATAAATAACTGCCTCAACAATTTTAATAAGATGATTAATATCAATTATATAAATTTATTTTAATCAGATTTGTTTTCTTTTAAAATATTATAGGTTAAAATCACATGTTTTCTCAAACTTTAAAATGACATATAAAAATATTATAATCAAAGTTTAACATAATTAGCAAATATTTAAATGTATTTAACGTACTAAATAAAAAGGCCTTTTTATAGAATAAAATTTTTTGATTGTCTCAAACAATTTGCGTTGCACAGTTTTATTTAAAAATTAATATATGTTCGGAAGAAAAGAAGATTGTTTATTCTATTTAGAAGAAATAGGAAAATTTTACATAATGGAGAAGTACTATTTAAAGGATATCATACATATGTAGTATTAAGAGTGAAAAATCAGTGTCAATGAGTATTATTCGATGTGAAAAAAGTTATAAAAAATTATAAAGAGATATCCTTAGCTGGTAAGAACTTTTCAGTTAGACATTATGAACGAAAAGCTTTGAAAGTAAACCGGTGTCTTAATTTGTTGACAAATATAGAAATTATGCAACCCAGTGAGAATTTAAATTTGGTTATATTTAAAGATTTTAATTTTTAAAACACATATCCATGTACTTGAATGAATGAAACTAAAATGTAAAATATATCTCATTATTTTTTTTCTAGACACTTTTAATATTTTACTTTTTGAATGATTTTATACGCATAAACTTCAAAATATCTATACTATACACTCTATTAGAAAACAGACTGATTAAAGGGGGCTTGTTATTTATGATTATCATCTAATCCTGTAAATAAAATAATAATAGAAATAATGAACCAATGTGTGCTTCTATTTTTTGCTTATGGTTTGAATTTTTATACATTATTCACATAAAAATGACTAACTATTTTACATTATTTTTTTATTTTACTGTGTCATATAAAAGTAAATATGATTACCTGCATTTGTAACAGACTGTATATATAAAATTTTCACCACACGTTATTCTAAAACCTTTATAACAATTTAAAAACGTCATCAAACATTGTTCATAAATAAAACACAAATTTAATAAACATGTAATCGAACTGCTCGCTTAAACTACTAAAACTATTAGAATATTAATAATAATTAAAAAAAACTGCTGTAGGTAGTAAAATCTTTGGCGATTTCTTCGACTATTAACTCGTGGATTGTTGCTTATATGAAAGTATCGCTATTGAATTTCAAAACTTTATTTGAATAAATAATTGATATTTTTCATATAAAAATGCTTTTGGTGTTATTAGTCAAATGCATTAAAAAGAGATGCTAGTTCATAAAAACAGAGCATGATGACAGAGCTTCATGAGTAAATGTAATATAGTAATGTGTTTCGTAATGCTATAAGAAAAAGTATATAATTTGTTAATATGATAAATAAAGTGACATTAATTTTTAAGGATTTTATGAATTACAAATTGAAAAATACAATTGAATAACGACATGATTTAACAATATCTTGTATTTTCTGAAGAAATAAAGTTCTATAATTTTTGCAAGGTCTTGGACACACTGATTTAGGAATACGGTTGTATGAGGTAGTTTTTTAGAAGAAATTTCTGATTGCAACTAAAGGTGAATTTCACTTTAAAAAAAAAGGATGTATTTCGCCCATTTTAAAAAGAGCAGGGTACTGCAACTTTAAAAAATGGCCTAGATTGAACAGTAAGTAATTGCAGAATTAATAAAAACAGCAAATAAATATAATTTAAGGTTGTATTCCGATCCAAACTGCTTATTTTCTAATTCATTTTAAAATTCATTTTTGCTCTCAAAAGTATCAAACTGGGAAATTCTCTTATTTAGAAACTACATAATGTGCCGTGCTTCTCAATTTTTTGATAAATGCAGAAAATACTGTATTAAACGCTGTCAAAGTTAGCGTTTTGAACCGAATTTTCCGAAGCGTGCAATCTGGGAATGAAAAAAAGGTTCATACTGAGAAAATAATTGTTTAAAAATCAAATTCTAATTAATTGAGCTGAAAATGAAATCACACGGCACGTTAAACATGTCTTCAAAAATCACTCCTAGCAAGTTTCATGTTTTTACTTTAAAAAATGAGTCTGAAAATGTCTCAGAAAATTTCGAGCTGTTGAGGGTGGAAAAACATTTTTTCGAATATACCCTTAATTAGTGGCACAAACAACAAAACAAGCAAATATGGTTTCCAGCTCATCTTGCATTTGTACAAAGGAATATTACTATTAATCTCCGACGCTTTGGACGGAAGCAAAGATGACATTTTATGGAATGACGGAGATTCTTCATACACCGATTCATATTACAATAGTGGTACTGCTACCTTCAGTGAAAGTGATTTATTATAAGAATTTTTTGTCAAAATTTTCACAAAGATTATTTGTAAATTTTACTTCTATGAAAATATTACTATAAAAAGAAAAATGGTATTTAATAAACAGCATATAGTTTGGAAACATATGATAAGTTACTAATTTTATTATAATGTGTTTTTTTATACCAGTAATGTTTTAGCATTAGAGTGTACAATATTGTGTAGTAGATTTCCCCGCATAATAGTCGCACTTAGACTTTCACAATGAAAAATTGGCAAAAAAAGTGCGACTATTACGCGAGTAAATACTGTAGTTGTTAGCTCCAATTTGCTGTAAATTTATTATTGCAAAAGCAGAATGAGAAAATATTACCTAATTATTCTTTTACTCTCAAAAGTTAGAAAAGAAAGAATAACTTGATTGATTAAAGATGAATTTCGTAAAAGCATCGCGAAAAAATGCAAATTTCTTCAAAAGATCATGAAAAAAAGCGAATTTAATCTAAGATTAGCAAATTTTGTCAAAATATTGTAGAAAAAACGCGAATTTCGTCAATGGACCGCATAAAAGGCGAAATTTTTAAAATAAATCGCGCAAATAAGGTGAATTTTGTCAAACGATCGTTAAAAAAATTCTAAATTTCTTCAAAAGGTCGTGGAAAAAAACGTGAATTTCATCTAAGAATCGCAATTTCGTCAAGAGATTGAAAAAAAACGTGAATTTCGTCAAAGGATCGCGAAAAAATGCAAATTTCGTCAAAAGATCGTGGAAAAAACGAATTTCATCTAAGAATAGCAAATTTTGTCAAAAGATTGTAGAAAAAACGCGAATTTCATCAATGGACCGCATAAAAGGCGAAATTTTGTAAATAAATCGCGCAAATAAGGCAAATTTTGTCAAATGATCGCGAAAAAAAATCTAAATATCTTCAAAAGGTGGTGGAAAAAAACGTAAATTTCATCTAAGAATCGCAATTCCGTCAAGAGATTGAAGAAAAACGTGAGTTTCGTCAAAGGATCGCGAAAAAATGCAAATTTCGTCAAAAGATCGAGGAAAAAAAGCGAATTTCATCTATCAAATTTTGTCAAAAGATTGTACAAAAAATGCGAATTTCATCAATGGACCACATAAAAGGCGAAATTTTGTAAATAAATCGCACAAAAAGGTGAATTTTGTCAAACGATCGCAAAAAAAATCTAAATTTCTTGAAATGGTCGTAGAAAAAAACGTGAATTTCATCTAAGAATCGCAATTTCGTCAAGAGATTGAAGAAAAACGTGAATTTTGTGAATTTCAAAGCATAGTGAAAAAAAGCGAATTTCGTCAAATGATAGTGCAAAAACATAAAATTTTGTCAATAAATCGTACAAATAAGGTGAATTTCGCCGAAGGATTTCGAAAAAAAAACGTAAATTTCAATAAAGTATCGTGAAAAAAACATTCTGAAATTTTTCTGTGAACTTCAGAATTTTTTTTTACTCATAATCATTCCTGCTTTCATTGCCATGGTGCATTGATTGAACTCGAATAGCGATTTCATTTTTCAATAAATATATTGCATCTTAAAGCTGTCACAACATTGTCATTGTAATCACATATTCGTCACAAAGTTAATGACAAAATCGTCACAAATTACACAATTTTCACAACATTGTCACTGTCGTCACAGAATCATCACAGTGTTAATGACAATTTCGTCACAAATGACACATATTTCACAAATTGGTCTCACAGTGACTTCACAAATTGGTCACAATGTGACGTCACAAATGAGCTCTAAAACGGCCATAACGACCTCACATTCTAGTCACTGTGACTTCACATCGACGTCACGTGACGTCACATCGACGGTCACAAAGTCACAGTGTGACTTCACAACGACGTCCCCGTAACGTCACCATGCCTTACGGGATGGTTCCTTTTTTTCACAGTTATATTTTTGTTAGATTTAATTTTAAGTATCCATATTAATGTTACAAACAAATGAAGACATATGAATAATTAGGTAACCGATTTCTTTGTCGAGTTTATGACAACGCTTTTTGATCGGTTTGTGCATTATTCCGCGATAGTGATGTCCTATGCATACTTTTCTATAGATGTTGCTTAACACGCTGATCGTAAATGTTGTATTCTTTAGTGGAAGCAAATGACGTCATTTTTTATAAAATAAAGGCGTGTGATTTAACTCTTACGATTGAAATATATTTTGAACTATCTATATTAATGTCCTTTTTTCCATCGTGGGTGACACTAAATTATGAAAAGTAACGGAATTCCTGTTTTTTAGCTTCTTGTTTAATTTTGGGAAGATGATACATTCAATGAATCAATTTAAGTATAATAGAAATATAATATTTAGTAACATAAATTTTTTAATATAAACATAAATGTTGATGCAAATAATCTAAATTCTTTTCGATAACTTTTCTTAACTTTATTAATGGTGTTCTCTCTCGCTCTCTATATATATATGGATGAATATAAATTTCTATGAGGCATACTTTCTTAAAATAAATAACATGTTTTAACATGAATGTCTCATATGCATTTTATTCTACGAAACTACTCAATGTCATCCATGTAATAGTTTGAGAACTGTTATAAAATCAGCAGAAAAACAGCTGATAAGTACCTTCTTCTAGAGAACTACTGAAGTGATTTTAATATATACAATTTTAAATATGTTCCGAAATCTTATTATCATTCGACAAGAAATAAAAACAGAAAATGCGATATTTATGCGTTTTTAAAACAATACCTTCAAATGAACTTTACTTAACCGGCATTTTCGTTCCAGGAATTTAAATCAGCAAAATAAAGTTAACTAATATAACAACAACAACAAAAAAATACTGAAATCTCTTCAGTAATTTCTAAGGAAATGTTCGTCAATATCAACTGATTTCAATAGGATTATAAAATTACTGCTTTCGCCCACAAAATAAACTTTCTATTTATAGTTTTAATTAATTTCAGTTAATAAAGTTATTGCAGTTATTCTGGCTAAGTTTATTTTAACTTGAAATAATAAATTACAAATCATTTTGCAAACTATAGAAAGTTTGCAATTTACTAAGAGGATACCTATTTGAATTAAATTTATGAGAATTTATGTAACTAAAGCGTATTTTGGGATGTTACACGCAGAAAATATCAATCTTCTCGGAGGTATTACGATAATACGAAAGTTTCATCCTGAAATATACTTCTTGTCGGATTTTATGATATGAAGATGAAATATTAAGCGACGAGATTGTAGTATTTCCTTATAGGAATGGATGCATAAAATGTAAATTCCTGCAAATATGTCTCTGAGAAATCACCAATACGATTATCTTTTTATAATACCTAATAGAAAATTATTTGCATTGAAATACTTAAATTATAAGTAACATATTAATATTTGGAAAATTTTCCAGCAATTAATTTAATTTGAAATTTGATTTTCATTTGAAATATAAGTAGCATATTTTCACATAAATTACAACATGGATATTATTCTAAACGATTTATGAGACTTTTTACTTCAATCTGTATAATACACTTTTTAGGAGTATCTTCTGTACTAAATCTAAAAAAACAGCAATTATAAAATTCATGCAAAGTATTCATTGTGTAAAGTACATATAGTGTAGCTTTAATTTCAGTTAATAAACTAAAATATGAATTGAAATATTAGATTGATTGAAATATTAGAAAGCTTGTAATTTCCTAAGAAAATTAGTGCAGTGTAAATTAATATGTTGTGGCCATCACAAAACTTCACTATATAAATCACATAAACAGCACTGATTGATATCAAGGTATACCTGAATCTGAAGTTTGATAAAAATTCGAGCATTAGTTCTTCAGATAGAGCTATAGTGGAAATTCTGAAAAATGCAGCAGCTCCACCTGTTGAGTGATTTGCACCAAAACAAAAAGAGCACTAATTCATTTCAAGGTATACCTAAATCTGAAATTTATTGAAAATTCAAGCATTAGTTCTTGAGATAGAATTATTGCGAAAATCGCAAAAAGTGTAACATAGCACCGCCACCTCATGGGCGATTTACACCAAAAAGTATAAAACGGCAATTTATGTCAAGGGCTAATTAAATCTGAAGTTTGATGAAAATCCGTGCATAAGTTCTGGAGATCGAGCTATTGCGGAAATCGCGAAAAATGATGCATAGCAGCGCCACCTATAGGGAGATTAACACCAAAAACCAATCAGTACCAATCTACATCAGAGACTAATTGAATATAGATTTTTATTAAGTTTCGCGCATTAGTTCTTGAGATAGAGCGCCCACAAAATCTGTCACATACAGACAGACAGACCGACTTACAGATTCACAAACAGACATTTTGTAAAAACTTTCTTTTCGGAATTTTTGACTACTAAAACGTATAAATCCCTCGAAAAGCGAAAAGCGATAATTTTCAAGAATCCAATGCTTTCTTCTTGTAAACATAGAATAATGTAAAAAAAGTCAAGTGTTTTTTTTTTAATCTACGAAAATATAACTACAAACAAAAATATACAATATCCTATTCCAAGTTACACATGATTCCGAACAGCGATCAAATCTTTGGAAACCTAAAAAAAAAATCCAATATATTTTCTTAACTTAAAGAATAATTTATTAAAAAAAAAAATGTTCTCATTTCTGCAACTGATTTTTGAAAAAGTTTTAGAGTCGTTTTTATAATATATAAATAATTTTTCTGAAACCAAAATACTTGTTATTAGGTGGCTATACGTTCTCAATTAAACATTTTCAGCTGTGTGTTTGAATTCATACACGTAAGGGTAAGGAAATGATATTATGTTTTAGGTTAATGTTAATGTAGTAAATTTATCATGCTTGTCAATAAAACGTATTTTTTTATCATGAAAAGTCTTCGTTGAGAATAGATACCATCCGCAAAACCTATATCTCTGGTTAAGAATACTCATTACAACAGTATAAAATCTAATTGGACAGGTTTCTTAAAATCAGCACAGCAATTTTTAGGTGCGTTCATAATTATATAAATACGTAGCGTCTACAGTCGTCGTTCGGTGTGTCCGTACTTCCTCATATGGCAGAGCAAAAACTAAACCATCAAATGGTCTGAAATTTTAATTACATAATTGTTGCAAAATTTTGTTGAGTCATTTCAAATTTTATGAAAATCGGATGCATAGTTTAATGACAGGGACAGTCAAAAGTTTTCCGCTACATTATGTCCAATGGGAAAAAAATATTTTAATTCCATTTTAATGATGTTACAGCCTTTCGAAGAGAATGAAATTTATATGTACTTATGAAGTGCACTAAAATATACATTCAGTACAATATGCAATGCAAAAAAAAATATTTATATTGATTTATGATGTTTATAAAAACAAATAATGCTGTTAAGAAATAACTCGAAAGAGGTTACTGCATATTTTATTTCGTGGTTATTTTGCAATTTCCTCTATTAAGAAACTTTTGTCTTTTTCTGCAGAGTAACGTACATCTTATTGTAGATGAATTATGTGACATTTTCCTTCCATTTGCTCAACACGAGTTCTGCACTTTAATTTAACACTAGCTATTTACAATTACACTGCAAAAAAAAAAAAAAAAAAAAAAAAAAAAAAAAAAAGAAAAAAAAATCTATAAAGTTACTAAGGATTTTCTAGCGAACTAGGATACCTAGGACATTATGTAACACAACAAAAAAATCATGTAACAGGTACATGTTTGCACTCTAAATCAAAAAAAAAAAAAAATAAGGTTGCTAAGAATTATTGGTACTACTTATTTAACCCTTCGACCAATTTCGCAAAATTATATAAATTGCCAAACCACTCTCCAAATTATACAAATTGACATAATTTTTATGTTAAATAACGAAATAACAAATAAATTAGTATAACATTAATAAAAATACAAATAAAACGTCGAAATAAAAATCACTTGATGACGTAAATGCATGTAACTTGCTTAAAGTCAAGTGAATGTGACATTTGCGATCAACCATTATTGGCATTTAATCATATAGTTTCCGAAAGATTTTTGGTCGACGGGATAACTAGTAGTACCGAATTATTTAGGAAAGTGGGGTGCCTAGAACTTTTTATCAGGGTTCTTACGGGTACCTCTATTTCCAAGGCAAAATATCAGTATTTTCTTATTAAAAAATAATTCAAGTTCAAACGTGCGAAATTTCGCCTTATTTCAGGAGAGATTATCTATAACAAAATACTGGTATTGAAGAAGTTTCCGGTTTGGTAATTCTAGAACCCGTACGAACCCTGTTTGTGTAACTGCAACAACAAAAATTCATATAATTGTCTCCAGGTTACGGATAAAATTTTAGTAAGCATACATATTTCTGTAGCTTTACATCTGTAGTATTGCACCTTTTTTCTACATTGTAGACACTTCATCTAACATATAGTATCAATATCTCTTATTAGAGATAAACGAATTTTGAAAATAATAGAAAACTTGTAATTTACTAACAGAATATCTATTTTGGAATACAATTGTGACAAATTACATAACTAAAGTGTATCAATGTCAGATGTTGACAGATTGGGGCCTTTTTTGTCGCCAGATTGTTGATTGTCACTGCTTTTTTGAAATAGAAATATTCTGCCTATTTAAAAAAAGATTAAAAAATCTAAGAAATAAGACGAATTATACTACTTTAAAAAAAGAGGTCACAGTCAAATAATGTAAATTAAAAAAGCCCATCTGGAAACACTGATCAATGTATATTATTCTCACAAACTATCTTCATCCAGGTCATTATTCATATAATAAGAAATTACCTAATAAAATATATTTCATGTCATATTTTAAGATATGAAGATGAAACATTATGCGATGATGTTTTAATATTTCATTATGATAATGGATTACATAATTTCTAATTCTTTGCCAATGTGTTTTATTAAAAGCATCAATGACTTCATGTTTTAAACTTAATAAATTTAATGATTTGCATAGAAACACTTAAAAAAATAATGTGTTTTTACGTAACTAATTAATTATCTAACGTCTTATAGCTAACGAATTACGTAACTTTTTGCTTCCATTCATTTACCATAATTTTTAAGAATGTCTTTTGAAAATCAGAAATATATTTTTCAGCTGAAAGCGATTACATATTAAAACATTTTTAAGCTGTTTCATTTGCACTATAGGGAATTTTAGCATGCAACTGTATTATTTATTTTAATGATAATATATTTTTTATAATCATAATATAGATTTAAAATCCATTCAGCTATATCCAGTTAGTAACTTCATGAAAATATAGTTATAATAAACTAGAGAAATGGAATTCTGCTTTTTCAGAATTTAGTGTCGCCCACGATGAAAAAAAAAAAAAATAGATAGATAGTACAAAACATATTTAAATTTTAAAACTTAAAACACACGATTTATTTTATATAAAATTACGTCATCCGCATCTGCTGAATAATTCCTCATTTGCGATCCAGTATTAAACAACATCTACAGTAAAGTACGCATTGGACGTCATTATCGCTAAATAATACACAAATTCAAAAAAAGAGAGAGAGAGATCGTCATTAAAGAAACTAGACAAAAAAGTGGCTATCTGATGGATACACTTTCATTTGTTAGTAATATTAATATAGATAATTAAAATTAAATTTAGTTTATAATAGCTCCTTTTTTATCAGAAATCATTCATTTATATTTTCCCAAAATAGCACGTATTTTAATTATTTTTTTTCTCCATTTTTATGCGGAAATGCAACAAAAAAATATAATTGCTATTTCCCGACAATTTTTTCTTTACTTCAGCAAAAAATGGAGTATTTGCGTTGCCATGACTAAACAAATGACGCTAAAAACTACAAAAAAATTAATATCTAAAAAATAAGTGGAGATTCAGTTTTCAAACAAATTGCATTTAAAAGTACTCTTTTTTCCAATACGACGGTATAAAAATTGAAATGCGGTGCTTAAAAGTTTAAAATTGCAGTAGGTTATTTAACAGTACAATGATACATCTGCTTTGTATTACGGCTGGCTTATACAGCGGAACGTTATTTTTTGAAGACGACACTTTAATAGGTGGGACAAAGAAATAGCATATGAGGAGCTAATAAAATAAAAAGTTCAGTTAATAAATTGAAATTCCAAATTCCATAAAACTTGTAATTGACAAAGTGAACAGGTCATTGAAATGTGTTTCAAAGGAATTATGTAACTCAAGAATTTATGTAAATATCTCTCAGTCAAGAGATATCAATCTTTACGAAGTTCTTTGTTCAGGTAATAAGAAAGTTACCTTCTGAAATAAATTCACTTTAGGTTTCAAGATATGAAAATGAAAGAGTATGTGAACATATTTTAGAAATTCAAAATTTAAGAGTCTACAGGTTGGTTATAATTAAACTTCCCCTATATACGGCATCCTACAGCGCAAACGGGTGAACGGAATGCAACGAAATTTTGGTATATAGACTATACACGAGATGCGCTCACGGAATTTCGAAAAAAAATTTAGTTCCAAAATGTCCACCAAAGACCGCCTTCTCCGGAAAAAAAAAACATTACATTTATCACAATAAACGGACAAAACGGAATACAGAAAATATATTAACAATCCAGAACAAGAATTATGAGTAATAAAATGTAAAGCCAGCTGTTTTGGCCGTTTATGAGTTAAATTTAATGTTTTTTTTTTTCGGAAAAGAAGCCCTCTGGTGGACATTTTGGAGCTTTTTTTTTTTTTTTTTTTTTTTGAAATTCCGTGAGCGCATCTCGTGTATAGTCTATATACAAATTTCATTGCATTCGGTTCACCCGTTTGCGCTGTAGGATGCTGTTTATAGGGGAAGTTTAATTATAACCACCCTGTATATAAATATTAAGCTATCGTACGTGGCACAGAAATGACGATTATTTGTTAATTGGTTAATGGGAACGCCCGACTGAAACGCATCTCATTGGTTATAGAACTGCATTTAATTCATCCCCATACTTATAAACGGAATTACCATAGGGGGGGGGGGGGCATGTTATGTCGCCAAACACCGCCAAGTTTGTCGCCACCATGGCACTATATCGCCAAATTTGGCGACCAAAATGAGCCACCAAAAGTGACGCAAACTTGGCAACATCTCAAATATTTCGCCAAATTCCCGTAGACTACCGTTGTAAACAAATGGGGTTTACTTGCTTTCAGAAAATCAAAAAATTGAGATATTTTAATGCAACAAATCTAATATTAGCTTAATGGTTTATATTAATTATATTTAAGGGAGTCCAAATAAATTAAATTATGAATAAAAGTAACATGATACAATGCTTAGCATGCTATCTCATATCTCATATCTCTATCATGAATTTTAAGTGAGACCAAACTGGTCGCCAAGGGCGTCTAGTGCGTTTATAAAATCCAATGTTTTTTTAAATTTCCATAAAATCCTCAATCATGTTTTCTCTCTGTATATATTAATACAAGAAATGAAAATCATGCATCATGCATAGACTATGGAAATTTTATCCAAAACTAACAGGATAATATTAAGAAATTTATTGTTTTCCTAGAATGAAATGAAATATCAAAATAAGCAACTTAGAAAACACAAAACTCAGCAAAAATCTATTTTCGTCATTGCTGTCCATATCCGACAATGTGTAAAAAAGTGTTTCGTGTAGCCCCGTAAGCGAACTATAGAATTCCTATGGAACACTTAATACACTGAAAATTAGAACAGTGAAGAAATGCATACCACAGCGGCAAAAGCACTTTCAGCTATTATCAATATCACGCAGTACTTTTTTGTGTGTCTCTGTAAATGAACTATACACTTAATTTAATACTTTAAATCAATAAGGAACATTCTGTAGCATACCGCAATAACAATTACAGTTTTATGCCAATCCGAGTGTAATTACGAGAGTCAGAACTCGGTCAGACAGACTGCAGACAGAGAATAGACAGACGGCAGACAGACAGACAAAAAAAAATCCAATTCATAAGCACTTCTGGACTATTTTGGAAAATGTTTAAAAATGAATTTTCACAGAACTAATTTAAAAAAATAAATAAAAAAAAGAGTCTAAAAGTAAAACGGTTATAGTACATTCTATCATTCAGGAATCTTAGATTGAGACAAAAAGATGTAACATATCGAAGCATGCCTTAAATATCGTTACAAATAGTAAGAAATAGTGAAAATACTTTAAACTTGTCGGCCAATCCTAAAACATTCATGTATCTCATGTATGTTAATACTTCAAAATTTGCTGTATCAGTGCTAAAATTGAATGGCAATCTATGCCCATCATGGGGATTCTAAACATATAAAATTCCGTGCATTAATTCTTGAGATATGACTATGACTAAAATCGTGTAAATCCTGCAGAATACAACATAACAGAGCCACCTATTGGGTGATAAACCACAAAATCTAATCACGGAAAACATATGTCAACGTCTAACTGAATCTGAAATTTGATGAAAATTTGTGCATTGGTTTTTGGGATTGAGCTATTGCAAAAATAGTGGAAATCCAGCATAGCAGCGCCACCTATTGGGCGTTTAACACCAAAACCTAATAAGCAAGAATTTGTGTCAACATCTAACTAAAACTGAAGTAAGGTGTAAATTCGTGGATTAGTTCTTGGGATAGAGCTATTGCGGGAGTCGTCAAAAATGCCGTATAGCAGCGTCACCCAATGGTCGATTTACACCAACACATAATCAGCACCGAAATTTATCAAGGTTAACATGAAACTGAAGTTTGATGAAAATTCGTGCATCAGTTTCGGGGGCAATGCTTGGGATAGAGCTGTTCCGGATTTCGTGAAAAATGCTGCATAGGAGCGCCATCTGTTAGACGATTTACTCCAAAAACTAATCAGCAGCAAATTATATGAGAAACTAAATGGATATAAATTTATATTAAATTCCGTGCATTAGTTGTTGAGATAGAGCACCCACAATATTTGTGCAACATACAGACAGACAGACACAGTCACAGACTCAAACCTGACATTTTGTAAAAACATGGTTTTTTTTTTTCGGGATCTCTGATCCTGTAAATCCGTCGGAAGTCAAAAATTTTAACGAATCTAATACTTTCTTCTTGTAAAGCTAGAACGAAATAAAAATACAGTTGAAGTTTGGTGTTAAGGGACAAGAACTGGGAATGTCGATGTTCACTAAAGAAAGAACGACAAATAACGTTCATCTAGCGCCTGTGATTATCATAGTTAACACTCCATAAACTTCATATGTTCTCATTGTGCCCAGCTACTCCCTTTATGTATGTATACTATGTAGGAAAGGATTGTGCGTGAACCTGTTGACTGGTTTCTAACTTCTTTTGCGTGACAGATCCTATTCTCTGTCGTTTCGCTAACTTTCGTAGCTATGATAGCTACGTATTAAGCTATATTATCATTAGCTATAGTAGCTCACCCTTATTCTGATTGTCATGGTTGTTCTATGCAGTGATTGTTCTAATAATGTTTCTGTGGCCGGCTAACTAGCATAAATACTGGAGTACAAGCTCCATTCAACCGATTTTGTCGGATCCTGTCACTCGTGGCAATTTGAGAAATTTTTCGCAGAGTTTTTTAATTCCCCGTGTGATTAAGCGAAAAGTCGTCTTTAATTGCAGGTTTAACTAGATTCTTGAGCCAAACAGTGTTATGTTGCGAAATGTTTGAATTGATATTTTCTATTTATGTACGCAAAATTAACAAATGACTATGAAATTATTTATTTTACTTTGTGCACGTGGTTTTCGGCTAATGCCGATGTGATAATTTATTTTATTTGTTACACTCGCTTATTGCTATAGCTTTTTATTTTATATCATTTTATTTATTATTATCTCACGACGGTGAATGGCTGAATGATTAAAATTATAAAAATAAAGAAGGTAACTTTTTGTTTAATTTTAAAATTTTATAGTTTATCTTCGATCATTAAGAGCGGAGATGCTGTACTTTAACTGCAGACAGACAAATATAATTAACTAGACAACAGAAATTATTTTTCAGAATTTAGTGTCGCCCCCGATGAAAATATATATATATATATATGTATATGTATATAAATATAGATGCATAATACAAACATGTTTCAGTTTTAAGACTTAAAAACACACGCTTTTATTCTATATAAAATGACGTCATTCGCATCCTCTGAAGAATTCCTCATTTACGATCCACTTTTAAACAACATCTACAGTAAAGTATTCATATGAGGTCACTATCGCTTAATAATACACAAATCCAAAAAAAAAAAAAACAACAAACAGATGTCACTCAAGAAACTCGACAAAAAAATCGGCTATCTGCTCATTCATATGCCTTCATTTGTCTGTAATATAGATAATTAAATTAAATATATTGTTTAAAATAGCTCCATGTTTTATCAGAAATCATTCATTTATATTTTTTCAAAATAGGACGTATCTTAAGTACATTTTTTTTTCAGAATTTATGGAAAAATGGCAACAAAAACTTATAATTGCTATTTTCCAACTTTTTTTCCTTTATTTTCTACAGAAATAGAGTTGCCAAAATTAAACAAATGACGCTAAAAACTACAAAAATATAATATCTCAAAAATAAATGAAGATTCAGTTTTCAAACAAATTGCATTTAAAAGTTTTTTTTTTTTTTTTTCAATACGGCGGTATAAAAATTGAAAATAGGCGATGCTTAGAAGTTAAAAAATTTGCAATAGAGTATTTAACAGTGCAAGAATACATCTGCTTTGTTTTAATTCTGGCTTATGCAACGGAACATTGTTTTTTGGAGACGACATTTTATCTGCTGGAGAAAGAAATAGCATATTGGAGGCTAATAAATCCGTTTAAAATTTGTTTGAAAGTGTTCAAATTTAAAAGTATAGTTTAACGTCCTTAGCATCTTTTGTTCAAAATCACTTAAAAATGGAAGAGGACACTATTTTAATATATATAGAGGATACGCAATCATATTTCACATTCATGCTTGTAATACAAACTAATTTCTCTTAGGATTAGTTTTAGTTTGATAAAATAAAAAAATACTCTGCATTTATTACATTTTTTTTTCCCAAATGAAAACCTATTTTCACTTTTTACGCACTATCAATCTTATGCACTGATTGTTATCATTATTATGCTCGCTCAACCAAGATATAGCAATTTATCACTCTAAAATGTAATTCCATTTTGTTCTATCGCCCGCTCAAATACTTATAAAAATCATTTCTCATATATTATTCAAGATTGTTGGCAGTATATAGAGAAGTACTCTATAATATTAGTTCCTACAGTAATACGCAAAAAATGTAAAAAGAAAGGCAATAACGTGAAATTGGACTAAAAGTCATGCATCAGCCATACATTATGAAACACTTCCTGACTCGAAAAGAATATTACAAAAAATATATATAAATAAATTCAGAAGCAAAACGCAATTTTTCACCTTGATTTAACCCTCTACTGCCCATGGTAGCATATTTGCTACCATAAGTTTAGCTTTAATTTTTAGCACGAAATTTTATAAATAATGTCTATTTTAAGTGATTAAGTCATTACAGCAATAACTGCACCTTTAGGTAATATTAGGTATGGCATTTGAATGCAGATGACAGCACTAAATAAGAAAAAAATTACTTTGAAGAAGCATGTCTGATAAAAATGGTAAAATGGGATTTACAGTGGGAAGTTTTTGCTAATTTTTCAAATATTTTATTGTGATAAAACTAAATACACATGCTATATAGTTATACAAAGAATTACTGCTATTATCTGCACAAAAAAGTTCAATGTAGGTTTGTTTTTTAATGGTAAAATGAGTACTTAAAATGAAGGTAGCAAATCTGCTACCACGGGCGTTAGTGATCATGAACCCGTGGTAGCATTTTTGCTACCATGTTCTTTTCACAAAAAATTTGTATTTCTTAGTATTAGCTTTGTACTTTAGTTACTTGTTTTACTTTTAATTCACATGATCATGTCATCAGGACCTGGGCAATAACACGCGGGGCCTTGGCAAAACACTCAGCGGGGCCCAATGTCTTTGAGTGTAATATTTGAGTAATAAAAATCATTTTTAAAAGTTGTATATGTCATAGAGAAATTTATAATATACAGTATAAAATGTATGACAAGTAACATGCCGTTTATCTCACTGCTTATATGTATAATTATTTTTAATTTCTAAAAATCTTCTATCCATTAGAATATTTTAAATATTTATTTTTTGCGTTTATCTTTTACTGTTGATATCACGATCCTCAAATCTATACATTATTCGGCAATTATATCAACTTAGGCTGCAAGGAATAAACTTAATGCTAACATTTTTCCAAAAAAATATTTAATGTCGAATTTACAGCCATAATATTGTTATTTTACACAGAGATAACGTTATCTTGGATTTGTTTTTTGATACGCTTGGGGTCCGGTACAGCCGCCCCATTTGTCCGATGGTTGCGCCGGCCCTTCATGTTATTAAATAAATCCGAAAGAAGTTAAATGAAATTTAAAATTAGAGGTTTATTATATGCAAAATTATATGTAAAAGTTGACTATGTATAATTATTACTATTATTATAGCAGCCATCTACGTCGAGTCACGTATTTCAAAGACGCAGAGAGAAACAAATATTTGCTTAAGTAGAAGATATTATAGCTTTTGTAGATGAATTGGAAAGTGACTTGTCAGGATTATCTGAAAGTGAGAGTGACGATGAGTATTTGCCCCCTCAAAGACACGATGTTGGCTATGAGGAAAGATCAGATGATGAAGAATCTGAAGAGGTGAATAACTTAAATGAAGAAAAAGATAGAAATTTGTTGAATTTTGGCGAAAGTACTCTAAAGAAAGAATGTAATAATCTTAATAAAAGAATCGTATGGAAGAAAAAAGAACCAAATCTGTTGACTGTTGCCGATGATGACGACTTTCCGGATCCAATAGAGCGTCTTCCGTCTCCATTACATTATTTAAAAATGTTTATATTAACCAATATGATCAAATTATTGGTATCAGAAACAAATTTGTACAGTGTTCAAGTAACAAGGAATTCAATTATGTTGATGGAATATGAAAAGGAGCAAGTTTTAGGTATGTACATTCAAATGGGACTTGTTTAAATACCACATATTAGAGGATACTGGAAAGATGGAATAAGGTCTGAACAAGTTGCTGGAGTCATGTCTCGAAACAGATTTGAAAATATTTTAAGATATATACATTTTGTTGATAATTTAAATGTTGATGATACTGTGCGACTTGATAAATGTTGGTAATTGCGCCCATGGTTATCTATGTTGTGGAATAACATGCTATCAATACCAGAAGAATGTAAGCAGTCGATTGATGAAATAATGATCACATTTCGTGGGAGAGTCCACATGAAACAATACATGCCACAAAAGCCTCGTAGTAAATGGGGATTAAAATTATGGTCTAGGTGTGGATAATTCGGTATTTGCTACGATTTTGACGTCTATACTGGACAGTCTAAAGGACATTATTGGGAACAAACTGGTTATGAATTAGGATTAGGAGCAGGTATTATTTTACAACTATGCAGCACACTGAAAGCTCCAGAGAAAACTACAATTTCTTCACCGGAATTAACCTGGTAAGAGAACTGTCGAAGAACAGAATAAGCTTCATAGGGACTGTGAAAGAAGACAGATTGATGAAGTGTAAATTAAGAAATGAGAAAGAAATGAAGAAAAAAGGAAGAGGATCCATTTACTACTCGGTAGCATCTATAAACAATTTTGATGTTATAGCAGTGAAATGGTTAAATAAAATGTCAAAAATGCGACGTATTCCTATGTATAAACAAGGAAAGAAACTGTTAAAAGGCCTACCACATGTAAAAATAACAGCTTTTTCAAAAAATAAAATTAATTTCTAATATGGTGAAATTCTTCATTTTTCATCCTAATCTGCCCATGGTAGCATATATGATACCATACAGAAATCCTTTAAAATATAACAAAATCTTAATTTTTTAAATATTTTTATTTTATTTGACTCCCAACAGCATAAATAGGACAAAAAAATATTTTTTTCCATAGCAATATCTTGTAGTGGGCAGTAGAGGGTTTTAAGCATAAAATATATAATGTGAACTTTAAAAATTTCACTGTCTTACTTAAAAGGTGACTAAAATAATGAAAAAGATGTTACAAGTTAAAAAATGTACATTTTATTTAAAACTTCCTAGTACTTTCAAGCCTATTCCAAGCTCATCATCAGAGAATATTTTACTAACTAAATGTTAAAAAGCAGTAAACCAACATTTAAAATGCACACAAAAAAATAAATAAATAAAAGAAAAAAATATAAAATGCAACGTTTAAAACAGCTGTTTGCTGCTTTTCACGCATTATTTGTGCATTTTAAACGTTGGTTTACTGCTTTTTAATATTCCTGCACAAAGGTTTTAATTGCTATTTTAACTAAATGTTGTTTATTTATACAAATGCGTCACTTTGTTTTGAAAATGAGAGAGCCAATAATTATTAGGGTTGAAAGTAGAAGTAGCAGTTTGTGAGATTAAATATAATTAGAGAAAATATATACTATTATTAACTGCAGTTCCATTTATATTTAATGACATCTTTCTGTTCTCATACTTTATGAGAATGTCATTGGCCACCTTATTCACTGGATATGAATCCGTGCGATTTCTATATTTGGGGTCACATGAAAGACCTTGTGTATAAGGAGAAGCCGACAGACCTCAACAGCCTCAAGAAATTCATTAATGACTCATTTGCAAGCATTAAAAGAGAAACACTTGAACATGTAACTGATTACTTTGTGACTAGGTTGCCATACTGTATCGCCTCTGGAGGTTCTCACTTTGAAAACCTTGTGCATTAATTACCTTTTCGACGTTCCTATCAATTAAAAAAAAATTGATGTGCTATCTGCAAAGATTCTTGTGTTATTTCATTTTAAAGTTGTAGGTTAATTAGAAGATACCTTGTACTTGTGAAATATAATAGATAGACGTACTATAACACTATATATAGATACCAAATTATTTTTAGATACACATTTATCAAATTCCTGAAAATAGTTACAGATGTTTATTTATTTTTAATAATGTGTTCATTTTAACTATAAATTATTATAATTTTTGTTAGTGAATCAAATTAAAATTTTGAAAAGTGTATTTTGAATACTAAGTAAGTATTCTTCAAAAAATAAATACTATTATATTAAATAAAGACATTGCAGAAAAACATTCCTTCAGATTTCATTATTGGCTTTCAAATAATTATAAAATTGAAATTTTCTTAATAGTAGGGTTAACAAAAAAATACTATCAATGGTTAATATTGTAAATTACAATCGATCTAGATTTTCTCAACAGGGTGACATAAAAATTAAAACGAAAATAGAAGAATTATGGAGAATTTTTAGAAGGGGATTTAACTATATTAGATTCTCCCGTGATATCCTAATTTTATGGTTTTATAATGACTGTTTAATGACATTTAATTATGTTTTTATAATTAGTTTTGAAATTGCAATTAATCGTGGTAATAATATTTCTCACATTTATCTAATGTATATTAAAATAGCTTTGGTGTATTTTCTAAAAATAGTACATTTACTTCTCCATTAAGTATTACATATTAATCCTACTTAATATTCTTTTATAAATGTTTGGCGTATATGTATATATATATTAGATTTAAGAATATATTCTTTAAAATTTATTGAATAAAAAAAAGAAAGAACGAACGAAAGAAAAAAAACATAATGACTTTAAAATACATTATTGAGTATGCAGCACTTTCATTAGGAGGCTTCGTCACCGAAAAGAGATATTGAAAATGAATTTCGGATTTTTTTAGTTAACGTGCTCTGCTAAAATAGCAAGAATAATAAAGAAAAAGTTATTCAGTCATATAATTGGGGCAATGTGTTTTGTATATATCTTAGAAAAGTAAGTAAGTAAAAATAATCATAATATGCACTGGAGAGGTAAATTATAGGAATAAATTCAACAAGAATAA
Source organism: Maratus speciosus (assembly GCA_963932465.1). NCBI lineage: Eukaryota > Metazoa > Arthropoda > Arachnida > Araneae > Salticidae > Maratus > Maratus speciosus. The sequence continues at coordinate 437,503,383 of OZ010800.1, forward strand.
AAAATCATACAGCGGAAATAATTTCGAAACGCCTTCCTACAATTACAAAATTGTGTTAAGAAATTTCATTTTTTCCTTCAATAAATAGAGATACAATAAGAAATTTCGAAGATGAGAAAACAAACTTATTAAAAATTTATTTTCAACTATTCCTGTCCATATCCGGTAATGCGCGCCAAATCTTTCGTGTAGCCCTTATTCAATCTGTATAATTTATACACAACGCCTATTGCATGCAAATTTAGATAAGTTTAAAAATCCGTACAACCAGTGCCATTTTCAGCAACTATCTCTCTTATTCAATTCTGGAACCAAATTAGTTTGTGTCTCTCCGTAAATAAACGACAAATACTTACGCACCCCATAATATATAGAAAACATCTTGTAGTTTACTTCAGTTATTTCATTATGTTTGAGGTGAATTAAATATACATAACATGTATTAAAATACAAAATGTATATATGAATAAACATATATCGTTGGAAATGTCACATTTACCTTGAAAAATAGCGAAATAAAATCAAACAAAAGTTTGCATAAAAGGTGCATTTTATATAAAAGATGTTAGTACATATTATTATTTTTTAACCTTTTTTAAAAACTTAAAAAAACTTAAAATAAAAACTTAAAAAACGTTGACAATATTCGCGCCGAGCGCTTTCAATCAAAACCTTGATCATCTTCACGGCAGCTTTGCGTACTGACACGTCTTAATCGTACTTTCATCCTGCAAAATGCACTTCAAACTAATTTACCCATTTTATCATACAGTATAGGAATCCTAGAGTCGCTATAAAAAAGTATAAATATTATTTATTCGATATTGTTCCACATCACAGTTATGCATATTAATTTCATTATGTTTGAAATATGATAACAACATTCAATCGTTTTATTCAGAATAAGAGGTAGAAAATTAGGGCCTAGAATGTAAGAATAAGCCCATCATTTCAAACAGACACTTATGATCTGTCCTCTGATTTATACGAAGAAATCGGATCTCCTTCTGACTCCTCTCAGAATGGAACGGACAATCGGAGTTCACTAATAATTATTTTACTTACCCATCATACGTAGTATAGGGCCAGTCTTGTAATCGTTTTAAAAATCGAAAAAAAAATTGACGGATTTACTCGTTTCAGACACTGGAGATTCCGAAAAACATATTTTTAGAAAAATTTTTTTGCACCCGCCTGTCTATGTGTGTGTTCGCTGTGCGTGTCTGTGTGTCCGTAAACGCTCTATCTCCCGAACAAATTAAGATAGAGACTTGGAATTTGGTATGTACTTAATATTTAATAATGGGAAGAAGTATATTGAATATAATTAACCTAGATTATCCGGAACTATTTTTTTCGGACTCTCGAAATTTTCGTTCTGATAAAAGTATATAAAAATCTTCGAAATTGTTTATTTTAAAGAGTGGACATAAAAGACAATAAAAATAAAAATTGCATAAAGAATGAAGTCGATCGGATAATTAGTTTCCGAGATATTTGTAAACATATTTTTTTAACTCTTCGATTTTCCATGACCCTATATTTCATTCAAATTCCAATTCATAGATGTATTTTAATTGAAACTAAGACGCTAAATCCGACGCAGTAAACTGTTAGTAAATATGATTAAAATTTTCGCGGTCATAAGGATATTTCTTTTACGCAATTTGGTGCTACTCGATTATCCCTTCGACCTAAAAACTATCGCCAAACTATAAGATTAAATGTATATATAAATATTATACAGACATACACACAATAATTAAAATAAACCCAACTGGAGTGAAAAATTAGTCAGAGACAGCAATCGAACCCGGGACCACAGTATACAAGACTGCTGCTCTAACCACTGAGCTACTCCGGCCGATGCCTGAGTCTGCAATTTCTCACTAATAAACCATGTTGGGGAAGTCACCAGCCATCTATGCGATAGCCTTGGATGACCGGACAACGATGAATAAATTTTACTATTACATCGATCTACGATAAATATAATAAAACAAACATACTACAATATATATTGCACACATACACATATAAATAACGTCTGCATTCAACAGTTAAAGGTATATATAAATATTATACAGATATACACACAATAAATACAATAAACCCCACTGGAGTGAAAAATTAGTCAGAGCCAGGAATCGAACCCGGGACCACAGTATACAAGACTGCTTCTCTAACCACTGAGCTACTCCGGTCGATGCCTGAGTCTGCAATTTCTCACTAATAAACCATGTTGGGGAAGTCACCAGCCATCTATGCGACAGCCTTGGAGGACCGGACAACGATGAATAGATTTTACTATTACATCGATCTACGATAAATATAATAAAACACACATACTACATTTATTTACTTATTTATATACATATATCATACTACGTTTATTTTATTTATTGTGTGTATGTCTGTATAATATTTATATATACCTTTAACTGTTGAATGCAGACGCTATTTATGTGTATATGTGTGTAATATATATTGTAGTATGTGTGTTTTATTATATAAGATTAAATGCCTATAATGGCTTACACTAAATGTCACATTCACAAACACATTACACTTGTTTGTTACGTCATCAAGTTATATTAATTCGACGTTTTATTTGTATTTCTATTAACTTACAACTAATTTATTAGTTCTTTTGTTATCTAAAATAACAATTATGCCAATTTGTATATTTTTGCGAGTAGTTTGGCGATTTATATAATTTGTCGAAATGAGTCGACGGGATAATCGAGTAGTATCCGCAATTCAGCTATAGGGCATTACTATGTATTAAAGATATTTAAATATACGTTTAAATTTTATTTTTGAATTGCAATGCTTTTTATAAATAGTTTAAATATGTTTTATTTTCATATTTTATACTAAGCAATTCCATGATGGGTAAGTATTACGGTGGCTCCCAACGACTAGTTTTACTTATGAAGAAATGAACCATTGTGTATACACTGTCACTTTGATCTCTTCACTTTCCATCATTTTTCACTGACTGTTCGAGCCTACGGCACTTGTGTAGAATGTATTCTGTACACCAAAAGGAAACAAGGAAGTTTGAAAAGTTGTATGAAGCGCCTGTTTCTAACGTCAAGTATTGATTAGATATCAACACCTACATTGGTTACACTATGAAACGAGAAAGAAAAATCATGCGTCAAGCATGGGTTATGAAATACTTTCCAACACTTCCAGAATATTTTAACGAAAATTCACAAATTAAAAAGCTAATAGAGATACCTAAACAAACATCTTAGAAAACTCAAGATACATTGAAAAGCAAGATTTAAGGGGTCTTGTACCTTTTAAACGCGTCGAAAATTAACGAAAAACTTCAAAGTTTGAATTAGCCTATCTTCAAAACATTTTTATGTACAAACATTAAATTTTGGATATTGATTAAACAGATCGTGCTTTGTAATATACTACCAACAGAAATTTATTAACCCTTTGCAGAATATGTGTATGGTTGAAATCAAAATAGCTCTTTTCTTTTACTCAATAAGTCATTGCGCGCATGATATCTTGAGAAAGTATGTATGGATTGTCATGAAATTTCGTAAATATACTAAGCAAATATGTGTGTTTAAAATGATCTACTTTTAAGTATTTACAATGGTAATATTTTTAGTTATGACTATTTTTATTCAATAAAAATACATTTTTTTTTTTTTTTTTTTTTACGAAAATATTTTTTTATATAGTTAATGAAATTATTTTAGCCTAAGAGTAGATCATTTTAAACGCACATATATGTTTAGTATCTGTACGGAATTTCATGCCAATCCATGCATACTTTCTCAAGATATCATGCGCGCAATGACTTATGAGCTAAAAAAAGAGCTATTTTGATTTCAACCATTCACAAATTCTGTAAAGGGCTAATAAATTTCTAATATTACAAAGCAAAATCTGTTTAATCAATATCCAAAATTTCATGTCTATACATAAAAAGGCTTTGAAGATAGACTAATTTAAACTTTGAAGTTTTTCGTTAATTTTCGACGCGTTTAAAAGGTACAAGACCCCTTAAACAATAACTGTTCATTTTCGGAGAGGTACTCCAATTCTTTTGTGCAGATTTGTATATGATCAACAGATTTGTAGATATTCACAATGGTTCTCTAACATTTAGTTTAGTTAAGAAAACGCACAACACATTGGAAAATACATCTTAAGCAATTTCTACCAATAGACGGAAACGTACTTTAATTATTTTGTAATGCCCTGCATGTGATCTACTGTTTTCTATATACGCCACATAATAAGCTGAAAATTAATTCAGGCAAAAATACGCTTAAAATTACTGAAATCACACTTCCGGGGATTATTATCCATGGCTGCCATATATCCAATTTTTTGCATCGCCCTGTATATTATTTATATTCTACAGCATCTCTTAGTACATCACATGTAATTGAGCGCAAAAATGCATAAAAAAAACAAACCTTTAAGCAATTCACGCTCATTCTCAGTAAAACTAACAAATTCTTTTGTATATCCCTGTATATGGTCTATAGAATCCATACACCCCACTTAGTGTGAAAAAATTTTGTTTAACTAAAGGAGCATACCATAACTGAAAAAGCACTTTCAGTATCATCCTTATTAGGCAATACTTTTTATACAATTTTGTATTCGAAAATTTTATGCTTCCCTGTAAATGAACGGTAAATGCGATGCACAACATATTCTACCAAGCATATTGTAGTAAACCTCAATAATCACTTTCTTCATGTTTGAAGTAGCGCAACGTAATTAAAATACGCTGCGAACAGCTTTTCTTCGAAGATTATTTTAGAACACTTTTGTATGACCCTATAAATGAATGGTAAATGCTTTGTACCTCATTTTATGCTGAAAGCATGTTTTAGTGCATCTCAGCAATTCATATCAATTTCATTGTTTATGACAGAGTAAAATCATTAAATACACCGCAAACAATTTTTCTTCATAGTATATCAAAATATTAGTTTTGCGTGCTCCTGTATGCGTACTGTCAGCGCTACACCAAACATATCCTATAGACAGCATCTTCTAATGCACCCCAATAATACATATGAATTTTATTATGTTTAAAATTGTGTAACACTATTAAAATACACCTCAAATGATTTTTCCCCTAGATGATAATTTAATGTAATGCTTTTGTGCGAACTGCAAATGAACTATGTATGAAACACACTTCATTTTCAATACCGAACATGTCATGGTAAACCATAATAAAGTATATCAATTACGTGTAAATCCGAGCATATTTAACTCTTTGAGCTCTAGGGATGAATTTCTTCAAAATGCCTAAATGTCACATTGGCACCATTATTTTGTAAGCAAAAGATTCGGCTTATAATATACACAAAAAAATGCATTGATCAATTTTCAAATAAATTTTGTTAATTATTCCGGTGCCAATGTGACATTTGGAGATTAAAATTAAGTTGGAACAAATTCACCCGTCTGAGCTCAAACGATTAAGTATGTTAGAGCACGGACAGACGGTAGACAGAGAATTTGAAGTCGTAAACACATTTCAACTACATTGGAAAGTTTTAAAAAGGTCAAATGTTTCTTAACCCATTAAGATTCGGTAGAAATTAAAAGTCTTGATTTGAACCCTAATTAACAGGATCATACTTTAGGGGCGGTCCCTAAATGATGTCACACTTTTTTTCCTTTTTAAACCCCTCCCTCCCCCTTTGTCACAAAGTATCACACTTCACCATACCCCTCCGCCCATTGTCACATGTGCCGCTATATTACATAAATATATACTAGCAGTTCAGAAACAAAACACTACGTTATAGATCATATTTAAAATTATATTTTTCAACTTTAACTACGTGTTTTAATACCATTTGTGAGCATAACAAAAAAAATGATTCATGTACTTATTTTGTATGAAATAAGATTAAGATTTATAACAAAAATGTAATTAATATACAATTAATATACAATAGTAATAAAATATTAATACGAAAGAGCAGTTGAAAATAGTTGTATTTTGGAATTTGAAATGGAATTTAATATATTTGGCTTTAAATCTACTTTATAAACAGAAATTACTTTCATTTCAAAATAACTTCAAAATTTAATCTGCTGATTTTTAATGCTTTTATTTTAAACAAAATGTGTGATGTGACATTTCTTCTTACCCCCTCCCACTCACTTGTCACAAACTGTCGAAATTTCACGAACCCGCCTCCCCCCCCCCCCTCTCTAATAGTGACATCATTTGTGCACAGCCCGTTATTCAAAAACAGTAAGAAAAATCATGCGTACAGCATAGATTATGAAACACTTTCCAACACTCCCTGAAAGCTTTAACGAAACTTCGTTACTTAGGGAAATAAGGTAAATAAGATAACTAAGTAAACATTTATAAATCTGATTTCAGTAGTTACCGCCCATAGCCAAATATGTATTCCAATTCTTTTGAACAGCCCTGTATTCGATCTGTATGTTGATATCTATACTATATAATGTGAAAATTTAGTTTTCAAGAAAATGCATAACAGGTTGAAATTCATCTTTCAGCAATTTATACTAATAGATGGAAACATACTTGAATACTTTTGTACAGCCCTGTAGTTTACCTAGTATATTTATTACACGCCACTATTTAGCTAAAATTTATTTCAAACTAAAACACGCTTAAAACTACTGAAATTACATTTCCAGAAATTATCACCCATAGACAGCCATGTATCCAAGTCATTGAGTGGCCCTGTATATCATTTTATCTATATTCTACAAATATTTCTTCGTACACTAAATGCAGTTCAGCGTAAAAATGCCTTTAAAAACTACCTTTAAGCAATTTATGCTCATACTCAGTAACCTTGACGAATTCATTTCTGTAGCTCTTTATATGAACTATAGCAATTATACGCACTTTATAGTATGCATAAATACAGTGAACAAGTAGGTAAGTGTGATCACAGATCGCACAGAGGGTTTCGTTTTCTATTCCTTTGAAAACAATTTATCCTTTTGAAAAATCTGTTACTTCCACATTTTGCAATCAGGAACGCACTCTATATTAAACAAACCTCTATCCGAACGAAACTCCGTTTTATATACTATCCGTAGATATATTAGACCAAGGGATTGGGCCGATAGCATTCGAGATAATTAGGCGCCACTGGCGGTAAAAAGTGGAACTAAAATATGTAAGGCTATGGTGCATAATATGAAAGAATGGTCAAAGGGTGTCGGCAAAAGTTGGAAAAGTGCTCCCCGGGTGAAAAGGGCGGAGGTTAGAAAAATTGCTTAAAATACACAAGTTAGAGCCCGGAGGAGTAAATAATATGACTTTTTGAAAATTTTATGATTTGCCGTGTGGCCTGAGGTATTCAGCTATACGTATGCAAAAATTCATGTCTCCAACTTAATTAGGGGCTCTCTTAGAAAGAATTGCTTAAAATACATATGTGGTAGCTCAAAGGGTTAAACGTAACACTTTTTCAAGATTTTATGATTTGTCGCCTGGCCTCAGGTGTTCTGCTATAAGTAGGAAAAATCTCAAATCTCCAATTTAATAAGGGGCTCAGTTAGAAAGAATTTCTTAAAATACGCATGTGGAGCCCAAAGAGTTAAATGTAAGATTTTTTCAAAATTTTATGATTTGTCGTATGATATTGGTGTTCAGCTATAAGTATGCAACATTTCACGCCTCCAACCTAAATAGCGGCTCACTTAGAAAGAATTGTTTAAAATACACATGTGGGAGCCCAAAGGGTTAAATGTACGATTTTTTCAAAATTTTATGATTTGTCGTTTGATGTGATGTGTTCAACTATAAGTATGCCAAATTTCACGCCTCCAACCTAGTTAGGGACTCACTTAGAAAGAATTTTTTTAAAATACACATGTGGGTGCCCAAAGGTTTAAATGTACGACTTTTCCAAACTTTAATGGTTTGTCATTTGATGTGAGATGTTCAGCTATAATTATGCGAAATTTCACGCCTCCAACCTAAATAGGGGCTCACTTAGAAAGAATTTTTAAAAATACACATGTGGGAGCCCAAAGGGTTAAATATACGACTTTTTCAAAATTTTATGATTTGTCGTATGATGTGTGGTATTCAGCTATAATCATACAAAATTTCAAGTCTCCAACATGTATAGTTTCTGAAAACGGGCTATGTGACAGACGGACGGACAGACAGACAGACAGACAGAGGACCGAGACGAATAGGGTTTCGCCAGATGAACGAAGTCCCCACCAGTGGCTGAGAGATTCTGCTCTCGAAGCTGGTAGACGGGAAGTGCTGGGTTCGAACCCAATCGCGCCCGTCGGCCTAATCGTTCGGAGTTTTCGTGGTTTTCTTCGAACCTTGGATTTCCAAGCGTTAATACGGGTTAGGTTCCCTTAGAAAGACCCCCACGAAGGGCACTCCTCCCCTCCCTGGGCCTATATCCCTCGTGCAGATAATTGGCCGTCACAAATACAACCAACCAACCAATCAGATGAACGAAATACTGAAAAAGCTCATATCATAATTAAAAATGCATTTTGAGCAACCGTTACTAATATACAGTAATTGGGATACAATATAGTATCTGAAATCTTTTCAAAAACACCGCAAACAATTTCATCTATACCATTGTGAACTGAATTCTTCTGTGTGGCCCTGTAAATGAACAAGAACTATTCTTTGCACCGCATATTCAATAGAATGCATATTTTAGTGGGCTTCATAAATGAATATCAATTTTACTATGTTTGAAAGAGTGTAACACCATTGAAAATCATTTGAAACGATTTTTTCCCATTGGCCGTAATGTAACGGAAAACTTTTGATTGTCCCTGTAAATGAACTAAACATGCTACAAACTTCATTTGCAATAGGGTTCGTGCTATGGTAGAGGTCACTAACCTCCAAAATTTTCAGAACGATCCGAGTATATTTACGAGTGTTAGAGCGCGGACAGACGGACAGACGGACAGATGAACGGACGGACAGACAAACCGAAGTCATAAACACTTTTCAACTTTGTTGGACAGTATTAAAAAAACGATGTCAGTTTACGTCAAGGGAAATCCCACACGATTGTGTAGTGCAGGCTCGACTTTAAATAACAAAAAAAGTGTTTTTTTTTTTACAGCCAATTATTTTCAGAAACGTTCTGGGAAGTTTTTATAGTATAATAGCTGAAACAGTTCGAATTGAACGAATGAAAATGCTTAAAAAAATGTCTTGGACTGAACTTATTAATACACTTCTAAAGTAATTACACTCTAAAATCAATCGTACATCTTGTCTTACTCTCAAAATAAATACACGGTGTCTACCAATTAGTTGGGCGAAAAGAATGATTTATTGAATGGTATTGATTGGGAAAAAAATTAAAGTACATATTGTTATAAGATATAGAAATAGTTGATGTTTACCATTATCAGAAATGTTCTACGTGACTTACACAGCAGAAGGAGTTTTATGAAATCAAAAACAGCATTTCGCTTTTTCAACACCGTTGTACGTCTCCATTACCGTAATGTCGAACTAGAATGATTACATCTGGCTAAGCGATAGCGTCAGTTATGACACCTAACGCCATCTATGAATAAATTACCGCAATATTACTACTAGTCTGACATTCAACTAGTAAATTTCATTTAATATTTAGGAAGTTCTTAATTTACGAAATTGCCCAACTAATTTGTATACACCCTGTATTATTTTAGACTAATGTTATCGAATGCTGTTAACATTAATTTTAACTTTTCAAATGTTTAAAAAAAAATGTATACATAATGATTATTTGGGAAAAGTGCCCTAATTCGTCCACTTTCCGAGTTTCGTCCCCCTTTACTTCTCCAATTCTTTGAAAGTGGCGCCACTTATCACGCAAGGCACAGGTAACGGAAGGTAAAACGGGTCGTCAGTGAAAGTTTTGTTCGGCAAGACATATACATATATTAAAGACTCCGGATTTCCTATTTTTAGAAGACCTGCGATATTATTACGTCGTTTGTAGAACGTTATTTACTGTACTGTAGGTGCTTATATATGTTATTCATTGCATATATCTTACGTAGGTAAGATACTGCCAGTATCATACAGTGAGTTTTAGGACGCTCAATTCATCTTACGGGAGCTGAAGCTCCGCCTGATTGGGAAATAACGTGGTCCCAATTTCGTCCCCCTTGCTGTTCTTATTTTCGTCTCGGGGACGAAATTAGGAATGATTTTTCATGACATTTTTTTCCTCAGGTTTGAATGGATAATGTTTCATTATGTTATTCTTCTACTGATAATTAGTACATTTCATTGTGCCTTATTACTTATCCATTTAGAAATAAATTTTGATTAAGTTTTAAGTTTAGCCTCGGCATATTGGATTTTTTGGGAGTAACGAAATTCGGATATTTTTTTTTCTTTTGCTATACAGTGTGTCCACGTATAACCTGACCGACCCACAGTGGAGAAGAAAAGTCAAAAGAAGAAGTGGTTTTCTGAAAAAATCTGGACAAAAGTCAAAAATGAACTTGGTTATAAACAGCAATACTTTATGTGTTTGTATAGCTTAGTAGTCAGCGCTTCCGCTAAACAATATCTTAGGAATGTTCGATAACACTCCCTGTCACGTTATCAGTCTGAACACAGCTGTCGTGCATCACAGATTTCTCTTTTCTCAGCGCTGTGGTGAGAACAGCATTATTTAATTGCAATTATTTTAGCATACAGTGGAGATCTGACTAAAACCCTTTATGGACATAGAAGTGGGAGGTATGTAGCTTAAATTACTGTATTTAGTTTTAGTTATAAACAATTTTAATATGAATATAGCCACATTGTTTTATCTTTAAAAATAAGTGTAATTTTTACTAGATCTTTTAAATTATTAGTGATTTATAAATACGTATCGTCCTTTGTCGGGCAAAACTTTTTGTTGGAATATAAAATATAGATATTCCTTATTATATTCATAAAATAAAATCTTGCCCCAACTTGCCCCAATTTTTATTTTACCGTTTTATAAAAAAAAATGGTATCAGAAGATGATGATATTTTGAAAACGAAAAATCTTCATTTTTCTTTTAGAAACTTCAGTGACAGCAAAAGATCTTTCAAGAAAGTTGCTGTTTAACTTTAAACAAGATTATTCTAATACGAAAACAGATGAAAAATTATGTTTCATGTAAAGTAAAGTTACAAAAATGTCGAAATGTCCGGTAGATAAACAAGTATCATTAAAACGTTCGTTAAGCCGTTTTAAATCGGATTTTAAAGATAAATCGGAGGCTGCCAATAGTGCAAAATGGCGCTTTCTTAAGATAAATGAACATTGGCTTAACAGTTCAATAAATTAGCTGTAGAATATACTATCTGTACAACATCAAAAAAAGGTAGACCAACAAAAGATTTCGTCGAATTGTGTGACAGAAGCAATTGACAAAAAACAAGAGGTTTAAGGGAGCAAGTTCCTCTTGATCAATTAACATATGCAGCTAGTGCAAATCAACGAGCTGCTGGTAATATTGATTCCTCGACACTCATAAAACTTATAACTCTAAGTCAACAAGAGATACAAAATACAGAAAAATCATAACTTCAGCAAAAAAAAAAAAAAAAAAAAAAAACACCATGAAGAACCATACACCATCAGAAGCCTTATCATTTTTTTAGAAGCTGATCTAACGAGAAAGGAATGGGAAATTATTCATAGTGCAAATAAGAATATTTACTTATTATTATCTGATTAAGAAAGCGAAGAAAGATTGCTATATAAGTGAGGAGTCGATGAATGTGACAGAAACAAGCGCAGAAGTGAACCTACAGATCTTTTTGATCACACCTCTTTAAGGCTGCGTAAATATTTAGAAGAAGTTATTCTAAATAATACAGAAGAAGAAAACCACAATTTAGAACAAATATCTAAAAGGTGTTGCGATGGCTCCCAACAATCGCAATTTAAACATATATTTCAGAATACTTCTGATAGCGATGCAAATATATTTCAGAGTTCTCTTGTTCCTTTACGTTTAGAGGCACTTTCCTGTGGACATAGGATTGATGTTAAAAAATTTAAAAATTACACCGAAGAAACTGCAAATCTTCATGTCGAATTATGTGTGTAGCACCCATTGTCACCAACATTACATAAAGTTTTAGCACATGGGGCCACAGTGACTAAACATGCAATATTGCCTACCGATCAACTTTCGGACGAGGCTGCTGAAGCTAGGAACAAACATTTCCGCCAATATAGGCAAACTTTTTGCCTAAAAGTTTCTCGAGAGCAATGTAATAAAAATGTCTTGAACAGACGTTTACTAAATTCTGATCCTTTTATAAGTAGTTCAATACCAAAGCTTAAGAAAAAAAAAAGCTTTTTTGTAGCGAAAGAACCAGAAACACCATACGGACAACATGAAAAATAAGAGGAAGATGAGGATGAAGACGAAACAGATGCAGATGAATATGATTAGAGTAGTAAGTTACAGAAAGACCTTGTTATAAATATGTAATAAAAAGGGATTATTTCCTTAAATATCATAAATGTTTATTCTAAACTGATTGAAATTGCAGTTTACTTATTAAAAAGCAAAGATTTTTTTAACTTCGTAAAAAAATTATATGTTTTTAAAAAGATATATATATATATAATGACTCTAAATAGCTTTTTACAACATTTCAACTTGATACAGCTCATAAAATAATTTTGCCCACATTTTTCAGGAAATACTCCTCTGTGCGACCTTTATTTTCGCAACCGTTGGTCCTAGATGCATACTTCCAGTTACAAAAATGGTTTAAATAAGGTAAAGAATTATTTTTAAAGCGATTTGGGTCAAGAAAAAAAATTATTAAAAAATTACGAAACTTAAATTTTTATATTGTCACCCGGTCCTATAAGTGATATTTAGTAAAACTTTACTGCGACACTAACAAGTAAGACAAAAAAAGTCCCATTCATCTAACATTAAAATTGACCGAGTTATGAAACTTTGAAATGCACGAGTTATGAAACTTTGAAATGCACGACTTAAACCACTTTTATGCATCTCAAAACAGATGATATCTCTAATGCTTTCAGGGATCGTATTTAAAGTACTTAAACTTATTTCAAGATATCTGCGCTTTTAAAGAAATCGCACAAATTTTATGATTAAAGTTTATTAGTTAAGTTTCAGATTAGTTAACATAATTGTATTTTAACATATGTTTTATTTTGTAAGGATATGAGGCTATGACTTCTTTTATCTAAAATTGTGTTATTTTCATACGGTTTTATTTAACTTGCGATGATCGTCATTCCAGTTTAAAATTTGTACTAGAACTTTAACTTACTTTCAAATGTCCGATCGAAGTTAAATTTTACATACTGGCTTCAATCCGATGATTATGCAATATTATTAAGATTTTCGACTCTTACCATATTATACATACTTATATTAGAGGATAACACAAAAAAATTCCGTTAGATTACCGTCAAGAAGCTTAAGAAAGAGTTTTAGATTAGATAACATAAACCTGCGATGGTTGTGTTTTTTAAATTTTATAATTACATTTTATGTATTTTTTAACGCTGAATAAAAAAATTACCTTCACTTTTAACCATCATCTCAGGATCTTTCGCAAATCGTAAATTTCAAGTTTAAAAAATAGCGAAAAATATTATACTATAAAATAGATGTAAGACTTTCTTATTCGGTTTAATTTTATTTAATTCAATAATTTATTAGATTTTTTGGCTTATACTGGGTTTCTTACAGCTAAACAACTCGGGGGTCCGATGAGGTTGGGAGGGGAGGGGGGGATCAATTTTAACTTTTAGCTTTTTAACTTTGAATTTTGTGATTTGAGAAAATTCCTGACGTGATGGTTTAAAATGAAGGCCATTTTCGGATTCAGTGCTAAAAATTACATATGAATCAATTTTCAAAAACTAAAAAACATGCCAAAACCCAAAATTTGAAAGACAGTGTAATCTAACAGCATTTTAAAATATGTATCATTTTGTAAAGAATTGAGACTGTTATTTTTCATCCTTTTATTTAACAAAAAATCTGTTATTTTTATCCTTTTATGATGTTTACTACAAATTGTGCATTTTTCAGTAATATGTCAGAATGATTATAGATTTCAAATTTATATTGCAATGCTAATTTTACTCTCAACCATTTCTTTAATATATCTGACGAAATTATATTTCTACTAAATTTGTGAATGACCCCTAATATGCAGCAAAAAGTATGCAACTTTAAACCGCTGTTACTCGGACAATTTTAATCGTAGAATAACGGGACTTTTTTTGCCTTACTTGCCAGTATAACAGGGAAATTTTACTAAATATAATTTATATGACCGGGGGACCGTATAAAAATTTAGATTCTGTACTTCTTCACTAAATTGTTTTTTCGCTTCAAACTTTTTTTATCTTAACCTTGCACCTAATTTTGACCATTTTTGTAATTGGATGTATGCATCTAGGACCAACGGTTTCGAAAATAAAGGTCGGTCAGGTTATACGTGGACACACTGTATATACGTATTTTAGAAAAAACAATTTTTCGCATTGTTAGATTTTTTGTACGATATTTGCCTATGTTTCTATGTGCGTGGGTAGTTAGTCTATGTAAAATCCAAATTTGGTAGGAACTCACAGAAAATTACAACATTTAGGCCTAAAAGTGACTGGAAGGACGAAAATAGGGCACCTTAACATATGTTCTGAAAATTACGAGCGTTTTAGCATAATTCAAATCAGTTTAGTTCGCATTTTTGCCTATATTATTTTGGGTAGTCATGCAACAAGCCACTTTGAAAATAAAGATGCACATTATCTACTGCACTCTTCACTTGAGGTTTTCATGTCAGTATCGGCGAAATCCAGAATTGTTTTCTTTTAGACGCTTTTCGTTTCCTTTTTATTGCGACGTCATTTTTAGCCACTGAAGCATTTCGACTCTCTCTCTAAGATAAGCGTCTTAATTTCAGTATCAGCGGAAGCAGAATATATTGAAATGTAAACGATTTATGAGGGAGAACGCGTGTTTTGTTTGTTTTTTTAACTTTTTTACACATTTTTAATTTTATTGAGGTAATGGCATCAGTAAAGATATAGTAATTATCATTTAACTTTTTTTAACAATGGAAGTAACCCAGTTGCAACAATTGAAAATATATTTCACAAAAATCATCTCTATAATAATAGCCTAAGTCATGTGACTGTCATCAATAGTTCCGGGCTGACCTCTTCACTTTTTATATGCCAAACAGCCAATTTGGTAATTTAATGTTAGCTAGGCGCGGGTGATAAATCGCAAAGTATTGTTCCATCGCCATCATATCACCGGTATTATAATAGTCCATCTCATGCGACCATCATAAACAATTTTTCGTGAGGTAAATTAAAACAAAGCTTTGATGTTGAAATTAAATGTCATAGTTTATGGTATTATTTATTACTTTTCTTCTTCTTCTTCTTCTTTTTTTTCTTTTAAGAAGTAAGAGAAAATTGAGAGTCATAAATTTTAAGTATTTCAGTTTTAAATTAAAGTTATGCATTTTAAATAAAATGAGTGAAAGTATTATATTTTAAATGAAATTAATGAAATAAGAAAAAATACGACGGGTACAATGTTTGGCGATTTGTCACCTGAACTCGGCTAACATAAAAATACCGAGTTCATCATTTCTGTATCAGAATGTTCCGATTTGAGCAAGTAAATTCAATTATGAATAAAAGTAACATGATACAATGCTTAGCATAGATTTAAAGGAGACCAGACTGGTCGCCAAGAGCGGCTAGTTTATAATAAAAATGTAAAAATTGGAATATTATAAAAAACTAGAAGGATAGCCCGTCAAAAATGAAGGAAAATGAAATATAAAGATGTATACAACACATGAGCAACAATGTGTTTTTCTTGCTTGTTTCGCAGCGATAGATGAAAATAACACATTTTAAAAACGAAACACATTTATGAAAAACTCTTCGGCATAAATTTTTAACTGTCCTTCCTCTTTACATCTTGAAATACTTAAATATAATTGCACATGAGAAGAAAGTGTTCTTTTACATGCAGTACAACTGCAGAAAATGTTTGTCCTTGTGGCTTGAAATTGCAGTAGAATACTGAATCTTACAGTGATATACATCTGCTTTGTTTACTGCTGGTTTATACAACGTTACTTCTTGGAGGGACACAAAATAAGCTGGGAGAAAGAAATAGCATAACGGGGGCTAACAAGGCCCTAAATATTACTACTCTTAAACGTTTCCTAAAACGAATGGGAGCAAAAGAAATTTCATTTTTGTAAATGCCTCCTTAAAACTCGAAAATGTATTGTTTTCTGAAGTTTCGTATAATAACGAACATTTTCGGAATGATTGCTATCTTGGAATAGGTTATTGTATATTTTCATTGGTGGTTATATTACATTTTAATAGTTTAGGATTTTTTTTATATATAGTGTAATTTAATTGCCGACAGATAGGTGTGAACTTGCCTGTGGTGATTTTGTCAAAAACTAATAAACAAAAGTAGGTGCATTTAATACTTCATTGGGAACAGTAGTGTCATTTCATACTCTGAATACATAAACTTTCCAAAAAAATATAGACGACCTCTGTTATAAAGGACAAACGTGTCAGTGCATAACGCTGACGTCATTTTTACGGTGGCAACAGCAGACGATTAAATTTAACTGTTATTAATTTTTATTGCAATATTTTAAACTTCTAAATACCGCACATTTTCAATTTTTATCAGTTTTTTTTTCTTTCAGCTTATATTTCATAACGAAATTGTAACGTTCGACAATCAATAAATAAAACGATAAAATATAAATAATTCACAAATTTAAGACATGTAATCGAATTTAGCGCTTAAACCACTGCAATAAACAGTATCAAAAATGATGATTGTAAATAGCGCTCTTTGGCGATTTCTTCTGCTCTCAACTCCTGGCGCACGGCCATTATTTAACTATCGCAACTTTATTTGAAAGCATTATTGTTATTTTTCATATAAATATAATTTTTTGTATTATTAATGGGTAGTCTAAAAAATATATATTAAAAATATATTAAGCAACAATTCACCCGTGCGCAATTCCACTTAACCACTCACACGTTTACATTCGCCCTCCCATCTCTCCTCCGAACTTTCCTTATAAGTTTTACTTTAAGTTTTTTGGGCCGCTGAATCCAAATTTTTAACTTACCCCCAAAATTTTCCACACTAGACGTCCCTTTCGGCATTGGAGGATTTGTCTGATGTGCTTAGATTATGAAATTGTACATTTTAAGTTTAATCTAAACGCTGTTCTGAATGCTCTTAAAAACACTTTTCTTTATGGTAGCATCGTTGTCATTTAAAACTAGGTTTCATATTTAGTACCTTATTTAGGACAAGAAAGGGAAAGAAGGTAGGCCTCTAGGAAAAGAAAGTATAATATATACAACTCTATTGTAAAGAGCATATTGTTATATGGAGCAGAAGGATGGAGAATTATGGAGACAGAACGATAGAAATTAGCGTCAGTAGAAATGGTCGCCGTAAGAAGATCATGCAGGATATCAAGAATAGAAAAAATAAGAAATGACAGAATCAAGGAAATGATGAAAATAAAGGGAACCATATTAGATGATATTAAAAAAGTAATTAATCTGGTATGGTCATGTCAAAAGAATGAATGAGGAAAGATTACCCAAAATAACATTCAATTATGATACAAACAAAAAAAGGCAACGGGGAAGACCACGAAAGAACTGGATGGATGGTATTTCAAAGGCATTGAGGGATAGAGGTCTGGAAGAGGAATAATGGACCCTTGAACGGAGGAAATGGAGAGAGACTCTTGTGGATTCTTCGGAGGACGGCATCTGACGCCATAAACCGAGTTTATATATATATATTTAAGACATATTTTTTTTTAACCTCTTCATGGACAAAGTATGTTCGTTGAAAATAGGAAAAAAATGAATGAATGACAGTACGATTTTCGAAAAATAAAATATTTGAAAATAAATAAAAGCTTTTCTTTACTTCTGATTTTTTCCCCAAAAATGTCAGTATTTATGCGTTTGGGGATTAAAAGTAGGTGTGTTATATAACAATGGAGTTATGAATAAAGAGGTGTAGACATATAGCGTACTGTCTACCAGTTGCTAGAGGGACCACTGAGGAGGTTGTCACAAGATGGCAACTGCTTTTTAAAAATCGGATCTTCAGTTTCTGATTTCCGCCAGGGCAAACATCCCACCAGTAAAATTTAATAGAAAATTTCGTCTTAATTAAGCGTCTTACCCAGGTAAAAAAATCAGACACAAACCTTTAAAATTTTTGAGATGTTGCAGCCATTTTGAAGGTTTCAGCGGGTATCTTTAAGGAAAATGAAAACTAAAGGTTCTCTTAAGAGAAGTATACCGCTTTTTAAAAGATTTCATACAGGTTTATTTCTGTAAGTTATCACCTCCAAATTATCTTCAATGACTTAGAAAATTTTCGTGAAATCGCTTGAGATATTTTCAGGGAAAATGAAAACTGTTTCTCATGCAGGTAATATGAAGGTTTTACTTGAAAGTTTTATTATTGCACATTATGGTATCTAAGATTTTGATATGTCTGTGTTTCCTCATTAATAATTTTAATAAATTTCTAAATTAATATTTTAGATAATACACGGAAATCATTAAGTCCAATCATTAAGTCAATGACAAGTCTTCCATCCGTACAATAAAAAAATTTTAACTTCTGAAATTATTACAAGTAACATTACCTCTAACACGCTCAAAAATTTTAATCTCAGAAAATTCCCCCTAAAAAGAAAAACAAATCACAAAGTTATTTCGAAGCCCTTTTTGACCTTAAATTTGTCACAATTTTTTCTAAAATTATAACCAGGAGCAATATCACCTCAACTCTAACACGCTCAAAAATTTCAATCTCAGAATATCCCCCTCTATAAATAAAATAATAATCACGAAATTACTTCAAAGTCTCCTTTTTATCCTAAAATTTTTCATAAATTTCTCTTAAATTACCACTAGTAAAAATATTCCCTCAAACTCTAACGCATACAAAAATTTCAATCAACAAAAATTGTCCCCTAAAAAAAATCTCCAAATTATTTCAAAACCCCTTTCATTAATATTTAAAATAGTATTCAAGCACGCACAAAAATATATTTTAGTTAAATTTTAGTACCTAACGATGGATAATGGGGCCCCAATTTCCCCCACCCTCTTTCTGTAAATGTCTTATTTAGTTTTTCATTTTAAGTTTTCCTAAAAGAATAAATTTTATTGCGTTTTTCTAAATCTGTCAAAAAAAAGGAAATTTTAGTTAATTAAATTTCAAAATACAGAAGGGACAATGGCACTCACCCCTCCCACCATGCCGCTCTTTCATCCAAGCGCGACAGTCATAGTTCCTCTTTAAAACCGCCCCACCAGTGGCCGAGAGGTTCTGCTCTCAAAGCTAGTAGACGAGAGGTGCTGGTTTCGATTCCAATCACGCCCGTCGTCCTAATCGTTCGGAGTTTTCCGTGGTTTTCTTCGAACCTTGGATTTCCTTGCTTTCTCTTAGAAAGACGCCCTCCCCTCCCCTTTGGGCCCATATCCCAAGTGTAGATAATTGACCGTGATAAAACACACCAACAACAGCTCTTTAAAAAAGAGGAACTAAGAATTTTGCACATACAATCTATATTACATCTACTATATTACACTATCTACATATATTTGCTAAAATAAAAGAGGCTCTTTTAATTTAGTTACTCGTTAATAATAAATTTTATATTGTTTTTGAAAACATAAAAAAATATGTCCAGTAAAACCTCCCTAAAGCGACCACGTTCCGTTCCAATAAAAATTGGTCGCTCTGAGAGGTGGTCTCTTAATGGAGGTTCTGTTTAAATCTAGATTTTAATTGTTGAAAAAATATAACAATGTTACTAACATTTATCTTTCACATTAAGAAAAAATATAAAAATTTAAGTATCAAAACAAAAGCTAATTACAGTAAAACCTCCTTAAAGCGACCACGTTCCGCTCCAATAAAAATTGGTCACTCCGAGAGGTGGTCTCTTAATGGAGGTTATGTTTAAATCTAGATTTTAATTGTTGAAAAAAGATAACAATGTTACTAACATTTATCTTTCACATTAAGAAAAAATTTAAAAATTTAAGTATCAAAACATAAGTTAATTACTACAAAGTTTAAAAAATGAATACGGTTTTATCTTTTATAACTTATCCAACCAAGTCCTTTCGAAGTTCAGTAAATAAATGCTTTTTTTTTGGGGGGGGGGGAGCAATAAATAATGAAGATTTCATTAATTTGTATCTATTATTATCTATTTCTTTGAGAGTTTCCTGACAGAATAGGGCAAGGGAGTTTATTGACCGTCATTCTTAATTTGTCATCAGAATGAAATTCATTGCCAAAAAAGGCATAAAGGGGTTTAAACACTTAAAAGTTACCGGAATAATAATTAAAAAAAAATCTAAATTTAGTTTAGAAGTTTGATGAATAATGCGCTCTCCGGAATTATTTTTCTAATAAAACCCTCTTCAAGCGACCAGGAGAAAACGGAATTTGTTTCATTTTCTTCAAACAAATTGGTCGCTCATGGAGGGAGTTCAACTGGGATGGTCTCTGAATGGAGGTAAAATTAGTATTGAGCCTATAGGAATAAATTTCGTTCCATGAAAAAAATAGTCGTTCTGAGAGGTGGTTGGTTAATGGACGTGGTCACACAGGGAGGTTTCACTGTAGTCACTTAAATTTCAAAATCAATGGAGGGGAAGGGACCCTCCCCCCCTCTCCTCATTTTGGTGGCGTCCACGATTAAAGCTGAAAAATATAGGTGGGGTTATTGCATGCATAATTTGCCCTTATTCTCTATCAGGCGTGACTTCCAGTTTTTATAAAAATTACTTCTTCAAAAACAAATGAAAAATGTATAATTCGTATTAATTTATTTATTTCAAATTTTCGTTGGAACATTTAATTTTTGATTACAGAGCTCTATTTCTGACTCCATGTCACGGGAGAATGAGAAGGAAGTACCCAACTCAACTCTGAGACCGTGTGTTTACGTTTTAACCGCCATTCGGAAAATTAGCGGGACTAATCGTCACGTTGTCGTGTTGTTGTTGTATTTTTTTCTTTTTGCAGGGAGTTTTTCAACAGTATAGTTGTCGAATTTTAACTAATTTTTAAGTTGATATATATATAGCGTAAGAGGGCTGTATTACACTTCTTTTTAATATTAATATTGACATTCGGCACTTTGTATTCACTACGCATTCGACAAGAATCATGTTCCGTAAAAAATATCGCGCCACATTAATTTAGAAATGCTGTGGTATGGGGAAAACTTTTTATAAGAAATTTTCGTGTACAACTAAAGATAAATTTCACTATTTTTTTAAATAATAGCGAAAAATATATTCATATATTTCCATTATGTTTAAAAGTGAAAGACTGATTTTACTCCTAAATAATTAAACTTGTAAAAAGTTCAGTTTGGAGGTGGGAAAGTTTTGTGAAGGATCCTGTTTGCAGGTGAAAAGTTTGATGAAGGTTCCTTATTTTGAGGTGATAAAATTTTGTGAAGGGTCCTTTAAAGGACCCAAGTTAATAGATCCATGTATTGGAATAAAATTTTACTAGTAAGTACCTGATTTAGTTTCCTTTATAAATTGAGCAGCTATAATCTTTTTAGGAACATAACTGCTTGATTAATAATGCACAGTGAAGGTGTAATGTCTCTTGAAAATCATTTAGCAGGGCTCAATATCTTTGGCTGCAATATTCGACTCATAAAAATAATTGGTACTTTTCGGTTAGCTGTTTGCCAGTGTTATATATACATACATATATTGCATATATAAATGCATATATGTGTGCATATATATACACATATATATGTATATATAACACTGGCGCCCAGATAACCGAAAAGTACCAAATAATTAAAAGAATTTTTATATATTGTAGATTAATTTATTATGTAGAATATGAAATATAGAAAAAATAAGGTACTTTTCCATTAGCCGGGCGCTAGTGTTATATATTACAATATATATGTATATATAACACTGGTTCCCGGCTAACCAAAAAGTACCAAAAATAATTTTACATGTGTATAATTATTTTAAATAAAGTAATTTTTTCATGAAAAAACAGTTAAAGAGAAATTTAAAGCAATATTTTTTTCAGATGAGTGCAGGAGAATTTTTGCAATTTTTTCCCGCAACCAACTGATGAATTTTGCAATATTTTATTTCTACCAATTTGCATTTAAATGTTGCATTTTTTCTTGCACCCAATTGGTAAACTTGTGAGGTTTTTCTTTTTCTTATTTTTTTTTTTTTTTCATGTGATCGCTGGGTGAATTAAGCAATTTTTTCCCTGCTACAACTGAAGAACAATGTGATTTTTTCATCGTAACTGACTGGTGAATTTATATAATTATGCATTCTTTTTTGTTTACATTGATGTTCAATAATTATTATTCAACGATAATATTCAATTGTCACTTAATGTGATTAATTTAGCGATTTTTCGCTAATTTTCTGCATTCCATTTTTTTCTGCAACCGAATGAAGAATCTCATGATTTTTTTCTCACGATTGATTGTCCGCTACATTTCATTATTTTTTCCATATCAGATTGACAAATTTCACAATATTTTAAAGCAACACACTGAAGAATTTCTCTTTTTTTTTCCCCCCAATCACCCAATAGCAGAAAATTCTCCAAAAATCTGCGACAGATCTTTCAGGGACTGAAAATAATCTGCAGGTAAAATGTTACAAATGAACCTTTAATTAATTAATCATTTACTTTTAATGTTTTTAAGCATTTTACTCATTTTTATTAATAATAAACTTAAGTTTTAGTAATAAATAATAAAGAACTAAACATAATATAAAGTTGGAAAAAGATCCTATGGAAAAAAAAAATCTGCAAAAGGGAAAAGAAAATCTGCGACGCACGTCACCCGTCAGGAACTTTCTGCTACCGGGCACAATGATTACTGGTGAATTTCTCAGATTTTTTTTTTCCCCCTGATGACTGAATGAAGAATTTTGCAATTTTTTCTTGTAACCAATTGACGAATTTTGGGGTATTTTACTTGTACTGATTGGCAAATATTGCATTTTTTTCTTGCGAGCAACTAGCGGAACTGAATATATATATACATAACAGTCGGTTTATGAATTTTGCCGACCCCCCCCCCCCCTTACCTAAGCTGATCAACAGATCTCGTTTTTTCTGATAAAAAGTTGATAAATTTCCATATTTTCCCCCCACAACTTACTAACAAAACATTTTTTTTCATGCGATCAATGGATGAATTAAATAATTTTTTCCCCCCATGACAATCAAAGAACTGTGTGATTTTTTTTAACCCTTTACTGACTGATAAATTTCTTGGGGTTTTTTCTTTTTCATATGACCAGTTGACAAGTTTATGATGCTTCCCCCTGACCTAATGATGAAACTTAATGTTTAAAAATTAGCAAAATTCTTCATTTGATTACGGGAGAAAGAAATTGTGACATTCGTCTGTTGCTTGAGAGGACAATTGACAAATTTCAATCAGTCGTGGGAAAATATCAAAAAATTCTGTTGAGAAATGGGAACATTAAACAAGGCAGTTCCAAATATTGTTTTTTTTTTTTTTTTTTTTTTTTCGTTTCTTTACAAGGTACAAGTGTGTCCTTTATTAAAAAAATCTGTGCCTGATGGGCACTGACCCGTTTTTTCTACAGTAAACTTCTAGAAAAAAGGGCACACGTATGCAGCGATGTAAACGTAAAAAAAAAAAAAAAAAAAAAAAAAAAACAGAGGGTATATTCAGAGTTTCTCCCATGTTTAAAAAAGGGCAGGGTGCTTCTTGTAGGAAAAGGGCACTTTTGGATTCCGAAAGGCATGTTTTGGATTTTTAAGGACACTTTTTTTTAATTTTTAAAGGCATCCTTTTGATTTTTAAAGTTACTTTTAATATTTAATAGACAGGACGCTATTTTAAAGACAGCAAATTTTTACTGAGGCAAGTAAATTTTTTAATAAAGAAAGGAGTAAAGACACTTTTTTCAGCTGGGGGCAACAAGGGTGCTAATGTTTTCCATCAGGGTTAAGAGGGCTGCTGTTTTGTAAACCTAAGGGCAGGCAGGGTGCAGCACCCTCCTGACACTGTCTACGGGAAACTCTGGTATACCTTAGAGTGTATATACAATAGCTTTTTTGAGAAACGGAAGTTAAGCAGTGTTACTGAAAAAGAACCAGAAGGTATACGACATTTACCTCTGGATACCCTCCACTTCTGACAGCAAATTTTTTCTCTCTTTTTTGCGAACAATAATATTTTTTTCTGCTACCGATCGACGAATTTCGCATTCTACTCGTGACAGATCAGTGAAAATTGTGATATTTTTTCACAGTCGAATGATAAACTGTGTCTTTTTTTCAACTGATTGGCCAAATCTCGAGGGGTTTTTTTGGATGGCTGATCGACGAATTTCCATTTTTTCTCTGATCTACTGACGAATTTCGCTTTTTTTTTTTTACCGGTGACTGATTTTTAAATTTTGCTATATTTCTCTTGAACCAGTAAGTATATCTTGAGGCCAATTGGAGAGAGTTTTTTTCCGCTACTGATGTACGAATTTTGCAGTTACTTCCGTCGATCTACTGACGAATTCCGCGATTTTTTTTTAGCCACGACCGATTTGCAATTTTCTGGATTTTTTCTTTTAACATAGGTGAATTTTGAGACTTTTTCTTGCGACCGATTAGAGAAGATCGTGGGTTTTTTCTGGCGGTGCACTGACGAAGTTTTTTACCTGCAACTGATTAGCAAAAATCATGGATTTTTTCTCGCAACTGTTCGTCGAATTTTGTATGTTTTTCCACAACAGGCTGAAGAATTTCATGGTTTGTTCTCCATGACTGATGAACTGTACGAGTTTTTCTCGCGACCCATTGATGAATTTCACAATCTTTTTAATAAAGATGAAAATAAGGAATTTTGCTTAGTAGCCACTGGCCGGTAGGTTGACTTTATTTAGTAGCCAGTTACTAGCGAGTGAGAATAATTTCTTTAGTAGCCAGTAAGTACATTTATGTCACTGAATATTTAATTTATGGGTATATTTTAGGTATGTTTATCCACTGAGTAGCAGGTATGATTGAAAATTGAAAAAAATAGGTTTAAAAATTCTGAAATTTGCAGCAAATTTTCTGAAATGTAAAGGGAGGGCTGGTAGGGGATCCCTCCTGGTACTAATTATGCATTTTTTCCAGATACTTTAACGAAATTCACGTTTTTTCCGGATCTATTGGCAATGTTTTAGTTTCTTTGGCGTTCCTTTGACAAAATGTGCGTTTTTTTTCATGATCTTTTGACAAAATTCACATTCGTTTTCGCAATTCTTTGGCAAAATTCTCGGGGTTTTTTTTTCGAAATTCTCATCCCCCCCCCCCCCCCCCCTGAGAACCTTTAACTAAATTTGTGTTTTTTGACGATCTATTGACGAATTTTGTGTTTTTGCCATGATCCATTGACGATATTTGTGTTTTTTCTTTGCTCTATTGATGATATTTGCGTATTTTCGCGATTCTTTGACGAAATTTTGGATTTTCAGAGGTCGTTTGATGAAATGTGTGGGTTTTTTGCGATTCTTTGACGAAATTGGTTTTTTTTTTTTTCTGCGATGTATTGACGATATTTGTGTTTTTTTCCGCAATCCACTGACCATATTTGCATTTATTCCACAATCCTTTGACGAAATTTCGGATTCTTTGCGATCCTTTGATGAAATTCGGGTCTTTCCACGATCCTTTGACGAAATGTGCCGTTTTTATTGTGATTTTTTGACAAAATTCTCGCTTTTTTGCGATTCTTTGATACAATTCGCTTTTTTGGTGATCCTTTCATGAAATTTACATTTTTTTTCGTAATCCTCTGACGAAATGTGTGTTTTTTCGCGATCTTTTGACAAAATTCACATTTTTTCTTTCCCAGTTCTTTTACGAAATTCCTTTTGGAAAATCTTGCGTTTGGCTGGTACTTTCCATATTTTTAATCGTCAGTTTTTCACATTTACTCGTTGAGTGGCGACTGGCGATTGCTTATTTTCATCTTTACTTTTTAAATGAACGATTAAAGAATTTGGTGATTTTTTTTCTAACCAATGAGTGACAAATTTTGCGATTTTTCCTACATTGAATGGTGAATTTTCTTGAAAATGAAAATTTGAAATGTTCTGCAGTGAAATCCGTTGTTCTGCGATGTACGTCGCATTTATAAGCATATTCTGATTTGGGGGATTTCATTATCTCTTACTTTTCGGACTTTTTTTGAAATTGCAGCATTTTCATCGGAGGTTTCCGATAAATATTATTTCTAATATATAAAAATTTCAAAGGGGGGGGGCACAATACTAAAGCCCATAGTGCGGCACTTTTCTAACTTTTACCAACACCTGTCCCTATCGTGTAACATACAGTTGGAACGGCCTGTGACCACTTATTCATGTTATACACATCCGATATCCATGCTGCCACTTTGCTCCCCCCTGGGAGGGGCACTTTTCTAAATTTTGCCGGCACCTCTCATGTGACATATCATTCAAAAGGTCTGTGACCACTTATTCATGTTATGCCCCTCCCCCCCCACACTTTGCCCCACCGGGGGGGGGGGGGGCACTTTTCAAAATTTTGCTGACATCCCTGACGTGACATATCGTTCAAAAGGCCTATGACCACTTATTCATGTTATGCACCTCTAATGACCCTCCACCCACTTTGCCCCCCCCTCGGGGGCATTTTTCTAAATTTTGCCGACACCCGTCATGTGACATATCGTTCAAAAGGTCTGTGACCCCTTATTCGTGTTATGCACCTCTAATGCTCCTCCCCCCCACTTTGCCCCCGGGGGGCATTTTTCTAAATTTTCCTAACATCCCTGATGTGACATATCGTTCAAAAGGCCTTTGACCACTTATTCATGTTATGCACCTCTAATGCCTCTGCCCCCCACTTCCCCCCCCAGGGGGGACTTTTCTAAATTTTGCTGACACCCCTCATGTGACATATCGTTCGAAAGTCCTGTGACCACTTATTCATGTTATGCACCTCTAATTTCACTCCCCCCACTTTGCCCCACGGGGGGAGCACTTTTCTAAATTTTGCTGACACCCCTCATGTGACATATCGTTGGAAAGGTCTGTGACCACTTATTCATGCTATGCATCTCTAATGCTCCTCTTTCCACTTTGTCCCCCCCGGGGGGAGCACTTTTCTAAATTTTGTCGGCACCTCTCATGTGACATATCGTTCAAAAGGTCTGTGACCACTTATTCATGTTATGCCCCTCCCCCCCCCACTTTGCCCCACCGGGGTGGGGACTTTTCTAAATTTTACTGACATCCCTGATGTGACATATCGTTCAAAAGGCCTATGACCACTTATTCATGTTATGCACCTCTAATGACCCTCCACCCACTTTGCCCCCCCGGGGGGGCACTTTTCTAAATTTTGCTGACACCCCTCATGTCACATATTGTTGGAAAGACCTGTGACCACTTATTCATGTTATGCACCTCTATTGCCCCTCCCCCCACTTTGCCCCCCCCTCAGAAGAATTTTTCTAAATTTTGCCAACACCCGTCATGTGACATATCGTTCAAAAGGCCTTTGACCACTTATTCATGTTATGCACCTCTAATGCCCCTGCCCCCTACTTTGCCCCCCCCGGGGGGCACTTTTCTAAATTTTGCTGACACATCATGTGACATATCATTCGAAAGTCCTGTTACCACTTATTCATGTTACGCACCTCCGGTGCTTCCCCCCCACCCCGGGACACTTTTCTAAATTTTGCTGACACCCCTCATGTGATATATCTTTCAAAAGGCATGTGACCACTTATTCATGTTATGCACATTCAATGCCCCTCCTCCCACTTTGCTGCACAGAAGGGGCACTTTTCTAAATTTTGCCAACACTGTTCATGCAATTTATTATAAGCATAGTTGATTTCCAGAAACGAGCCTATACAAAGCCATGACATGATACCCCCAAAAGCTACTGTTAAATCAACCAACTTCACAAATTTTTAATTCCATTTGAGTATTTGAAGTTTTTTTTATTAATATGTATATATGTTTTATTAATATGTTTAGTTTATTAATATGTATCAAATCAATGTCGAACTGGATATGTAATCATTATTATGTATTGATCTGATGCGAATTTGCACAGAAGGCTGTCCGCATGCAGGTGCAACGATATAATGTAAAGAGAAGATACAGCTTTTATACCTAAAGGAAAACTGCAGATATTTCTGCCAAAATCGGTGAAGGGAAATAACAGCTTTTTTACCTGAAGGAAAACAGCAGGTATTTGGAACTCAGAAGGTTAAGGGAAAATACATGTTTTTTACCTAAAGGTAAGCTGAAGGTAATTTTAGTTCCAAATACCTTCAGTTTCCCTGAAGATTTTTTTTTAAAGTTTCTTGCTGAATTTTTTACCTGGGTATTCACGAAATTTTTTCCCCAAAATGTCGTAAAAATTTCTATTTGTTTTTTCTGGTGTCAATATGCCTTTTAGAACTGTCACTTTGTTTCCCTGGTTGTCACAATATGGCGGAAACGCAGGGCCTAGAAAATTTCGTCTTAATTAAGCGTCTTATTCACGAATTTTTTTCCCAAAAATGTCATAAAATTTTCTATTTGTTTTTTCTGGTGTCAGTATGCCTTTTAAAACTGTCAGTTTGTTTTCCTGCTTGTCACAATATGGCGGAAACGCACACGGAAAAAAAGATTTAGTTAATATAGCCCCAGCTAAAATGTTTGGTTGTACTGACCAAATGTTGGTTCGACTGATCAAATGATTTTGTTCGTTCAATAAAATTTTATTGAACTAACAAAAGAATTTTGTCAGTCCAACAAAAAAATTTGATGGGGGCAAAATTTGGTAGGCACAACTATTTTTTTGTTGTTTTAACAAAATCGTTCTTTCCGTGCAGGGCCTAACTACCGCTAAAGTAAACTCATAACAGTAAAAATGAAAATATATTTCTAAGATTATTTATGACTGAAATTTTGTAATAATCAGGCGTTTAAATAAGTGGAAAATTTCTATATAAATCTATTGGTGGAAGTTTCCACTGGCGGTAAACAACTCGTGTGATAGCGGTTACAGTTGAAGCTTCACTATTTTAAGGATATGTCAGTTCCTCTTTATTAATAATTCCATGTATATAACATATCACAGCTGTTCAAGTATGTAATAACAGATATTAATAAAAAATAAGTATCGTCTTTCATTATTTGTATTGATCGTAGTATCAACAAATCAGTTTTAAGACGAATTAAGAATACCCAAAATATACACTATAATTTTTTCAGACAATTTATTTGTAAAAAAAAGTGACATTTAGTGTATTTCAAAGTAATATTGCTTATAATTGTTTTGTTTTTCATGTTTTTGTTTTGACTTTTCCGCTATACAAAACATTTAGTTTATTTAACAAAAAAGTAAAACTATTTTCTCTTATAGAAACAATACAAATGTTTTTAATACTTTCTCTGCCATTTTATCAGCAAAAAAATTTTTTTTCCCTTAATTTTCTTTTTCATTTCTAGTTTAGAGAAGTGTTTTTTTAATAAAAATCTCGAAGTCAGAATTCTTGTTATAAAATTATCTCTAAGAGATAATACGATAAAGATGGTATATAGTGTTAAAATATTTCAAAGAACAGTGAAAACAGTTTAAAAACTTATTTTAAGAAAAAATTATAATTATGCAAAACTTTGTAATCTTTTTGTAAACAGTAACGTTATAATTTTATTTAATTTATTTTAATAAAATCCATAATTTATTACAAAAAAGAAAGACACACGCATATATATCGGGTGTCCCAAAAATGACTGACTGATTTTAAAATTCAATAACTTCCAAACGGTGACAGATATTAAAAAAAATTCTTGAAGGAGAGTTATGTTTGATGTCAGGAGTTTTCGTACTGCAATTCTTGATTTTAGTTCGAATTTCAAGCAATAGATGACGCTGAGAGTAATAGGCGCTCAGTCCAAACCCGATTTTTGATACTTCGCGATCCATTCAATACATTTTAATCTTCTTTTTTCGCATGGCAGACGAGAGAGGCTGAAAAATCGAGTATGGTTTTAGCGGTTATTGCTTGCAGCTCCATCTATCGATGCTTTTTGTAACTAAGACTGAGAATCGCAGCATAAAAACTCCTGACATCTTATATAAGACTCCTGCAAGAATTTTTTTTAATATCTGTCACCGTTCGCAAGTTATGGAATTTTAAAATCTATCAGGCATTTCTGGGACACTCGGTGT
This sequence comes from Maratus speciosus, assembly GCA_963932465.1. Lineage (NCBI taxonomy): Eukaryota > Metazoa > Arthropoda > Arachnida > Araneae > Salticidae > Maratus > Maratus speciosus. The sequence continues at coordinate 437,533,740 of OZ010800.1, forward strand.
ATAGTTATATGCTTCGTAACGAATATAGTAATTTAAATCCGTATCATAATCTAAACACCTAAAATGCTTCGTAATATATATATATATATGTAGTATATAAGTGCTGTTTCGTATTATTCAGCTAAATAAAATTGCATAAAATGTATGATAAATACCCTGCTTATGAAATAAAAATTGCCACTTAAAACGTGTATTTCAACATTTCTTTTAGATGCAACTATGCTTGAAATTAATAAATTTTTACTCATGATTTCATTGCTATATTTTCCAGGAACTGCCGGCATTTTTTCTGACAATGCTTTGATCTTTGAAAAAGAACTCGAGTATTCTGTCTTTAAAAAATATTAAAAATACGCTGATAATTCCAATATATATATATATATATATATATATATATATATATATATATATATATATATTACAAAAAGGAATTTGATACCTTTTCAATTTCCATACACACACTGGTAGGAAAATATTGCAATCATGGTGTATGAACGTGATTACCACCAAACGGTACCTTTGATTGTGTACCTATTTGATAATTATTATAAATCATTGTCAGAAGAACAGAATAAAGTTTCGTAAAAATAGGACAATGGATTAGGTACTTAGGACATTTTAAAAGTATTTTGAAACCGATTTTATAGAGACAATCATCAAAGAAAAATCGCAGAGTGCAAATGATGGGTATTGTGGCAATCTAAACATGCATTAGGAGCGCAGAGGTATCGTCATCCATTTTAATAAGGAATGTCCAAACTGAAAATTCAACTGAATTTATTATTTGTGTCATCCAGGATTTTCTTTTTCAGTGATCATAAACCATGAAATATTAAGATTTTTGTAAATGGCGTCCAAACCAACACTGTAAAAAAAAAAAAAAAAAAAAAAAAAAAAAAAAACTAAAATACGGAAATGCTACTGGCAATCTAGACGCCAGTACAATTTCCGTATTTTAATTAAACCTTTTGCCCTGTAAATTACAGAAAAATTTCCGTTAAATTCCAAAAAATCGAATTTTTTTCAGTAATTTATCGGGAAAAAGTTCCGTTAAAATACGGAAATAGTACTGGCGTCTTGATTATCAGTAGTATTTACGTTTTTTTTTTTTTTTTTTTTTTTTTTTTTTTTTTTTACAGTGAATAACTACATATCCAGGGATATATTTTCAATGAAAAACACGAGACGTTCAATAATAGCCACATAAACATATTCTGATCAGAAAATGTTTCACAAATAATTCAATAGTCGATTGCGTATTTACGTTAATTCAGATTTATGTATCTAGATTAAATCAAAAGTGATTATTCAACACCCCACTTACAAATTTCAACATAAGTTACTGTCGGAATTCCCCGAATGATTTATCAAACTACTGCACGTATTCTATAGGCAAATACATTAGATTAATTACGGTTATATAGTATTTCACATATGCTAATGCATATCAATATTCTCTCTTTAATGTGTGCAACCCATGGATTAATCCAGTAACTACTATATAAATGTCAATATCTGTATTACTCTTTATTGTATAAGGGATCGTCTACAAATGATGTCACGCTTGGTGGGAGGGGGTTCATGAAATTGTGACAGTTTGTAACAAGCGGCTGAGAGGGATAGGAAGAAGTGTGATATTACACATTTTTGTTAAAATAAAAGCATTTAAAATCAGCAGATTAAATTTGAAGTTATTTTGTGAAATTAAAGTATTTTGTGTTCATAAAGTAAAGATAAAATTTAAAGCCAAAGATATTAAATTCCATTTCGAATTCCAGAATACTACTGTTTTCAATCGCTCTTTCATATTAATATCTTATTACTATTGTACATTAATTATTTTTTTGTATTAAAGCATAATCTTATTTCATACAAAATATGTAAACGAATCATTTTTATTGTTATGCTCACAAATCTCATAAAAACACATAGTTAAAGTTAAAAAATAAGATTTGAAGTATGATCTATAACGTAGTGCTTTGTTTCTGAACTGCAAGTATTTGTTTATGTAACATAGCATGACATGTGACAGGGGAGGGGGTGGATGGTGAACTGTGACATTTTGTAACAAAATGCAGGAGGGGGAGAGGAGTCAATAATATTGAAAAACAGTGTGACACCATTTATGGACAACCCTTAAATGAGTTATTTTGAAACAATGCAACCCCTTTTAAAAAAGAAAAAAAAATGAATGATAGAGTGTAAATTATTTCTTTCTAATATTCATGTGTTATATTTTAATTATTTTAAATTTTGTCAAACCTTATATGATACATCCGGTTAAAATACGAAATATTTTACATTTTACATATTTTAGTAGAACCCTCCCTCTCCAACATCATTACAAATCTTAAATATAAGTAAATAATCTGACACGCATTCGGTCTAATAAGTTGTCCTACGTGATAAAAAAAAGTTAGTTGTGATCAGTTATAGCGGTTCAGTTATTTTCAAAAGCTATTTACAAATCAGCATACAATTAATGCTAACCATTTTTCCCTTTGTCAAAACATAACAAAATTATTTCTATAGCAACCAGAGATTATGTATTAGCTTTATCACTCCGAAAGATCATCCACATAATGCAGTTAGTATTTGATATTTTTCTATTTAGTTTTTGTTGAAGAAATATTCATGCTTATGCTGTGTGCTTCATAAAAGATGGTCAAAACTTTAAGAGGAGATTGTACAGAACCAAACAAAAAACTTTTATCAAAGAATGGATGGTCGAAAGTAAAACGCAAAGGTGTTGGTGCATTTGGAAACTTAGTCCATGCAAACGTTAAAGTACCATTTGTTTTGCAATTTATCGGCGAAAGAACAACATTAATAGCATGCAAATGCGATATTGGAAAGAAGAAGAACGAGTATGCAAAATTTCGCCTTGAATGATACATAAAAGCCGCTGGTCCGGATGTGCAACTATCTATCGCGGTAGACACGTATCTAAAGATGTTGCCATTCACTAATAGAGAAAAGGCTGATACGCATTTTATCTATGGAATTGCAAATTTAGATGGCGCAGAGGCATTACGATTTCACGGAGAGCGGTTTCCCTACAGGTGGTTGCCTGAAACATTTGAGCGCTTGTACCTACAGTTGTGTGAGACGGGATCTTTTATCGCTTCCCGGTTGGATGTAGGTCGTGAAAAGACAGACGGAATGCTAATTGTGGGAAATTCCATTCTGGATACGTTGACTGATCATTCAAGCGCATGTTATTAAATTTTCTTTTGTCACTTAATCGTGCTTTGTGTGTTTCCACCTAACGTAAAAACGTTACCTTTCTCGCACTCTTACACATTTGTATTTGAATTCACACCATGCGTTTTTTGATGAATGTTGTTTGTTTGGATGTGTACTATCGTCCCTTAAATTTTTGCCCATCTATTATGAAATACCCTATATATGTTATATATGTTATATACAGAGAGTTTCTACGATAGTGGACAAACTTTAAGGGAACGTAAAATACACATAAAGAAGCTATTTTGGTATAGAAATGTAGGGACGGAAATGAAAAAGTTTGGAGAAAAACAAGAAAGGCAGAGGAAATGAAAACGAGAGTTTTAGTGAAATAACAATTACAGTAAGTGATCAAACGCGCCACTGGCAGCGTCCAGCAAGTGATTGGAGTACATCTTCGCAGATAACAAGTGTTTCACGAACATTTGCTGCAACGATTAAAAGTCTTGCGATAAAGTCCTCATCAGAGTCAACTGGTGTCTCATAGATGAGCCATCTGAAACATTCGAGAGGCTACGCCAATCACTTGATAGACGCTGCTAGGTATATATTGATGTCATATCGCGGTATTTCTTGCCGATATCGAAATACGGCATAGGTATCAACGTTTAAAGTCGTTTTGCTTTGCGGCCCAATTCTGAGACTGCTCGATATCGATGTTTGTTTTCTAGCTCAGCTACGAAATCTTCTCAGCTTTTAACTTACGAGCGTTTCGTTTTTCACAAGATATGACGTCATACATTTACGAATTCCACGCATCTGGAGATGAATGACTGAATTCCAACTTAGGTATTGCGTCATCGTGCCGATGACGTATGCTGGTTTCTAATTGGATGATTTCTATAACTGCATGTTTCACTGTTAGTTACGAAGTGGTATTCTGTTTGTGGGTATATATTGGAGCGACTTCATGCTCAGATGGCTCGTTTCTGCATGTTATATTTCAGTAATGTAACTGATATTAGTAAAGGCTCAATATATGAGCTGTTTAAGTTCTTGGCCGAAGTTACGGCCATATATTGTTATATTTAATACATTTAATCATGTTTTTAATTGGTTTTAATAAAGTTATGTTTGAATTATATCCTAACTTATTTCTGCATGTCAGTGGACACTTAATCTTAAACTCTGCTTTAAGTTGTTGTGGCTTCTAGGCCTAATTTGCCCTAGCAGCCCGTTATATATCGATAATGGTTGTGGCACATTTGAAAATGTACAGTAATTGTTATGTCATTAAAACGTTTGTTTCTATTTTCTCCGCATTTCTTGCTTTTTGCCAAAACTTTTCATTTTAGAACCCATTTTCCTGCACCAAAAACAATTTGGCCCATGAATTCGCAGACAGCCTGTAGAGGGTGTCCATAATTAAACAACTCTACTTTAAAGCTGTCTACAGACAAAAGTATTTATAAAGTTGTGAAATGTGGTGAAAGACATAATATAGAGATGCGGATTTGTTTAAGGGGGGGGCGTCCCTTTAGACGCCTCAAAATCAGTCATTTTCCATTAATTTTTTTAAAGGTGATGAAATAATCGGATCATTTTGAAACTGTAACATAACATTTTATTTCATCATTGTAGAGTACAATTTTTTTTTTTTTTTTAAACAATATGGCGACTCAGTAAAATTTTTCTTCGGGCGTCTCAGGCGCGAGGCCCAAAAGTGCTGCACTCGTCATTCTTTTTCTATTGATCTGAAAAAAAAATCTTTATCTAACATATGCACGGGAAGGATAAACCTATAAAAATATAAAAAAAGTATAAAGTAAAAAATTAAGTCCGTGTTTTAATAAAAATTCAGATTTTGCACTATTTTTTCGATGATTTTCATCCCTAAAAAGTTGTTTATTTACACGAAATATTTTAAACTTTAGGTACATCCTTCCGGTAATGATATAAATAAAAGCCTCATCAAAAATTAGCCAAATCGACCGATAACTTTTTGAGTTTCAGTACGAGCAGTTTTTGAAAATATAGTTTCGAGATAATCACGTTTAACGTTTCAGTACGATAAAATTACTGGTTTATATAATAGACCTTCAGATTCCTCGAAAAGCTGGTTTTCTTCGAGTTGCTGCTTTTTTCGGGCTGTACGATCTGCTATTGTCAGAAAAATACTCCTCCTGTTTTGTCTCGTTACTCGCAACAATATTTAAATTATCCATAACTCTAACAACGGAAGCGTAGCCTTCATTAAATATCCCAACAGCGATGTATGCTGAAATTTCAACTATTTGTAGTACAGAATGCAGGAGTTTTGGAAATAACTGCGAAACTGTTGCGTTAGCGTTCTGGGTTTGGCCACTCAATCATCTTTGGAGTAAATCATCTCTAGATAAATCTTGGTAGATTGGTAGGCGATACTCTTGAAGTTCTTCCCAGATAGCATTTTTAATTAGCAGAAAATTTGCAGTAGTCTTGCTCTGAAAACCTGCAAAGTTGCAGCAAGCTCAGCATGACAAGGCTGAAAGTTCATAACAAGATTGGAACAAGATAACGCAAACGCTGAAGCCACCACACTTTGAACTTGTAGCTAACTTGTCGTGCAAATTAAATTCATGCTGTTTCAAACTTATTGCAAATTAACGGCTAACAAGTAATCAAAAATACTGCAAACTTACTGCAACGTATTAGTATTTCTATGCCCTACTATCGGTTGTCAACTGTTACAATATAAGTTTAACCTTTCGGTGAGTTCCATACACCTACTCAGTTCAATTGATGCGAACCTACCGCCAGAAAGCGCATGCATCGTTTTCGTCACCATAAACAAGTTAAGGTAGTATTTGTGCTTTTCAATACGAGACTTTTTTTATATTTGATAAGTATAGCGTTTAGAAAAAGCGGTGCCAACCGAATAAAATTTCTGCAATTTATGCGTATGCGCTGATTGTCTATTCTCTGAACAGAGGGATTTATTGCTTCCGACACTTTCGTGAATTAAAGGCAGTCTTGCCATCAGTTCACAACAAACTAATCATGCACGTGTGGAATGGTATACCTTGCGGGAAATTTGCTTCGAATTTCTCAATTCAAGTTTGTCATGGCAAGATAATGTCAGAAAAAATCAAACTTGCTTCTAATGTTCATGCTATCTGGGTTGAGGAAGTAAGGGAGGGCGATATTCGTTTTTAGGATCTTCATTCATAATTCTGTTAATATTAAATATTTTGATTTTTCCTCTTGCTACTATATTCTCGAGATATTATATTTTCGAAATATGAAAAAAAAAATCGATTTTTTTAAATTTCTAAAGTGCCTTCCCCCCCTTAAGCAAAGAAAAAAAAAAGGTCAAAATTTCGCCATTAGAGAGCGATTTTTTAAAAAAATTACACATTTAGCATTACGATAGTTTAGAAATTTTATTTAAAGGTTGCCCATAATTAAACGGACCTATTTTAAAGTTGTCTTCAGGCGAAACTATTGTGCAGAATGTTGTGAAATTTTGTGGACGACATAATAAAGATATGGGAATTTGTTTGGGCGAAAAAAAGAATTAGGAGGACATTTTTAACGAATTACACATTTAGCATACATCTCTATAATAATAGCCTAAATCATGTGACTGTCATCAATAGTTCCGGGCTGGCCGCTTCGCTTTTTATATGTCAGGTGACCATTTTTTACATTTTTTATTTTTCGCGTAGTAAATTAAAACAATGCTTTGATATTGAAATTAAAACTCATGGTTTTTGGTATTACTTTTCTTTTCTTTTTCTTAAAAAAAGGAAAGAAAAAGTGAAAGTCGTGAATTTCAAATTAAAATTATGTATTTTAAATAAAATGAGTGAAATTATTATACTTTAGATGAATTTAATGAAATAAGAAAAAATGCGATTGGAAAGAGAATGTTTGATGATTTATCACTTGCGCCTGGCTAGCATAAAGGGTGCTACTTAGTTGTACCGTCGACCCATTTCGCCAAATTATATAAATCGCCAAACCACTCGCCAAATTATACAAATTGACATAATTTTTATTTTAAATAGCGAAAGAACAACTAAATTTGTATAACAATAATAAAAATACAAATAAAACGTCGAAATAAAAATAACTTGATGACGTAAACACGTGTAACTTGCTTAAAAACAAGCGAATATGCCATTTACGATCAACCATTATTGATATTTAATCTTATAGTTTGGCGATATATTTTTAATCGACGGGATAACCAAGTAGTACTTTTAAATACGGAGTTCTTGATTTCTCTACTAGAAACTTTTGATGTGGGGAAGTATTGAGTAAGTAAATTAATTTTGGATAAAAGTAACGTGGTACAATGCTTAGCACACATCTAACGGAGACCAAACTGGTCGCCAAGGGCGGCTAGTTTACGATAGTTTAACAAATTTTGTTATAAACGAACGTGTTATTGTGAACCGTCATGTTCCGCATGACGGTCACCATTTTCATATTCCATCTGGAATCGATAAATAGCACAGTTGACCGAAATGTGTTCTGGGAAATGCTAGGAACACGTCGTGAAATGCTGCCTTTAGAATAAGGTTAAGTTTTTAATAAAATTTCTAAACTATCCTTCCTAATGCTAAATGTGTAATACATAAAAAATTGCCCTCTGGTGGCGAAATTTCGAATATTTTTTTTTCTTTTTTTTTTTTTGCTTAAACAAATTCCCACCCCTTTATTATATCTTTCAACAAATTTCACAACTTTATGAACAATAATTTTGTCTGTAGACAATTTTGAAGTAGGGTCGTTTAATTATGGATAACAATTCTAAAATATGAAACAATTCTAAAGGCTTTTAAAATTGTGGTATATTTTAAATCCATGCAAACTATTTAATATCTAGCAAAAACAACAATGAACCTGTTTCACTTTTAAAATCAACGGCTCAAATAATTATTCGATTTTTTTTTTCTTTTTAACACTTTCCAACAAAGTTGAAAAATGTTTATGAATTCGGTTTTTCTGGCAGTTTATCCGTCTGTCTTCCGTCTATCTTTCCGTGCTTCTACTCGCGTAATAAAAGTCCGATTGCCATGAAATTCATCGATGTTATTAGGTAATGCTATGCTATGTTCGGTATTGATAATGAACTATGTAGCATTTACGGTTCATTTACAGAGACACTCAAAATAATTCCGTTTCGAAAAATCCGTTGATGTGTATTTTAATGATATTGCTCTATTTAAAAAATACTGAAATTTTATATAAACCCCAGAAGTGCACTACACGGCGCTTACTGTAAAATAGTGTGTGCATTGAATTTATCGTTCATTTACGTACAAGGACTCACAAAAGAATTTAGTTACAGAAAAAAAAAAAAGGAACAATCGAATTTTTGAAACGTATGAACAATAATTTCTGTTAATGCATATTCAGTTATGGTACGCGTTTTTATACCGAACTATGTTTTTACTTTCTTCTATTTTTACAAGAAGAAAGTATTGGATTCATGAAAATTTTCGACTTTCGGTTTTCGACGGATTTACACGTTTTAGGGGTCAGAGATTCCAAAAAACATGTTTTTACAAAATGTCTGTCTGTGACACCGTGAGTCTGTCTGTCTGTCTGTCTGTGTGTATGTGACACAAATTTTGTGGGCGCTCTATCTCAAGAACTAATGCACGGAATTTAATAAAAATTTATATTAAGTTAGTCCCTAATACAAATTGATGCTGATTAGTTTTTGGTGTAAATCGCTCAACAGGTGGCGCTGCTGTGCTATATTTCCCGCGATTTCTGCACTAGCTCTATCTCAAGAACTAATGCACGGATTTTCATCAAACTTCAGATTTAGTTAATCCTTGATATGAATTGGTGCTGGTAACGTTTTGGTGCAAATCGCCCAACAGATGGCGCTGCTATGCTGCATTTTGCAGCATTTACACGATTTTCGTAATAGCTCTATCTCAAGAAATAATGCACGGATTTTCATCAAACTTCAGATTCTGTTAGTGCTTGACATGAGTTGACGTTTTGCACCTTGTGGTGTAAATCGCTTAACAGGTGGCGCTGCTATGCTGCATTTTTCTGATTTCCGCGATAGCTCTATCTCAAGAATTTATGCTCGGATTTTCAACAAACTTCAGATTCAGGTATACCTGGATATGAATTAGTGCTGTTTATGTTTTGCTGTAAATCGCTCAACAGGTGGCGCTGCTATGCAGCGTTTTTCTCGACTTCCACAATAGCTCAATGTCCAGAACTAATGCACGGATTTTCATCAAATTTCAGATTCAGTTAGTTCTTGACATGAATTGAAGTTTTGTACCTTTTGGTGTAAATCGCTCAACAGGTGGCGCTGCTGTGCTGCATTTTTTGTGATTTCCACAGTAGCTTTAGCTCCAGAACTAATACACGGATTTTCATCCAACTTCAGATTCCGGTATATGAATTAGTACTGTTTGTGTTTTGGCGATTCCGGTTTACGATTCCGGTATATGAATTAGTACTGTTTGTGTTTTGGTGCAAATCGCTCAACAGGGGGCACTGCTATGCTACAGTTTTCAAAATTTCTCCTACAGCTCTATTTCAATAACTAATGCACGAATTTTCATCAAATTTCAAATTCAGGTATACTTTTATATGAATAAATTGATGTAATTTATTTTACTATTTAAATGATTTAATTGACGTGATTTATATAGAAGAAAGTTTTGTGATGGCCACAACATACTAGTTTAAGTATTACTTGGTGCGTATAAATCCTATAGATCATATACAAAGTTGCACATAAGTTTTCAAATACATTTCGGTTTATTCACAGAAAATACTGAATGGAAATTGTCAACTATGCTATTCGTTTAACTGAACTAAAATTTAGCATGCTATGTAGTATAATTAAATGCTAGAGATTATTTATAGGGCTACACAGATAATCAGATATTTTCTGACTATTAATAGTAATATCAGAAATTGTGTTTTCAAATTTGTTACGTGTTTTTCAAATTGTTTATTTAGACAGTATTTTTCTGTTTGATAAACTGTGAAGTTTTGTTGCGTAATCTGAATGTGTTGGAAAGTGTTACATAATCTATTCTGGACGCATGCTATTTTATTTTTGTTTCACATAAAAATAACTATTGTAAGTAATGAAATATACATAAATAAAATTCAATCAAAGGATGTCCAACATAGCTGAAACCTGTTTATGAATACGGTATGTCGGTCTGTCTGTCTGTCCGGGGTATAAGTCACGTAAAAATATTGTAATCCATGAAATTCCTATATGTTATTGAGGTTTGCTGTGGCATGTTCGGTATTAAAAGTGAAGTTTGTCGTGCTAATAGTCCGTTTAGAGAGACTATCAAAGAATGTCGTTACATTATAGTTTAATGGGGGGGGGGGCGATCATTTTCGGTATATTTTAATGATATTACACTATTTTGTATCATATTGAAATTGATATAAAACATTGTGATGAAGTGTGATATGCATAACAATAGAATACACTGCGCACAGCATTGATCGTCCGATTACAGGGTCACACAAAATTTGGGTTACAGTTACTCTCTTTGAACTATAATTACTGAAAATACATTTTCAGTTGTGGTCATGTTTTTAAATTTAACAATTTTTTTCACATTACTTAATGCGAAAAAATTCCATTGATTATAAAAACGGCTGCACAATACTTTTCTAGTACGTTTCCGCTTATTGATGGAAACTGCTGAAATAGAATTTTCAACTGTGCTATGCGGTCCCTAAGTGATCTAAATTTTAGTACATTGTATTGCGTAGTATATACAGACCTATAGATCATATAATGGGCAGCTCATAATAGTGCGGATATTTTTTTTTTTGATTATTGATGGAAACTGCTGAAATGGAATTTTCAACTGTGCTATGCGGTTCCTAACTGATCTAAATTTTAAAACATTGTATTGCATAGTATATACAGATCTATAGATCATATACTGGTCATCACATAATTGTGCTGATATTTTTTCGATTATTGATGTTAATTGCTGAAATAAGGTTTCCAAATGTGTCATGCGTTTTATAAATTGTTTACTCAGACATTATCTTTTACATTAAACAGTAAGTTTAATTATATCAGTCCGAATGCGTTGGAAAGTGTTTCATAATCTATCTTGAAGGGAGATTTTTCGTTTTTTTTTTTTTTATATTTTCCTTAAATCGAGAAAATTGCCAATCTGTTCAATAAATGACCAAATATAGATTCAACAGCCGTAATTCACGATGGAATTTTTTGATTTAAAATAGAAACTTTTCATTCATTTTACTTATTATACTGAAACAAAAGAAAAATCTTTTAAAAAATATAAAAATAATATCATGAAACAACCATATTTTTTCAACGTCAAAGGATTCTTTCTCATACACACACATAAAAATAAAAGTATCTGCAGATGAGATTTGCACCTGGGTATAGGAAAAGTACCTCCTAATATTTTCTTTTTTATTCAAGCTACCTGAAATATTCTTTGTTCAAACTAAAAAAAATCAATAAATACGAAGCTATTCAATTCACTTAAATCAAAGACGTAAAATGCACAGCAATCTGTGTGCCATGACATTCTATCCACTGTGCTTGTAATCAATAATGGAATAGTCTGTTACGTAACTAGAATAAATCATAAGAGATTATCCAAACTACTCATACGGAATTGAATATAAGTTATTATCGAACTATCTATAATGATTTATAAAATTACTATATTTATGTAAGAGACTAGGGGGCCCTACACCCTTCGAGCTACGCTCTCCAACCCCCGTTCAAACAACCCAGATTCTAAAAGCAGGCTACTTTCATCGGCTTTATAAAGATTGAATTATAATTTTAAAAATCATTGGCAATCTCCCTGTAAACGGGTTTTCATTCATATTCCTTTGATTGGAGATTTTTAAAACGAAACCAGCTTGTGTTAAAAGATACAATGGCTGTTTTCGCCTTTGATTAAAAAAAAAAAAAATCAGTCAAAAATTTGAAAATCAGCTAATGTAAAATGAATTAAGTAAACAGAATTTTTTTCTCTCGGTTTTTAAACAGCTCTATAAGAAAGTTCTTTTAAATAACACATTTGAAATCTATCGTTTTATATCTGACGTAATTTTTACCAAAGTTTTCTTTCTCTTTTTAACATTCAGATGAAAATACTTTTGTTGTTAGAAAGGAAATATTATTTTCGCTGTCTTAGAATTCACGATAATAGTTGAAAAGATTATCTCAAAATATGGAATAAATGTCTCGCGCAAATATACTTTTCAATTTAAACTGTTTTGCCAACTGTCTATTATTTGGCCTTTTTAAATATTATGTAAATTTCCTCCATTCGCGACTTTTAACGCATAATAATGAATTTATTATTTAAAATTTTTCTTTCTCTTTTAAAATCCATGTGCAACTATAGTTTTTAAGACGTAATTGTCGATATTTTCCTGATTTTTAACACATAATCACTTAATTCTTATTTGAAAGGTTTTTTCAGATTATAATAGCCACGTGTAAATAAATTTTTAATTTGAAGGAAATATTATTCTTTGCGCTGTTTTTAAAATTGGCAACAGTTAAAATATTATCCTTTTCTAAAATATGTAAAGAATATCTCTCGAAATGCAGAAAATTTGATTTAAAAATGGAGATAAAACTTCAAAAAAGAGTCAAATTAAAATAATAAATGCAGTCTGCACACCGGGAACTTATAATGTATTAAATAATGTAAAAATACTTAAATTCCTATGTATAGTTTTTGCTCATATAATTTTTTTAATGAAACGATTTTGACCAACTTTAACGTTAAATATCGCTTAAAATATTTATTCGATTTTAAAACTGTCTGCATCAGCTTCTTTATCAAACATACGTCTATAATTGCACAAATTTTCATATTTTCGTATGAAACAGTTTTCTTAATATTAACGAAGAAAGACCCCCGGTCACAAGAAATATGGATGCCGATCTAGGAGTGTACCTGGAAGATCTACGCAGATTTTTATTGGTCCATTTCTAAATCGTTACTTTTTATAGATATAGAAGGATAGATAAACTATATAAGGACAGCTGCAGTTTGACCTCAAGTATCCGGCATCAAAGTTACCTCCTCCTCCTTCTATATTTTCACATTTCCAACTTACGCCAGCAAGAAAAATAGCAATTGTTTACGTATTAAAAACAATGAACTTTTAGCGGACAGCGAGATCGCTAACGCTGCGCTAAATGGAACCACAGATAACGCTAGTGAAAGCTCAGAAAACTAGGAGCCTGTAGAATAAAAGGTGCCGATAGAGAAGTGCATAAATTTGACGAGAGAATTAATATCTTCTTTAGAGAAAAAAAACTGCCCTTCTGAAATAGATATTCTTACATAACATACAACAAAAACCTGTTATAAAACGGTCCCAAAAAATATTGAAGCAAATAAAAATAACACCGATATATTTACAATTACTTGAGAAGAAATGACCAATGTGATGATTTTTTTTCCCCTAACATAGAAAATATCAATTAAAGTATTTTTTTTATATTATATATTCTGTTTTTCTCACATAATTATTACTTGGTTAAAAAGGGAGTACTAAAAATGTCGGCAGTACTTTGGATATACTTTCAGAAATCCAGAATTTTAAAAAATCCAGATTACTCTCGGTCCCGAATATGCCAGAACGTCCAAGGTTCTGGCATATTCGGGATAATGTATAAACTAAGTGCCATATTTTTGCATATAACAAAATTCTACATTTCACATTTTTAAGCAGACAATATGCATAAGTAGTATATGTAAGTAAATATCTTTCATCCCAATTAATGTATAAATAAAATATTTTGAAAGGATACCCTTTCCCTTTCAAAGACTTAAAATTTTGAGAGGGCAGAACATAATTCTGTACTGATTGTTGTGCTACGTTTTAGTTGCTCAATAAATTTTATGGAATATTTTGCAGAATTTCTTGTAATATATTTCCAACTCGAAGTTCAATATGGCATCCCACAACATTTTTTCTAGTCTTCAAAAATACGCTTACACATTCTCCTCAAGAAAAACTTTTCTTTAAATTTATTCTACGTGATACACAAAATCCACGAAATATTTATTCTCAATCTAATGTTTGTTAAGTTCTCTAACATCAGCTAAGCGAATTTCCCCTGTGGTGTACTATCAAGTTCTGTAGAATTTTTGTCATGATTCGGAAAAAAAATAATCTGTGGCATATTCCCTTTACGTTTATCCCATTTCATGATCAAAAGTTCTTGTTCTATCGCAGTCTATTTATTTATATTTTTTACAAATTTTGAAAATATTTTTTCATATGGATCAACAATATTAAAATCTTTCAGATTTTTTATAATAAGTTAAGTAAATGTGAATGCATGTCATACAAATATTTTTTTTATTATTTTTTTAAAAAGTCCTTCCGGCCAGTGCCGGGAGGAAGAGGTAGATTTCATATTCCTTATTTTTAAAAAGCCAACTTATATTATTCAAACACACGAAGCTCAATTTAGTGGAAAACGAATATAGGAGATTCAATACTAATTTTTATCAATACTAAATCATTATGAATGAGAATTTCGCGAAATTAGTCAGCTTTATCCAAGCTGCTTTTCTTTAAAGTAACTTATATTTGGCTGCCAAATTCGGCGATTTTTTAAAGTACCTGCCATTTTAAGACAACATGGTGGATGAGGCTAACCAGTGAACTTGGTCGAGACCTTATTAATTGCTGTGTACATGCTCACTCACATCGCAATCGGTTGATATATACGAGTGCTGTCGCAGACAAAAAATCAGATTTTTCAAAATGTCACCCACATTTGAAATTGAAACTGCTATATCTGAGCCATTTTTTAAGATAAAGACAAACAAAAAATGCCCCTAAATACTTATATGAAGGTCAAATACTTAAGAAAGAAACCTTTTTCAATTTCTAATTTTTTGTACCTCACTTTAAATATAATTGTTTTTGAATTTAATGGCCGTCATTTTGAAACAAGATGGCTGATGAAACTGGCCAGCGAACTTGGTCGAGATATTGATGTATACTATCCACATGCCTTCTTACATCGAAATAGGCGAATACGTGTGTTATCGCGTGACAAATACAAGATCGTTTCAAAATGTTAGCCATGCTAGAAATTCAAAATGTTATAATTCAACCATTTTTTAAGATATAAACAAAAGAATAAATTTTCAGAAACAAAAACTGCTCCGGAATCTTTGTATCAAGGTCAAACACATAAAAAAAATATTTCATTTTCCAATTTTTTAATACCTCATTTTAAATTTTAAATTTAATTTTTTTAAAAATGGCAACCCTTTTGAAACAAGATGGCGAATGAACTCGGTCGAGACATTGGTATGTACTACGTACAGACCAAGTTACATCCAAATCGGTTCATAAATACGCCTGATATCGCGTGAAAAAATCAGGTCGTTTTAAAATGTCAGCCACAATAGAAATTCAAAATGCTATAACTCAGCCATTTTTTTTTTTATATAGACGAAACAAAAACTGCTCCGGAATCTTTGTATTAAGGTCAAACACATACAAAAAAAATCTTTTTCATTTTCTAATTTTTGGGTATCTCATTTTAAATTAAAATTTTTTTTTTATTTTTTAAATGGCCACCTTTTTGAAACGAGATGGCGGATGAAGCTGGACAACGAACTCGGTCGAGATATTTGTATGTACTATATACACACCAAGGTACATCCAAATCGGTTCATAAATACACCCCTTATCACATGACAAAAATCAGGTCGTTTCAAAATGTCAGCCACGCTAGAAATTCAAAATGCTATAACTCAGCCATTTTTTAAGATATAGACAAAACAAAAACTGCTCCCGAATCTTTTTATCAAGGTCAAACACATAAAAAAAAAATATTTTCCCAATTTTCAATTTTTTAGTACCACATTTCAAATTAAAATTTTTCTTAAAAATTTAAATGGGCGCCATATTTAAACAAGATGGTGGATGAAGCTGGCCAACAAACTCGGTAGAGACATTAGTAAGTATTATGTATAAACGAAGTTACATCCAAATCGGTTCATAAATACGCCTTTTATCGCGTGGCAAAATTCAGGACGTTTTAAAATATCAGCCACGCTAGAAATTCACAATGCTATAACTCAGCCATTTTTTAATATATAGGCAAAACAAAAACTGCTCCGGAATCTTTGTATAAAGGTCAAATACATAAGAGAAAAATGTTTTTCCATTTTCAATTTTTTGGTACCACATTTCAAATCTTAATTTTTTTTTTAAATTTTAAATGGCCGCCATTTTGAAACAAAATGGCGGATGAAGCTGGCCAACGAACTCGGTCGAGACATTGGTATGTACTACATACACACTGAATTACATTCAAATCGGTTCGTAAATACGAGAATTTTGAACGGAGAGTGGTTTCGGGGTCTGGGGTCATGATCGATGAAAATATACCAAACATTTTTGAAATCGCTGTCCTCCGAACGGCTGCAATAGGTAGCTTTTTGTAATGAAAGCTACCTAAAAGAGAATGTAAGCGTAAATTGATTTACTCAAACGACAGAAAAATATATTTGTTTTCCATTTTTGGTAGCAGGCAGTATTCGATTATTTGAACTTTTTCTCACACAAAAAACGAGTAATTGAGTTTCGGTCTTTAGAGAAACTTCGTTTAAATTTAGAAAGGAAATTAATATCTTATAAACTAATTCAAATTTCAAAAGTACGAGAGCTTATATGTAAGACTGCATTTACAAGAACTTTATGTTGTACAAGGCGCCACTGCGTTCTTTCAGTGCCTAGCCTACAAAGCGCCATCTACGAGCGATTGGTGACAGCAGTTCCGCCCAACGCATGCGTGCTAGAGATAACCTTCGGAACGACAGACGCTCATTGCGTGCGGGGGAAAAACTACAACTGAAGTGAGAAGAAAGATCTTTGGATTGAATAGAGGAATGATGCGTTTTTTCGCGCGTGAAGTAGAATGTGGAAATGACGATGGCTGTTATTATTTTTAAAGATGCCTGACGGTGAGATTCATTATTAAGCTTCACATAGCAAGTGCATATAGGTATATAATCAGCAATATAATCATTTAACCAGAAAATGTCTGTTATTTTTATGTTAAATAGGTATTTTTTATCATGTCAGCGAATCCTTCTCCATAAGATGGTGCAAGAAGTGGGACGAAAGATTTAGCTCCGCCTGCCCACAAGTGTTTTGAGTGTAATAATATAGCTTATAATAAAAACAAGTTGGAAATTGCTCGTCAAACGTGGCAAATGAGGTGCGTTCGTACTATAACTAGTTTTATAATTATTTTTTGCACCCCATATTGTACTGAATGTATAATTTTTTGCACTTCATAAAGCGCATAGTCTGATACATTATTAAAATGCACTTCCAACATTTTTTCCCCATTCCCCGTAATGTAACGGAACACTTTTGACTGTCCCTGTAATTAAACTATACATCCGATTTTCCTAAAATTTTAAATAGCTCAACAAAATTTTACAACAATTATATCTTTAAAATTTCAGACCATTCGGAAGGCTGTAATATCATTAAAATGCACTTGCAATAATTTTTCCCATTGGCCGTAATGTAAAGAAAAACTTTTGACTGTTCCTGTAATTAAACATACATCCGATTTTCCTAAAATTTGAAAGGGCTCGACAAAATTTTGCAACAGTTATATCTTTAAAATTTCAGATCATTCGGAAGGCTCTAATATCATTAAAATCCACTTGCAATAATTTTTCCCATTGGCCGTAATGTAAAGAAAAACTTTTGACTGTCCCTGTAATTAAACTATACATCCGATTTTCATAAAATTTGAAATGGCTCGACAAAATTTTGCAACAATCATATATTTGAAATTTCAGACCATTCGGTTGGGTAGTTTTTGCTCTGTTACATGCGGACAGACGGACGGACGGACTGAACGACGACTATAGGTGCTACGTATTTATATAATTACGAACGCACCTAAAAAATGGAATGTTCTTCACTCAAGCCGGATATTATTTTAGTACCGTGTACGTAATATATTCTATATTTCATTATGAAGTTATTTGACATCCCAGAACTGGAACTTGCATGAAGCACTTAGGTTCGCCTGGTAACACTGAGTTTTCCGTATCGATGTGGTATGTTATAAATGGTATTTCTCTGTTTTTAGAAAATCTATTTTACATGGATGTCAATCGATTTTAGAATTCAAACGAAAATTAAAAGTCTATAAAAAGTTACGGTCGGATTATGAAAATGCAAAGTCTCTTAAACATGAATGTGCTAAGCCTAAAATTAAATCCTAAATTGATGTTAAGAATAGATTTAAGTCTGTAAAGGCAAATATGCGGTGTTACAATTCTAGTGGGAATAATCATAAAAATATTAACTGCGTTAATAAAGTTAAAGGGCCCCTTTGTTTCCGTTATAACAGTTATGGCCACAAATCATTTCAGTGTAATAAATCGAAAGATACAAATGTTAAAATAGCTCAGCCACAATTTAACACTATTACATCTCGAGATTTGATTCTAAAAGATATAAAGCATTTTTCTTTACACTTAACCTCCTTGACAGATATCGATAGTCAAAAGACTCACGTAAAGAAAAGGGTTTATGATAACTTGAAGAAAATTGTGGAATTAAAACATACGGGTATCACTTCGACCGGCTTAGGAAAAACTTCAATTAAGCCAGCAGGTTATTTTAATTCAGAAATTGATAATTCAAAACATTTTTGTCGTAAATGACAGTTCAATTATTTTCGATTTAATTATTGGCACTGCTGTTATTCATCAGAGAAAATTAACGATTTTTGAGAATGAAGTGAAATTGGTTAAAACTGAAGTTGAGTTTAATGACTTTTTAATTAACATTGTAAATGTTCTAGATAAGCCTAAAATTGATTTAAATCATATTGCTGACAAATATTTGCGTTCGGATTTATCCTCTTCAATTGAGAATTCTGTGCTAATTAAAGCTAAAACAGTAGATGTTAAAATGAAAATTAATTTAACTGATGTAATCCTAGTTTGTTTTTTCACTGGAAGATTACCGTCATTTGAGAAAAAATAGTAGAAGAGCAAATTGAGCAGTGGCTAGCTCAGGGAATCATTCTTCAGGGAAAAGTTCTTCTAATTTTTCTTCGCCAGCTATGTTGATTAAGAATAAAGACAACACAATAAGACTTTGTATTGATTACAGACGTCTTGACAAGAAGACAGGGCGTGAGCATTTCCCATTACCAGTAATAGATGATGTTATAGATCAATTACATTCTACTGAGGTATTTAAAACAATAGATATAAAAAACGGCTTTTTTCACGTAGAAGTTGAAGAAGGCTCCCAGAAATACACCTCTTTTGTCACTGATGAAGGACAGTATGAATTTTTAAAGCGTCCATTCGGACTGACCAATAGCTCTAGTGCTTTTCAAAAATATATCTATAATGTATTTCGAACCATATTAAAAGATCACAAAGTAGTTATTTATATGGATGACCTAATAATACCAGCCAAAATCGAAACTGAAGGTATGGAAAAATTAAAACTTGTTCTTCAAACTGCATCGGAATACTGGTTGGAATTAAATCTTAAAAATGCACCAATTTTTTGAAGCGTGAAATAGATTTTTTGGGCTATAGAATCATAAATGGTAAAGTGTGTCCCTCCCCGCTGAAAACAAAAGCAGTAATACATTTTCCTGAGACAAAGTGTACAAAGTTATTTGGGATTAACGGGATACTTTCGAAAGTGTCTAAGAAATTATTCGGTTATAGCCAAACCGTTGAGTGACCTGTTAAGAAAATATTCTAAATTTCGGTTTGATATAGAAGAACAGGAAACTTTTATTGAACTCAAATGCATTTTGTCATCAGAACCAGTACTCTTAGTTTAGAATTCTAAAAGCGCGATCGAAGTCCATTCTGATGCCAGCATTGATGGCTATGAGGCTGTATTAATGCAACAATCTCCAGTAGATAATCAATTTCATCCCGTTTATTTCACCAGTAAAAAAACAATCGAAGCTGAACGAAAGTATACTAGCTATGAATTGGAAGTCTTAGCTATAATTGAAGCGTTTGAAACATTTAGAGTGTATGGCTAGGTAATCCATTTAAAGTTGTAACCGACTTTAATGCCTTTTAAATGACTATGGATAAGAAAGAAAAGAGTAGAAAAATAGCTAGATGGGAAATAATGTTCTCTGATGTTGATTATACTATTGATCATAGACACGGTACTAGTATGAGGCATGTTGATGCATTAAGCAGATATCCTATTTGTATGGTAGACGAAGATAGCTTAATATTAAAAATTATCAAAGCTCAAGAAACTGACGAATATATTAAAATCATAAAAAAAATTCTAAATTAAAATCTAACAATTATTATTTATATAAAAATGATGTTCTTTATAAATGTGTTAATGATAATGATTTGTTAGTTGTACCACATAAAATGTAAATCAGTACAATTAAGACCGCTCACAAAAAAGATCATTACGCAGTCGCACGAACGGAAAAGAATTTAGAGAATGATTTCAACGTCCCCAAAGTTAAACGAAAAATTGAGAAATTCATAACAAATCGTGTTCCTTGTATTTTAATTAATAGAAAATCTGGTAAACAAGGAAGTTTGCTACACCCGATAGAAAAAGAAGAAATTTTGTTACATACGTACAATGTTGATCACTTAGTTCCATTAGAGAGTACGAAAAGATTACAAACATATGTTTTCGATCATTGACGCACTCACAAGAACTAACAGCCATATGTCGAGTGTTTAAATTCTTTCATAATATCTGTTCTGCCCAAATTGTCTGTAGATAATCCAACGAAGTGGTATACACATGTAATCGATGTCCAACAAGTGATACATTCAACCTTTTACCTTCATAGCATATTTTATTTGCTTTAGTATTTTAACAAGACATTGCTTTTGTGGGATATATACATAACAGTTGATAACTAATAGTATGTTAGATAACTCTAAAAATGAGGAACTTAAATTGTTTAAATAATTTTCTGTCAAATAGTAAAGTTAACTTGAGTAAAAGAGGTAAATTGTGTAGAACCAAGATTTTAAAACGGTGGTCTTTAAGTTTGATATGTAAAAGTAACATGATAAACAGAGATTTCCGTGGTTTTCTTCGAACCTTGCCTCGAGTTAGCTTTCTTTAGAAAGACCCTCGCGAACGCCATAACTCCTCGAACTCAAATCCTTCATATAGATAATCAACCGTCAAAAATAGCATAGCTCCTAAAATTATTAAGTTTTGTCATATATTGAAATGCCTGGGCATAAGTTTGTAGGTTCAAATCCTGCTGGGTCGAAACAAAGTGGCCGTGTAATGTTTTCATGGATTTTCTTTATATGAAATCGATTTCTTCAAATATCCTTAAAAAACCTTGTTTCATGTGGTGTGCTAAAGTTTCTTCAGAAAGTTCGATGAGGCATTCAGAATGAAAAAATAATTAAATCTCCTGCATTTCCCGATTGTCACTCATATGCTCAAGCATTATCTTCATCACCAAATACCATTCAATGAGAATCTTTTCGTGTATTTTCATCTGTTAAACTTTCTTGAAGTTCGACTCGTGCTTATGTAATACTTCAAAGTCACAGTCTTCGCGCTCACCAGGATAAAACATCATAGGTTTAAAATCATTAAGTACATCAGCTTGTTTCAGCTTTTTGCACTTTTCATCAGATAAAGTAATTTTTCGTTGCACACACACACACACACAAAAAAAAAAAAACTAGAGGTAACACAAGAGGTAAACGAGAGTGTTGTCTTAGGTACGCGAGCGTATTGATATATATTAGCTAAGTTCAAAATTTTGTCTCAACACTACTCATGATAGAAGAATCTTAAACCTTGATGCGATCTACGATTCGGGTAATCGCGGTTTACCTCAAAAATAAAAGCTATCCATTTCAAACTCTCATACTTGAACTAAATTAATTAGGATTTTCGCTTTCATAAGGAAATTAATTTATTTCTAAAATCAAACTATGAGATCTAAAATAATATAAAGATAAATCAATTAATCATTATAAAAATCAATTAATGTTCTAATTATATTTAGCTATTGGTTAGTTTTAACTATCTAATCTAGCATACTAGTAATTAAAAATAAACATCTCTAACAATTCTCGAAAATAACATTTACATTTCAGGGAAGGTAAGAAAGACAAGACTACACTAGGTGAGGATAAGAGGTACAACAATTCTCTCGGAAAACGCTGATAAGAACATTGTGATACCCGTTAAACTAGGAGATGTTATGGTTCACTGATATCGAATCACGTGGTTGTGTTTTTCACCAATCGCACGATATGACGATGTCATGTCATATCGCGTGAAATTCTGTTAACTGATAAGAAATCCATCATCTTTTTTTTCTTATTTCACGTTGAGCGAGTGATGAATGCAGACGCATTTAAATCAAGAGGTTTAAGGTATGTTTAATTTTTCTCTTGATACGTATTGTAAAACGTAAAAATAATGCCTCCGCTTACATAATACGTGAAGGGTGGGAATTTGAAAGGTAACATATTTCGCTTTATTTAGTGACAACACCATATGCTAAAATATCTTTTCTTCGAAAGGTTTCTAAATGTCGTTGAAATTAAATATATGTCTATACCCTGCAATATGCATAGGAAGGGTTTAAAATTTCATTCGCGGAAATCTTGTTAAATTCGTAGTATCATTATTCATGAAACTATTTTAAAAATCCCTTTAATAGTTAAACTGTATTCCAATTCTCTCCCTTTTTTTCAATGGGAATTCTTCTTTTGACGCGATGTAATTTCTGTGTGAATCCAGCTAATCAAAGGCTTCAAACTGTCGAAACCAAGCAAAAGTTCTTTCTAAGTGATGACCAGGCCCCTACCTGCCTGGTTGCCCTAGCTGATCAAATTTTTCATTCCTGATTTTGGGTAAGAAACCACATTTTTCAAGAATAAGTTCTCATGAACTACCCAAGCACTTTCATCGTTCTTCCTTTCAAGCAAACATTTATCATATATTTTTCAGGAACTATCAGAAAGAAATTTTTCAAGAATGAGTTTTCATAAACTAACAATGGACTGTCATTAACAAACTCTCATCATTATTTCTTGCAAGTACTCTCAAACATCTTTTAAAATGAAGTTATAAAAATGACTTCTGGAAAAAAGGAACAGTGAGGATAATATTATTTTTAATAACATTCTTTTTCTCCTTTGTGTGGTGCTTTATCCAAAGACGACGGGGGTGGTGGCAGTTCATCAAACTATCAAGACTCAGTTATCAATAAATCATATCTTTCAAACATTTTTCAAAAAATTTTAAGAAACAAAGGACTGTCATCGTTTTTCCATTCTTGATAGTGAATGAAACCAAGGACTATCATCGTTTTTCTATTCACGATAATGGATGAAACCAAGGACTATCATCGTTTTTCCTACAAAATCCTTGTTGCAAAAGAAAATTATAAAACAACCTCCTTTCAAAGGTGTTAATACAAAAACTACTTCCATTATTGTTCAAGTGCTTAATTGTGAGAAAATAATTTCATCGAGATATGAAAACGATTTCAAATCTTTCAATATTTTTCAGCGGTTTGAAAAATTTCATAGTGTAGAAATTTTCTACTGCACATCATAAATAAATGAAGCTTGTTGCAAACAATTTCATAATTTCATCTTGAACACGAGGGAAAAAAATCAACTCTTCTACGAGTGATGAAAATATTTTTAAGTCTTTCAATATTTTTCAGCCTGCATACATTTTCGATTATGCGAGAAACTAACTTCGAGTGAAACAAAAAAATAAAAAATAAAATAAAAAATAAATAAATAAATTTAACCTTGCTAAATTTTTATTACAGACGTATTCATTATTCATTCATTTATTCATTATTTTTTATGTCGAAGCATAACCACAATACTTAATCTTCTGGAAAAAAAAAAAATAATAAAAAATCTTAAGATTAACATGATGTTTGAAACAAGATATTTGGAAAATTATATATGTTTCATTAAACGCGATTGAATCCTTATCAGTGTTAAATAATAAAGTCCTTCCGGCCAGTGCCGGGAGGAAGAGGTAGCTTCCATATTCCTTATTTTTAAAAAGCCAACTTATATTATTCAAACACACGAAACTCAATTTAGTGGAAACCGAATAAAGGAGATTCAATACTAATTTTTATCAATACTAAATAATTATGAATGAGAATTTCGCGAAATTAGTCAGCTTTATCCAAGCTGCTTTTCTTTAAAGTAACTTATATTTGGCTGCCAAATTCGGCGTTTTTTTAAAGTACCTGCCATTTTAAGACAACATGGTGGATGAGGCTAACCAGTGAACTTGGTCGAGACCTTATTAATTGCTGTGTACATGCTCACTCACATCGCAATCGGTTGATATATACGAGTGCTGTCGCAGGCAAAAAATCAGATTTTTCAAAATGTCACCCACATTAGAAATTGAAACTGCTATATCTGAGCCATTTTTTAAGATAAAGACAAACAAAAAATGCACCTGAATCATTATATCAGGGTCAAATATTTAAGAAACATTTTTCAATTTCTAATTATTTTGCACCTCACTTTAAATATAATTTTTTTAATTTAATGGCCGACATTTTGAAACAAGTTAGCTGATGAAGCTGGCCAGCGAACTTGGTCGAGATATTGATGTATACTATCCACAAGCCTTCTTAAATCGAAATAGGCGAATACGTGTGTTATAAAGTGACAAATACAAGATCGTTTCAAAATGTTAGCCATGCTAGAAATTCAAAGTGCTATAACTCAACCATTTTTTAAGATATAAAAAAATAACAAATTTTCAGAATCAAAAACTGCTCCGGAATCTTTGTATCAAGGCCAAACACATAAAAAAATCTTTTTCATTTTCCAATTTTTTAATACCTCATTTTAAATTTTAAATTTAATTTTTTTAAATGGCAACCCTTTTGAAACAAGATGGCGAATGAAGCTGGCCAACGAACTCGGTCGAGACAATGGTATGTACTATGTACAGACAAAGTTACATCCAAATCGGTTCATAAATACGCCTGTTATCGCGTGACAAAAATCAGGTCGTTTTAAAATGTCAGCCACAATAGAAATTCAAAATGCTATAACTCAGCTATTTTTTTTAATATAGACAAAACAAAAACTGTTCCGGAATCTTTGTATTAAGGTCAAACACATACAAAAAAAAATCTTTTTCATTTTCTAATTTTTTGGTATCTGATTTAAAATTTAAAATTTAAAATTTTTTTTTAAATGGCCGCCATTTTTAAACAAGATGGCGGATGAAGCTGACCAACGAACTCGGTCGAGATATTTGTATGTACTATGTACACACCAAGATACATCCAAATCGGTTCATAAATATGCCTGTTATCACGTGACAAAAATCAAGACGTTTCAAAATGTCAGCCACGCTAGAAATTCAAAATGCTATAACTCAGCCATTTTTTAAGATATAGACGAAACAAAAACTGCTCCGGAATCTTTGTATCAAGCTCAGAGACATATGAAAAAATATTTTTTTCAATTTTCAATTTTTTGTACCACATTTCAAAATTAATTTTTTCTTAAAAATTTAAATGGCCGCCATTTTTAAACAAGGATGCGGATGAAGCTGGCTAACGAACTCGGTCGAGACATTGGTATGTACTATGTATAAACGAAGTTGCATCCAAATCGATTCATAAATACGCCTTTTATCGCGTGACAAAATTCAGTACGTTTCAAAATATCAGCCACGCCAGAAATTCAAAATGCTATAACTCAGCCATTTTTTAAGATATAGACGAAACAAAAACTGCTCCGGAATCTTGGTATAAAAGTGAAATACATAAGGAGAAAATATTTTTCCATTTTCATTTTTTTTGGTACCACATTTCAAATTTTAAATTTTTAAAAGAAATTTAAATGGCCGCCATTTTGTTTCAAAATGGCGGATGAAGCTGGCCAACGAACTCGGTCGAGACATTGGTATGTACTATGTACACACCGAATTACATCGAAACGGTTCATAATTACGAGAGTTAGAGTGTGACATTGGTCAGATATATATACACACACACACACACATATATATACAGTGGGTTGCCAAATTATTAGGGACAGTCATGAAGTATAGGTTTTTTGTACAATATTAGGATATAATTTGAAAATAAACATTGTTTTTGAGTTTAAAAAGCTTTCTTTTTATAGTTGAAGCATTTATGCAATATTATTATACGTAAAAACCCCAACAAAAATATAATACAGTCAATTTACCAATGTTAAGTAAAGAATATTAATATTTGGTGACATTTCCTTTGGCTTCGAGGAGTGCTTCGATGAGTCTCGGCATGCTTTCTATGTAATTTCTGGCACTTTCTTTTATTTTAGGGTTATGATGCCATACATTTATTAGTTTTTCGATGAGTTGTACCTTGATTGTAATCATATCTTTGGCGATTTCCGGCGTGTGATCTCCCATAAGTTTTCTATGGGGTTCATGTCAGGAGAATTGCCAGGCCAAGGTAAAACTGGGATATTGTGGTCGACCAAAAACTTTGTAACACTTCTAGCTTTATGGCAAGGCGCTGAATCATGAATAAACGAGAACTATTCTCCACCTGGGAACCATTCTTCAATTTGCAGCAGCAGCCGGGTTTCCAGAACTTGCCTGTACTGGTCTTGTCTCATGGTTCACTGGACAATGTAGAGGCGTCCAACCCCTTTAGCGCTTATGACAGACATCACCATTATTTTATCAGGGTGTTTAACACTTTCCACGATGCAGTCAGGGCAGTATTTTTCGCCTGGGTGTCGCCTGACAAAGCTGCTTTTATCGGACAAAATCTCAAAGGTTGATTCATCTGAGAAACACACCTGAAAAAAATTAAATATGTTAATAATTTAGAAATAAATGATTTTAAATGACATAAATAATAATTATCTTAACAACTGACCTCACTCCAGTCATCAGCTGTCTTCTGGCGGTGATTACGAGCCCAGACAAGGCGCTTCTTCTTCATCGCTTCTGTCAACCGGGGTTTCTTTGCTAGACGATGACCTGTCAACCCTTCCTCCGCTAATCTCCACTGCACAGTTCTCTTAAAAACTGGTATTCCACATTCTTGAACGATCTGAGTAAGGAGTTCCACACTTTTCTTTCTGTGTCCTAAACAGATATCCCGGATTTTCCTTTTCTTCCACTTTTACCTTTTCGTTTGGGCGAAAGTGGCTGGTTTCTGTCCCGATTTACTTTTATCCTGTTGACTACTGACTTGGAAACTCCAGCAAGCTCTACTATCTTCCTTTGAGAATGACTCGTATGCAGAAGAAGGGTTTTTACCTCAGATTTTTTCCTCTGGGCCAAATCAACCCCTCGACCCATACTGAAATCAATAAAAATAAAAAATAAATTAAAATCGTAAATAATTTCGCAAAAAAAACAAAATTTTAATCAATAAAAGAAAGATAATACTCACATATAATTCTTAACTTCCAAAAAAAAAGCGAAAGAATTCTGTTTAAATTAAAGAAAAGCGTCTTCCACTATTGCGTGTGTAAAAGACTCAGCGTCTCTCCCGTTATTAAAATATTTATAGAAAGCAGACAAACCTTTTAAAATAACAAAAGTACTTAAAAGTTGAATTATAGAGATGTTTTAAACAGTAAAATACATTCCTGCAACACTTAAACCACTTAAAGCGGCAGTCAAGTGCACCCTAAGTAGAAAACTAGCAAAAAATGTGACTGTCCCTAATAATTTGGCAACCCACTGTATATGTATATCAATTTTGAACGGAGGGTGGTTTCGGGGTCTCGGTGGTCATGATCGGTGAAAATATACCAAAATTTTTTGAAATCGCTTTCCTCAGAACGGTTGCAATAGGTAGATTTTTGTAATGAAAGCTACCTAAAAGCAGTACATGGCTTTTACAATTATTCAACCATTGCTAATAGTTAATTGATAAATTTTAAATTATTATCAGGGCAACATTCTCTCGAAAAGATAAACTTCAGCAAGTTCAAATATGGTTATCTGCAAATGTAGATTATCCAATGAGTTAAGCAAGATTAGATAAGATCTTTGAAAGGTATTTGTCTTGAGAATTCCACCAGCTAACGTGCTCAAACAAATCTCGATTCTTACTGAAATTTAGATAAATTACAAAGCTTTATATTAAAGTTATTAAATAAAATTCCTTCCGAAAATATTTGTCGCTGAATATTGCGTAATTCATATAAGTTTATGATATAGAGTTTAACGTGTCAAAAAATTTATTTAAACGAAACTATTTCAAGTATGTTATATGTATAACGTTAAACTTAGGTATTTCCTCACACAATCATGTAGAATAATTTGGATTTAGGTAAATGTAGGTAAAACTCGTTAGGTAAATTTACTATTACACTTTTCTTAAATCAAATATTTTATGTCTTACATTTTCCGTTAACTATGCGTTGAATTATTTTTCTTCTACCATGTTAATCACAATATTTTTAAACTTAACTAAGTTTCAGTATGTATAAGATGATACGTTAGTTAACTAAAGGAGGATAGGTGAAAGAATTTTCATACAATATTGGGAGTCAATATCATTCCACATTAATTGTGGAAAAGGAATTTTTACACTTATTATTATTTGTTTATTCAAAAAACTAGCTGAATTTTTTAAATGTCAATATAAATGTTAAACTACCCTTTTATGAAAGAAACTACAAATAGTTTCTTTAGAAGGAAAAATCTCTCATATAAACATTATGCTTAAATAGTCCAAAAATCAAGTTAATTTTTTGAAAAATTGAAGCTCTGAATTTTCTCCCACTTTGTCTAATATATACTATCCGCTATAGAATGAGTATCAGTCAAAAACAAACTTTATTTATTTTTCATCTCAACGTTTTATTTATTAGTTCAATGTTATTATTATTTATATTATTATTATTTCACTGCTATATTTTAATTTACGTACTTACTTTTTAAACAAATGTTACATTTCTTTTGCTTATTTTTTGTAATCTTAAATGTTTATTTTATTTTGTTATTTCTCATTTTGCAATGGCAACACTTTAATTTACAAATTTAATTCTAACGCAATTTTTGCATCTCTTTTCCATATCTGTTGAAGAAATTAAATGTTTATTTTATTTTATTATTTCTCATTTTTTCAATGGCAACTCTTTATTTTTCTTAATTCGATGGCATTACATTTTATTTCTTTGCATATATTTATCTTTATTTGGTGACAATTCTAACGCAATTTTTGCATTTCTTTTCCATATCTGTTGAAGAAGTTAAATGTTTATTTTATTTTATTATTTCTCATTTTTTCAATGGCAACTCTTTATTTTTCTTAATTCGATGGCATTACCTTTTATTTCTTTGCATATATTTATCTTTATTTGGTGACAACATCTTTTAATTTTATTTCGCCATATACATTTCGCTTTATTTAGTGCCAACATCTTTCAATTTTATTTCTTTATATACATTTCTCTTTATTCCGTGGCAACACTATATTAATCTTTATTCGGTGGCAACACTCTATGCGAAACTCTAACATCCCTTCTGGGGCAGCACACGTCAGAAAATTTTAAGCAAACCGCGACATTTTCTAAGTCTCGCTAATTCATTTACACAATATATATCGTCATGTTATAGTACATTTCCTCCAAACATTTATACTAAAATGATAAAATATGTTTATCTACACACATCAAGTTCTCGAACAACACACTTCAGAAAATTTTCAGTGAGAAAAAAATCTTCTCATATTCATTCCAGAAAAAACAATTCGCGAAAATAACTCAGCGATTGTTGTTACATGACTACAGATTTGTTAAACATGCTAGACTAACAAAAGCATGCAAAGAAAAACACTTAACGGAATTTCACAAGAGACATCTTAAAATGGGACTATTTTTCTGAAAGAATAGTCAAGTCACAAATACTTTGCAGAATATCAAAAAAGACATTTGAAAACACACACACAAAATTTTTACTCATTAGTCAGAAATTAAGATATCAAAGTTTAAAACATTTCTCCTGAAAAAAAAATATTTATATATATATATATATATATATATAACAATAAAGATCGCAAAAAAAAATATCCCGAAAAAATATGCGGAAAAAACTTTAAGTCCCCAAAATAAAAATTTGTAAAAGAAAAAAATAAATTTCAAACAACAAATTTTCTAGCGTGTCTAAATTAGAATTTAAGTTCCTAAAATAAAAATTTTAAAAAGAAAAAATTAAATTCCGAAATTCTTTTTCTACCACGCGAAAAAAAATATTAAATTCACAAAAGAAAAATTTTCTATCTCTTGATAAAAAAAAAAAAAAAAATAAAAAAAAAAATATATATATATATATATATATATATATATATATATATATTTAACCAAAATTTTTTAATTCTTTATCATTAAAAAGAAGTCGGAAATTGATCGTCAAACGTGGCAAATGAGGTGCGTTCGTACTATAACTAGTTTTATAATTATTTATTGTACCCCATATTGTACTGAATGTATATATTTTTTAACTTCATAAGTGCATAGTCTATAACATCATTAAAATGCACTTGCAATAATTTTTTTTCCCATTCCCCGTAATGTAACGGAAAAATTTTGACTGTCCCTGTAATTAAACTATACATCCGATTTTCATAAAATTTGAAATGGCTCGACAAAATTTTGAAACAATTATATATTTAAAATTTCAGACCATTCGGAAGGCTGTAACATCATTAAAATGCATTTGCAATAATTTTTTACATTGGCCGTAATGTAAAGAAAAACTTTTGACTGTCCCTGTAATTAAACTATGCATCCGATTTTCATAAAATTTGAAATGGCTCGACAAAATTTTGCAACAATCATACATAAAAAATTTCAGACCATTCGGTTGGGTAGTTTTTGCTCTGTTACATGCGGACAGACAGACGGACGGACGGACTGAACGACGACTATAGGTGTATTTATATAATTACGAACTCACTTAAAAATTAACTTCGCAAAATAAATCTCCCGCGCCCTAAATATCAGAATACTCTAACACGATCATTCGCAAAAAGCCTTATCAATTCACACTTCCGCTAAAATATCACTATCTAACAGCACTTCCGGTCTACTTCCGCTCCAAAACGCGCTTATCAACATCGTACTGTAAGATAAAAAACTTCCGAATGACCTTCATTTGACCTCTATCGATCCGCCGCACACCGCATGCCGCCAAACCAGCATAATCACACTACTGACGTTTATGGAGCGAAGAAGATTGGAAAAATATATTATTTAGTGATGAAAGTATATCTTGTGTTTCATATGGTAATAAAGGTATTTCAGTTTGGAGAATGAAGCAAGAAGCATTTGGTAAAGAATGCCTTAAACGTTCCGTAAAATTTGCTGCTAGTGCCATGGTTTGGGGTTACATGAATGCAGAAAGACCTGGAAGGTTATGCTTCGTCCACAAACAGGTTAATTCTCGTTAACTCTCAAATATATCAAAAATTTTGGAATAGATTCCATCATCAGAAGATTTATTTGAAGATGGTTCCATCTTAAAACAAGATTTAGCGTCACCGCATACCTCGGTGTCAACTAAGAATTGGTACGGCAACGCAACATTAAGGTACTTCTTTGGCTACCAAACTCACCAGACCTTAATCCCATCGAAAACGTGTGGTGTATAATGAAGAAAAAACTCCAAGAAAGTTCTCCTTCAAGTAAAACTGAGTTAGTGTCACGTATAAAATCTATTTCGGCTAATATTGATAGAAATGTTTGTAAATGCCTTATATAAAGTATTCAAGATCGATTGTACGCTGTTATGAAAGCTAACATGGATGCTACAAAATATTAACTACCATTTACTTCGTATTCATAAGGTTATATTGTTGCGTAATATAAACTAGTAAATCTGCAGATCAGGAGCCTCAACGTCAGCTCTGCAAGTCACTGTTTTTAGACACACTTTGGTAATATTCAATTTCATGCAAACCGCAATTTAAAGTTTTCAAATTATGTAATTATTTATAAGAATAAAAAATACGAAGTTTTCAGACATTAGAAGCATTAAATTAAAAACGTTGTTATGGAAGGATATTTTGAAATAATTTTCATGAGCTACTAATTCTGATATTTTTATAAATAATAAAACAGATTTCTTCAGGGGGGGGGGGGCTCCGCCTCCTGAACTCCCCGTGGTTTCATTAATTTACATATGTAACTTTTTATTTATTGCACTAATGGTTATCGCAAATCTTAAATTTCTTTTTATACTTCCGAGCCTTAATTTTCAATACTGGTGGACAGAAAATGATTCACATTGACGCAATTATATTAAAAGTTTAGGTTTTATGAGTGAAAATATAATTTCCTTTTAAAAATAAAATAATTTTCATTCATATTTTCGGAAATGAGACGGCATTAAGAAGTAACACTCGTCATAAAATATTTTTTTAGGTAATCTAGTTAATGCTTGGTTTTTAAGAATGAGAATATTTATTTCCCAATACAATGACGTCATTTTCGACAGCAATAATTTTGCGGTGTAAAATTTTGACATTTACTATATATTTGATTTTCAAAAGTTTTTTTTTTTTCTCTCATTGAAATTTTCGATTAAAAATTAACATTTCTGTTAGCTGTGTGCAGACGATAAACCATGAGATATTAGTAACATTTCTTTTAATAATAAGAATTAATATCATAACACAAGCCCTTTTTATTTCAACCTCAAAGCATATTAGTTTTATTTTTGATATATGAGATCAAATTCACCTTCTTTTCGTATTTTAGTTTTATTTCCAATATGAAAACGTATTCATGTCTATTTTTTATTTCATTTTCCTCTTGCACATGAAAATCTTTCAAAGCAAAATTAACTGTTTAGGATAAATTATTATTCTGGGATAGGATTTTTTTTCTTGGCAACGGTTAAAAAAAAAAAAAAAAAAAAATGATTGTTAAATTTATAGCAAAATGTCAATTTATTCCTTATGAAAATAATGAACTTCTTAATTTAAAAGAAAAAATATTTGAACAAAATAAGCAGAACATAGTCTTTCTTTATTTCTGGGGTAAATTTCATCTATATGTAAAGTCACAAAGGCATTAATTCGTCCCTTTTGACTTTGATTGACTTCAAACAATCACAAATACTTTCACATTTACGATATTTTTAGGTGTAGTTCCGTCGCTAGGCAACAGTTAAAAGAAAATAAAACAATGAAATATGTGCTTTGAAAAAAAAGTAAATTTATAAAAAGATATATTATTGGAACACATATATAAAATACCTCCATAAGTTAAACACCGAATTTAAAAACTCTGACAAATGTATACACAAAATTTCAAACTAATATGAATAATGTATGGTTCTAATTAGAAATTACATCATCCATAATTTACTATTTAAATCCTTCAATCATATGAGCCATTTCCTTTCAACAAATAAAAATGGAAAAATCGTCTGAATTGCTATAGGAAAGCATTAAGTCGCAAAATAAAATGTTCTATATATTCCGAACGCATGAACCAAATTTAACCAAAAACTATACAGCTAAATCCGGGGATTTTACCAACATGCATACTTAATTTTAAGCTAATCGGATGCTTTTTACGGCAGTTATCGCGGAACAGACGGACAGACAGACAGACAGACAGACAGACAAACGGAAACCAAAACATTTCGTGTCTCCACAGTAAGCCTTCACTGACGTTTCGGCAAATATTCTAATATTTTGAATTAATTTAAATTTTATTCTATTTTTTTTATGTATTTCAGAAAGCTGTATACCTAATTTATTGTACAGTATTTTATATTTTGTAAACATTAAAATATTATCTAAGCATTCCAGATTTAATTTATAAGAAATTTATTTGCATTTACTTAGTATCAAACATAAATAAATGAAAAAAAAATTTTCTTAATACTTTTTCTCAATTATTCTAATATTTTGAATATGAGCTGTAAGCATCTTCTAGTGTACTTCCAGAGCAATATTAAAATTTCATTGATTTTGAAATTGTGTACATTACTAAAAACCACCGAAAAAGATTCCCCCCCGTTGACAGTAATGTCACAGAATTATTTTGAACGTCCCTCTAAAAAACTGTAATCGCCAAATGCTTCATTTTCAATACGAACATGCCACAGTGAACATGAATAACATGTGTCAATGTTAGATGGCGATATGACTATATTTGCACGAGATAGATCACGCACAGACGTCAGAAAGACAAACCGAAGTCATAAACACTTTCCAATTGTGAAAACTGCAAAAATGTTGGAAAGTGTTAAAAATAAAAGTAGCTACATTCAGAATTTTACAGTTTTGGTCGCTAATAAAAATTAATGAAGGGATTAAGATTTTTGATTGAGTTTTTGAATAAGATTATTATTAAGATACGCGTTGAGTTATGCGTATGGAAAGAATTTGTGATTGCTTCTATGTTCGAATCTGCATTGGAAATCGCAAACCGTAAGTCCTCTTCGTTTTAATATTACTTCATTTTAATGTCAATGATAATTACCAGAGAGTGCAACCTGATTATGGAAATGTCATAGCTCCGCAAACCTTTGATCAAATTACTGCTAAAGATTATTAAGAAATATTCTTATTAGTTACTCACTAAAGAAAAATTTACTGTTATTCAGTTTATGTTAAATATACATCGGCTTCAAATTTTATTTATTTTCATTTTAAACTACTTGAATTATTTTCCATTCTTTTTCATTCCGTGTCATGTGGCCTGCCGTGCAAAAATTGCAATTCTGGAATTAATTAACAAAAAATTAATTATCTTCGATTCCGATTGTCGAAATTAAAAAATAAAGACATATTCAAGATTAAATTACGAATCAAGAGATCAAGGTTACAATGAAATCAGATGTTTTAATGAAAATGGTTACATGTAAACGTGAATTATTTTATTTTATTTTATTTTTTAATTTATAAAGGATCTCGCGCCAAATTCTAAGTGATTATTATGCAACGAACAAACCTCCTTTGAGTTACCTAGAATTCGGCGCAAGATGCCTTATATATTAAATAAATATATAAATTACACACACACATATATATATATATATTATTTAAATATTTATATTGTTTCTTTTTAATAAATTAAAAATGAAATTACATTAAAATAGTTTATTTAACAAATAAAATTCTTTTCTGTATTTAAATTATCCTGAAACGATAAAAAACAAAATCACAAAATACGGATAAAATATTCTTTTGATAACTCATATTGATTTGTTTCAGCCAAATAAATCAGTAATCGATTACGTGTCTAGAATAAATCCAATTGTGTTTGAATTAAATCAGGGGAGATCATTACATATATTACTGTCTAAATTTCTACCACGATTTATCAAAACACTGCATCTGTGTTATAGGTAAATAAACAATATTAATGATGGCTATTTTGCATTTGGCATATTGTAATACATAACAGGATTCTATGTTTGTCATAACTCATCTGATTATAGTATTTATTGAGAAATTATTTTATGCGTAGTTCCCACCGATAGAACGATTGTCAGTACTTGAGTTCAGAAAGACACAGAACAACGTATTTTATCTTTTACTATGCACGTTTTTCCATTCCTCATGTTATTCATTATTGTATATCAGGCATCAAGTTATTGGCGGTATGTAAAAGACAAACCGCAACTACTCACTAAGATCACACAATGCATGAGGTTTATAGAAACAAACGAGTGAACCTTCTCAAATCCAGAGTCATTCTAATCCGACTCCATCACTTGGGTGTAACACGAAGGGAGACACGGGTTATTAGCGGGTGCTTGAAAATTTCATCACTTTTGAACTTTTATCTTGTGCATCTCTCCAAACTGTAGTTTGTGTAAATTGTAAATAGTAG
Organism: Maratus speciosus; assembly: GCA_963932465.1. Lineage (NCBI taxonomy): Eukaryota > Metazoa > Arthropoda > Arachnida > Araneae > Salticidae > Maratus > Maratus speciosus. Next base: position 437,569,823 of record OZ010800.1, read on the forward strand.
GTGTTTGATATTGTGTTGTAATGTGATTCTAATTGTGGTGTTCAATATTGTGTGGTTAATGTACTGTGACGTATATAAATCCAAGAAAAATGTAAATAATTATGCAGTCACATTAAAATGATCCTCATGTAATCACTACATACAGTCGCGTAAAAAGTGTTTAATATTGTGTTGTTATGTGTTTCTAATTGTGATGTTCAATATTGTGTGTTTAATGTACTGTGACGTATATAAATCCAAGAAAATTGTAAACGATTATGCAATCGCATTAGGTAAAATTATCCTCATGTAATCACTACATACAGTCATGTATTGTTGAAAGGGATATTTAATTGATATCTCGATGTAGAACCTTTGGTTCGACCAGAAAAATTGGGTAACCAATTGTGATTGTAAATGTAAATCTCACAGTCCGAAATAAATCTCAGCAGCTTGATCGGGGACCCGACGCTTGCCTCTCGGACTCTCCTTGAGAGTCGGGAGGAAAGTGGATGTGGTCTACCCTTCGGGATTGGACCAACACTCTAAAGCGAAAGCTGAGTTCACGAGGCGGTCATCGCTTTCGCTGTATATCAGACATGCGGTACAGTGGACCTCTGCATGGAGTAAATCGTTCGACTGTATGTTACTCCAAATGATTTCATTTAAAATAAAAGTAACGTTAAATTAGATGAAAATAAAACTTTCACTACTACAAAAGAGTGTTTTACTAATGCTTCAAGGTTTCAAAATGGGTGTTTTTTAAGATAACCTAATGAGACTTTGTAGTACATAAACATAAAAATCTACTTAACATTATGATACAAATTTCACAAATTCAGATTCACGTATCGAACAAAAAATTACATCATTATGGATACATTTTAATTCGTAAAACGTTTTTTTCATTAACAAACTAGTAAGATTTCAGAAATTTATTAAATGATTATCTATAACAATAAAATAAAGTTTCGCTATGTGTATGTGCATGTGCGATGGCTAGGAAACTCTACCGTGCGTTCAAGGCTGAAAATTTGTATGAGGATAGTTCAAGACAAGTCTAAATGCACCTGTGACTCAGAATTTTAAATTTTTGATAAATAGCTGTGTTATTAATGAAACTCCATTAAAAATTAATGTAATTAAAAATTACACCACACTGTATAAATACGATTCCCTAATCCCGCTCCCCCAGTCCCAGAACACGACTTAGACAGATTAACTAAAAACTAGAGAACAGGAATTCTGCTTTTTCAGAATTTAGTGTCGCCCCGGCATTTCCATTACTTCATTTTCTTCTGGTGGACTGGTAGTTTCTATTATTATGAAACAACCATTATAAATGAAGCATTAGGTGAAGATGAAAGAGCAGTCGTAAAAAGTTAGAACTCTGATTTTCTGGTCAGAATGGAAAAAAATGGCCTTAATTTAAATATATATATATATATATATATATGGCCATTTTTTTTTATTATTCTGACCAGAAAATCAGAGTTCTAACTTTTTACGGCTGCTCTTTCATCTTCACCTAACGCTTCATTTATAATGGCTGTTTCATAATAATAGAAACCACCAGTCCATCAGAAGAAAATAACTCGGTTAAGCGGGACTCGGATAATCGGGACTCTACTGCAAAACATATTTCAATTTTAAGACTTAAAGCACATACTTTTATTTTATGTAAAATGGCGTCATTTCCATATAGATACATAAAATTAAATATAGTTTATAATAGCTCCATGTTTTACCATAAATCCTTCATTTATGTTTTTCTCAAAATAGCACGTATTTTAATTTTTTTTTTCAATTTTTATGAGAAAATGGCAACAAAATGATATATATGCTATTTTTCAACAATTTGTTCTTTACTTTCTACAGAAATGGAGTACTTGGGTTGCCAAAATGAAACAAATGTCGCTAAAAACTACAATATATATATATATATATATATTATTTAGAAAACAAATGGAGATGCAGTTCTCAAACAAATTGCATTAAAAAGCACTTTTTTCCCAATACGACGGTATAAACATTGAAAAGGTGCGATGCTTAGAAGCTTTAAAAAATGCTGTAGAGTATTTAATCGCACAATGAAACACCGGCTTTTGTTTTAGGGCTGTCGTATACAAGGTAACGTTATTTATTGGAGACAAATTAAGTTGGGAGAAAGAAATAGCATACCGGGGGCTAACAAGAACCGAATGCTGGGATTTCAGGACGTCTATTGATATTCTTTTTCAACATCGGCTGGCTAAATTATTTAGTATAGTTAAAAACGAAAAAGATATTCTGAAATAACTTACTTTTACGTTTTCAATACCCCAATCAGTTTGTAAAAACGCCGTTGTTAACAATTTAAAAAAGAAATTTTAAAAAGGGTCGTTTTCGCAGGTCTTTTTTTCTCCAATACGGCATCGCTTCCCTAAGGCGGAAATTTAGAATTATCGGACAACAAGAAATATCTATATTATAAAGGACAAACATATCTGTGCGTAACGCATACGTCATTTTGCGAATGGAAACACTTCTCTACTGCAAATTTTTAAACATCTAAACATAGCACATTTTTAATTTCTAAACCGTCGTATAAGGAAAAAAATGCTCTTTTAAATGCAATTTGTTTGAAAGCTGTATCTCAATTTATTTTTGAGATATTGATTTTTTTGTAGTTTTTAATACCAGTTTTCTTATTGTGGCAACAAAAGTACCTCATTTCTATTGAAAGTCATTGAAAGTAAACGAAAATAGTCGAAAATAGGAGATACTGTTGGGCTATGTCAAGATTATTGTCTGTTATTCCGTAATAATGACGTCATATGCACACTTTTCTATAGACGAAGTTTAAGACTGGATTGTAAAAATGGATTGCTTTAGCGGATGCAAGTGACGTCATTTTATAAAAAAGCGAGTATTTTAATTCTTAAACTTGAATCATGTTTTGTAGAAGTGCGTCATTTTCACAGCCCAGCTGCCTTGAAAATCTTCACAGGTGAAAATGCTTCACTTTTGAAAATAATGTAATCGAAATCACACACTGATAAAACGCAATGTTTTACAAAAATTTAGAGTGTCTTTATAAAAGAGAGGTGACATGCAAATAATAGCGATTTATATTACAGAAATTGATGATTCTTGCCTGGATGGATTTGCTTCGCCGTGTTAGACAAGCAAAAAAATTAATCTGGTGTTTAAAATAATATCGTGTTCTGAAGTTTTTGTCGAAAATTCTCTCGAATAAAAACATTTTAATGCTATTCTTTAGGACATTATCTTAATTTAATTGGTACTTTTCGGTTAGCCGGGCGCCAGTGTTATATATACATATATATTTATATATACATGTATGTATATATACATATATATTTACATATATATATGTGTGTGCATATATACAATATGTGTATATGTATATATATGTATATTTACATATATGTATGTATATAAATATGTATATATAACACTGGCGCCCGGGTAACCGAAAAGTACCATTTAATTTTTCCGAATTTTATATAATCTATATATATTTTTTAAACTGAAACCTCTTCCTTTGTAGATGTGATTGCACTATCTGGTTTTTTTTTTTTTTTTTATATGCCTACTTTTATATTTTAATTTTAAAAGCATTTTATGAAATTTTTTCAAAATGATGAAAATTAGATAGCTTTCATTATTGCAGACAAAATATAAATAATGAAGTATTTTTAACTTTATTCATGCTATTTTCTGATACAAATTCAAAATTGTTGATAAAAATTGCTGTATAGGGTTTAGTGGCGCAAAATCCCATTAGGAGCAGAATATTATATTAGGGGCATAATAACGGAAAATGACATACTGCTTTTGAAAACACGCATTTTTCCTCATACATTTTCTATATTGTTTTTCCTTCTGCATGTGTACTGTTTCAGACACTAGGCAAAATGCTTATTTAAGTGAAAATGAAGCCATATTTAAAAGAAAAAGATCATTTTCTTAGATAAAACTAAACATTTTAACACAAATGCGTCTAAAAAACATAAATTACGAAATTTTTACTCTGCGGAATTGAGATTAGAATCTCAAGTAAAGAGTGCGTCTGTTCACATAAAAGATGTTGCTGACAATCGTGACTTCAAGTATTGAGTTAAAATGATTTTTAAATGATCAAACAAAATACGATTTTTTTTAAATGATGAATATGGATATGAGAAGTGCGTATGCAAATTTTGAGAAGGTGAACATTGCTGTTTTCATTCCGGAAATTCAAGCATACGAGCCTCAATTGATAACCACATACTAATAACTGATCTTTATTATATTTTACTGATTAAGTACCTATATTATAAAGAACAAACGTATCTGTACATAACACTGACGTCATTTTGCGAATGGCAACACTACACGATCAATTTTTTAATCTTCTGACCATCGTACATTTTCAATTTTCGTCGGATAGGGGAAAAAATTTCTTTCAAATGCAATTTGTTTAAAAAGTGTATTCATTGACTGATGTATTATATTTTCTAAATTAATTTTTAAGCATGATTTTTTTAAAGTTTATCTTCTCACGTGCCGATTTCAATAAATAATAATAACCATAGAGCACATAGAGCACATAGATGCACATAGAGCAACAAACATATTTCAGCATTTGTTTCTGACTATTTTTGCATAACGAAATTAATATTTCCTTTATAAACAAATAAAAGAATAATATTAAAAAAACCCACCAATCTAACATATTTGTGAAAGACAAATTAACGAAATTAATACTTTTTTTATAAACAAATAAAAGAATAATATTGAAAAAACACAAATCTAACATATTTGTAATCGTACAATTTAAATTTTTAGTTCACCAAATAGGGTTTTTTTTTTCAAATGGAATTTGTTTGCAAAGTTCATCTCAGTTTACTGATTGACTATGGTTTTAAAAGCAATTTTAAAGTATGAAATATTTTTTAATTTATCTATATCGCGCGGAGCTCGATTACGAAACATTAATCCGTTTTCTCTTAAAACAAAATAAAGAGTTCGTCATTTTCTTACGGCTTATATCCGTTAAAAAAAACTTCCCTATGAATAAATAAATAAAATAATATAAATAAAACACAAATTTACCAGACATGTATAAGCTCTGAAATTATCAGAATATAAATGGATGCCATAAGTAACAAAATCTTGGCAAATAACTTTTAGCATGCGGCTAATAAGAAAATATCGCCTTTGATAAATTTAAAAAATTTATTTGATTGTATAATTCGTATTTTCCATATGAAAAATGCTTTTTAGTGTAAGTGGTCAATCTAAAAAATTTATTGCATATAAAAAAATTATTAGTTTTCAATTAAAAAAAAAAAAAATGTTTTCACCTATATTCTTTAACCCGGGAGGCTCGGGTACGATCCCCTAGTCTATATAAATGTGAAACATTCTTCTCGTCGAAGGTGCAATTAATTCCTAAAAATACGAATTTTCAAACAACTTCAAACAAATTCGTAATCGCATATCACTTTGCGCCTTATAGACCGGGAGCCGGCAGCACAAATAATCACCTCATCGAGTTCACGACTGAAGTTCCAGAATTAGTTAAAACTCGATTTGCATATTAAAGCACAATCGGTCTGCCAAGTCCTATCTTGGTGGAAAACACCTGAAAACCCGATTTTAGTAGTTGACTCGTAGGTTTACCATCGTGTTTTGCGGCTCCCAGTCCTAAATGTTTCATACGTTTGGGTGCATGAAAACATAATAATAAACCTACGAGTCAACCGCTGAAATCGGGTTTTCAGGTGTTTTGCACCAAGATATAAATTGGCAGACCGATTCCGTTTTAATATGCGAATCGAGTTTCAACGAATTCTGGAATTTCAACCGTGAACTCGATAAGGTGATTGTCTGCACTACTGGCTCCCGGTATATTAATCAGACGATTAGTTTAACTATGGAAAATGCGGCTAAACATTCGTATTTCAACACAATCTTTTTAGAGCATCTCTGCAGACTAGATTTACAAAATCGACTACTAAAATTTCGAAACATTCGGACGAGTAGAAGTATTCTTTGCAGAATAAAATGTTTAAAAATTTCGACGAGAACAATTAAATCCCAAACAATTCGGCGCGGTTTCGCTGGATTTCGGGTAAATTTTCACTACTAAATATGCATATTTTCCCCTCTCAGCGGTTAGCCCGTATTTATCTGTTTCTCAGAAACAAATGAAATTTGTTGTAGACAAAAATATTTTAAACAGAATTGTATTTTAAAATGCATGTCAGATAAAGGGACATGAAGTGTATTTTAGAAACAAACAGGGAAAGAAAATTTAAATTAAGATTATTTTTATAAGCATTTTTATGAAAATGCAGGAAAGCCCTTAGACGCTCGGAGATTTCAGAAAATTTAAAGAAACCTTTGATACAGTTATATTTATATACTAGCAGAATTACCCGGCTTTGCCCATGTCAAACATGGGGGCCTTCCAGGTAAAATAAAGTAAAATGAAATAATATGGCAATCACAATAATGGAGCATTGTGCATTCTCGTCAATAAAAGATAAAAAAATATAATGGGAAAATATGACGTTACTATGTCGCAACCATACTAAAATCCCCCAACTTTAAACATCAGAATGCGCGTTTGCTTTGGCGGGTGTAATAGAATGATATATTATTTTAAAGACAATACGGAAAAATAAAATTAACCAAATGACGTAGCAGTTTTGGTTACAGTTTATTGTTCAGTGAAATTCTCGTTAGCATGCCATCTATCTCAATTTTAAAGCAAAAACATGACAGTTAGTAACGCGGAAATCATACTGAAGGTGACAACGGCCTAATCCATAAATTGTACTTTTACTGGATTTTTTTTTAATATCATAGCTGCCAACTTTTACGCTTTTTTCCTACCACTAAAATTTTATAGTAAATATTGCCTTATTTAATCGTCGAAATCTCACGATTAAACAAGGCGAAGATCTTTACTAAATTTTAGTGGTAGCAAAAAAGCGTAAAAGTTGGCAGCTATGTAATATCCAAAAATTCTCCAATTTCATTTTTTACATTGTCGAATAGAAAAAAGTACTGTCAAATGAAATTTGTTTGAAAATCGTTTCTCATGTTTCTGATTTTTAATGGATTTAAAAGTATTTTTCAGACATGTTTATTTTAAAATTTGTGTACAACCAAATTACTATAGATCAACCCGTTTTGTACACTGTTAAAAATTTTGCAGCATTCTGGCAGATCATTCGACCGTTTTTTGAAAAAACTGTTTCATAACCATAATTTAACTGTATTCTGACCATAAAATGGCCAATAATATGGTCAGAATAGTGTTAAAATTACGGTTGTGTAACCGTTTTCGGAAAAAATGGTCAAATGACCTGCCAGAATGCTGCAAATTTTTAACAGTGTACTTAACGCAGTATTATAAGGAAAAGACATGTCCATGAGTAACGCTGGCATCATATTTATGGTGGCAATGATCTCACCAATATTTTTTGCTGTTACTGCAATTTTTTAAACCTCTAAACATCGCACATTATACTTTTCCAACGTCGAATGAAAAACAAAAATTACTTTCAGTGATATTTGTTTGAAAAGTGTACTTCAGTATACTGATTTTATATGTATTTTAAAGTAATTTTTAAGCATGAATATTTTATACATATGCGTGCAACCCAATTCCAAAAGATGAATCCGATTGCTCTTACAATGTAAATAATTCAGCATTTTTTTTTTCGCGCAATATTCCATAACTAAATCGGCAAACAAAATTAAAATTTACAATAAATAAATAAATAAATAAATAAATAAATAAAACAAAATAAATCGAATACTCAAACTTTCAGATTAATAAAGATCGCTATAAACAGTTTTAAAAAATTCACGATTAACAGCTTGTTAATACTAAAGTAGCAAAAATGATTTTTGGTTTACCTTTTGGGCACTCTAAAATAAAAAAAAATCGTAAATGGAAAAAGCTTTCAGTGTTTTAAATTAAAAGCGATTTTTTTTCTGCGCTGTGAACGGGCTGTATATGGCCATCTTTAACCACGGATATTCCGGGGTGAATTGTCTGATTAATTTTAAGCGGAAACTTTCAATCATAAAAATTAAATCTACAGCGACTGACCTGAAAATGTCCTCAAATCCCATAAGGTTTCAGCCCTGATGTCTAATCTTGAAGCTTTCTTTTAAAAGAAAAGGACCTAACTCTTAGAAACATTTGCTAAATTTCATTTTCTATTTAATATAAATCTTACAAGGAGAGGGTCAACCTTGTTCATCACAGACTTCGATTATTTTAATATATGTTGTAGGGTAGAGACCCCTTAGTGTCAGGTTCAACGGATTTTATCCACCGCTCCTTAGTTCTTGAGAAACCGGGGGGTTTAATAATAGTACACAACTTAAATACTTCCATTGCAACCACAATGACAGGTTGGTCGTAGCTCATTTGGTACGGCTTTCGCTGGCTGATCTGCGGGCCCGGGTTCGGTACCCAAACGCGCTACGTTTGTTTTTCTCATTTTTTGTTTTATAAATATACTTGTAATTATAATTTAATAATTTCAATTACAAATTTTAATATCATACATTAATTATAATATTAAAATACTTAAATGTATCATTTTTGTTTAAACTATTATTTCTCATCCTCTAAAGAGGTTTAAAAAGAAATTGGAACAATTATTGAATGATAAAAATTCCGAAATCGTGACAAAATCTGTTGTGGTGCCATCTAGTTATGATAAAATAAAAGAATATTCAAATAAAATAAAAATAAAAGCAGAAAGAAGATAAAGGTGAAAGCAAAACTATTCAAAGCGCAAGCATACGTATTATAAATTTAAAAATCTTTATTATGCCAAACATCGGTTGTAATTTAATTCTGATGCTAATTTGTAATGTAATTATGCTTGTTACTTTAAAAACAGAATAATAGTATTATCGCATTGACTTCCTTTGTTAAAGCAATGCGTAAATGATGTTTCTTTAAAATCACGAATTGACACAATTGCCCAATATCATTGCATCAATAAGGAACATATGAAATACATTTTAAAAGTGATTTTTAAAAAAATTAACAGTTTTATGATGTTTTACACAACTATTTAGTTTAAAGTAAAATATTAAATAGGTTAAAATTATAATTGATATACAATATTATAAATTTTAATTGACAATGAGATTTTTAATTAAACTTACAAGTATATTTATAAAACAAAAAATGCGAAAAACAAATGTAGCGCATCCAAGCAGGACCCGCGGATCAGCCGGCAAACGCCATACCAACTGAGCTACGACCAACCTATCACTCCTGTTGCAAAGTAAGTATTTAAGTTGTGTACTATTATTAGACCCCACCGCTTTTTCAAGAACTAAGGAGCGTTGTATAAAATCCGTTGAACCTGACACTAAGGGGCCTCTACCCTACAACATATATTAAAATAATCAAAATCTGTGATGAACAAGGTTGGCTCTCTCCTTGTTAGAAAAGTCGTATTTTATGTAATTGTAACAATATAAATCGCAGAATGCTCTCATTGTATTTAAGGTATTGAAACACTTAGTTAAATGGGGTAATTAATGATATAGCATGCCAACAAAATAGAAAATAAAACATAGCAACCGTTTGTATTTCATAAAAATACATCATTTTGACGTAATTACAGTAAAGTATTTCAGCTTTTAAAATCAGATTGCTTGTTTTCTTCAGCAAGTGTATCAGAAAAATACGGTTTCCTTGACAATACGCAGAAAAATGCAATAAATACACCCAAATGACTTTGTATTTACGGAAATTTTAGTTCGCGTGACTTAAAAATAGAGCCTTTACTTTATGGATGATAATAACAAGAAATAATTTCAGAAGATCAAGAGATTACCCTCAGAATAAAACATTATTAGAAAGTGATGTCATAGCTAGAAAACGATTTTTTTTAATTATTAAATTGTTTCTTGATATTGAAACGACTTCATTAAAATAGATTTTTTAACTTCAGAAACATTCAACTCAGGTACTATGTCATTTTAACACATGCTTATTTAAAGTTTTTGCATATATAAATTAAATATGTGCATTTTCTTCTTTGATTGACGTCAATTTCAAAAGCAGCAAACTGAGAGATTCTGAATTTTTATTGCCTTATAAAATAAAGTACTCGAGTTATCATTTTTTTTTTAACTAGGTTTTCCCTCAGAGGGGTTAGTCTGAGCGATATTGCCGAGAACATAGATTTGATAATAACTTGTTGTAAGTAAAGAAAAGGAGATACTATCTTTAATTGGCCATATACTGGTTACAAATTCAAATGATGAAATATCTAAATTAGTGAACCTGAAAATAAACCATATTAATTTTAAACCAACTCTTCCCTCTGCTAAGGGCCCTGGCAAGAGATAGAATAGCCTAGAAAAGGAACACATTTACAAGTACTTTCGGACAACTTATTCGCTGTTTCATACCGACATTTTTACATTTTTAAAAATGCATACATAAAACAGTAAAATACTTCTTCTGTTTTATTTTCATAGTCGTTTATATCATTTGACAAAAAATCTCACTTTCTTAAACTCGAATTTCGTCAAGCTTTTTTAAAAAAGCAAAGTCCATATAACAATGAAATTCCATGAAGGGAATTAAACACATGGTAATAAAGCATTTAAGTGAGCGCAATTGATAAATTGTCAAATATTGTTCTTATCGCCATCTTTCGTAATGCATTCTTTTAATTTAAAATACACACATTAAACGAATTTATAAACACGATTTGACTTATTTCATTTAAAATAACAATAAATAAATAAATAAAAATAATAATAAGAGATAATAGCATAAGTCAAAACCTTTATTTCAACATCAACACAAGTTACACTTGCGGGGAAAAAAGGCGGCTTTTGACAAAAAATAAAAATAAGATACTCTTGGCAACATCTGAACCGGGCTAAAAAAAATGTACCGTGATTAATTGAAATATTATAGGAATATTCCGTAATCTGGTTTTCAACCAATATCGTATTTTAAAAAGCTAGCTTCGCTTAACTCCAATTAAATTTCATTGCTGTAACATTTTATTTTTATTTAATTTTTATGGGGTGGGGGGAGGGGAGAATGTGAGATTGCATATATTTACATTTAAATTTTAAACTTTCGTTTATGTAACGGTTGCTTGTATGAATAATTAGCACCTCGATGATCGAGCTTCACTCGAAGCATATGTAAAAAACTGCTTGTGTGGTATGTGTGCTTAAAGCCATTACTACTTAGCTATTATAACTCCCGCCCGTTATAACAATGTTGCTGTTAGTATTACTCTTGTTTGACGTGAACCTTACCTGTGTATCTGAATACGAATTATTGTCCATTTTTCATGCACGAAGAGTGGTTATAACATAATTGTTTCATTTTGCATAGCATGTAACAATTGCAATATTGATACTTTTAAGTTAGTCAAGCGCAGGTGATAAATTGACAATATTTTTTCCGTACTATATTCATCTTGCATTCATTTCATTTAAAATATAAAGCTCTCATTCACTTCATTTAAAATACACGTTTTTAACTAATTTCACTGTACTTTAACAACATTACTTTGCATTGGCGTTTTTTTTAAAGCTTTATGCAGTTTTGGCTTCAGAAAATGAGATTTGTTACACAAAGATACAAACCTGACAATTTATTACAAACCCGATGACCGTTTATGTTTACTTTTTACAAATAAATATAAACCTTTTTGGCACAGATGTCACATACGCACCACGTTGACGCGATTTTTTTCTGACGCCAATTTGGCGAAAACCTCGTTTTCGAATACCAGTTACATATATATTTTTAAAAAGGGAATAACAATAAATAAAAAAAAGTTTAATTGCCGAAACGTCAGTGAAGGCTTACTGTGGAGACACGAAAAGTTTTGGTTTCCGTTAGTCTGTCTGTCTGTTAGTCTGTCTGTCTGTTCCGCGATAACTGCCGTAAAAAGCATCCGATTATCTTAAAATTAAGGAGGCATGTTGGTGAAATCCCCGGATTTAGCTGTATACTTTTTGGTTAAATTTGGTTCATTCGTTCGAAATATATAGAACTTTTTATTTTGCGACTTAATGCTTTCCTATAGCAATTCAGACGATTTTTCCATTTTTATTTGTTGAAAAGAAATGGCTCATATGATTGAAGGATTTAAATGCTAAATTAAGGATGATGAAATTTCCTAATTAGAACCATACATTATTCATATTAGTTTGAAATTTTGTGTATACATTTGTCAGAGTTTTTAAATTCGGTGTATAACTTTTATGGAGGGATTTTATATATGTGTTTCAATAACATAAAATATTTTTTTTAATATAAATTTTCTTTTTAAGCACATATTTAATTGTTTTTATTATCTTTTAACTGTTACCTAGCAGCGAACTACACCTAAAAATATCGTAAATGTGAAAGTATTTGTAATTGTTTGAAGTTAAATCAAAGTCAAAAGGGACGAATTAATGCCTTTGTGTCTTTACATATAGATGGAATTTACCACAGAAATAAAGAAAGACTATGTTCTATTTATTTTGTTCAAATATTTTTCTTTTAAATTAAAAAAGTTTATTATTTTCATAAGGAATAAATCGACATTTGCTATAAAATTTAACAATCATATTTTTTTTTTTTTTTTTTTGGCGTTGCCACGAAAATTCAATCCCGGAATAAAAATTTATCCTAAACAGTTAATTTTGATTTGAAAGATTTTTATGTGCGATAGGAAAATGAAATAAAAAATAGACATGAATACGCCTTCATATTAGAAATAAAGTGAAAATACGAAAAGAAGGTGAATTTGATCTCATATATCAAAAATAAAACGAATACGCTTTGAGGTTGAAATAAAAGGGGCTTGTGTTATGATATTAATTCTTATTATTAAAAAAAAAAATGTTACTAATATCTCATGGTTTATCGTCTGCACACAGCTAACAGAAATGTTAATTCTTAATCGAAAATTCCAATGAGAAAAAACAACTTTTGAAAAGCAAATATATAGTAAATATCAAAATTATGCACCGAAAAATTATCGTTGTCGAAAATGACGTCATTGTATCGGGAAATAAATATTTTCATTCTTAAAAACCAAGCATTAACTAGATTGCCTGAAAAAATGCTTTTTGACGGGTGTTACTTCTTAATGCCGCCTCATTTCAGAAAATATGAATGAAAATTATTTTATTTTTAAAGGAAGTTACATTTTCATTCATAAAACCTGAACGTTTAATTGCCGAAACGCCAGTGAAGGCTTACTGTGGAGACACGAAAAGTTTTGATTTCCGTTTGTCTGTCTGTCTGTCTGTCTGTTCCGCGATAACTGCCGCAAAAAGCACCCGATCAGCTTGAAATTAATTGGGCATATTCGTGAGAAACCCGGACGTAGCTGTATAGTTTTTGGTTAAATTTGGTTCATTCGTTCGGAAAATATGGAAGATATTTTATTTTTCTTTATAATGCTTTTCTACGGCAAGTCAGACGATTTTCAAATTTCGATTTGTTGAAAGAAAATGGCACGTTTGGTTAATGGATTTAAATGTCAAATTATGGATACTAAAATTCCAAATAAGGGTTTTAAATTATTCCTATTATATTGAAATTTTATCAATATATCTATCAGATTTTTTTATTTACGTGTATAATGTTTTGAGGACATTTATACATGTATTCCAATAATATAAAGAATTTTTAAATTAATTTTCTTGTTTTACATGATACATATTTTTTTTTCCTTTTCTTCGTTGCCTAGCGACTGTTATTCGTAGCCTATCATTGCGTCAAATATGAATGAAGTTAGTAAATTACGTTAATTTTGTTGCAGGTACTATTAAATGGCTATCACAAAAAATATTTTATCGCGCCAAATCGATGCAATTTATGCAAATAACAGTGGGCACGATAATGAATTATTTTCCAGTAGATTTATAGATCTACAGATATGCAAATTTTGGGGGGCTTTTAATATGTTATTGCTATCGCATGGATTAGTATGTTTAAACTAATGTTTAACCAAGCTATAAGGGGGAAAAAAAGTACAGTTAAAGGCATGTAAATCCTTTTTAACACTTTCCAACATGGATGAAAAGTATTTATGACTTCAGTTTTTCTATCTGTCGCCTGCCGTGTTTCTCTACGTTTTCTAACTCACGTAAATATAGTCGGGATTACATGTAATTGATATACGTTATTGAGGTTTGCCAAAGTATGTTTGGTATAAAAAATAAAGAGTGTAGCATGCATAGCTTAATTACAGGGGCACTCAAAACTATTCTGTTACATTATAGTCTTTGGGAAAAATCGTCTCCGGTGTATTTTAATAATGTTACACAATTTTAAACGTAATGAAATTTATATACCTTATTAAGGTGCACTAGAACCTGGTTACTATAAAATATGTTATGTGTAGCACTTACAGCATGCGTACAGGGAACTCAAAAGTATTCATAATATTACAATCTTTGAAGAAAATCCTTTTGTGGCGTTTTTTAATGATGTTACTCTGTTACAAAATAATAAAATTGATATGTATTTTTGAAACATTTTTGTAGTATATGGGGTGCAAACCATATGTTTTTTTCAGGGTCACACAAAAGTGGTCGATTAAAATGTGGTCTACGGGGGAAAAAAACTCTTCACAGCTTATTTTAACACATTAGCGACGGGAAACGAGAATTCTCGTTTTTATTCAGAATACATCATTGGCTAAGGGAGTGACTTCTACCTTACAGAAAAGACATTTATATTGTGTTGTCCATATTTTTTATAGATTGTAAGACATTGTATATTACATCCGTACATTAAAAGATATTTACTGCTGCATAAACATGAAAATCATACCTCAGAAACCAATTTCCGAGACACTTTCAGAAGAGGGAGGAGCTTCTACTGTTTTTAAACCCAGATTTAATTAAATTGCCTGTCGTCATGTGTTAATCGTGTTGCACTAATTCAAACATTATGAAATTAATTACATTACTGTGGTTGACTACAAGAAGCTTGAATATGATTTGTATCGTGTTTATCGTTCATTTATAGGGTCACATAAAAAATTTCGGATACAGTTCTGGTCTATTAGGGATGATTGCTGAAGAGCATTTTCGATTATGGTGTGCGTTTTAACGTTAAGTAAATTTGTGCTTATTAAGTAGTTCTTAAATATTGTATAAACCATGTACAGAGATACACAAATGAATTCGTAAGTATAAATGAAAATGAGCGCGAATTGCTTCAGTGGTTTTTTTTTTTTTTTTTTTTTTTTTTTTTTTTTTTGAGTTATGTATTTCCCAGCCCAATTACATTTAGTATACTAACAAATGTTTGCAGAATTTAAATAGAACCATATACAGGACTCCGCAGAAACTGGATATATGGTGCACACTATGCATACTAATCCCCGGAAATGTGATATGAGCAGTTTTAAGATGGTTTTTTGTCTGCATTAAATTGAAATGTTATAGACAACTCGTAAAAATCTTCACGTTATATACAGGGCTGTAGAAAAGAATTCATGTACGTTTCCGTCTATTGGTAGAATTTACTAAAGGACATTAACACAATTAATTGATAATTACAAATGTAAATTAAATTACACTACGAAGGGGTTCAGGGGGGCTAAGCCCCCCTGAAGAAATCTACTTTATTATCTAAAAATTACCAGAATAAGTAGGTCATGAGATTTTCAGAATACCATTACATAACAAGGGGTTTAATTTAACGCTTCTAATGTCAGAAACCTTCGAAATATTTTTTCGTTTTATAAATGTTTATGTAATTTCAAAACTTTAAATTTCGTTTTTTGTAGAAAGATTAATATTACTCAAAGGGTGTTAAACACAATGAATTGTAGAGCTGACGTTGAGGCTCCTGATCTGCAGATTTACTAGTAGCCGAAACGTCAGTGAAGGCTTACTGTGGAGACACGAAAAGTTTTGGTTTCCGTTAGTCTGTCTGTCTGTTAGTCTGTCTGTCTGTTCCGCGATAACTGCCGCAAAAAGCATCCGATCGGCTTGAAATTCCCTGGGCATGTTGATGAGCTCCCCGGATTTAGCTGTATAGTTTTGGGTTAAATTTGGTTCATTCGTTTGGAATATACAGAACATTTTATTTTGTGATATAATGCTTTTCTATGGGAAGTCAGACGATTTTCAAATTTTCATTTGTTGAAAGAAATCGCTCATATGAATAATAGATTTAAATGGTAAATTTTGGATGCTGAAATTTTTAAATAAGAGTATTAAATTATTCTTATTAGTTTGCAATTTTGTCAAAACATTTGTCAGAGCTTTTAAATTAGGTGTATTACTTATGATAGAATTTTATACATGTGTTCGAATAATATAAAACATTTTATTTTATGAATTTACTTATATTTCATTTTTTCTTTTAACCGTTGCGTAGCAACAGCATCTCATCTAAAAATATCATAAATGTGAAAGTATGTACGGTTTTTTGAAGTCAAATCAAAGCAAAAGGAATGAATTAATGAATGCCTTTGTATAGATATTTGCATATAGATTTATTTAAACGCAGAAATGAAAATAGTATTTATATACTATATAGAATAATATTTTCATTTATTTATTCAACTATTTGATTATAAATGAAAAAGTTCGTTATTTTCATACAGAATAAACTGACATTATTCTGTTAAATTTTATAAACTTTATTGTTGCCAAAAAAAAAAAAAAAATGAATAACAATTTCTCCCAAAGAGTTAATTTTAATTTGTAAGATTTTCACGTGCAAAAGAAAAATGGAATAAGCAAATAAAAAATAAAAAAAGGATATATAGGACAGGAATGAATACATATAAACATTTCACACCAAATACCACCTAAAATAGTTTTTGTAGCAGTATTTTCCCAGCACTACGAAGAAAGATTCCTCGATTTACACGATTTTACTTGGCCTTCCTTTTCTCATTCTTTGCGATTTCATTTTCGCAATTGCGTGCATTAATTGGCACAAAATTTTACATTTTTATGACTGAGATATATGTAAGGCCATACAAATAAGAAATTCCGTATTGTCTCCTATAAAATGTGATAAAGTGTTGGTTAATCATATATGTTTTTATTAAGAGGAGCAGAGCTGCCAAGCCTCCGGCGTTCTGGATACCAGTATTTTAATACAGAAAATGTTACTTTATTTAATTGAAACATTTGCGCGATTTAAAAGAACATTTTCTCTAAGATAATAGTGATGTGCAGAAAGCTTGAGACTTGGTATGTCTGGGGGGAGTGAAATGTTTTACTTAATGCATTTATCTCTATTTTAATGCTACGTGAACAACGTCCGTGTAACAGCTTGTAGAGTGTAAAATAAATTAAAATAATCCTTATTACGATAAATGAAACAGAAAGTCCGGCTAAGGGAAATGAAATGTTAGTTAACCTTTCGTAATTTGACCTGAACATAGGTTTGCGTCAAATTTCAACGGTATTTGTAACATCACGATTTTAAATTAAATGTAGATACTATTAAAAGAAAATCACAAAAAATACTTAAAGGCGCCAAATCATGTTTATCTATTTAACGATGATGAATTATTAACAGTTAGGTTTAGAAGCCCCCCTACTTTAGGGTGATTTTAGTAAGTTAATGCTATCGAGTACATTTTTTTATATTTAGATTAGATCTTAGATATAAATATTGCAGAATGGTAATCAAAATTATTTTTTTATAAACAAAATTTATAAAGGTATTAGATTTCTAAATTAGATGTTTCAGTTTACATTTCCAAAAGTTCTTTATCCATTAGATACAGGTATTTGTGGTTAGCAGGCAAGTAAATACTGCTGTATGGATATTAGGATAACGTAAAATGCTTGACCGAATTATTGCTTATCCTTATAAATCGCAGTGTAAAAAGAAATCTAAGATATAGGGTAATCATTAACTCAATCAGTAGAAAATTACAAATGCAAAATAAATTACACATCGGGGGTTTCAGGGTGGCAGAGCCCCCCTGAAGAAATTTGCTTTATTATATAAAAATTACTAGAATAAGTAGCTCGTGAGAATTTCAGAATATCCTTACATAACAACGTGTTTAATTTAACGCTTTTAATGTCTGAAACCATCGAAATATTTTTTTCCTTTTATAAATGTTTGTGTAATTTAAATAGTTTAAATTTTGTTTTTGTAGAAAGATCAATATTACGCAAAGTTTGATAAAAACAATGAGTTGCAGAGATGACGTTGAGGCTCTTGATCTGCAGATTTACTAGTTAATAATTGCCGAAACGTCAGTGAAGGCTTACTGTGGAGACACGAAAAGTTTTGGTTTCTGTTAGTCTGTCTGTCTGCTCCGCGATAACTGCCGCAAAAAGCATCCGATCGGCTTGAAATTCACTGGGCATGTTGATGAGGTACCCGGACTTAGCTGTATAGTTTTTGGTTAAATTTGGTTCATTCGTTCGGGAAATATGGAACATTTTATTTTGCTCTATAATGCTTTTCAATGGCAAGTCAGACGATTTTCAGATTTTCATTTGTTGAAAGAAATGGCTCATATGAAAAATGGATTTAAATGGTAAATTTTTGATGCTGAAATTTTTAAATAACATTATTAAATTATTCCAATAAATTATGTCAATATATTTGCGAGATTTTTTTAATTAGGTTTATAATATTGGGGGGAATTTTATGCATGTTTTGCAATAATATAAAGGATTTTGTTTTATCAATTTGACATAATGCATATTTCATTTTTTTCCTTTTCTTTCTCTGTTGCCTAGCAACATATTTGGTCCTAATAATATTAGTATAATTACGTGTATAATGCTTGAGTAAAGCCAACGTCAAAACAGATGAATTAATGCATTTGTATCTTTGCATATAGAAGGATTTTAGCCCAGAAATAAAAATAGGCAATATTTCTTTTATTTTATTTATTTTATTGAAATATTTTGCTTAAAAATACAAAAGTTCATTATTTTCATAGAGAATAACGTAACATTTTCCCATAACATTTACCAATATTTCTTTAATTGTTGCCAAGAAAATCAAAACCCGGAAAAATATATTCTTTTAAACAATTTTCAATTGAAAGGTTTTGTCGTGAAACAGGAAAATGAAAAGTAAAATTAAGAATAGAAGAATTAATATGGCGGCATATTGTAAATAAAAAGAAAACTCTCGAGTATTTCTTAATATAACAAGATGAAAAGTTTTGAGTAAGTACGCATAGCAGGTGAATTAGACGTCATTTATCGAAAACAAAGATGCTGGAATAAAAAGATCTTGGGTAAAATAAAATTAACTATTATTCACGGAGGAAAGAGATAGATGGAGATGCAGTATGCCGTAGAAACAGTTTGCAATACGATGTGCGTTATCGCTCAGATTTAAATGCCCTCATTCGGCCCAAACAAAACAAGCACGTGGAACAGGGACCAAATTCTTTGACTTCATCCGTTTTCTTTTTTCTTTAAGCACGTCGTTGTGTTGTGCCAAATGTAGCTGATTTTAGGGTTACATTTTTGGCGTCACTTCAAGATTTATTGTCTGTGTACGGTTAACATGAATATTTTATTTAAAATTTTAATTTTATTAATTTATAAAAAAAACTTATGCTTATCCTTATAAATTTGAGCGTAAAAAAATCTAAGATATACTATAACCATCTGCAAAATCAATAAAAAATTACGAATGTAAATTTAAATAGACTACGGGGGGTTCAGGGGGGGGGGGCAGAGCTCCCCCTGAAGAAATGCAATTTTTGATTTAAAAAGTTACCAGAATAAGTAGCTCATCAGAATTTCAGAACATCAATGTACAACCACTTGTTTAACACTTTTAATTTCTGAACTTTACGAAGTATCTTGTATGCTCATAAATATTTATGTAATTTGAAAACTTTAAAAAGCGATTTGTAGGAAGTTGAATATTATGCAATGAGTGTTAAAAAACAATGACTTGCAAAGATGACATTGAGGCTCCTGATCTGCAGATTTACTAGTCATAGAACAAAACAGTTTATATAATTTAAAAAAAAGAATGGTAAAGTAAATAAACAATTTATTAATAAATAAACAACAACATCTAGGTTACCATCAAGCAAAATAACGACACTTTGCCGTCAGTTAAGTACCCCGGTGCGTATACGACATTGGCGTCAGAAAAAAATCGCGCCAACGTGGTGCGCATGTGACATCTCTGCGTAAATGTCTTGTTTACACTAAATTAATTGTTTAAATCTTTAAAAAATTGCTTGTGTACATGAAAGAATGAGTAGGTTACCAGAAAATATGCATGAAAACTTTACTTCTCTCGCCAAACCCATTTTCTTTACCTATAAGACGCCTATTCTGGAAAAGTACAAATTTCGGTACTTGTTAGTTATCCCGTCGACCAAATTACTGTCGCCAAATTGTAAGATTAAATGCGAATAATGGTTGATCGTAAATGTCACATTCACTTGACAACACGTGTTTACGTCATCAAGTGATTTTAATTTCGACGTTTTATTTGTATTTTTATTAATGTTATACTAATTTATGTGTTCTTTAAAATATTTAAGTTATTTGGTATTAATATTAAGTTATTTTTTAAAAAAAGTTATTTAAAATAAAAATTATGTCAATTTGTATAATTTGGCAGGTGGTTTGGCAATTTATATTATTTGACGAAATTGGTCGACGGGATAACTAACAAGCACCCAAATTTCATTTATTTATTTATTTATTGAATAACAAACATACGACTTGTGTGCTTGACATGAGAGCCCGCTTATAAGTCGGAGACAAGATAGCACAAGGAAATATTACAACACAAGAGAAATACACCCACGGAGTTCCACACAAAGCGTGTGTGCAATGGAACCAGGGGAATCGAACCCACAAACTCTTACGTTCGCAAGCGATTAGCAGACTGGTGCTTTGACCATTCAGCCACAGAGTCCCCTAAATTTCATTTAAAATACTAAAAAGACAAAAATAAATTAAGAATAAATGATGCCACAAATAAAAATTGTTTATTTAAACATAAAATAACTGTTTCAAATTTTCACACGCAAAATATAAATGTTGGTTGCTTTTGGCGATTAAAAAATGCTATTGGGTAGATTGTCGTAAAATCTGAAATACTACGTTATTATGGCTTTTTTCTTTGAAATAGAAAAAAAATAATCCAGATTTATTTTCCTGTTTGATTAAATTTAAATATGTTTTTTTGCACTTTAATATTGTGCGGGCGTATTTTCTTTGCTCCATGTGCTATAATTCGGTTTTCTACGAAAACATCTAGCCGGTGAAAATGGCATACACTAAATTTCCGTGACGTATGTAGATAAATTGTGCTTTTTTATCAGTTTTTTTTTATATAATTTTTAAACGAATTTGAACTTATTTTTCATAGTAGGTGCATTCTGTAGGTTACCCTCATAGGTACCTTCTGGTAAAACCAGAACCGAAATCCGACAAATATTTTTTGTGTTATGCTTGACGAAAGGTTCTACGAAAGGTTTTAATATCCATCGTAGCTGTTTTTGACCGGAAAGTAATACTGCGTTGTCTATTAGCCTTCGCTTCGCTCAGACAATTATTTAGCAGATTTTTAGATGTGTGGCAACATGAAAGAAACGATTTCATTAGAAAATTTAAAATGAGATATTTCTATAATGATAAATTATGGAAGGTGGTAGAAAAAAAAAAGTATAAATGTTGGTCTGGTGATTTTTTTAAGTAGACAGCGATCTTTTCCACGTTCTAAAACGTTTGTATATCAAGTTTCGTACAAATCGGTCAATTATTGAAGATTTGGATAAAGGACATACACTCAGAGAACGGCTTTTATATATATAGATTATTGAAATGTCAGAGAAATCGGACAATAATAACTTCCTTTTTTAGGCTCATGTAACCGATATATAAATATAAATTAAACAAAAACATAATTTGAAGAACAAATTAAAAAAACAAAATTTATTTCCTACATTGTTTAAGCCCGAGAAGGGACAGATATTAAGTTATTTCATTCAATTAGTTCTACATTTAATGTTAAATTTTTGTAACAAATTAGTTAAGCTAATTGAAGATTAAAAATTAAAAATAAAATTCATACAATATGATACTTAAAATACCCTAAAAAATTAGATTCTGTTCAAATGAAATCGAGTCACCCCAAAAAAAATTCACCCATATGCAAAGGCATTTTACCATTCGTTTTGACCCTGACGTTACGCAAACATTTTTACACTTTAAATTTATAATATCAATGTAATTAGTAAGGAATAAAAAATGAGTGGCATCAGGGACAAAAAGGTGGAAAGAAAAAGTGAAAAAGTTATGTTCTCCATAGGCTTTTTCATGTTAAATTAACATTGAGAAGTGACACTGGAAATAAATAAGTATTGCGCTACCGCGCAATACTTAAATAAAGGGGCATGAAGTGTATTTTAGAAAGAAACAGGGAAAGGAAATTTAAATTAAGATTATTTTTAGAAGCATTTTTAGGAAAATGTAAGAAAGCCCTCATACGCTCGACGTGTTAAGACAATTTAAAGAAATATTTCACACTCAGAAATGAATACTCAGAAATCACGAAATTTTCTTTGTTTTTGACCAAACCGTTTCCTGGGAAATGCTCCGAGCGAATATTTCATCAAATTGATGAAATTGTTTTCTTCACTTGCTTGACGATATAAATTTCGTCAAAAGAGAGCTGGTGGCGCCATCTATCGAACAGTTTGGAAACTCGCGTATTTATTGACAGGGGGATTGCTTTTAGATTGATGTAATGAATTTTGCTGCGCATTTATATTTTTAGAAGGTTGATTGTAATTTTATCGGTTCTGCTATAATTTCTGAAAGTTTTAAGTAAGGCTAATTTATTATTATAGTTTTGTCATGGTCAATGAATAATTATAATAAGGCTTGAATAAATAATTCATTAGTGAAATTTTCTTTGCTCAATGAATGGTTAGAATATGGTCTGGTTAATTTTTTGCTCACAAATAACGAATTGTGAAGTGCATATTGCGTGAGATTTTATCACTTTGAGTAGGTGGATAAGATTTTAACACTTTACTGTTTATAAAGGGGAGATGGATCAATTATGTTTATTTTTAGTTTGATTGAAATCAGAATATACTTCTTAAATAAATTTAAATAAATTATATCCTGGAAGTTCGAAATTTTATTGACCAAATTTTCTTTTTGAATGGTTTTGAAGAATTTAGGAAATTTATTCTTTTCGAATTAAAACATAACGAACAACGACATATAAATAAATAAATAAAAATAATAATACGCATTCCTAAAAAATTTAACAGCTTAAAAAATATCTAATGAAGAAACAATAACTACCTATATTTCAGTATTTTCTGAAAAGCACCAAAAAGTGCTGTTTTAAAATAAATTATTACAGGAATAATATAATCAAGCAAATATCTGCTTGCTAAAATCGCAGGATTTGAGTTTAAAGAGATACATCAACGGTTTCCTTAAAGTGTAGCTACAGTTATATTTATAACTTATTAAAATGTCAGAGAAATCGGTTAATAAGAACTCCTTTTTTTTTTTTTTTTTTTTTTTTTTTTTTCTAATGCTAATGGTGTTCGAAATTTATTTATCGTCTGCCAACGCTCAGTGCGAGCATTTTTGTGTAAGTTTAATTTCTAAAAAATGGCAACGTTCTTTTTTGTTGACATGTAATTTATTCTATTCTAAGAGTGTGAAACCAAGAGGGTTTATAATTAAACGTGTGATCACGGTGACCGTTTTTAACCTGTTGTATAAAATCTGGACTGTTGTATGAGATACAACAGGCTAAATCCGGCTAAAAACTCAGGCTAAAAGATAGTTGTCAGTCTATCGACTGGAAATTAACAGATTTTTTTAATACTCGTATAACGAAATTTAGAAACGATTGCGGATGATTAAAACAAAAGACATGGGTGTTTATTGCTCCGGGAGGTTATCTTTCTCTGGATGTCTATCTGTCTATCCTACAGCATGCAATTTTCTTGTAAAGGATGATATTATTATGCAGTAAAACCTCTATAACGGACGCATCCGATTAGTGGACACCTCTATTTAGCGGACATTTTTTTCGATTACCAACCCTTAAATAACTGTACATAATTTACTCTCAGTAGCGGACACCTCCAAATAGAGGACAAATTCTGCCCTCCCGAGGTGTTCGCTATTCAGAGGTTTTACTGGTAAAACCTCCATAACGGACACACCCGATTAGCGGGTACCTCTATTTAGCGGACATTTTTTTGATACCAACACTTAAGTTACTGTACATTTTTTACTCTCAGTAGCGGACACCTCAAAATAGAGGGCAAATTCTGCACTCTCCAGGTGACCCCTATTCAGAGGTTTTACTGTATATATTATTGGCAGTTATTTTACAGGGCCGCACAAAAGAATAAGAATATATGAAACGAATATAAACTATCTTCGGGATTGGTAGATCGCTGATGGTAATGTAATTTTAGGATGTTGTTGCAGTCACCCGCAGCATGTTTCCAGGGTTTCGTTCATCTGACGAAACCCTACCTGTCCCACTCCTTTGTCTGTCTGTCTGTCTATCTGTCTGTCTGTCTGTCCGTCTGTCACAGAGCCCGTTCTCAGAAACTATATATGTCGGAGACTTGAAATTTTGCATACTTATAGCTGAACACCACACATCAAATGGCAAATAATAAAAATTTGAAAAAGTCTAATATTTAACCCTCTGGGCTCTAACATGTGTATTTTAAACAATTTTTCTAACTCAGCCCCTAGTTAAGTAGGAGACTTGAAAGCTTGCATACTTATACCTGAACACCACACATTACACGACAAATCATAAAATTTTGAAAAAGGTCTAATATTTAACCCTCTGGGCTCTAACTTGTGTATTTTAAACAATTTTTCTAACTCAGCCCCTAATTAAAATGGAGACTTGGAATTTTGCATACTTATAGCTGAACACCGCACATCAAATGGCAAATAATAAAAATTTGAAAAAGTCTAATATTTAACCCTCTGGACTCTAACATGTGTATTTTAAACTTTTTTTCTAACTCAGCCCCTAGTTAAGTAGGAGACTTGAAAGCTTGCATACTTATAGCTGAACATCTCACATCAAACGACACATCATAAAATTTTGAAAAAGGTCTAATATTTAACCCTCTGGGCTCTAACTTGTGTATTTTAAACAATTTTTCTAACTCAGCCCCTAATTAAGTTGGAGACTTGGAATTTCGCATACTTATAGCTGAACACTTGCGATAACACGACAAATCATAAAATTTTGAAAAAGTCATATTTAACCCTCCGGTCTCTAATTTCTGTATTTTAAGCATTTTTTCTAACTCAGCCCCTAATTAAGTTGGAGATATGAAATTTTGCATACTTATAGCTGAAGACTTGCGATCACACTACATATCATAAAAATTCAAAAAGTCTTATATTATTACAGCCCTTTGACCACTCTTTCTTATTGTTCACCACAGCCTTACATATTTTAGTTTCACTTTTTACCACCAGGTGACGCCTACCTATATCGAGTGCTATGAGCCTGATCCCCTCGACTAATATGTCTACGGATAGGTTGTAAAACGGAATTTCTTTCGGATACAGGTTTTATTTAGAATAGAGTGCGCCCCTGGTTGCAAAATGTGGAACTAACATATTTTTTCAAAAAGGTAAAGTGTTTTGAAAGGAATATTAAACGAAACCATCTGTGCGATCTGTGATCACACTTAACTAACTTGTTTCTTCAAGATGGTGCATTTAGCATTTATAATAGTTATTTTACAGGGTCCCACAAAAGAACACGAATGTATGAAACGAATATATCTTAAATGCGGGGTTTGTAGATCACTGATGGTAATGAAACTTTAGCACGTTGTTACAGTCACACGCAGCATATTTTTTATTTTATTTTTATCAAGAGGGCGCAAATAGCATTTATAATAACTGTACAGGGCCGTACAGTAGAATACTAATATATGTTATATGCGGGATTTTTAGATCGTTGATGTAATATAATTTTAGCGTGCTGTTACAGTCACCGCAGCATGTTTTACCTTCAAGAAGGTGCATACAGCAATTAGAGTTATTTTACAGGGCCGCACAAAAGAACACGAATGTATGAAGCGAATATATGTTAAATGCAGGTTTTCTAGAACGCTGATGATAGTGTAAATTTAATATGTTTTTACATTAGCATACAGAATGATTTTTCTTAAAGAGGATATATATAGCATTTATAATTATTGTACAGGGGCGCACAAAAGAATACGTACATATGTTAAATGCGGGATTGGTAGATCATTGATGGTTATGTAATTTTAGCATGTTGTTACAGTCACCCGCAGCCTGTTTTTTTCTTTTTTAAGCGGGTGCATGTAGCATTTATAGTTATTATACAGGGCCTTACAAAAGAATACGAAATACGAATACATGTTAAATGCGGAATTTGTAGATCACCGATTGTAATGTAATTTTATGATGTTGTTACAGTCATCTACAGCGTGATTTTTCTTAGAGATGGTGCATATAACATTTATAGTTGCTTTACAGGGCCGCACAAAAGAATACGAATATATGTTAAATGCGGGTTTCGTAGATCGCCGATTGTAATGCAATTTTAGGATGTTCTTACAGTCACCCAGAGCATGTTTTTCTTCGACATAGTGCATATAGCATTTATAGTTATTTTACAAGGTCATACAAAAGAACATGTAAGTATCAAATTAATATATGTTAAATGCGGGGTTTGTAGAACGCTGACGGTAATGTAATTTTATCATGTTGTTACAGTCTCCTACAAAATAACTTTTCTTGAAGAGGATGTATATGTCGTAGGCTATTTGAGAAATCCGGCTCTTCGCAAACAGCCTAGGCTCTTTGCAAAGAGCCGGGCTAATTGGAGAATCCATCTCCCTTTTTCCAATTAGCCTGATATTTTTCAGGCTTATTGCAAAGAGCCTAGAAAGCGTTAGGCTAATTGAAAAATGACCACTTATTATCCGATCAGGGTGATATTTTTAGCTCACAGACTATCAAAGCCTGAGAGCTTATGTGCCCGCCGATTCTGTATGTACGAGTGTACTTACGTACGTACGTATGTACGTAACGCGATAACTCTTGACAGAAATATCCGATTTGCTTCAATTTTTTTTTCTAGGTTCATTCTGATAAGGTGCTTCGCTGATTAGTTTTTGGGGTTCATTGGTTAAGGATAAAGTGGGAAAGGGGGACTAGTCCCCCCCCTTAATTTATATAAATGGGTTTTTCATGCAGAAATATTCGATTTGCTCCAAATTTGGTATACCGGTTTACTGTGTTAAGGAGCTTCCCTGATTACATTTGGAAGCTCATTATTTAAGTATAAAGGGGGGAAAGGGGGCTACCCCCCTTAATTTAGATAAATCGGTTTTTCATATAATGAATTATTCGATTTGGCAAAAATTTGGTATACCGGTTTATTATGTTAAGGAGATGCCTTGATTAGATTTGGAGGTTCATTAGTTACATATAAAGGGAGGAAAGGGGGGGCTATCCCCCCCGTAATTTAGATAAATGTGTTTTTCATGCAGAAATATGCGATTTGCTATAAATTTGGTATACCGGTTAATTATGTTAAGCAGCTTCCCTGATTACATTTGGAAGATCATTATTATGTATAAGGGGGGGAAAGGGGGGCACTTGCCTCTCCCCTTAATTTAGATAAATGCGTTTTTCATGTAGAATTATTCGATTAGTTCAAATTTGGTATACTGATTTATTATGTTAAGGAGATGGATTGATTAGATTTGGAGGTTCATTAGTTAAGTATAAAGAGTTCAAAGGGGGGGGGGTAGCACCCCCCCCCCTTAATTTAGGTGAATGGGTTTTTAATGCAAAATTATTCGATTTTCTCCAAATTTGGTATACCGGTTTATTATGTTAAGGAGCTTCCCTGATTAGATTTGGAGGTTCATTAGTTAAGTATAAAGGGAGGAAAGGGGGGGCTAGACACCCCCTTAATTTAGATAAATGGGTTTTTCATGCAGAGTTATTCGATTTGCTCCAAATTTCGTATACGGGTTTATTATGTTAAGGAGCTGCCTTGATTAGATTTGGAGATTTATTGGTTAAGTATAAAGGAGGGACAGGGGCTAGTGTCCCCTTAATTTAGATAAATGGGTTTTTCATACAGAATTATTCGATTTGCTTCAAATTTGATATACCAGTTTATTACGATATAGCTTCCTTCATTTGATTTGGAGGTTCATTGGTTAAGTATAAAAGGGGGGAAAGGGGGCAATTGCCCCCCTCCCCGTAATTTAGATAAATGTGTTTTCATGCAGAATTATCTAATTTAGTTTAATTTTTTTTTCTAGGTTCATTCTAATAAGGAGCTTTTCTGATTAAATTTGAAAGTTCATTGGTTCAGCATAAAGGGAGAAATGAGGGAACTAATACACCCCCCCCCCCCCCCACTTAATTTAGTGAAATGGTTTTTTCATGCAGAATTATCTTATTTGCTTCAAATTTGGTATACCAGTTTATTATGTTAAGTAACTTCCTTGATTAGATTTGGAGATTCTTTGGTTAAGTAGAAAGGGAGGCAACGGGGACTAATACCTTCATTTATTTTTCGAGGGGCATTGGGGACTAATACCTTCATTTATTTTTCGAGGGGCATTATTCTTTGAAATAAGACTATAATATACAATTAGTGTAAATAGCCTGTGAGCTCAATGCCATCAGTTTAACTGGGCAATTTTCTTTTTATTAGGTTTATTAACGCATAACCCTAACCAAACCCGAAAAATAAATTACAACAGACCGTACCCCGATCCGAGCAAGACAAAATAATTTCAGTCTACATGCAACCCGACCCGAACCTGAGAGTTCCATTTGAAAAAAACCCGAAATCCCGAACCAAATCTGATAACCGACAAAAATATTCCAAAGATCCATAACCGGATCCGAACAAGACAAATTAGTTTCCGTGGACACCCAACGCTACCAGGACCTAAAAATTTCATTCGAAGCCAACCTGAAACCCGTCCCGAACCAAATCTTAACCGACAAAAATATTCCAAAGAACTATAACCCGATGCAAGCCAGACAAAATAATCTCCGTCCACCGGCAAACAGATCCGAACCTGAAAGTTCTAATTGAACTCAATCCGAAACCTGGTTGTTGTCGGTTTTCGGGTCGACTTCAAATGGAACCATCAAGTTCGGATCCGGTTGAAAAAAAATTAAACTAAATCAGATAATTCTGTATGAAAACCCATTTATCTAAATTAAGGGGAGGGGCAATTGCCCCCCTTTCCCCTCTTTTATACTTAACCAATGAACCTCCAAATCATATGAAGGGAGCCATATCTTAATAAACTGGTATATCAAATTTGAAGCAAAACGAATAATTCTGTATGAAAAACCCATTTATCTAAATTGAGGGGACACTAGCCCCTGTCCCTCCTTTATACTTAACCAATAAATCTCCAACTCTAATTAAGGCAGCTCCTTAACATAATAAACCGGTATACGAAATTTGGGGCAAATCGAATAACTCTGCATGAAAAACCTATTTATCTAAATTAAGGGGGGGGGGGTAGCCCCCCTTTCCTCCCTTTATACTTAACTAATGAACTTCCAAATTTAATCAGGGAAGCTCCTTAACATAATAAACCGGTATACCAAATTTGGAGCAAATCGAATAAATTTGCATTAAAAACCCATTTACCTAAATTAAGGGGTGGGGGCTGCCCCCCCTTTCCTCCCTTTATATTTAACTAATGAACCTCCAAATCTAATCAAGCTATCTCCTTAACATAATAAACCAGTATACCAAATTTGAGCGAATCGAATAATTCTACATGAAAAACGCATTTATCTAAATGAAGGGGAGAGGCAATTGCCCCCCTTTCCCCCCTTTAGACATAATGATGATCTTCCAAATGTAATCAGGGAAGCTGCTTAACATAATTAACCGGTATATTAAATTTATTGCAAATCGCATATATCTGCATGGAAAACTCATTTATCTAAATTACTGGGGGGGGGATTGCCCCCCTTTCCTCCCTTTATATGTAACTAATGAACCTCCAAATCTAATGAAGGCAGCTCCTTACCTTAATAAACCGGTATACCAAATTTGGAGCAAATCGAATAATTCATCATGAAAAACCGATTTATCTAATTTAAGGGGGGTAGCCCCCTTTCCCCCCTTTATACTTAAATAATTAGCTTCCAAATCTAATTAGGGAAGCTCCTTAACACAATAAACCGGTGTACCAAATTTAGAGCAAATCGAATATTTGTGCATGAAAAACCCATTTATATAAATTAAGGGGGGGGGGGGGGACTAGCCCCCTTTTCCCCTTTATCCTTAACCAATGAACCCCAAAACTAATCAGGGAATCACCTTATCAGAATGAACCTAGAAAAAAAAATTTGAAGCAAATCGGATATTTCTATCAAGAGTTATCGTGTTACGTACACACGTACATACAGAATCGGCGGGCACATAAGCTCTCAAGCTTTGATAGCCTGTGGGCTATAAATATCACCCTGATCGGATAATAAGTGGTCATTTTTCAATTAGCCTAACGCTTTCTAGGCTCTTTGCAATAAGCCTGAAAAATATCAGGCTAATTGGAAAAAGGGAGATGGATCTCCAATTAGCCTACAACATATATAGCATTTAAAGTTATTGTATAAGGCCGTACAAAAGAATAAGATGGGAGGAAATGGGGTAACCAAATTTCGGTAAAATTAATTTTTTTGATTTTTCAATTTATGATAGCTATATTAAAGTTAAAGTTCGCACAGATTTAACACAATTTTATCACGTGTTTATATATGCAGTGTCCCCTGGCGGGAAATAGAACAACTATTTTAAAATAAAATATTTTTATTAAAATAAATTTTCAGAATACGTTTCTGCCATGGTGAAATTTATGTTTTACTAAAATATTTTACACGAAACTTTTTTTTTGCTGATAGTACTGTTGGGAAGATTGTATAACTGAAATTTTAAAATATTTTTTTTTTTTTTTTTACTTTTTCTTTTACGTCCTTAGCTTTAAGTATGCAAAATTTCATGTCTCCAACTTAATTAGGGGCTGTGTTAGAAAAATTGCTTAAAATGCACAAGTTAGAGACCGGAGGGTTAAATGTGACTTTTTCAAAATTTTATGATATGTAGTGTGATCGCAAGTCTTCAGCTATAAGTATGCAAAATTTCATTTCTCCAACTTAATTAGGGGCTGAGTTAGAAAAATTGCTTAAAATACACAAGTTAGAGACCGGAGGGTTAAACATGACTTTTTCAAAATTTTATGATTTGTAGTGTTATCGCAAGTGTTCAGCTATAAGTATGCAAAACTTCAAGTCTCTAACTTAATTAGGGGCTGAGTTAGAAAAATTGCTTAAAATACACAAGTTAGAGCACAGAGGGTTAAATATTACACTTTTTCAAAATTTTATGATTTGTCGTTTGATGTGAGGTGTCCAGCTATATGTATGTAAAATTTCATGTCTTCAACTTAATTAGGGGCTGGGTGAGAAAAATTGCTTAAAATACACAAGTTAGAGACCGGAGGGTTAAACATGACTTTTTCAAAATTTTATGATTTGTGGTGTTATCGCAAGTGTTCAGCTATATGTATGCAAAATTTCAAGTCTCAAACTTAATTAGGGGCTGAGTTAGAAAAATTGCTTAAAATACACAAGTTAGAGCACAGAGGATTAAATATTACACTTTTTCAAAATTTTATGATTTGTCGTTTGATGTGAGGTGTTCAGCCATATGTATGTAAAATTTCATGTCTCCAATTTAATTAGTGGCTGAATTAGAAAAATTGTTTAAAATGCGCAAGTTAGAGCCCAGAGGGAGTGTTAAATATTAGACTTTTTCACAATTTTATTTTTGTCGTTTGATGTGAGGTGTTCGGCTATAAGTATGCAAAATTTCATGTCTCCAACTTAATTAGGTGCCGAGTT
Organism: Maratus speciosus; assembly: GCA_963932465.1. Classification (NCBI taxonomy): domain Eukaryota; kingdom Metazoa; phylum Arthropoda; class Arachnida; order Araneae; family Salticidae; genus Maratus; species Maratus speciosus. The sequence continues at coordinate 437,601,758 of OZ010800.1, forward strand.
AAAAAAAATTGCTTAAAATACAGAAGTTAGAGACCGGAGGGTTAAATATGACTTTTTCAAAATTTTATGATTTGTCGTGTTATCGCAAGTGTTCAGCTATAAGCATGCGAGCTTTCGAGTTTCCAACTTAATTAGGGGCTGAGTTAGAAAAATTGTTTAAAATACACAAGTTAGAGCCCAGAGGTTTAAATATTAGACTTTTTCAAAATTTTATGTTTTGGCGTTTGATGCGTGGTGTTAGCTATAAGTATGCAAAATTTCAAGTCTCCAACATTTATAGTTTTTTAAAATGGGCTCTGTGACAGACGGACAGACAGACAGACAGACAAGTGAGACGAATAAGGTTTCGTCAGATATGAAACCCAAACAATATGTATGAAGTATACATCTTTTGTTAAAAACATACAATAATGTATATGAACAAAGTATTTCAATTTCGCCAGTGTAGTGTAATATAATTCAAATACGATACTTCCAACAATTTACGCCTTTAGAAAGTAATGGACCCGAGGTTTTTTGTGGAGCCCTGTATATGAATAATAAATATTACTTTAATCGTTTTTGATTGAACCATGCTAGAGTGAACCTAAAGATCGTATATCGAATTTGTTTCTCAAAATATAATTTTTTTACATTTTTAATTATACAAACCGCCAATAGATAGCAGCACAATCGATTTTATTTTTAGCCTGTTGTCAGGCTAAATCTAGTCTGCATTTAGCTTGAAAAAACGGTCACACTGCGTGTGATACAGTTCACTTTGTTATTTATTAAGTGTTGTGAGTTATTGACGAGTTTGTGTTTATTTAATTTCAACCAGCGCGCTATATAATTTTTGGTTACGTCTACCGGAGATTTGATATTTTTGTTGTTGTTGAATTGAGTGATAGAACGAACGGTAAGAGGAGTTTCGTTTTCAAGTGTAATCATGTCATCGTTCAGAAGTTATGATGCAATAAGTAAATAAAGAAGATGCGTCATTTAAACATCTATACTATTCGGTGAGTCTTTTTTGTTAATATTATCTCATTATGACAGAATTTAAAGATATTTTAGTTAGAAAACGAGTATTAAAAGCTACTGTAACTAAACTCGAAAATAATATTATTAGTTCGATAGATGATGCTGATTCTAGTCATCTTGCTTTATTCGAAAATAAAATCGAAAAATTAAATGAGGAATTACATGAAATTTTTAATGCAATTTTTTCACAATGCAAAGAAGAAGATGTAGATAATTTTGTTGATGAGCAACAATCCGTACAGGATAAACTTGACAATCTTTGGTTAAGTGTTAACCGGAAAAACTCAAAATTTACTTTAAATGAATCGAATCAAAATAATAGCATTTTTAAATCTCAAATACCAGAAGTAAAGCTTCCAAAATTGACGCTTCCTTCGTTTAGTGGTAATTTAGAATAATGGATATCATTTTATGATTTATTTAAAGCTAGTGTGGATAATAATGAGAGTTTATCAGACTGTCAAAAATTGCAGTATTTGAAATCGGCATGCAAAAACAGCGCACTTAAAATTATTCAGAGTCTTCCAATATCTGATTCAAACTATAAAACAGCTTTAGAATTATTAAAGGAGCGATATTCAAATAAACGTGAGTTAATTAATGCATTAATTAAGAAATTAATTGGAATGCCTTGTATATCGGATAATGCACAGAGAGTGTAGATGTTATAAACGAATGTGTGCGTTCTTTAAGTGTACTTGAATAAGACGTTAGTGGATTTTCGGAAGTAATGATAGTTTATGTAATTACAGATAAATTAGATAAAAATACGAGATATTGGTGGGAAAGAACATTAAAAAAGGAGGAGGTGGGAACTCTTGATAACTTATTATCTTTCTTGAAGGATCACGCTAGAACCCTTCAAAACAGCAAATCCTCACTAAGGGAAATAAAGAAAGGTAAAGTAACGACATTGTTGTCTTCTAATAATAGTTGTTGTGTATGCAAGAATCACATCCGTTGTATAAATGTCCTAAGTTCTTGCAGTTTAGTGCACATAAAAGAATAGAATTGATTAGAAGAAACAACTTGTGTTACAATTGTCTTTTAAATAAACACCATGCAAAAATCTGTAAGAGTTTAAGTAAATGTAAAGTGTGTCATAAGCCTCACCATACAATTTTACATCTTCCAAGAGACCCGAAATCTTATTCAGATAGTGTAAATGAAACGCCGACTGGCCCCCTGTCTCCGAACGCACCAGAATTTCAGCCGAGACCAACTGAGTCATTAAATCAAACTTCTTGTACTAGCATCTTTGAATTTCCAAACAACTCTGTGTCGGGATTACATTCATTTCAAAATAAGCAAACTCTACTTTGTACAGCAATGATTAAGGTTTGTGACTCACTGGGTAATCTTGTAAACTGTCGCGCTTTGCTGGATAGTGGCAGTGAAGCCTCTTTCATAAGTGAAAATTGTATGCGTAAATTATGTTTGCCAAGGCAATCTACTAAAGTACAGATTACGTGTTTACGTTCTTATAATGCTGAATCTAATGAAGAGGTAATTTTAAATTTTACTCCCCATTTTAATTCTGAAGTGAGATTTGCCACTAGAGCATTTGTGATAAAAAGAATCACATCAAATGTGCCGTATAGTTCTATTCCTTAAAATATTGTGAATAATTTCAATGATTTAGTTCTAGCAGACCCAATATTCTTTGAATCAAGACCAGTAGATATCTTGTTAGGTGTTAACGTTTTCTTTACATTGCTTAAAGGGGAAGTTATAAAAAGAGAAGAAACTCTACCCTTCGCCGTATGTTCTAAACTTGGTTGGATAATTACGGGAACTACCTCTTTTGATACAAGTCAACGTACATTTTCTGTTAATAATATTCAATTTCAACTAGATGATTTAGTTCAAAAGTTTTGGTCTTTAGATTCCATTCCTGAGCTAGTTCGAATTTCTAAGGAAGAACAAGAATGTGAAGACCATTTTAAGAGCAATTATTTTCGAAATAGTTCTGGAAGATTTGTTGTGAAACTTCCATTTAAAGATTCTCCATCGCAATTAGGTGATACTAAGGAATTAGCCATACACCAATTTCATTCTTTGGAACGTAAGCTTTCAAAACAACAGTCTATTTATAAAACCTATCGAGAGTTTATGAAGGAATATTCGGATTTGGGTCATATGGAACGAATATCCAAATCGGAAAGAGTCCCTACATTTGTTTTTTATTTACCTCATCATGCGGTAATTCGTGAATCAAGTACGACGACAAAATTAAGAGTTGTTTTTGATGCCTCTGCTAAATCTACCTCTGGTGTGTCCTTGAATGATATTCTAATGGTCGGACCCCGTATACAACAGGAACTTTTTCCAATTCTTTTAAGATTTAGAGTTTTGCCTATTGTTGTAAGAGCAGATATAGAGAAGATGTTTAGACAAATCTTGATTAATCCAGAAGATAGAGATTTTTTAAGAATTTTTTGGAGAGAGAATTCCCAGGATCCGTTAGAGGAATATCGTTTAACAACGGTCACTTATGGTACAGCATCTGCCCCGTTTCTGTCTACAAGAGCTCTTCATCAGCTTGCCTTAGATGAGAAAAACGATTTTCCTTTGGCATCTGCAGCTGTGTTGAAAGATTTTTATGTAGATGATTTTCTCTCTGGCGGCCAGAATGAGGAAGAAGTTGTGGAACTAATTAGTCAATTGGCATTATTAATGAAACGAGGAGGCTTTAATTTACGAAAATGGATTTCAAATGTACCTGGAGTACTGAGGAATATTTCTGAAGAATGTAAGGAAAGTACAGAGTCATTGCTCTTGACTAATGATGGCGGGATAAAAATTTTAGGAATTCAATGGAATTTAACGGGTGATTTCTTCTGTTTCACTGCTTTAGACCATGAGAAAAAGGACAGATATTCTAAAAGAGATATTTTGTCAGAAGTTGCAAAGGTGTTTGATCCGCTAGGCTTGCTATCCCCCTGTGTTGTTTTCATGAAGATACTGCTGCAAGACTTATAGAAGTTTTCACTTACCTGGGACGAGCCAATTAGTGAAGAACATAGTAAACGGTGGGCATCTTTTCGGAATGATTTAAAGGTAATTTCTAAGTTGAAAATTCCTCGATTTGTATTATCTGCAGATAAGATAAACCTTCAAATTCACGCCTTTTGTGATGCGTCTGAAAAAGCATATTGTGCAGCAATATATATGCGTTCAGTTTCTCAGAATGAGACAATCACCGTAAACCTTTTGACATCTAAAACTAAGGTCGCACCCATTAAGACTCAGTCAATCCCAAGGTTGGAACTTTGTTCAGCTCTTCTTTTGACAAATTTGCTAAAGGTTGTTTTGGATCACTTAAGTCTCAAGGAGAGTGAAGTGTTTGCGTGGATTGATTCTAAAGTTGCGTTGGCATGGCTTTCTTCAGAGCCTCATAGATGGCAAACCTTTGTAGCAAACCGTGTTGCTAAAATCCAAGAAACACTGCCTAATATTTCGTGGAATCATGTTCGCGGGCTTGAAAATCCAGCTGACTGCGGAACAAGAGGTATTCTACCATCGGAATTAGTGAATTGTGAGCTATGGTTTCATGGTCCTAAATGGTTAAGAGAGCCATGGGATAAACCGTCTAATGAATCATTTGAAGGCAAGGATGTACAAGAAATTATCCCAAAGGAAGAAAAGAGGAATTGTGTTGTAAATATTTCTAAACTTAATGATGATCATCTGATTTTCAGATATTCTTCTTGGAATAGACTAGTACGAATCGTCGCGTGGTGCTTAAGATTTGTAGACAATGCAAGAAAGTCGTTATCAAATCGAGTAAATGGTTTTCTCTCAGTCTTAGAGCTTTCAAATTCCACAACGAAAATTCTGAAAATAGTTCAAAACGAGTGTTTCCGTGATGAAATATCTGATTTAAGTCATCACAAATATTTAAAATCTTCAAGTAAACTTTCGTCTTTAAACCCATTCCTGGATCATAATTGTATTTTGCGTGTTGGTGGAAGATTGAGACATGCTAATGTCTCAGAAGATCAGAAACACCCAATATTACTGCCTAAGACACATCATATAACTGCATTAATTATCAAACATTATCATATAACTTATTTACATGCTGGTCCAGAGCTTCTTTTAGCTGTTCTTCAAAACAATTTCTGGATTTTAAGTGGTCGAGATGCAGTAAGAAAAATAGTGAGGAGTTGCTTAAAATGTTTTCATGCTTCACCATTTGTTGGCACTCAAATAATAGGGGATCTTCCAGCCATACGTGTTAGGCCAAGTCATCCATTCTCAAAGACTGGAATTGATTATGCCGGCCCATTTATGTGCAAGGAGAGAAATCGTAGAAATATCAAGTCGTTTAAGAGTTATATTGCTATTTTTATTTGTTTTTCAACTCGTGCTATTCATCTTGAATTGGTTTCGGATTTGACAGCTTCCACATTTTTGGCTGCTCTAAAAAGATTTGTTGCCCGTAGAGGTAAACCAGCTGAGTTGGTTAGTGATTGCGCAGGAAATTTCAAGGGTGCAAGTAGGGAACTGCGTGAGTTATACAATTCCGTATCCTCCATTAGTAAGGATCAAACATTACAGAATTATGTGGCTAATGAAGGTATCATCTGGAACTTTAATCCCCCGTCTGCTCCACATTTTGGTGGACTGTGGGAAGCTAACATAAAATCTGTGAAATATCATCTACGTAGAACAATGGGAAATTCACTATTTACAATTGAAGAATTCTCTACATTATTGTCACAAATTGAAGCCTGTTTGAACTCTAGACCTTTATGTCCTCTGTCGAACGATCCAAGTGATCTACAAGTCCTGACACCAGGTCATTTTTTGACTGGTGCTGCCTTGACGGCTATTCCAGAACTTGACGTTTCTGAAATTCCCCCTAATAGACTTCGCCGTTGGCAATTAACCCAGGCAGTATTTTAGCACTTCTGGAAGCGATGGAGTGGTGAGTATTTGTCTCAACTCCAGCAACGTCCCAAGTGGTTGCGTGCGACAGCAAATTTAAATGTTGGTGACTTAGTGCTAATTAAAAATGAACTTCTTCCCCCTCTTCAATGGAAGTTAGGAAGAATTATTCAGACATTTCCGGGCCATGACGGTCGTGTGAGAGTCGCCATAGTAAGAACTGCTGCCGGAAATTTTAAACGAGCGGTTCATAAACTCTGTCCTTTGCCCTTTCATTAACATATATAACTCTTTTATTTGTACCCCTTGAAGATTTCAAGGCCGGGGGTGTATGTTCGAAATTTATTTATCGTCTGCCAACGCTCAGTGCGAGCATTTTTGTGTAAGTTTAATTTCTAAAAAATGGCAACGTTCTTTTTTGTTGACATGTAATTTATTCTATTCTAAGAGTGTGAAACCAAGAGGGTTTATAATTAAACGTGTGATACAGTTCACTTTGTTATTTATTAAGTGTTGTGAGTTATTGACGAGTTTGTGTTTATTTAATTTCAACCAGCGCGCTACAAATGGAACCGAGACAAAAGCAGGAAAAATACGAGGAGAAACCGTATTGTCTTTTCAACTAGATATACATATTTTTTTAAGTTTTTTTTTTTTTTTTCCTCACGTGGCATAACCATCATATTTACGACTGCTGAAAATCTGAAAGAGTTCGGGCAACAAGTACTATTATTTTATATACTGAAATAGACCAAATGAAAAATAAAATCCTTCTTACGACCCGTTTTACCATTAAATATCAATATTTATCCCAATTGTTTCACACAGGCTACGAAAACACTATGCTTTTAACTCCTAAAACTTTCAATGAGTTTGGATAATAACGACAATTTTTTTTTCAAACATTTATAATATCGGACAGTTGCGTCACTCCACCCCTTTTCCCATCATATTTCAAAATTACTCATTGACACAGAAAATAAAAATACGCAAAAAAGAAAATACAAAACATCATATACTTTCAATTTTCTTTGCAGCACTGAAACCATTTAAAACTACTATGTTGTGGCCATCGCAAAACTTTCTTGATATAAATCACGTCAATTAAATCATTTAAATAGCATTAGAAATTACATCAATTTACCACCAATTCATATCAAAGTAATATCTGAATTTGAAGTTTGACGAAAATTCGTGCATTAGTTCTTGAGATAGAGCTATCGTGGAAATTCTTAAAAATGCAGCATAGCAGCGCCGCCTATTGAGCGATTTGGACCAAAACATAAACAGTACTAATTCATATCAAGGTATACATGAATCTGAATTTTGTTAAATAATCACGCATTAGTTCTTGAGCTAGAGCTATTACGGGAATTGTAAAAAATGCAGCATAGCAGCGCCATCTGCCGAGCGATTTATACCAAAATCTATGAAACGTCAATTCATGTCAAGGACTAACTGAATCTGAAGTTTGATGAAAATCCGTGCATTAGTTCAGGAGATTGATCTATTGTGAAAATCGGAAAAATGTTGCATAACAGCGTCACCTGTTGAGCGATTTACACCAAAAACTAAACAGCACTATGTCATATCCAGGTATACCTTAATCTGATGTTTTTTAAAAATCTAAGTATTAGTTCTAGGGATAAAGCTATTGTGGAAATTACAAAAAATGCAGCATAGCAGCACCACCTGTTGAGGAATTTACACCAAAATGTATAGAACGTCAACTCATGTCAAGGACTATCTGAATCTGAAATTTGATGAAAATCCGTATGTTAGTTCTGGAGATTGAGCTATTGTGGAAATCGTGCATAGCAGCGCCACCTGTTGAGCGATTTATACCAAAAACTAATCAGCACTAATTTATATCAGGGAGTAACTTAATATATATTTTAATTAAATTTCGTGCATTAGTACTTGAGGTAGAGCGCCCACAAGATTTGTGTCACATGCAGACTCACAGACAGACATTCTGTAAAAACATTTTTTTCGGAATCTCTCACCCATAAAACGTGTAAATCCGACGAAAACCGAAAGAAGAAAGTAAAAATACCAAAAATATCTTATTGAAAATAAATCATTCAGTTTTCGTTTATTCCGCGCATTTTGCCGTAGGATTGACATTACGCATATTTTGACTAGTATTACAAAATGATTTGACGAGCACCAAAAAAGGTTAATATGTTTTTAAGTATGAAAAAGAGTTCGGCTAGTGCTGGTGGTATTGAGTATAAGAAAAGACAAGGGGTCCCTTCTTGGCAGCAGCTCACTGCCAATGCCAACTTTGGAAAAAACCTGATGAAAAAAATATAAATATATATCGTACAAAACACATTTCAGCTTTAAGACTAAAAATATACGCCTATATTTTATGTAAAATGACGTCATTTTCATACTTTGACGAATTCCACATTTTCGATCCAGTCTTAAACAACATCAGTAGAAATGTATGCATTTGACGTCATTAATGCTGAGTAATACAAAATCCCAGCAAAAAGGGATGTCATCATTCAAGGAACTCGACAGAAAAATCGAGTATCTAATAATTCATATGCCTCCATTTTTCTTGTAATATTAACAAGGATACTGGAATTTAAATATAGTTTATAATAGTTTTATGTTTTATTAGAAATCATTCACTTATATTCTTTCAAAATTCAGAAAATTTTATTAAACATGGATTAATAAAATAGCATCCTTTCAGCTTTTGGATAGGAATTGAGTTAATGAGGAGAAAATAAGTCACACAAACATTATTTAAAATACATTTTTATAGCAGACGATATTCTTGGCATAGCACGTATTTTATTTAGAATTTTTTTCAGTGGTAATGAGAAAATGCAACAAAAATATACAGTGATCTGCGATCTTCCCTTTACTTTGTACATAAATTGAGTGCTTTAGTTGCCACCATGACAAAAATAGTATTAAAACTACAAAATTTAATATCTCAAAAATAAATTGAGATGCAGTTTTCAAATAAATTACATTTAAAATTACCTTTTTTTCCCTATATGAGGGTGTAAAAACTGGAAATGTACGATGCTTCGAAGTTTAAAAAAATGCAGTAGATTATCAGTATTTCCCCGTACAATGATACACCTGCTTCGTTTTACGGGTATCTTATGGTTAGCTATAACGTTATTTTTTAGTGACGACATACGCATAAAATAGTGATTTTTACAACTAAATATCAATATTTTAGCACGAAGATCGTAGAGTTATCGGAAACATATCGTCCTCCCTCTCCCCAGCCTGTTTCCCGTTCTGTTATTTACAAAACTTTTACTGATAAATATCAGTTTTTTTTAGCCCCCGGTACGGTATGTTATTTCTTTCTCACAGCTTATTCTGTGTCGTCTTCAAAAAATAACGTTACCTTAAAAATACCTTACAGAAGCCAGCCATAAAACAAAAGCCGATGTTCATTGTGCGATTAAATACTCTACATCATTTTTTAAAACTGCTAAGCATCGCACATTTTCAATGTTTATACCGTCGTATTTGGGAAAAAAAGTACTTTTTAATGCAATTTGTATGAAAACTGCATCTCCATTTATTTTTGAAATATTAATTTTTTTGTAGTTTTTAGCGACATTTGTTTCATTTTGGCAACTCGGGTACTCCATTTCTGTAGAAAATAAAGAAAAAATAGTTGAAAAATAGCAATTATATCTTCTTGTTGCCATTTCCCTATAAAAACTGAAAAAAATGTAATGAAAATACGTGCTATTTTGATAAAAATATAAATGAATGATTTATGATGAAACATGGAACTATTATAAACTATATTTAATTTTAAGTATCTATATTAATACAAAAGTCGTCATTTTACATAAAATAAAAGCATGCGCTTTAAGTCTTAAAATTGAAACATGTTTTGCACTAGAGTCCCGATTATCCCAGTCCCGCTTAACCGAGTTATTTTCTTCTGGTGGACTGATGCCTTCTATTATTAAGAAACAGCCATTATAAATGAAGCGTTAGGTGAAGATGAAAGATCAGCCGTAAAAAGTTTGAACTCTGATTTTCTGGTCAGAATGGGGGGGGGGGGGAAATGAGCATTTTTTTTTTTTTTTAAATGCTCTTTCATCTCCACCTAAACGCTGCATTTATAATGACTGTTTCATAATAATAGAAACCAGCAGTCCATCAGAAGAAAATGAAGTAATGGAAATGTCGGGGGTGACACTAAATTCTGAAAAGCAAAATTCCTGTTCTCTAGGTTTTGTTTTTTCCTTACACAGTCATCCGGACGTATTTCAGACAAAATTGAGTTAAAGATGTAAAATCATACAAAATTCAGGGTAAATTAAGATTATTATCACGGTCTTGGGCAACGTGAAAACGTCCGCTACTAATGAAATAAAGTGTATTCATTAATTTTTACTTTCTTCTATCTTTACAAGAAGAAAGTACTGGATTCGTGAAAAATTTCGACTTTCGGTTTTCGACGGTTTCATACGTTTTAGAGATTACGAAAAAAATGTTTTTACAAAATGTCTGTAAGTGAGCCTGTGATTCTGTCGGTATGTATGTATGCGACACAAATACTGTGGTCGCTGTATCTCAAGAACTAACGCCCGGAATTTCGTAAAAAATAACATCCAGTTACTCCCTGATATAAATTTGTGCTGATTAGTTTTTGGTGTAAATCGCTCAACAGGTGGCGCTGCTATGCAACATTTTTCATGATTTAAACAATAGCTCAATCTCCAGAACTAATGCACGGATTTTCCTCAAATTTCAGATTCAGTTATTCATTGACATGAATTGACGGTTTATACATTTTGGTGTAAATTGCTGAACAGGTGACGCTGCATAACTTTTTTGCGATTTCCGCAATAGCTCTATGTAAAGGCCTAATGCTTGGATTTTCAACAAACTTATGATTCAGGTATACCTTGATATGAATTAGTGATGTTTATGTTTTGTTGCAAATCGCTCAACAGGTGGCACTGCTATGCTAATTTTTTCAGAATTTCCGCTATAGCTCTATCTTAAGAATTAATGCATAATTTTCATCAAACTTCAAATTCAGATATATATTGGTATGAATTGGTGCTAAATTGGTGAAATTTCTTGTACTATTTAAATGATTTAATTGACGTGATTTATACAGAAGAAAGATTTGTGATGGCCACAACATACTAGGTTCAATTTAGATTCATCTGTAAATTTCAGAAGAAAAGCATAGTGCTGTGCTGTGCCCCATCATACCTTATTTGTCACGATAACGGCATACACAAATTCCTCAAATAAAGTGCAAATAAATTAAAGCCTTTTTAAGTTGAACACCAATAATAAAATGTTTCTTTTTAAATGATTGAACTTCACGTATTAGCCAACTGGGGATGCTCTACAGGTATATATGACACTTAAGGTGTTCAGAATCCTTCATTATTCCCACCAGTTATTTTTTATTGTAAAATTTACCTTATTTAATCAGAGCATTTTCGCAATTCAATAACAGAAAATGTTCTGTTTTGAAAAGCCGGTGGTAAAATATTAAGAAAGTCCAAGTCACAATGTTTGCATACTAAAATTAAGTGCCGTAATGATTTTAGTATTAAAAGAAGATACCACGTAAAAAATGGCTTTTCTTTTCTTAATTTACGAAACTATAATTTAACAACGAATGAAAATATACAAAAACCTTTTCCGATTAACCTGTTATTCTTAAAAGCTTTGTATATAATTAGAAACCTCAAAACTGATATATTTTAGAGATATAACGAAAGATTTATGAAAACAAATTTGCTTTTGCTATTACTGATTTTTTAGTTAGTTTTTACTACCCGGAATATCGATTTTTCAGATGCTAAAAAGTCTCAACAAACAGGTTTTATGCATGCAACATTTAAAAAAAAATTGTAGGTTAATCTGAATAGCTTATTAATCAGTTTTCTAAGACATTAAATTCAAGGGTAACAAAACAATATTAATTTCAATTGTAAAGTAAATGCTGATAATTTATCCTGCTTGTCTGTAAAGCATGTCTGTTGTACATCAAACTGTTTACATACTGTCTTAATAACATTTGAATAACCTCTATTTCGAGGTTAGAAAACTGGTTGATACAGTATAAAAACTAGTAACCGTTTCCAAATATCAGTGGCAGCAAAAGAAGCATATTTTTATAAATAATTTTTAAATCTAAAAAATATATTTGATTCTGAGGTTTATAAAGTTATAAAACAATTGCTGGGGAAAGAGGTCATTGTACAGTGTGTCGCCGAATTCCGACCGACAAATTCAGAGGAGTGACGATAATATTGCAGTAGAATATGGTGCCGAAAACTACTTATTTAGTCACAACTTCAAGGTGTTTCATCTTAACTGAACTTTGGGGACGTTATTACTTTCGAGAAAAATTAAAACATTGTAATGAAGATGCAACGATATGTACCTTGATTTGTGTGAAACATTTTTGTAATTTCTGGAAAACAACTCAAGCAATCGATGCTCAAGCAATCGATGATACCGTACGAACTGACAATGGCAGTCCAAAATGTAGAGTATCAAGTGCTTACTGTTGGCGTGTATAATGGAAATTTCTAATTTATTTTTATATTATTACACTTACAAAAAAGGCGAGAATCTCTATTATAAGTTTTATTACAATACACTTCAGTTTTCTGAAAGTTATTACAGTCAACCCCAAATGAGTTAGGTAGAACACCCTGTATGTTTTCTTGAATACGCGTTTTGCAACCCCATGATCTATGGTAATTTTCCATGCTCTATAAGCTTACTATCACCCCTCTGAATTTTTCAGTCAAATTTGGCAACACCTTGTATATTTACTTTCATAGTTATATTACACTTTCACATATTTAAGAAACATTTGTCTTTTCTCACAATGTAGACTGTTTATCAATTTGAAAAAAAATTATCTTTCCAACTGAAATCCACTCAACTAAAATCATCTATCTTTCCAATTTATTCTATGTTCTATAAAAAGAGAAAATTAATCTTTTATCTCATTGAAGTAAAATTCCATTTTATCATTGTCGCTCCAGTGCTTACAAAAATCCCTCTTCATCTATAATACACAAATGCATTAACTGAATAGAAATATGCCTCACAAAATCTATAAATCTTTTTTAAATAACCCTAAATATTCCATTATTCATAACTGATTATTGTGTGATTGATATACAGAAAAGAACGTTTAAAGGACAATTTTAAAATGTAGCAAAAGTATATTTTTGTTTAATGTGATCTATTTGGATATGATCTAATTACAAATTAACAAAGTAAAAGCATTGTTACAAATACATTTTTTTTTTAAGTTTTAAATAGCATATGTTTGAAAAACTTACATTTTAATATATTTTAAATTGCATGCTTTTTTATATTAAAGTGTATATTAATCTTCCAAAATAAAATCATAAAAAAATCAATAGATTAAAGCGGATTTCCTTATATTGCTTTAGTATGTAAGATCGTCTGCAAAAGCAAATATATAGCTTTCTGAAATTTAGTTTTACACACACTTACTGTTAACAGATTCCATTAAATAATGATGCATTGACCGTATACACTGCTCAAAACAATTAAAGGATATTGCAGTTTTAGGTGGATTTTGTATCTGGTAAACTGTTTAGCTGATTGATACATGGTCGACAGACATAGTAGGTTATATGAGAATAAATTACACATGTTTGGCAGAAAAAATGCATTTTATTGCGCATTTGTGTACTAAAGGAAAAAAACACAATTTGTGCATATGAGAAAAAAAGAATAAGAAAAAGTGTTTTCTTCAAAGAAAATCATTTTCAGTAGGGGGTATGGTTTCCACGGGCGGCCAGCAACGTTGAACACCTTTGAGGCATGGACTCAATGAGGCTATTAATGACGAGTTGGGGTATTCTGCCCCACTCTTCCAGAAGAGCTGTTTCCAGTTCTTGGAGAGTTTGTGGGGGTTGTTGGCGGCCAGAAACTCGTCTTCCTAGAGCGTTCCAAACGTGCTCGATTGGATTCATGTCTGGAGAACACGCTGGCCATTCCATTCGAACGATTCCTTCCTCGAAAAGGAAATCCTCCACCAGGTTTGCACGATGTGGCCTGCAGTTATCGTCCATTAAAATGAAATTATATCCGATTGCTGCAGCGTAAGGGACTACAATAGGTCTGAGGATCTCATCCCTATATCGGCGACCAGTCAGAACTCCATCTCGAATGATGTAGAGGTCAGTGCGCCCGTCAATGGCGATGCCACCATACACCAACACTCCTCCACCGCCAAATCTGACACTTTCGTGCACGAACGCAGGATTATTCCTACTGCCACGGTCCCTCCAGATGAAAATACGCCTATTATCCGGATGCGCAGAAAAACGGGACTCGTCAGAAAACAGAATATTGCTCCATTCATTTCTCCTCCAGTTGACATGCTCGGTTGCCCACTTCCTGCGGTCGCGACGATGCCTTGATGTTAATCTAACACATACCATCGGTCGGCGAGCATACAGACCTACAGCATGGAGCCGGTTTCGGACAGTCTGAGTTGAAATCGTGGTACCTGTAGCCGAGCGAAGGTGTTGTTGGAGAAGAGTAGCGTTCATGGTTCGGTATCTCCGAGCTGTTAACGCTAAATACCGATCTTCATTGGGCGTTGTTGCCCGTCTACGACCTTGCCCTGGTCTTCGGCCTGCACATCCACTCTCCAAAAAACGGTTCCAGATCCTGGAAATGACACTTTGTGCCACTCCAATGGCTTGCGCTACTTCGGCTTGAGTTTGGCTCCCTTCTAACCTACCAACAATTCTAAAAGCTTCTGAATCTGTCAAATGACTTCGCTGAGACATCGTACTCATCGAAACAAAGCAATAACTGAATGCCGATCATCCTTGTCTTCATTCTCTTTTATCCAGTTGAAAGTCAAATTTCATTCGCTGCCGCTGAAGCGACGTTTTTGACGTCGAACTCAAAATTTGCATACTCCACAGTTTGAAAACCAGAAAAATTTGCATTTGTGATTCTCTTCTTCTATTTTCGGCAAAAAAAATTTCGTTTATATCTTTATTTTATATAAAACTTCAAATATCCTTTAATTGTTTTGAGCAGTGTATTTTGAACTCACTTTACCGATTTTCTACAAAATGGTAGAGACATCATTAATTTACAAAATTTTCATTAACTTTTTTAAGAAATAAAAAAATATAGTTGAGCAATTATTCATGAATCTGGTAAATGACAATAACTTGGACTATATATGGCTAAAGGTTTAAAATCGAATTCTATTTAAGAATGCCAAAAAATGGATAAAAATCACATTGAAATTTCAAAAAGTTCAAAAGTCGTGCAACAAACAATTTAATATACTAGGACTAAACCTTTCAAAATGATTTATTTTTTTCAAATGGATTATTTTACCCCTAAATCTCAATACTTCTAAATTAAAATTTTACTCGAACAAAACCTAGAATGTTTGTTTAAGACATTAATATTCTAGAGAATTAGCCTAAAAATAACTTTACCTTGGCCGAGATCGAGATAATTTTTTTGCTGTTAGAGAGAAGAGATTGATCAATTAGGAGCCTTTTTTGTTTTGCGAACTTTTCGCTGTTAAAATTAAACACCGGAAAGCCTGCAAAAATGCAGGCTGTCTATCCTATAAAAAATCTATCTGTCTCCCGGCCATTATCA
The DNA here is from genome assembly GCA_963932465.1 of Maratus speciosus. NCBI lineage: Eukaryota > Metazoa > Arthropoda > Arachnida > Araneae > Salticidae > Maratus > Maratus speciosus. The sequence goes on from OZ010800.1 coordinate 437,617,331, forward strand.
GCCCAAATAAAATTCCACAATATTAGCAGTATGGGTCAATATCTGAAAATAGGCCATTTTGCGTCCACCGCCAATAATATTTCATTAATTATACAAAAACTGAAAAATGCAATATATTCTAACATTTCTTTTATCAATTACCAATGATAAATAGACATATAAGCATGTATAAATATTTAATTTTAAGCTTTAAACTAACGAAATAATCATTTCAGCCCCTGTCCCCATGTACAAATTTCCAAAATTAAGTGTATGCTGTAAAAATTTCTATACATATTTTTAACTTTCGATATTATATTTTTATACCTATATATATATAATGTGGGAAAATAAAATTCACCATTATTAGTATAGATTATATTGTAAAATTTAGTAGTAAATATATTTGTCCCTGAGGTTGATCATTTTCTGAGCCCCTCTAAACGGACATTTAGGTTAACAGATACTAGGTGGCGCTGGCAGAATTATTTCCATTGCAACAGCAACTAAAGCTCAACAACTAGCCACTATGAGTGAAGGAAAGTTGTTCTTCTCTTTGTTTCATATTTAGAAATATTTAGTTTTTGTTCTGAGTAGGGATGAGTATTTTTTATAGCATCATTCATGTCCCCCTATTTAACTTTTTATTTATAAAAAAAGCTTATTGCAACTTTATTTATGTAACATGCAAATGGCGCATGGCATATTTAATAATTTACATGTGAGCAAAATGATTCAGCAAAATGGCTGTTAAGACAAAAACATCACCTCAATCCCCATCATCTCAGTCCCAATTATTAGACACTGAGTACGATATTAACAGACATTTTCTTCCATAAAGGTTTTTTCTACGCATAAAATATACAACCTTGATCTCAAAACACTACAGCATTTAACTGACAAAACATGTATCATAGTGTATAATTGTGTGTGGTAGTTGATACATTAATTTAAAAATAATAAAAATTTTGGAATGAAATTGTCCATTTTATAGATATTGACATATATAAGAAATTTTTTCTATATTTAAACTGGTTATTTGCCCCTTAAATCTCATAATTACTAAAATAAAGTTAATTCTCGATCATTAGCTAAAAGGTTTTTAAATTTTCTGAGTAATTGTATAAAATTATCTTTATATCTTTAATCAATAATCGCCTAATGTTAAAAATATGAATTATAGAAACAGAAGCCGAAAGTGAATTCGAGTAATAAAAAAATAAAATAAAAGGTTAATTTTTATATTTCTTTTAACCACAGAATCAGTTTTAAAACTGAATGTATGCTTAAAATTGAATATGTTTTTTTTTTTTTTCGAAGTCGATAGAAAATTTGAAAGTACTAGGGGGTTCTGCCCCCCACTAGCTACGTTCGCCAACCCTCATACAGACTCCAAATATCTGTTAATTTCATCGGCTACAAAAAGACTGCGGAAGATTAAATTATACAACATACTTATTGTATAACATGATGCTCACAAAATTTGTTGTTCACTTATTGGACACATGATATATTCGGACACAGTATTGTCGCTGAAGTACATTCTAGCTGAAAGTACGATTCAAGTTACAGCGTACGTGTTTAAGTTAAAACACACGTACACGTCGCATTAAGTTAAAACACGCATCAGTTAGAATACTGTTATACTACATTTTTACTTACTGTGTGATGTGTTGAAATCCTATAGATCATTTACAGGGCTGCACAAAAAAATTGTAAGTATTGCGGAGTGATATTGCGTGTAAGTATTGCGTGAATCGATTAAGCCGGTTCTTAATTGAGTTATACGCTTTGAATTAAACTATATTTAGTGTATTAAAAGTTTTTAGTCTATTAAAATGCATAGTGTGTAGTATAATATTAATTAAATCAAATACAGAGGCATTCGAAGAACTGGATACATTAGCACCTAGGATGGTAATGTTTGAATGTCTATTTTCATTAGTTTTATCTACATTTTAGTCTAAATTAACTAACTTTGCTTACATTGTTGCGGATATAATAATCTGCAGGTAATATAAGGTGCTCTAGAAATGAACTCAAGAATGTTTCCGTATACTTATAGGAACTGAGAAAGGTAAATTTTCAGCCTATTATGCGTTTTATTACGAAACTAAGTTTTAGAATACTATGTTTAATATATACAAATCTGTAGATTAAATGCAGTGCTGCACAAAAGAATTCGACTAGTTCTTTCCCTGTTGAGGATATTGCTAAAATCAGGTTTGCAAATTCGTTATGCATTTTCTACAATTTACTAGATACTATACTTTAGATATTAATTTCATCTTTTTAAACAATTAAGTTTCGTTAAACAATTCTGCAAGTGTTGGAAAGTGTTTAATAATCTATGCATGATGCTTGATTTTTCTTTCTCCTAATGTCTTTAACATGATTTTATAGTCTTTTATGATAAATTGTGTCAATTTAAAGTGTTAATATTTTCATATAATTTGATCACACGTAGTGTATTCTCCATTTTAATTATACAGGGTGCAATATGTTATCTATCGCCGACCTTTAATTTCTCAACCGTTGGTCGTAGACATATAGTTCCAATTACAAAAACGTTTCAAATGGGATAAATATTCATGCTGTAGCATTATTTAAAGCAAAAAATCAATTTTATAAAAATTACGAAATCTAACTTTTTATACGGTCCCCCAGTCCCTATAGTTATACTTAGTAAAAGTTTACACATATCATAACAGATATAACATAAAAAGTTTGACATTTGTACTACAAAAATTGACACAGTTATTAAATTTCAAAGTTTGAGATTTTTGCACATGATTTTGTCTTTCATTGAGGGATCAGTTAAAAGATAAATTAAAGTAATTCGAGATCAAAATCAAAGAGCTATGTCCATTTTACGGCGAAACCACCGTCAGCCGGTATCGCCAAATCAAGATATCACCAGAGAGGGTTATTTTATCTAAAAATTTGAGCTGACTTTTAGGGGTCGTATACAAAGCGCAGAATGAAATATTGAAATTAAACTCAAAAATAAATATCAATTTATTTTAATATCAGAAAACGGTTTACTATAAAAAATGAATGCATCAAACGCCGGAATCTACTTGAGACACTGCTAGAAGTGCTCTCCATTGGTGGCAATGCACAATTGAATGCGTTGCGTGACAGTATGGAGTTTTGGACACGTTGGAGCATAGCAGGTGTGCAAACTGTGCAACAATCAATGAGGATGCGCTGCTTCAAATAAACCAGATATGTGGTCTCAGTCACATAGACTTATGACTTGTTGTAACTCGAGAGGTAGAAGTCCATGGGAGTTAAATCTGGTGAACGTTTTGGCCACTCTATCGGACCACCACATTCAAGGATCTGTTGACCGAATTCGGTGGCCAGATACGCCCGAACGTTTGAAGTTTTATGCGGAGAGGGTACGACCATGTTGAAACCAGACCCGGCATGCATGTTGGGGAAGCAACTCTTCATACCAGTCGCGTACCGTGTTTTGTAGCAGATGCAGGTAACGATCGCCCATTAAGGTCCCATCGTAGAAGATCGAACAATCTGGGTTCCCCATATACCGCACCACATGTGTCGTACTATCCGGGCGATGTGGAGGTTTCCAGGTAGCAATATTCTTGATTGTCGTATAGTTTGCACACCTGCTATGCTCTAATGTGTCCAGGGCTCAGTACTGCCACGCATTCAATTGTGCATTGCCACCCATTGGGAAGACTTTAATCAGTATCTCTAATAGATTGAGGCAATTCATGTATTCATTTTTTATAGTAGACCATTTTCTGATATTATAATATATTGATATTTATTTTTCTGTTTAATTTCAATATTTTATTCTTCGCTTTGTATACGACCCCTAAAAGTCAGCTCAAATTTTTAGATGAAATAACCCTCTCTGGTGATACACCAATTTGGCGATACCGACTAAAGGTGGTTTCGCAGTAAAAAGCACACAGCACCCTTATCTTGATCTCGAATTACTTTAATTCATCTTTTAATTGATCCCTTAATGAAAGACAAAATCATGTGTAAAAATCTCAAACTTTGAAATTTAATAAATGTGTCAATTTTTGTAGTACAGATGTCAAACTTTTTGTGTTATATCTGTTATGATATGTGTAATTTTTACTAAATATAACTATAGGGACCATATAAAAAGTTAGATTTCTTAATTTTTATAAAATTGATTTTTTACTAAATAATGCAACAGCATGAATATGTACCTCATCTGAAACGCTTTTGCAATTGGAACTATATATTTACGACCAACGGTTGAGAAATTAAAGGTCGGCGATAGATAACATATTGCACCCTGTATACAAATCGGCAATAATAAATTGTATCAGAGCAAAATCCTGAAAATATATGCAGAATATAAACATGCATTTATCGTTGAATATGTCAGAAAATGTTTTATCATTTCTGGAATTATTAATTTCTGCTATTAATCATCTAATAGTGAGTATGGTATTTAATAGTTATCGTAAACTATAACCATTTCTTTACACGAAACGTATTCTTTAACCATCATGTGTTGAAAAATAACGATATGAGGAACACTTTGTTCCCTTATCTCGATTTTTTTCGATCATGTACCATGAAATGTCAGTTTCATATAAATGTTCCAGAAACACTATTACGCTCCAATGATTACGTCAGAATTGGATACCCCTTATAAATAACACTCAATAGTTTATGTTCAATATCAATTGTTATATTCGGTTTTATTGTCATATCTGTCCTACACTATGTTGTCCTTAGTAACGGAAAGGTATATTTAGAAACCCATATCATTTTCTGCACTGTATATAGAATTCTTATTAACTATAGGTTATCCATTACTGGTATTTTGAACTGTCAAACGTTACTCGATACGAAAGTTACGCTAACATCAAATGAAATTTTAATGCCTGCAATAAAGCATAGTGCGGAACGGATACCGATTCATGTAAGGAGGTAACCCGTAATGTCAAAGCTATTTTGAGAAAATTGTATCGCCGTAACATAAAAGATTAAATAATTTCAAGTATTAAAATATTAATACTAAAAAGTTTCATTATCATAATTTTATGATTAAGGGAGCATAGTACCTTTGAGCTGTTCGAAACAATTAAAAACAGCACCTTTTTCAAACTACCAAAACACAAAAAATATGCAAATAAGATCTTTTTTTCCCCTTTCCGCCTGAATTATATAACCTTAACTACACTATCAAAAAAAAAAAAATGTTGCATGTACAAAATTAATATTTAAATTTTGTAATGCTGTGCGCATGATAAAATTCTAAATTATGGATATAGAAAACAATTTTTGAACAACTAAGAATCATAGCACACGTAACATCAAGTTATGTTTTTTTTTTTTTTTTTTTTTTTTTGGTTTTAGCATGTAGACTATAAAGAAACGCATAATTGGTTAATTTTCTTTAAGCCATAGCTTACATATTTTAAACGTAACAATGCGCGCAATCTCCAAATTTACTAATCTGAGCATGCGCTTTTAAAGTTTCAATAGCTACGGACATTCAATTATATTCACCGTCTATAAATGATTATACCTCAAGAAGTAACGCAGATTTTTAAATGCGGTTTTTTGCATATTTTTCATAAATTTTAAAACATATATATATGAAGTTTTGCACCTCGAAGCCCGATTTTCGATTTTTTGATTAGATTTTTTTAAGGCGATTTTTAGCCCTTTTTTATGTTTCGGGGCAATTTTTCAATATAAGTGCGAAGAATATGGTTTCTTTCTTTTAACACAATATAGTAAATTTTGTTCTCTTTTCAAAAAAGTTTATTCGGAATTCGTGCAGTGATTTTTGAATTTTTAGCGAATTTTTTATGCGATATTGAACAGCATTTAATGCATCTCCATACCTATAAGGAGGTTACCGTAGAGGGACATAGTTCTGTCGCCAAATGCAGCCAAGTTTGTTGCCAACTTGGCGGTATATCGCCAAATTTGGCGACCAATATGTGTCGCCAAAAGTGACGCCAACTTACCGATATCTCTAATATTTCGCCAAATTCCGATGGACTTCCACTGTAAAACAATAGGGTTTACTTGCTTACAGGAAATCAACAAATTGAGGTATTTTAATGCAACAAAAACTAATATTAACTTAAGGGATTATATTAATTATATTTAAGGGAGTGCAAATAAATTAATTACGAATAAAAGTAACATGTTCTAATGTTTAGCGTGATTTCCAAAACATAAATTTTGAGAGAGCCCACTGGTCAAAGGAATTAGATTTGAAACTTTTATCCAATTATAGTAAATTTTGACTTTCGTGATTTTTGAATATTTTGTGATTTTTAATGCGATTTTTACGTTTCTTCGCGATCTGCTGCAATTTTTTGACATTCCATTTTTGACCTAAAGTACATTCTACCCTCATTTCAATAAAGTTTATTCGGATTTCTTATAGCAATTTTCGAATTTTTCGGGAATTTTGTATGTGATTTTTAGTGTATTTTAGCGATTTGCTACTATTTTTCCACATTAGTGAAAGGAATCAACTTGCAATCTTCGAACATAATATATATATTTTTTTCTCTTTTCAGAATTTGAGAAGCGATTTAAAATTTTTTCGCGATATCTTATTGTGATTTTCAGTTTTTTCGTAATTCCTGCTGTTTTTTGACGTACCCAGGCAACGCCGGGCAAGTTCGCTTGTTCAAAATAAAACCAAAACCGAAACCTGAATTTTTAAAAATTTTAAAGGTCCTGTGCCCCCTTAAAAGATATAACATGAACAGATGTAATAATAAATAAAAGCACCAGCAAGTACCCATCATTAAGGCGTTATTTGTAAGATTGAAAAAGAAAAAAAACCACAATGAATAAGTTTGACACTAACTAGATTTGCAGAAGTTTATATAAACATTCATTGTAAATCATAATTATATCTATTTAAAATTGTCTAAAATGGAGATAATTCTGCAATTTGGATGTTTAAATATTTAAAAAAGTTGGAAATTGCAACGTCAAACGTTGCCAATGCGGTGCGTTCGTACTATAGCTAGTTTTATAAATATTTTTTGCACCTCATATTGTAATTAATATATATTTTAGTGCGCTTCAATAAGTGCCTATCCATTTGATTCTGTTTGAAAGGCTGTAACATCATTAAAATGCACTTGCAATAATTCTTTCCCATTGGCCGTCATATAACTGAAAACTTTTGACTGTCCCTGTCATTAAACTATGCATCCGATTTTCATAAAATTTTACATGACTCGACAAAATATTGCAACAATTATATATTTAAAATTTCAGACCATTCGGTTGAGTAGTTTTTGCTGTGTTTTATGCGGATGGACTGAACGACGACTATAGGTGCTACGTATTTATATAATTGCGAACGCACCTAAAAAGAATGAATGAATTGTATACAATATAGTGCTGTAAGTCATCTGGCAGTTTCCGTTTCAAGCTTTTTTCTAATATCAACGGAAAACACTTTATGAATTATTTTTAAGTTACTTAAAATATCTTTGATCTCATATATTTCAGCTGATGTTAGGTCAAGACAACAGAAATGGGATCAACAATAAATTCAGAAAAAAATAACATTTCCGATCAGCTTATAAAATAAAATGTTCTAGGTGGATGTGGTATAAATATTGCTGTCTATGTGGTACAAGTATTGCTAATATACAGGGTGAGTCTAAATAACTTTTATGAAATGAGAGGGGTTATATTACCTGTCCAGACGATCAATAATTGCCATAGAACATAGGGTTACATTCCACTCTTATAGGCAGAAAAGCGTAAAATTAGAATTTCAAACATGAACTTGCAACAGTGTTGGGGAAGCGAATGAACGATACCAAAAGATGCAAAATCTGATGTATTCATCAGAGCAAGTGCTCAAAGTGGCGGCCATAAGTCTCGTTTCACAGTTCACACCGGCGTGGAAAGGACTGGTGTTATGCTCTTAAAGATTTCTGCTGTTGTGATAAATTTGTCTGCGGCAACAACAATTCCCGCTATGAGATCTTCAGCCAATTCCACCTCCACAGGCGTCTCGTACACAAAAGTTTTCATGTGCTCCCAGAAGAAAAGTCCAGTGGTTGAGGTCTGGTGAGCTAGGAGAGAATGCCACGGATCCGCCACGTCCATTTCATCGTGCAGTATATGTAACATTCACGAATTGCCGCATCGTTCTGGTAATCTGTTCTCCACAGTGCATAAATCTGGATAGGAAGCGGAACAGCCTGCAACAAACGGGGAAGAACTTGTTACAAGAAGATACAGTGTGTTGTGCCGGTCAAACGGTCTGGCAAGATGCACGGACCTACCACGAAGTCACCAAGGTTACCTGACCAGATGCTCACGGAAAGTGTCTGCTGGTGTTTATGAGAGGTAATGCAGAGGGGATCGCTGTCAAACAAAACGTGTTGATTAAAGAGGTTGAAATTGTGTTAATGCTTCGAACGCCATTCCTCATCCCTAGCATCCACTGAAAAAAGTCTGCCAAGCTGTGATATTTAACTCAGTTTAAACAGCGCAACTTTTCTACATGGTTGGGTGATTGCGTTATTCGTTTAAAATAATCCACGCCACTTTCTGAGAAATACCCATTTCGTATGCCACCGCTCACGTACTTGTGGAAGGAGCTTCTGAAAATATCGCCTACACTCGCTCATCCATTTCGGGGTGTTCGTACATTTCGTAAACATTCTGCATTGATTTTTGAGATAACAAACGGACCCGTTTTTCAGGGACGTTGATCCACGCTGCCGAGGGTGCGGTGATATGGAATACGACGCGTTGGGAACTGCTGCTCCTACATTTTTCGTGATTCATGACCATTCCCTTTAGCTTCTTTGTATGTGAGGTTCATATCTATCGATTCCTTGAATGTGAACTCCGCCATGGCATTCACGAAACGTTCCGAACCATGTTATCAGGCGTTGATATCGTGCCGTTTTGAAAGGACAACGCTTCATCTGACTTACTTTCTACGAAGCATACTCTGCTGCTTCTTCTCCCTTGAAATTTGCATAGGTCTTGGTTTGCTCTGTCGCACTACGGTCATGTCAAGACATGAGGTCTATTAGAGAAGTACCTACTGCTTCAAGTGGATTCCGAACCACTACGAACATCCATGGTACATCGGGATTCGAACCCGAAATATCTGGACTGGACGCCACTGCGCTACCAACCAGGCCATCGTGCATAGGAGATGTACTACGAAGGCAGGTACGAAATAACGTCAGAGGCGATGGCTTGTTAATGCTTGATGTGTTTCGACTTCACTCTTTTCTGCCTCTCGGAGTGGAATGAGATCCTATGTTCGATGGTAATTATTACTCGTCTGGAAGGGTACTATCACACATCTTGTTTTGTAAAAACAATTTAGACTTACCCTGTATATATATGTGTTACATTATTAAGATCTTCCTCGCTATATTCCCCATTTTAATCTAAATTATTACCATATTCACTAAATTACTTATTCATAAATAATCTCTATAGTTAATTCTGTTAAATTACCCTTAAATAAATATCTAACTTGCCCAATTTGGTATAATATTAAGCTTTTAGTTATTCTTTAATTCTATCATAATTTCCGATCATTTCTGTGATTTCAAATGTTCTTTAAGAGTGATTTTCATTTTTATTTCGAGAATTTCATTTCTCGAGCTGGGTATTTATCCATCTGCTCGAAATGGCCCGGATTTCGTACTGGTTCTCTCCCATTCGTTCGTGATGTATAATGGCATATTTTCCTTAATTCCTAATTAGTTCAGAGCGCGTGCTGAGTCATATTTGTATTACTACGCTATGTGATTAAAAATCAGCTACCCGCGATTTTTTCTCCGAATTTGGTCAATTTTTTATTGTTTAACATTCTCATGGCTGCCGGTGTGACTTCTTAGTATATTTCCAAAAGGCTTACCTAGACTGATTAGATGCTGTAGCGATGGCACGGCTACATATAACTAGGTGGAAACTGCACCAACGAAAGATACTTCAATAAATTATTGGATTTGACATCTGTCTTGTTTTATTTAATTACAAAGAAATCTACACTGGAACTAATTCCTTGCGTGGTCAACTATTCCATGACTGCAATATTCAAATTATTATATTTGAAGTACCACTGCTAATACACTGACGGAAAAAAAATCCCAACACTAAGAAAGACTTGTGTTAGGTAAACGAAATTTGGTAGGCATGTTTATACATCAGAAAGATGATATCGATTGAAATTTCGCGCTTCGCGCATAAGTGTGGCGATAGTAACGCCACTCAGAACTTGCAGATCAAGTTTATTTTAAATGCGTGCTGTAAAGTTCGTGGGCATTATTTAGCTTCGAAATGTGACGCATTGAGTTGATGTTAGCCAAGAATGCCTTTAACAAGACGAAGAAGCCACTGTCAACTGCTTACCGAGTTGGAACGAGGTCGCATATTCGGGTTACGAGAAGGTGGATTTTCTTTCCGCGATATTGCAGAAAAACGTGGCTGGAATGTATCCACTGTGCATGATTGTTGGAAGAAGTGGTCAAGGGATGGTACTACCTTAAGAAGACCGGGTTCCAGGCGACCACGTGGCACTTCTGAGAGGGAAGATTGCCATATTCGGCGTACGCCTGTGGCGCATCGTACTGCGTCTGCGGCAGAAATTCGAGCTGCAGTTGGTACCACAGTGACACAACGAACTGTTAGAAATAGGTTACTTCAAGAACAGCTCCGAGCTAGGCACCCTGTAGCGTGCATTCCACTGACTCCAAGCCATTCGTGTCAGGCCAGAGCTCATTGGTGGGCGGAGTGGAGATCTATTGGGTTTCTTGTGTATTGTGTTTATATACGTTATCGATTTATACATCAAGATCATTTTTAATCTCACGCAATTTTCACGAAACTTTTATTTCTCTCTTAAATATTCACGTGAAAATACTTTTGCTAGAAATAAAATATTATTTGCGCTGTCCCAACAAAAATAGTTGAAAAGTTCATCTCGAAATATCAAATAAATGTCTCGCGCAATTTTTAAATTTAAACTGTTTTGCAATATTATTTTTTGTTCATTTCACGTAATAAGTGTAATGTGACGTAAATGTGGCGTAATTTTTCCTATTTAAGACTTCTAACGCATGTTAATGAATTTATTATTTTACAATATCCTTTCTCTGTTAAAATTCACGCGTAAATGCAGTTTTTATGAAGTAATTTTCAATAAGCTCCTGCTTTTTATACGTAATTATTTAATTCTAATTTGAAAGTTTTCTTTCTGTTTATAATAGTCACGTGTAAATAAATTTTTAATTATAAGCAAACATTATTTTTTGCACTGTTTATACAGTTGGCAACACGTTAAATTAGTACACTTTTCTAAAATAAGTAAAAAAATATCTCTCGAAATGCTAAAAATTTGAATTTAAAATAGAAATAAAAGCTCAAAAATTAGTCAAATTTAAAAAATAAATGCATTCTGCAGACCGGGAAATTATAACGTATAAAATGATCTAAAAATGATTAAATTCCGATGTATTGTTTTTGCTCCTGTAAAACTTTTTTAATGGAACGACTTTGTCCAACTTTAGCATTAAATATCTCTTAAAATAATTCTTGGATTTAAAAACTGTCTGCATCAGCTAGTTTATCAAACATTTCTCTATAATACCGCCGATTTTCATATTTTTGTATGCAATATTTTTCTTAATATTAACGGATAAAGACCTCCGGTCACAAAAAATTCAAAACCTGCGGCGGCGGCGACGGTGACAGCGTAAGTTACTTTTTTTTAGACTTGAGAGATACAACATCTCTTAAAAGACATGAATAAAGTCAGGTTTAATTTCATTCCGCGCTTTTATTATCCAATCAAACACCATTTCTAAACTGACATAACACATTAGGACTCTTTTTGTAAACATTTTGTTACCTGCTAACATCCACGTATTGCTTGTCCCTTAAGTATACCACTGTTCGAAACTGCATGAAAATCCTTGGAATGAATGACTTAAAAAGACAAAAGCATCGCATGTGTACGTACATTTTAGGTTTATTTGTAAATAAAAGGGTACGCGTTACACGGCAAATATTTCTAAAAATAGAAAAATAAATTTACAAATCGTATGTGCGCGTTATACGCTGGACTTTACGTTATATATTTTAGCAATCACCACCAACTGACGATTAGTATGAGAGAGTAGTTACCAAAGCAAATGTAAATATATAAAAACATACGCAGGTTATGTATATATATTTATCCTTGAATGAGTCAGGACATTTTTTATCCTTCACGAGATAAATAATCTTTGCTATTAATCACCTGACGCTATAGCTGATAATTAATATTTCTTTAAACCACAACTATATTATAACCATTATGTGTTGAAAAAAACTAAACTTTATTACAAGCAGTAGTTCTTGTATTCAGAACTTTTTTTAACGATAGCATACAATGATATTACGCTTTCATATAAATGTTCCAGAAACTCTATTACGCTCCGAAGACTATGCCAAACAAACCCTTCTTCTATGAACAATATTTCATCTCTTTGCTACTAATCATCTGAAGTGAAAGCTGATAATTAATATTTTTTTTAACTACAAATGTATTATGACCATCACGTGCTGGGAAAAAAGAACTTTATTACAAGCAATAATTTTTGTATCGCGAACGTTTTTTATCGATTACATACTATGCTATTTCGTTTTCATATAAATGTTCCAGAAAATCTATTACGCACTGAAGACTACCCCACTCCCCCCAAAAAAAACACTTCTCCTATAAGTAACATTTCGTCGCTTTGCTACTAATCACCTGAATCGAAAGCTGATAATTAATATTTCTTTAAACCGCAACTATATTATAACAATGATGTGTTGAAAAAAATAAACTTTATTACAAGCAATAGCTGTTGTATCGTGAACTTTTTTTTTTTATCGATTACATACTATGATATTTCGCTTTCGTATAAATGTTGCAGAAACACTATTACACACCGAAGACTACGCCAAACAAACACTTCTCCTATAACTAGCATTTCTTCGCTTTGCTATTTATCGCCTGAAGTGAAAAATGATAATTAATATTTCTTTAAACCACAAATATATTATAACCATCATGAGTTTTTTAAAAAACTGTATTACAGGCAATAGTTCTTGTATCGCGAACTTTTTTTATCGATCACATACTATGATATTTCGCTTTTATATAAATGTTCCATAAACACTATTACGCTCCGAAGGCTACGCCAAACAAATTCTTCTCCTATAAATAACATTTCATTGCTTTGCTACTTATCACCTGAAGTGAAAAATGATAATTAATATTTCTTTATACCATTACGTACATTATAACCATCACGAGTTAAAAAAAATAACTTTATTACAAGCAATAGTTCTTGTATCGAGAACTTTTTTTATCGATCGCATACTATGTTATTTCGCTTTTATATAAATGTTTCAGAAACACTATTATGCTCCGAAGACTATGCCAAACAAATTGTTCTTTCTAAAGATAATATTCCATCGCTTTACCACTAATCACATGAAGCGAAAGCTGATGATTAATATTTCTTTAAACCACAAATGTATTATAACCATCCCGTGCTGAAACAAATTAACTTTATTACACGCAATAATTCATGTATCATGAAGTTTTTTTTATCGATTTCATACTATGATAGTTCGCTTTTATATAAATGCTCCGGAAAAACTATTACGCTCCGAAGACTACGCCAAACAAATTCTTCTCCTATAAATAACATTCCATCGGTTCTGCTCAATATCATTTGTAATATTCGCCTTTTAGTGTCAAATTTGTCCTATGTTTTTGTGTCCCTAGTAACGGAAAGGTACATTTTGGAACACATAGCATTTTCCGCAATCTATGTAGAAAGCTTATTAAGTATATGTTATCCATTACTGATATTTTGAAATGACATGCACTACGGAATACGAAGGTTATGCTAACGTCAAATGAAGCTTTAATGTCTGTACTGAAACATTAGTGTGGAACGGTTACTGATTCAAGTACAGACGTATTTTATATAGTCAAAACCATTTTGAGAAACGCGTATCTCTTCAAAAAGTACAAAAATACACATTTTCAAATATTGAAACGTTAATGCTCTATATTAATCGTTAAATATTCATAATAAAAACTTTTGGTTAAAATGTTTGATATGCATATATACAGTAATAAAATACATCACCAGCAGAAAACTATCAATGATGCACTAATTGGTTAAAAATTCAGATAAAAATTGAAACATACAATTAAAGTTTGAATAAAAAGGAAGTTAATAAATTCACAATTAACTAGCGTTGCTGAAAAGTTAAAATTTGTGAAAAGTTATATTAAAATTTAAATTAGTTATACGTCCAAGTTTTAATTTACACCTTTCAGCAATTGAAATTAGTATATTATTCCAATGTGTTAACTTGCTATATATTAGCGTTTCAAATTTTTAGAAAAATGTTCACTGTAAATCAGAAATGTATCTATATAAAATATACTAAATCGGATAATTCTTATGGCTTAGTAATACTTGCGATCACCTATTAAATAAAATTCTCGAAATTATTTGTAGTTTAATACTTCAGTCTGTGGATTCTACACTCACATTCATGGAAACATAAATGTTTTTTTTAAAAAAGTAAATGAATTATTGCATGTTTTTTGTATATAGCATGAAAAAATTTCAATCGTATTTAAGACCAGTTTTACAAAACTTAAGACTGTACAAAAGAGAGTACAGACCGCAGATGGAACATAAATATTTTAAATATGTATGGAAATGTTATCAATTCTGTGAAATAACTTTTAATTCCGCATGCAAAAAAGCACTTTGTGTATGGCTTATACATAAAGATATGCATAAGAAATACACTTATATACATTAATAAAGCCTATATATAAAGATATATGTGTATTGCTTATACATAAAGATATGCATAAGAAATAAATTTATATACATTAATAACGCCTATACATAAAGATATACTAAGATGTACATAAATAATTTAATTTCGATGTTTTAATAATTTAAAATTTTTAGCAATAGAAATTTGTATTTTATGTATGTATATGGAAGTTTGATTTTGATTTTATATTTTACAATTTCTCGCAAGTAAATCTGTCATTTACACTCGATGTTAGCTAGTTCCATAGGATTTTTGTAGTGTAAGTCACGTAACTGAAAATTGCTATGCTTGCTGGCCACCGTTATTTTCGAAAAGTCTGCATGGCCTTATTCAATTAATGAGATATCTCCCATAAAATAAGTCACATTTTCCCGTTCTAAAATACTGGTAGCCAAAAATCGTAGCATGGGACTTACACTACAAGTACCCATGGGCCTGTTGCATTTAGTAATTAAAATTACAATATAAACATTATATAATACATTTTAGGCCTTGGGTTGTTTACGACCCATGACTTTGATTTTTTTTTTTTTTTGCCTGTTCATTGAATTGTTTTTTTTTTTTTTTTTTTTTTTTGGTTTGTTCGGTGATGTCTATCTTTTAGAGATATGATGTAATAAACGAAAAATATATCTTCATAAAGTTTATTGCAGTACTCAATATAAATGAATACAGCAATATTTCAAATGAGAAAATAGTGAGAAATATTCCAGGCTGGGTATCGTTCAATGTGGTTTAGTCGGTAGAACGTCAGTGCGCTATACTGATGTCCCGGGTTCGAGTGGTGGCATGGAAGCATTTTCGCTATGTTGGCCTTTACGCCTTTTAAGCAATTAATTTAAAATTTGATTTTCATTTGAAATATTTTATGCAAGGCGAATGTTTCTTTCTGAAATTTTTCCAAGTTTTAATATGAATACAGCAAACAAAAGTTTTATTTTTTTCGGATAAACAAAATATGATTTTTAAAAATTAATTTGTATTTGTTTACATAGAAAAACGTCAAACATTAATATTCACACTTAGACATCGGTTATCTAAAAGTGCAGTAAAATATGGATTGATTGAATGCAAAGTTCAGAATTTCACTGAACTATTAAACAATTTTCTGCGGACGTGAGCAAAACCTGTGCTGATTTTTTTTTAATGTTCACAGTAATTCACAGAAATCTTGGGTTTTCATATAATTACATGTAAAAAAATTATTATTTTTTACTGATCTTGGCATAAAATGGTTACAAAACGTTTTCTTATAAAAATAGATAACTTGTATGAGACAATGAACGTGGTATAAAACTTATATTTTGAATATTATAAAAAGAGTTTTGTACTGGTGTGAATCAAAACGCTGTATGGCAGTAAAACTCTCTTTGATTAGAAAAGTTTTGAAGTTTTTGAAATAAATTATGTATTTTGCTAAACAAATGTATTGAAATGCAATACAAATTTCATGTGTGGAAAATGAAACATGTCATTGAGTAGGTTTAGGCGAATTTTGAGAAATGGCGCGTAATTGAGAGAATAGAAGGAGGGCAGTAAATTTATAAATCTGTAAATCTTGCAGTTCGCACTGGGGTGTCTACACCCATTATAATAGCTTTCTTCGTATCTCTGAAAAGTTGTAAATCGTAACATGAAATTTTCCCTACAATATTTTGTTTACTTATATCCTTATTTTATTCTATTTATTTATTTTTATTTTGTGCTTAAATAGGACATAATGCAGTTTGGAGGTATATGGGGCGTGACAGGTTAAAGATGTTATGCCACTTTCATGGTTTTAGTTGTAAAATTTTTCAAGTTGAATCTTTATACTGTTCCTTTAATTTTTCCCATCAATGTAAACAACAACAACAACAACAACAACAAAAATGTTAATTTATATTTGCTTATCAACAATTTCCAGCATCAACAATAAATATATTTCTTATTCAACATTTCCACAAGTTAAGAGATAAATGTAAAATAATACTTCTATAGAGAAACTTAATTGAAAATTCGCCATTTTGTGGTTACGGAGTTTTAACACTTTCCAACAAAGCTGAAAAGTGTTTATGACTTCGGCTTGTCTGGCCGCGCTCCAACTCCCGTAAATATACTAAGAGTGCCCTGAAATTTTTTGATGTTATTTACGTTTACCACAGCACGTTCCCTATTTCAAATGTAGTTTGTAGCATTAGTTCATTTGCAGGGACAGTCAAAAGTTTTCCGTTACATTACGGCCTATGGGAAAAAATTGTTTTAAATGATTTTTAATGGTGTTACACGCTTTCAAACATAAAACAAAATTAATATGCATTAATAAATTGCACTAAAATATGTATTCTGAGGAATATGTTGTGTAGATATTAATTATATTCATTTACAGGACCAAACAAAATAATTCCGTTACATAATGATATTGGAGTGGAGGGAATTTTTTGCGGCGTATTTTAATTATGTTAAATTACTTCATGTGTAATGAAATTCATATATGTAGCTGAGTTTTACTATAACTTATTTCATGTATAATACGAAGTGCATAGCATTTACAAGGTCACGCAAAAG
Source organism: Maratus speciosus (assembly GCA_963932465.1). Classification (NCBI taxonomy): domain Eukaryota; kingdom Metazoa; phylum Arthropoda; class Arachnida; order Araneae; family Salticidae; genus Maratus; species Maratus speciosus. Next base: position 437,634,746 of record OZ010800.1, read on the forward strand.
ATTTCCGACAAGTATATTCTATCCGATGTACTGTACATTAGCGATGATTGCTGGAAATGCATTTATAATTATTATTCATTTTTAATCGTGAATAATTGATTCTATGTTTCACTATATTTATACATACTATATGGTGTGTATAAATGCTATAATTCATATACAGGGCTACACAAACGAATTCGTAATGGTTACTGGATATGAGTGCAAATTGCTCAAAGGTAGTTTTTAAATTTTTACGCTGAACTGCATTTAGTTTACTAAGAATGGTTTATAGAATACAGATAAAATGATATACAGGGTCACGCAAAGAATTGCATACGTAACCGTCTATAAATGATAATTTCCGGAAATGTGATTTCAGTAGTTTTAAGTGTGTTTTAGTTTGAATTAATTTTTAGCTAAGTCGTGGCGTTTAATAAAGGTACTAGGTTAACTACAGGGTTGTACAAAAGTATTCAAGTATGTTTCCATCTATTAGTATAAATTGCTGAAACAGAAATTTCAATCTGTTATGCGTTTTCTTGGTAAACTAAATTTCCCCATTATATATTATATATATCAACCTACAGATCAAATACAGAACTGTTCAAAAGAATTAGAATACATATTTGGCTATGGACGTGCTGAAATCAGTTTTTCAAATGTTTTATACACTTTCTGAAATGTTTAATTAGTTATCTTATATACGTTATTTCCTAAATAACGAAGTTTTGTTAAAGCTCAGGAAGCTGGAAAGTGTTTCATAATCTATGCTTAACGCATGACTTTTCTTTCCTGTTTTCAATATTGTATAAGTAAAAATAACTTCCACGAGATAGCACCATTTGTCAACAAAATAAATAAAAGTTTGCATCCGTATTTTTAAAATATCAATGTTTCTCATTACAGTTCACAAAAATAAATAAAACAGTCAATCCGTTCTATTACTTTTTGAATCATTAAAAGTAGTTGAAAGTTGTTATTTCTCCCCTTAAATTTGCATTTTGATAATTTTTACTAGGTTGTCTTAGTAACACTGTTTGGTAAACAAATTTTAAAAAAGATAATAATGTATTACACCATTTTCGTACAATCAATACGTATTTTGTGAATAATTTTCTGTGTTTTCTATAAAATAAAAATATAATAAAACTAGCTTAAGTGAGTAAAGTATAATTATTCGTAATATTTGAGAATTCCAAAGTATTAATGTCTAGAATACTTAACCAGTTATGCGTTTTTAAGCATATTTTTTAAAATACATTATATAACAATTTAAATGTTTATTTCATTGATTACGGATTAAATATTAAATAAAAAAGGAAAATCACGCGTCAAGCATAGATTATGAAACACTTCCCAACACATTTTGAATAATGTAACAAAACTTCATAGTTTAATAAGTTAAAATATTATGTCTAATTCCACCATATGGAAACGCCGCGGCGAGCGGCCCATCTTCGTCCGCAGACCTTTATTCTTCTACTCTAGTCCGACTCTTTTGTGGACGCAAGATTCGTAGGTCCCCAGCCACGTCCCGAGTGAAAGACTCACTGGCGAAAGCAACGTTGAAAAAAAAAAACATTAAAAAATTGAAACCGGACAAATTTAAAAGGGAAATTACGCAAATTAAAAACACCGAAAAGCGCGAAGGGTTGGGCTAGGGGGCGATGAAGCTACCGAACGACTCCTAGCTACTTCTAGTGCATTATTAGTCTCGGTCGGTGGTCGCGGGTGCGCGGGGGGGGGGAGGGGTTGACCGCTACGGCGAGCGGCCCATCTTCGTCCGCAGCCCTTTAATCTTCTACTCTAGTCCGACTCTTTTGCCGAAGCAAGATTCGTAGGTCCCCAGCCACGTCCCGAGTGAAAGACTCTCTGGTGAAAGCAACGTTGAAAAAAAAAAAAAAAACATTAAAAAATTGAAACCGGACAAATTTAAAAGGGAAATTACACAAATTAAAAACACCGAAAAGTGGGAAGGAAACACATTTGAAAACCCAATTTCAGCCGTTCCCAACTACAATTGGAAAATAATCCGAATTCTTTGAGCAGCATTGTATAGGATTAAAACCACTAAATTTAAAAGCGCAAGCCGAAATGGAAAATGCACTTCAGCAATTATTACTCAAAGACAGTATTGTAACCGATTTCTTTTGTGTGTCTCTGAAAATGAACGTCAAATGCTACGAATACCTCATTCTGTCGTAATCATCTTTTAGTGAAATTCAGTGATTATATCAGTTTTAATACATTTGAAACAGCGTAATGTCATTAAAATACTCTGCCAACGATTTTTCCCCATGTACCAAAATGTAATGGAAATCATTTGGGTAGCCTTTTTTTCATTTTGGGTAAATATTAATCCCACTTACTTCATACGCAATACCAAACTTGGTTGGGTGAGCCTAAATATGGATTATCAACAGCATGAAATTCAGAGTGTATTTACGGGAGTTAGAGCGTAGACAGACGGCCAAATAGACAGACAAAACCGAATACATAAAAACTTTTCAACTTTGTTGGAAAGTGTTAAAAATAGAAATTTGATCTAAATTCCCCGAGAGTATTCTTATTTGAATTGATATCTATACAGGATGTTTCTACGATCATGGGACACACTTGCAGGGGTGGTGCAGCTGACTAAAGCAACCATGTTTTGTATAGGAATGTATAGTGGGAAATGAACAGTTTTGGTCAAAAAACAGGATTTGCGGAGGAAATATAAACGAGAAATTTATTGGCATAGGAACTACATAAGCGCTCAAATATGCCACTGGCAGCGTCTAACAAGTGATTGGCATACCTTTTCACATACTCTAAGCGTTTCACGAACATTTACATCAAAAACTAAAATATTATAATGAGGTCCTCATCAGAGCCACTTGTGTCTCATAGTTGATACATCTGGAACCTTCGAAATTGGGACGCCTATCACCTGTTAGAGCTGACAGGTGTGTATCGATGGTGGTGGAGGTAGATTTAAGCATTTACTGTAATTGTTATGTCAATAAAACACTTGTTTTCATTTCCTTCGCATTTATTGTTTTTCGCGAAAACTTTTGATTTCCGACCCTACATTTCTATACCAAAATAGCTTTTTTATGCATATTTTACGTTTCCGTAATGGTACAAACACCCTGTATATCTGCTTATAATTTTATTTTTGCAAAACTTATGCGAGTCCTAACTTAAAAAATTTGTAATATAAATTTACTAAAAATTTGCATACTTAAAATTTTTAAATAAAATCATAAGACAAAATGCAATATTCTACCTTTATCCAAACATAAACTACATAATATGAACTTTAAAATTTTCACCCTTACCTTTTCTTTTCTCTATAACCGATGACCAGTTCCCTACCTGCCGGCTTGTCCCGGCTAAAGGGGTTTGATATCTAGTATCGGGAATAAATCTGGCAATCAACTTTCTGGCCTTCCTATTAGTCCAAGAGCCGGCAGCACAAAAAGCTATGTTATCAAGTGCAAGAAAAGAACCTTTATTTTATGGAAGAGTAGAAGTCTAGAAGTAGGGGAATCTAATGATCCATGTCTGCCGGAAGTGAAGTGGTGCATAAGCCAAATTTTAATGCCACCAGTGGTTGACTCGTAGGTTTATCATTGTGTTATCCTGCTCCCAGTCCTCCATGTTTTCATATGTTTGTTTGTAGGACAAATACAATGATAAACCTACGCTAAAATTAAAATATTCTTACTAAAATTTTATCTGTAACCGTGGTTGCAGTTACATGAAAAGTTCTAGGCATCCCAGTTTTCTAAAAAATTCTTAGTAACCTTACAGATTTTTTGATTTTTGGCGCAAAAGTGTGTCTGTTACATAAATTTTTTTGTTGCCATTGCATAAAATGTTCTAGGAAGCCCAGTTTCCTAGAAAAAGTTTAGTAATTTTACAGAATTTTTTTTACAGTGTACAGTTTTTTTTAATTTAAAAAAAATTAAAAAAGTTCGTTTTAGCAATAACGAGTAAAACTTTTCAAATGAAAAGTAAAAATTTGGCATGGAGAAATATCTCAATATCGCTGTCTGGTGAGAATTTTATGAACAATTTATATTAACTGGTGTGTTCGGTGTTATCAGCATTAAATAAAATCGCCTTTTTAAAGACTGCTGACAAAGTAATGTTCACTTTTGGGTGTGTTGCAGATGAAAAACCTTGTGATACAACGTAACAACATAAAAATATATTGCATTTATTCGTAATATGTAAAATAATTTTAAAACACACATATTATATATACTAGCGAACTTTCCCAGCGTTTTCCGGGTACGTCAAAAAACAGCAGGAATTGCGAAAAAGCTGTGAAAATCTCAATAAGATATCGCGAAAAAATTTTAAATCGCTGCACAAATTTCGAAAAGAGAAAACAAATTATATATTGTGTTACAAGTTGATTCCTTTCACTAATGTGGAAAAAAGTGTCTAATGGTGTTCACTAATGGGGAAAAAATCGCTAAAATATACTAAAAATCACATAGAAAATTCCCGAAAAATTCGAAAATTGCTATACGAAATCCGAATAAACTTTATTGAAATGAGGGTAGAATGTTCTTTAGGTCAAAAATGGAATGTCAAAAAATTGCAGCAGACCGTGACGAAACATAAAAATCGCATTAAAAATCACTAAAAGTTCAAAAATCACGAAAGTCAAAATTTACTATAATTGGATAAAAGTTTCAAATCTAATTCCTTTGGCCTGTTGGCCCTCTTTTAAAATTTATGTTTGAGAAATCATGCTAAGCATTGTATTATGTTACATTTATACATAATTAATTTACTTGGACTCATTTAAATATAATTAATATAATCCCTTAAGTTAAAATTATATTTTGTTGCATTAAAATATCTCAATTTGTTGATTTTCTCTAAGCAAGTATACACTATTCGTTTACAATAGAAGTTTATGGGAATATGGCAAAATATTAGAGATATCGCCATGTTAGCGTCACTTTTGCCGGCTAATTTTGGTCGCCAAATTTGGCGATATATCGCGAAGTTGGCAATAAACTTGACGGTATTTGGTGACAGAACAGGGTTACCTCTATAGTAAACACCCTTATAGATATGAAGATGCATTAAATGCTGTTCAATAACCAATGGCCACCATTTTGTCTCCCATATAAAAGTAGAATTAATTAATTAAAATTTAATTAATGAATTAATATTTGAATAAACTGTATTAACATCAATTGTCATCCAGTACAAGTTTTCAGAACTCAATCCCCCCCCCCCCCCCCCTACGGTAATCCCCATTAAAGGTATGGAGATACATTAAATGCTGTTCAATATCGCATAAAAAATTTGCTAAAAATTCAAAAATCGCAGTACGAATACCGAATAAACTTTTTTTAAAAAGAGAACAAAATTTACTATATTGGGTTAAAAGAAAGAAACCGTATTCTTTTCTCAAATGTGAAAAATCGCCTCGAAACTTAAAAAAGCTCTAAAAATCGCATAAAAAATTAAATAAAAAAATCTAATGAAAAAGTCGAAAATCGGGCTTCGAGGTGCAAAACTTCATATATAGACATATCTTTTCCCCAAATTCTGTAGCTGTACGTGCAGCGGTCTCTTCAGAACACCGCCGACACACTCACACACTCACACACAAACTTCTTTCCTTATTATTATAGATTTAAAATATAATTCACTTATTTTATTTAAAATAATAATAATAATACTTCAACAAAATTTAAACCTCAAAGCATTATTAGGTGCGTTAGTAATTACATAAATACGCAGCACCTATATTCGTAGTCTCGTCTGTCCGTCTGTCCACTTATAACAGCGTAAAAACTGCCCAGACGAATGGTTTGAAATTTAATATATGTAATCGTCGCAGAATTTTTTCTAGTCATTTGAAATTTTATGAAAACCGCTTCAAAACTTAAAAAGATATTAATAAACGTTTTCTTCATTCTATTAAATCCTATAATACGTAATATTAGTTCGATGATATGCCATGAAAGGCAATGAATCTAGGTTCCATGGTGATGATGTCCTATTAAAAATGGATTCCTATTATTTCCGTTTTACAGAATTTATTATATCGGTCACAAGCAAGAAAAGTGACACACCTCGACAAAAGTAAATTTCACAGTAGAGGCAAAAAAGAAGGGGTGGGGGGATTTGCTTGATTTTACTGTAACATGAAATTATAGCATTTAGCTCTGCATGCAGGATTAAAAACGTTCATAAAAGCATAAAACCCTTAAGAATGAAGATGTAGAATGAGGTTTGGAGGATTGGATAATTTTACCTCCCCACACAATCCACCCTTCTTCTATGGTCACAAATGGACAAATAGCGTAATAAAGTGATTTTCCGTATAACTACACTTATGAAACTGTTTGTGTAGCAAGATGACGTAAGCACCTACGACAGAACGTTTAGTTGAATAAAACGCAAAATGAATTTTTGCGAGATGTGTCACTTTTATTGCGGGTGAGCGATATATAATCGTAATAAATTTTGTATTCATGCATTTTTTCATATGAGTGCAACACCTATTGCACCAATATCTGAATATTTATAAAACTACTTATAGTACGAACGGACCTCATTTGCCCTGTTTTATGTACAAATTATTTCTTGTTTCCAATTTACATTGAAGAAATAAGTTTTTTTCCCAAAGTGTCATTGGCGAGATTTTCAACCTGCTCACATAAAAGAACCATCATAAATTTTAAAAATTCAACAATGCCCTTAGTAATCAATTTTCTATCTAATTTAACGTAAAAATCTGTATTTCTTTCATTTAGTTTTTTTTATTTTGAACGGCGAATTAAAATTATGAAATAAGCCAATAAGGTTAAATAATGTGGAAATCAGGTGCATGAAGTACTGTGTATGCATTTTCAGTAATGATTTTCAACGGATTTACTTGTAGAGATGAGATTACATTAAACATGGTCACAATAGTTCCGTGCCTAAATGTTTACAGTAACTCAGTCTGGATGCCTTTCACGAATCATCTCGGCATTGTACTAAAATTAGATGTAAATAAATACAGAAATGAGCTTTATACTATCTTCCACAATGCAATTAATAGAAACCATATGATAATGCATTACTTAAGGTAATACTGATTACGCATTATAAAATAACTATTAGGGACTTCTACACTGTTGTCCAAAGTTACTGTTGTAATGTAGTGGATAGTGGAATAGATTTCAATAGTTTTATCGAAAGTAATACATTGTATAAAATACCTCTTGTGATATTATTTAAAAAGATAAAAATACCAACTCTACATTTCTTAATTCTGCGATTTTTTACCCGCCATTTGCGAAATTTCTATTGTATTAGCATTTCACGAATAATGGTTGTTGAGTATTTCGTTCATTAAATTACTGGACTCTGGAGATTTTTTTTTTTACATGTTTTTAAAAATTTTATGATACTGCGGATTAAGTGATTAAATGTACTATTATTTTATATCTTATTCAAACTGTACTGTAAAAATACGCATAATTCTAAATCTACATTAAGGGAACGAGGGACCTATAAAACCATTTTTTTTTTTTTATTTAGCTTTAAATATTATTCAAGGGTACATTATATGCATTATGGCATACATTTATCACAAAAAAGTTTTTTTTTAATTGAGCCTCAAAATTAAAAAAAAAAAATAGAAAATATTTTTTTTTCTTACCTTTATATTCAAATAGTAGCAAACTCCGCAGCTTTGCTCGCATAATAGTTGAAATATGCCAAGTAATATTTGCATGACTATTTTTTATAAGAAGAACACTTTTTGTACTAATCCAAAAATTACAAATTAAACAAGAGTTTGGCTAAACTTCGTTATAAAACATCAATAGACAGAATTGAGATTTTAAATAATAAGAAGAACTAAAACTAATTATAAATAAATGATAATTTAGAAAGTATTTTGAGGCTTTTATGCCCATTTCATACGCTCATTTAAGTATTCATTTGAAGTTTTGATTTTTTTAGGAACCATATCTTAACACATTTACATCTTAAAATTAACCAACATGTCAAATTCTAAGTTTCTTGCCTAACAGTCTACCACCTCTCTGGTGTTAGTGGCACCAACATAAATTGCTGAAATAGAATGTCTCAAAAAATGCTGAAAAAGATACTTTCACTATTAATTTGCCAACATTAATCTTGAAATCGGTTGGTATTTCGCAATATTTCTATAGAAAAAGGAAATTTAGATGTTTTTAAAGGCTTTCTTGTTGCTCCTGCCAGCCAGGTGGTAGTGACACCGGCATAAAATGTAGCCCGTATAGGATCAGGGACTATCACCCTTGATTCGCAACCAATAATTTCTGCAATCGTTTTATTATTTCCTGAGATTTCACAGAAATCGTAATATAGGACTCATTTAGAGTGCTTTTAGCTCCTTCCCTTCACTTCACTACTTTTTAATTTTCGACATCGAAATAGATTCATTTTCGACTTTTCTTAGAGGACATTTATATTTTATAAGTAACTACCGTGCAATATTTAAAGTTTCTAGCCTATTCAATACCGCGGAAATCGCAAATTAGAAATTTCTTTGCTCCTGAAACCCTCTAGTGGTTGTGGCAACGACATAAAATATAGATTATGTTTGAGTAGGTTCTATCACCATCAGTTTACAAACATTATGTATGAAATATGTTTCGTATTTCATACGATTGCGTAAAAATCGTAATTTAGAACGCTTGTAGAAAGCTTTTCGCTCACTTCATCCTTTTAAATTTGGAATTTTCTTTCGACAATTCTTAGAAAGCATTTGCATCTTTGAAGTAATTACCACTCAAAATTTCAAATGTTATACCCCCTCAGTCACACAAAAAAACGCAATATAGAGCATTTTTTGCTCCTGTAACAGCCAGGTGGTAGTAACAACAACGTAAAATATAGGCTATGTTGGAGCGGGGACTGTCACCATCAATTTGAAACCGTTACTTCTGAAATCTGTTTATATTTCCTGATATTGCGTAGAAATCGCAATTCGGAAAGTTTTTAGAACGCTTTTCGTTCATTTTCACCCCTTTTAAATTTAAAATTTTTACGAAACTGTTCTCAGAGAACATTTAAATCTCATAAGTAATTAGCATATCAAATTTCAAGTTGCTAGCCCCTTCAGTATCACAAAAATCGCAATTTAGAACGTTTTTTTAAAATGCAACCGCAAGGTGGTAGTGACGCTGACATGAAATAGATCCTATATTGGAGCAAGGATATCATCAACTTCCAACCATTACTTTTGAAATCGCTTGGTTCCTTTCTGAGATTGAGTAAAAATTGCCATTTAGAACGTTTTTAGAACGTTTCTCGTCCATTTTTACCCTTTTTAAATTCCGAATTATTTAGGAAATGTTCTTAGAGATCATTTACATCTTATAAGTAAATACCATGCCTAATATCAACTAGCTATCCCCTGCAGTATTACAAAAAACGCAATTTAGATCGTTTTTTGCTCCTGCACCATCTTTGGAGTAGTGGCACCGACATGAAATACAGCCTATGTTGAAGCGAAGCTGCCACCATCGTTTTCACACCATTCTTTTTTAAATCGGTTCGGTACTTCATGAGACTGCGTAGAAATCGCAATTTAGAAAGTTTTTTAGAACGCTTTTCGCTCATTTTCACCCCTTTTAAATTTCGATTTTTTAGGAAATGTTCTCAAAGATCATTTGTGTCTTATAAATAACTGCCCTGCCCAATTTCATTATTCTAGGGACTTCAGTAACACAAAAATCGCAATTTAGAACGTTTTTTGCGTCTGCAACCCCTAGGTGTAGTGACACCGACATGAAATAGAGCCTATGTTGGAGCAAGAGCTGTCATCATCAAATTTCAACCATTACTTTTGAAATTGTTGGGTACTCTTTGGGACTGAGTAGAAATCGCAACTTAAAACGTTTTTTAGAACGCTTTTTGCGCATTTTCACCTCTAGTAAATTTCGAATTTTTAAAGAAATATTCTTGGAGATCATTTATATCTAATTAATATGTAAGATGCCAAATTCCATATATCTGGGGACTCCAGTAACACAAAAATCACAATTTCGAACATTTTTGTTCCTGCACCTACTTTGGGGATAATGGATCCGACATAAAATGCAGACTATGTTGGATCAAGTGTTGTCACCATCATTTTGAGACCATTATTTTTTTAAATCGGTTTGATACTTCCTGAAATTGCTTAAAAATCACCATTTAGAACGTTTTTTAGAACGCTTTTCGTGCATTTTTACCCCTTTTTAATTTCGATTTTTGTAGGAAATGTCCTTAGAGATCATTACTATCTTATAAGTAACTACAATTCCAAATTTCATGTTTCTAGGCCCTTCAGTAACACAGAAATCGCATTTTTAGAACGTTTTTTGTGCTCCTGCACTCTGAACCCCCTTTTGGGCAGTGGCACGGGCATAAGATATAGCCTATGTTCTAAGTTGGACTAACACTTTCATTTTGATACCATTACTTTTGGAATCGGTTCTGTAGTTCCAGAGCTTACCTCCTACAAATAAACAATTTTTACCTCTTTATAATATTAAGTATAGATATAGATATAGAAGATATAAAATTCGATGCACAGTTTTATTTATATATATAAACCAAACTTACGTATGGGGCATTTTGAAAAGTCCTAAAATATTACGGAAAATTCCTTTCCCCCCCTTTTTATTTTATTATTTTTTTTATTTTTTATTTTTTTTTTGTGATAAATTTATGCCATAATGCATATAATGTATCCTTGAATAATTTTTAAAGTGAAATTTACAAAAAAATAAAAAACTGATTTTAAAGGTCCCTCATCCCCTTAAGCACGAATGAAATTATATAATAGCTTCTTCCGAGTTACCCGTAATTCCCAAAAGCTTTCTTTATGTTTCTGGGTTATTGTATGGGGCTCTAACTTCTGCGTTCTTTGTACGCCAACCCCAGCCGCAATAAGTGTTTTGAGATATTACGACAATCTTGTGTTTCGTTGATTTTTTATTGTAGTTCTATTTTATTTTTTATAATAAACCAGCACACAATAAAATAACACTAATTTATTAGAAAATATGCATACTTACAATAAATCATTTTAAACAACTTTTGTAATCGCCTCACAACATTGAATTTTTATTAGCTCACATGCTATCAAAGGCAGAGAGCTAATGTGCCCGCTGGTTCAGTATGTATGTATGTACGTATGTATTTAACGCGATAACTCTTGATAGAAATACCCAATTTTTCTTCAATTTTTTTTCTAAGTTCTGATAAGGTGCTTCCCTGATTAGTTTTGCGGTATCATTGGTTAAGTATAAAGGGGGGGACTAGTCCCCTTAACATAGATAAATGGATTTTTGACACAGAATTATCAGATTTTCTTAAAATTTGGTATACCGGTTAATTCTGGTAAGGCGCTTCCCTGATTATATTTGAAGGTTCATTGTTTAAGTCTGAAAGGGCGAAACGGAGGGCTAATACCCCTTAATTTAGATAAATGTATTTTTCTATCCGATTTGCTTCAAATTTGGTATACCGGTTTATTCTGATAAGGTGCTTCCCTGATTAGATTTGAAAGTTTATTAGTTAAATATAAAGAGAGGAACGGGGGGGGCCAATAACCCCTTAACATAGATAAATGCGTTTTTCTATCCGATTCGCTTCAAATTTGGTATACCGGTTTATTTCGAAAAGGCGCTTAGCTGATGACATTTGGAGGCTCATTGGTTAAGTATAAAGAGGGGAAAGTGGGTGATAAATTCACCCTTAATTTATTTTTCGAGGGGCATTATTCTTTGAAATAAGAGTATAATATACTGTTAGTGTGAATAGCCTGTGAGCTCAACCCCATCAGTTTAACTGGACAATTTTCTTTTTTATTCCACTTTTTGACCTATATCAGGATAGGGCAAAATTCACTTCTAAAAACAATTAAATGATAGTGTAAGTCTTATATGAAATTACCTTATAAGCGAATTTTTTTTTTTTCTCAGAAAAAGGAAGAAGAGAGTCAAACATGCAAATTTATCTCGTTTTAAAACGTCCTACTATCAAATTTTGAGTTTGACTTCAAAAACCACGCTTCAGCGGCAGCGAATGGAATTTGGCTTTCAACTTAGTGAAAGCTAAAGCGAAAAACAATGATCGACATTCAGTAAGTGCTATGATTTGATGAGTGCGATATCTCAGCAAAGTCATTTATCGGAATCAGGATTTGGGAAATTTGCTGTTTGGAGAGAAAATGAGGTTTATTTATCTTTATTCATGATATTTTCTGATAAAAGTTCAAAATTGTTGATACAAATTGTTGCATAGGTTTAATGGCTCAAACACCCTTCATGGACATAATATTTTGAACGGAAAATGATGTACTGCTTTTGAAAACACGTATTTTTCCTCATAAAGTTTCCACATTTTTTTCCTTATGTATGTGTACTGATACTTAATTTCAGACACTAGGCAAAATGCTTAATTAAGTAGGTGAAAAAGACGTCATATTTAAAAGAAAAAGATAATTTTCTTAGATAAAACTAAAGATTTTTACACAAATGCGTCCTAAAATACATAAATTTCGGCAATTTTTACTCTCAGGTACTGAGATTAGAATCTCTAGTTAAATGTGCGACTGTTCACATGCAAAGCTGTTGCTGACAATCGGACTTCAAGTTTTCAGTAAAAAGGATTTTAAAATTATAAAATTAAAATACTATTTTTTTTAAATATTGAATACGGATGTGAGAAGTGCGTATGTAAATTTTGAGAAGGAGAAAATGATGTCGGGTTTTCACGGGGAAGAAAGTCTATGATCGTGTTAAAGTGAATAAATTTTGCTGTTTTTCAGCCCAGAATACCAAGCATAAGAGCCTCAATACATAACTTCATAATAATAACTGATCGTTATTATATTTATAATCCTTCGTAATTGTCTTGCTTAATTTTCTTACAAAATTTGGCGTAATTCTCGCAATCAGATCACGCTACAGAACATTCTGAGTGCTGTCAGTTTAAAAATGACCACCTTGTAATTGAGATCTTTTGCGCAGCCCTGTATATGATTTATAGAAATAATACGCACCAAGCAACATGCAAAACTATAATTCAATTTTAAAACACGCACTATAGCTGAAAACGCGCATCCAGCAATTATTATTCATAGTTCCTCTTGATTCAAGGTTTCTTTAGAAAAATCTACCAGCGTAGCGGGCGAAGGCTGCTAGTATGTATATATATATATATAGCCTTATATATATATATATATATAGATATAATCAACTATCTAACATATATATATTTTTTAAATGATACAATAAACCAAAAACATTGAACAATGGGGAAACAAATGTTTTTAAAAATGCATTTTAGCTGGTTTATTTAAAGAGATGAGATTAAATCAAATAGATAGATTTCACAATGATTTCAAGCATAAATAATCTACATTAATTCATTTTGGATTTCATACGCGAATGATCTCAGCATTATACCAAAAACAGATGTATTTAATTAGTGCAACGGGCTTTATACTGTCTTGTACAATAGAGGTAAAATCCAAATGTTCTTACATAAAGCATTAGTTAATGTAATACTGATGAAATATTATTAAGTAACTATTAGGAATAACATTATCTACTATTGTCCAAAATATCAGCCGTAATATTGTTGATTTAAGAATAGTTCAATGTAACTGTATTAATAGTTTTGTCGCAAATTAATACATATGTTGAAATATCTATTATAATATTATAACAAAAGATAAATTTTTAATATTATTTTTCATAGGATGTACTTTAGACAAATTATTTTGCGTTTCCCTGTAAATGAAGTACAAATTACATGCACATAAGATTCTACAGTAAGTGTTTTGTAGTACGCCTCAGTAATATATATAAATTTTAAGTATATATAAAATAGTGTAATATCATTAAAATGCACAGCAAATTGTTTTTCCACATATACCGTAATGAAACGAAATTATTTTGAGTGCCCTTGTAAATGAACCGTAAATGCTACATACTTCATTTTCAATACCGAACATTCCACAGTAAACACCAATAACATATATTGATTTCATGACTATCTAACTATATTTAGTTAGAAAGTCATGTTAGATTTTTATATTTAATTAGAACATGGACATAACATACACAGACGGACTTAAAACAGAAATCATAAATAAAACTGTAAATAACCGAAATCAAAATGTGAATTTGAAGATATCGCCTTGATCGGCCGCCACTGTATGCAGTGATTTCCCATTTGAGGAGTACCCTTTCTAATTTCCACGTAAGAAGATATTTTAATTTGCATGTGTTTAAATTCTTATAGCTTTGAGTTATGATAATTTTTCTGAAAGCTTATTTCTTTTTATTTTACCCCATTTCCGTCAATTATAATAAAATTATCAGATTAATAGATTAGGCGGCAAATGCATTTTCCCAAGTTGGCCCTAGAGCCTTACCTTAGAAAACAAATATGGACATAAATGTAGAAAATGGTAAATTTATGCTTAAATATCTGAAAGAACGTATTACTATTTATTATAACTTTTAATCAAACTGCTCCAACAATTTCAATACTGCTGAGGACAGCAGAGATTCCCCAGAATTACCCAGTAACTACCAAAAGAAAATCACTGAACTACCGAGCACAAAATATGGCTAAAAAATTTTCGTGCCAGAAGATGGGACAATTAAGAAGAAAAACTCGAAATATATCAAAAGAAAGAATCATTAGCGAACAATAGTAAGCAACATAATAAGAAAATAAAAAAAAAACAATCCGTACACTGCCAAAAGTGACTTCCAAACAGATAATACAGTGCCTGGAATAAGTGGTTGCCAGTTGAAAGTAAGGTGGCCATTTATGCAAGAAAGATAAAATAATAGGAATGCGATTGTGTAATCAATGGCTGCAATATGCGCATGAAGAGTGTCAGGGAATTACTAAACAAGGCAAAATCGAAAATTTCGATTTCGAAAAGTGTGTATTGTAATTTTTTAGTTGTAATTCAATTGTAATTAAATACTTACTTTTAACTCTTCAAGAAGTAAAAAAAGTTTTCCGAATTTTTTTTTCACATTTTAAATGTGCATTTCAGTATATGGGCCAAATTTGGAACACTGCGCGCCAAAGTTGACGCACAAGCTGGAATTTTAAAACTGCCTTATAAAAATAATTACATTTTATTTTACACAGAAAAGTATACTTGAATGTGTTAAAGACAGGTACATAACTTTACAAAAATAAATTCCGCCACACACACCTAACCAGAAAATTATAATAAATTCTGAAAACTTAGCTATGGCCAACTTTGCTCACCTACCTTATATCATCTTTTAGAATATATATATATATATATTTATATAGGTTAACTCTAGGATAGATGGCCATAGAGGAGAGATGACCAGTCTAAATATCTCCAAAACGTGATCATAGATTGCAATATAAACATTGTTCGTATGAAATGGTTCAACGAGTTTATTTAGTGCGATGTGCAGTTGTGTTTTTCGATTATAAAAAGTAAGTGTATTTTTAATGTAAATTAAGTAGGTGGTTGAACATTTTTATTTGAAATAGGTATCTGAATGTTTTGCAGTACGTACGTTATGTATAATTTTTACTATGTGGACTTTTAAGACACGTGTTCAATCTAATCTTTACTTTTAAGACTAAAACAAAGATGTACAATGCCTATTGATGCTTTAAATTGGGCGACAATCAGGCCTTCAATTTCAGGAGAGATAGCCAAATGAAATTAAGGAGAGATGGGCACCTTTAATCAATATTTCAAAATTATACTTAGTAAGGATTTTAACAAAATATAATTAAATTTAAAATAACTATATAACGTTTACGCTTATAAATATATTAATTTATATAATTATTTAAATTTTAACTCATATAAATATTTTAACAATAATAATAATAATAATATAATAAGACCTAACGATTTATTTTTTTCAGAAAATACTGAAAAACGTCGGAAAAATTCATAACGGAAACTGATAAAGTTGATAAATAAAATAAATTAACGTAATAAATCTACAATTAACACGAGAAAAAAATAACACGACAATTCCAGTAGCGAAGAAAACGAAACACATTTAAATTATCAGATTCTACAGATTCCGAGTAAATAGAATTGGATTAGGATCACTGTATTGGTTGTGCAAAACAGTATAATATGACATCCAAAAAGAATATATGGATACAACGCATAAGCTAATTCCTAAAGCATTATCCCTCATAATGCTCAAGCACCTTTTTCATATAAAGTTTCTGCATTTAGACATTCTATTCATAGGACTTTCACAGTTTGTACTCCCGAGAAGTTAAATAATGAAATAAATAAAATGTATGATATTGCAAGAAACAATGGATGCAAAGAAAGTACCATAGAAAAATTAATTTAGAGCTTGAAGAATAAAAAGGAAAGAAATTTCAATCCATAAAATTCCATGTTATCCACTTTACAATATTTTCCTGGTTTCTTCGAACGTTTGAAATATAAACTCACTAAATTAAATATCTCCCTAGTCGCAAAACCTTCTATGAAATAAAAAAATATAGTATGCAAGAAAATAGATCCAATAGAGTCAAACCAGTTATCAGGAGTTTATGAAAAACCTTTCACCAAAGAAGATGGAACAAAGCAGTTTCATATAGGTATGACAAGTAGAAAACTTAAAACTAGAATCAAAGAACATATAACAAACATCAAATACAATAGAAGAACCATAGCTTTGGCCAGATTATACAGCGAAGAACCTTTACAGATCGATTTTTAAAATAGCAAGTTCATTTATACATCAAGTTTTAATTACCATCCAAAATCCGAGAATGAATAGAGATATTTTTACGCAACAAGAATATTTGCAATGATTCAGTGTCCCTTGATTTACCTAAAATTTGGAAATAGATGCTATGTAATTTTAGTAACAAAAGTTCAAATTAATCCAAGCTCGCAAATACCAAAGATAATTTTATTTTTATTTTTATTTTATGTTTTGCAATGTTTTTCATTATACATGTTGTCTCCTGACCTTGTTTACCATGTTATTGTTTTGTTAAATTATATGAAAATTAATCCACGCTCGCATTTAGCTAATTTAATTTAATTTAAATTTAAATTTATGTTTGCAATGTTTTTCATTATGCATCATGTGTCGTGACATTGTTTACTAAGTTTGTTGTTTTTTAAATTATGTGAAAATATTTTCTATCGTGAATGATTTTGAAAATATCGCCGTTTGTGCGACGAAACGATCGTCAATCTTAATAAAGATATTTTATCACTTTTTATAGCATTATTTAACTTAATCTATTTCAATATATATATAATGCAAAGAAAAATTTCTTTCCGGCCACTTATAACTTGAGTTCTGTTGAATATTTTGATGGGAATTACATTGTTAGTTGGATAATTTTTCAGAAAGGAGGTTAGTATAAAACATAACGTTCTACGTTGCTTAGTTATATAATTATGGGGAAAGTTCTAAATCAGATGAACCCAATTTCGAAAGATTGACTTTTATAAAAGGTTCCGCTGAATGAATTTTTATGGGATTTAAACTGTTAATTAGATCATTTTTAGTGAAAGTTTCTGTACATTTCCCAGTTTAAAAAATTCTGCTAAGTAGATTTCGATGGAAGTTGATCGGTTAGTTAATTTTTCAGTGAATGTTTTAATACAAAACACATATCATTTGTTTCGTGTTGCTTGGTCGTCAGGTAGCATGATTGCAGAATTATGGCTGAAAGGTCTTGAATCACGCGAGCCCAATTATTATGAACGATTAGCCTTTTCAATAAGTCCAATTAACGTATTCTGATGAGAGTTGCATTGATAATGTTCATGAACGCGTTTAGTATATTCCATATTGTTCTATCGTTTAAAGAATCCTACACTAAATGATCAACTAAAGAAGTTGGTTCTTAACAGCCAAAATTTTGTATGACTCAATAAAAGATATAATAGGATAATGGCGTTCATATTGTTTTCAGCAATTCGGTTGAACATTCCAGGTAAATGTCCATATTGCTTTTTAAATGCATGATCAAATTCACAGATATATTTCGTTTGATTCAAAGTTTCTTTAGAAAAATCTACCAGTGTAGTGGGCGAAGGCTGCTAGTATATATATATATATATATATATATATATATATATTAAATCAACTATCAAACATATATATTTTTTAAAAATGATACAATAAACCAAAAACATTGAACGATGGGAAAACAAATGTTTTTAAAATTGCATTTTAGCTGGTTTATTTAAAGAAATGAGATTAAATCAAATAGTATGTCAATGATTTCAAGCATAAATAATCTACATTAATTCATTTTGGATTTCATACGCGAATGATCTCAGCATTATACCAAGAAACAGATGTATGTAATTAGTGCAACGGGCTTTATACTGTCTTGTACAATAGAGGTAAAATCCAAATGTTCTTACATAAAGCATTAGTTAATGTAATACTGATGAAATATTATTAAGTAACTATTAGGAATAACATTATCTACTATTGTCCAAAATTTCAGCCGTAATATTGTTGATTTAAGAATAGTTCAATGTAACTGTATTAATAGTTTTGTCGCAAATTAATACATCTGTTGAAATATCTATTATAATATTATAACAAAAGATAAATTTTTAATATTATTTTTCAAAATGTTTTTGATATTTTCCAGTGTTTATTTTAGCATTTTAGAATAATACGGTCATTTGTTTGATTTATTTATTTCGATCAAATGGATTATTTGCTTTTGTTTTAAATTGTCACGCTACTGAGCATAAAAAGATTAAGCATCTGAATTATTTCATATTTTATATTGCTTATATTGTACATTTCTGAGGTATGAATTTAATCGTTACATCTGTTATAAAACTGAAGTCTAATAAAAATTAAAACTGAATATGGATTTTTTTGGCGATTTTCAAAAAACTGATTTTTTTCATGCTGTATTAATACATATTATAAAGGTTTACATTAATAATTAATAATACATCGAGATATTAATTAGTTTTTTTAATTTTAGCCAATTAGTGAAAGTTGTCATATCTTTCATTTTCACGTGGGAATCAAGTGTACTATAGATGCGCCATTTTGTTGCCGTTTAAAAAAAATATTGTTTTTTATGTGACTTTTAATCAGTTTTTAAACGTAAAAAGCGATAAAATTCGCATAAAAATTGTATTAAAAAATCTTATCAAAAATCCAAAATATGGCTTCTAGGTGCAAAAACTAGAGGTATCTTAACACCAAATTTTGTAGCTCTACATGCGGCAGTCTCTTCCGAAAACAACTCACAGACACACACACACACTCACTCACACACAAATTTTGTAGGAAATATTTCACTATGTTATGTAAAGTAAATAAATTATTATTTCATTTCTGCAGTTCCAGCATGTTCTTGTTAGTTGAGCATCACGCTCATAACTGGAGGATTTTAGATTCAATGGTCAACGCTACCGTATGTTAAGAAAGAAAAACAACGTTAAAAAAGCGCAAATAGAAGCATGTATAAACCGCTTACAGATATTTCAAAGTCTCCACGGTTTCATCAGTGCTAAAAATTAAAATAAATATAAAATTAAATTAAAATGTGTATTAAAATAGGGGTGGGGGCAGAGAGCCGCACCTCACAGAACGACTGTCAACGGCAAAATACGATGCATGGCTGAGAAATAGCGGCGGAGTCGATCCCACGCGCTCACGAGGACACCAATCAGAATTGCCCAGATACTTCGGGAGAGTTCATACAAAGAAAGGGGGAAAAGAAGGGGAAGAAACGAATTATAGAAATCAAAATTATATCTTTGAAAAATGCATATATCGTGCTGCATATATCGTTAACAAAACTGTTTGAATTTTTCTATAATGTTATCGTCGAACCAAATGCCTGTTTTGAGGTAAGTAACCAGAAAATGATGTTTCTATGTTGTTAGCGGAAATGAAATCTTCGGATTCACATATGGGTAATTAGAACGCAAATAAGAACAACATATTGATTTTGGGATTTTTGAATTTTTAAATCCTATCTCTCCCTTTTCTAATGTTATTTTTGTTCCTACAGCAACAAGAATTTAAAACACTAAGCAGTGTTGCTTGCCTGCATTTGTTCATACGCCTGAACAACTCTATTCAGTTTTCATAAAAAGTTGTGTTTTAAAATTAATGTACCTTTTTATAAAAACTACTACACATTGCGATTTTGATTTTTCGGGATAAATTAGGTTGCATATAAAAATATGAAAATTGGCAGTTTTATAATTTAAATGTTTGATACGTGGGTTGAAGTAGCAACTTTTTAAATCGAAGAATTATTTTAAGATTTCTTTAATGTTTAAATCGAATAAAATAGTTCTGTTAAAAAGTTTTATATGGCTAAAAAATATGAATAGCAATTTCACTATTTTTCACGGGCACAAAATTTGAAAAACTTCCGGAGAACAGTGTGCAATAATATATTTTTTTTAATTTGACTAATGTTTTGAAGTTTCTTTCTACAATTTTTTAATCAAAATTTCGTATTTCAATATAGGTTTATTTCACATTTCAAAATGTTAATTTTTTTGCCTATTGCTGCCAAAATTTTCAAAAGCGCAAATGACATTTCCTTTCAATGAAAAATGTATTTACACGCAATTACTAGAAATAATGATTGAAAATTTTAAAATAATAATGAAATTATTAGGTGTTATATGCATTAAATGGGGAAATTACGTTTCATTGAAAGAGAAATAATAACCCCAACAAAAAGTTTTCGGTAAAAAAAAAAAAAAAAAAAAAAAAAAAAAGCGCCAAGTTCTCCTTAACGTTTCGGCCGGAAAAAGTAGTGATATCTGAAGTTCGCACAAGTTAAAAGCCAAACATCCCAAATCTTTCATTGAAAATGGCTTCATGCGACTTGGCCGTTAATGCCTTCTACAGCATTTCAAAATTAATGATTGAAAATTACGCATTTATGAATTATTTAAAAATTAAAAGTAATATTAGGATGCAAAGAGGCAAATTCACATAAAGACATTATAAGTAAAAGATTTCTGATAACTATCATTCAGTTTCAACAAACATTAGTTTTGATTACAGATCATTTAGTCCACTTGTGGTTTAATTGCCATTTTGTACGGTCTAAAGCTAAAGTCATTAACGTAATACCCAAGAAATAAAACAAAATTTACTTACTTCAAATCTCACAATATGTTACATTATATTTTATTGTATAATATTGAAATCTTGTGTATTGACAAAATAGATTTTTTTCGTTAGCATTTATTATAGTTTGTTTGCATACATTAAGAGGTATTCGATTTATAAACTGTTAAAAGCTGATACTAATTATGTTTTAGCAATTAGGGATATTATCTCCTGAACACAAGTATTTTGTTATTTTTAACTTCTAAGCATTTAAATAAACTGAAGTTGTTTAAATGCCTTTTTCAAATGTGTATTTTATTTCGGTACTCTGTTCCATAAAATGCCTAAAACAATCAAAAAATGTAGTTGGCATGTAGCTCATTTGTACAAATTTTAAATTTTGAAAAACCCTCTCGAAGGCATTAACGGCCAAGTCGCAGGAAGCCATTTTCAATGAAAGATTTGGGATGTTTGGCTTTTAACTTGTGCGAACTTCAGATATCACTAATTTTTCTGGCCGAAACATTAAGGAGAATTTGGCGCTTTTTTTTTTTTTTTTTTTTTACCGAAAACTTTTTGTTGGGATATCACTACTTTTTGTATGTTTTTTCTAGTTTGTTATTCTAAACTATATTAATATGAAAAAATTTAATTTCGGTATTTTTATGTTAGCCGGGAGCAAATCTCTTCATTAGCCTTTTGTTTTTTCGCTAATAGCAGTTTTCATTCTTCACATGTATAAATTCGAAACAATGCTTTGATTTTCAAATAAAATATTTTGGTTTATGTTATTATTTGTTATTTATTCATTTATTTATTTATTTCTATGTTAAATATTCTATTAAATAAAATGAAGGAAATGCATCTACTTTAAATGAGATGACTGAAAAATTCATATTTTTAAATGAAATGAATGCAATATGAACAATAGAGTTGGGGACAGTATTTGGCGATTTACCACTCGCGCCCGGCTAGCATAAAAATACCTAAATTTACCTTATCGAGCTTTACAAATTCATACTTTATTTCTTTTTATATTAAAGTACTAGCAGCCTCTAGCAAGCAGTATATACTCTATTAATTGCATGTTAAACGTTGCATCATGTTACTGTTATTCATGATTTAATTTGCTTGCCCATTCTTTCGCCAAGTCGGAAGCTTTTGATAGAGAAATCAAGAACTCTTTACGATCATGGAAACACATCATATATTTTGTGTTGTTATGTATTTCATCTTTCGTGACAAATATCTCTTAACTCGCTTATGCATGTTTCCTTAGCAGTTACGATTCGTTCTCTAATGCGGAAAATTTTAAACCTATTAAGTAATCTTTTCTAATTGGGCTCACTGCCAATTGTATTTTAACTGATACGACTGGGTACAAGCGAAATGGTTCTTATGAAATCCTTTGACAATATCTGCATTTGCATTAAACCATATTGATGCTAATATCGTATTGTTTCACGTTAACCTTTTCAATAGACTCGATTACGGAAGAATAGAAGGTCTACCGCTCACTATCATGATCCATTTGAAAATCTATCATTCTTCTCATCTGATCGTGTTGAAGAATTAGTCAATGTGCCATGGTTTTAAGATTTTAGCTAATTTTATTCGAAACCTGGAAATTAAAATGCGAGGAACCGGATTGTCGAAGATTCATTCTAACATACATATCGATTAACATGTTACATATTCTAGAATTATATAATCATAAGGAGAACTGGCAGTTTCAATGCTTTAATAGTTTCCGTAAATTCCCTTTATATAATACAGAAGTTTTAACGATGTAAAGATTAACAACATAGTCACAGTAAGTATAACAACAGTACAATATAATAACAATAGCAGAGGTTTTGGGCAGTGACGAAACTATTAGCACTTTGGAAATATTAGTATGTTATATCATTTAACTATTCAGATGATATGCGGAAAAATGAAAATAGATGGCTCGCATTAATAATTAACTCATTGAAAAACAGCCACTAGCGTCAAATATTTGCCAAACTTGGCGACAGTTAGCAAAGTTTCACCAAATTTGGTAATATATCATGTCAATTCTCAAATTTGGCGACAAAAAATGTTTTGTTTATTCTGACGTCATAATGATGAATATGTATTACGTATTATACACATACCTATAATATGTATGATGCAAATGTATTACGTATTATATGGATATGTATAATATGTATGATGCATATGCATAAGTTCATTAACATCACTAAAACGCACTTAAAGGAATAGTGTTCCATAAATAATAGGGATAAATGCCAGATTGACCAGAGTGCTATTAGAATTCCGACATTTATAATAGACCGGAAGGCGTCTGTACACACCATCACCTCATCGAGTTTGCAGCTGAAATTTTAGGATTAGTTAAAACTAGATTAGCATATTTAAATGCAACTGGTCTGTTAAGTCATATCTTGGTAGAAACCACCTGAAGACCTAATTTTAATGGTTGACTGTTAGGTTTACTATTGTATTTTTCTGCATCCATAAGTTTGGAAACATGGAGGAATAAGTGCAGGAAAAAAGACAATGGAAAATCCACCAATTAACCTGTAAAATCGGGTCTGTAGGTGGTTTCCTCAAAGATATGACTTGGCAGACCAGTTAAATTTCAATACGCTAATCGATATTTAACTAATCGTAAAATTTCAGCCGTCAACTCGATGAGGTGATGATCTGTGCAGACGCCTTCCGGTCTTTAATAAAATTTGTTTTAAGGAAGTAAAAGATAGAAAGACGGACAGATAAACTGAACGATTTGCCGTATTAAGATTTTTGTAAAAGCGTATAAAAATTCATTCAATTTGAAATCATGTAACACCTTTATAACTCAGGCTAATTTTCTGTAATCGGATTTTGGCGACCAACATATCTTATCTATAACTATAATCTTTCTTTTACAGATTTAAAATTAACAATAAATTAACAGTAACTAGGCTAATAATACAATATAATAACATTAGCAGCGGACTTTAGACGCCGCATCTGTCGCACATCGTTAAAGACAGTTTATTAGTTAGACATTTCATTTAATTAAAAGGAGATTTTTAAACTTTCATATAAAAATCTTGGCGCAATTCGGACTTCAGAAACTGAGATATGTTGCCAAATGATATAAACAACTATGAAAACAAACCTGATGAACTTTTATGAGTACTTCTTAGTTATCCCGCCGACCAATTTCGCCAAATTATATAAATCGTCAAACCACTCACCAAATTATACACATTGACGTATTTTTTTTTTTTTTTTTTTTAAATAACGAAAGAACAAATAAATTAGTAAAACACTATAAAAAATACAAATAAAACGGCCATTATTGGCATTTTTATTATTGGCCATTATTGGCATTTAATCTTACAATTAATGGCAACCATTATTAGCAATTAATCTTACAATTTGGCGACAGTAATTTGGTCGACAGGATAACTAAGAAGTACCCTTTTATGTTATTTTTTTATGTATTTATATGTATATTATTTTTTATATACAAATTATTTATGTTGGTATATAAAAATAAATAGACGGGTCCCTTACATTAAATAAATTGTATACATATGGAAAAAATTGCTTGTGTATATGACACAGTAAATAGGTTGCCAGAAAATACGTTATTATCAAATTTCTTTTCTCGTCAAGGCTATTTTCTGTATTTCGCCAAGGCCACTATATCGGAAACGTACCGAATTGCGGTTATATTTTATTAAATGTTTTATTGTTTTAATATCGTAAATATATCATAACCTATACTGATTAAAATTTGTAGGTATATTCATTTTTTCTATTTAACAAACATCTTTGGAAAAGCATATATATAAAATGTTATTCTGCTTGAAATCACGTGACCACCTTCAAAACTCTGTAATCGAGTTTCGGCGACCAACATTGGCACAATTGAATGTGTTAAGGAACTGTTTGAAGGGTTTAGAGGCAAAAATTCTGTGTTTTCAGATTTTCCTGGTTAATTGTGCTACAAACCCGACTTACTTGTGAAATCTCATGATTCTACGACTTTTAGAAGTACCTTAGTTATTTGAGGATGCGAAGTGAGTCAGTGACAAAAAAGCGCTTTTTCGGAATTTAATATTTCAAAAACTACTAAATATAGAAACATGAAATCGTGAAACCTTTGTTCAGTTT
The DNA here is from genome assembly GCA_963932465.1 of Maratus speciosus. Classification (NCBI taxonomy): domain Eukaryota; kingdom Metazoa; phylum Arthropoda; class Arachnida; order Araneae; family Salticidae; genus Maratus; species Maratus speciosus. The sequence continues at coordinate 437,660,008 of OZ010800.1, forward strand.
GACCATACGAACATGTGTATAAAAGAAAAATTTCTATATCTCTCCCTAAAACGACGTTATGAGGGGGTGAAAAGTATGCCGAAATGGTTCAGGAAAAGGTAGCTTACGGCTTGTGCGAACTTGGCGGACGCACTGCCGTGCTCCCAGATATTGTCAAACATTTTCCTTTGAAAAAGAAAATATTTACACGGTAGATTTTTTTCATATTTCGGAAAAGTAATTTTTTATCTGTTGATACTACATTTTAAAAAAGTACTTCCAGCCAGTGCCAGGAGGAAGAGGTAGCTTTCATATTCCTCATTTTTAAAAAACTAGCTTATGTTATTCAAACACACGAATCTCAATTGATGGAAATCGGTTATAGAAGATTCAATACTAATTTTTATCAATACTAAATCCTTATGAATGAGAATTTCGCGAAAGTAGTCAGCCTTATCCGAGCTGCTTTTATTTAAAGTAACTTATATTTGGTTGCCAAATTCGGCGATATCTTGAAGTGCCTGCCATTTAAAGACAACCTAGTGGATGAGGCTAACACGTGAACTTGGTCGAGACCTTAGTAATTCCTGTGCACAATCGAGTGCTGTCTCAGGCAAAAAATCAGATTTTTCAAGATGTCACTCACATAAAGAAATTCAAACTGCTATATCTGAGCCATATTTTAAGATAAAGACAAAACAAAAAAAGCTCCGGAATCCTTATTTCAAGGTCAAATACTTAAGAAAGAAATCTTTTTCAATTTCTAATTTTTGGCACCTCAGTTTAAATGTAATTTTTTTTTATTTAGTGGTCGCCATTTTGAAACAAGATGGCGGATGAAGCTGGCCAGCGAACTTGGTCGAGACATTGCTATATACTATCCACATGCCTTCTTGCATCCAAATAGGTTAATAAATACTTGTGTTATAGCGTGACAAATATCAGATCGTTTCAAAATGTCAGCCATGCTAGAAATTCAAAGTGCTATAACTCAACCATTTTTTAAGATATAGACGAAACAAAAACTGCTCCGGAATCTTTGTATCAAGGTCAAACACATAAGAAAATCTTTTTCATTTTCCAATTTTTTGATACCTCATTTTGAATTAAAAAAATTTTAAATGGCCGCCGTTTTGAAACAAGATGGCGGATGAAGCTGACCAACGAACTCGGTCGAGACATTGGTATGTACTATGTACACACCAAGTTACATCCAGATCGGTTCATAAATACGCCTGTTATCACGTGATAAAAATCAGGTCATTTCAAAATGTCAGCCACAATAGAAATTCAAAATGCTATAACTAATCCATTTTTTTCGATATAGACGAAACAAAACTGTTCCGGAATCTTTGTATTAAGGTCAAACACATAAGAAAAAAATCTTTTTCATTTTCCAATTTTTTGGTACATCATTTTAAATTAAAAATCTTTTAAAATTTTTTTAAATGGCTGCCATTTTGAAACAAGATGGCGGATGACGCAGGCCAAAGAACTCGTTCTAGACATTGGTATGTACTACGTACACAGCAAGGTACATCCATTTAAGTTCATAAATACGCCTGTTATCGCGTGACAAAAATCAGGACGTTTCAAAATGTCAGCCACGCTGGAAATTTAATGTGCTATAACTCAGCCATTTTTTATGATATAGACGAAAGAAAAACTGCTCCGGAATCTTTGTATTAAAGTCAAACACATACGAAAAAAATCTTTTTCATTTTCCAATTTTTTGGTACCTTATTTTAAATTTTATTTTTTTTAAAATTTTTAAATGGCCGCCATATGAAACAAGATGGCGGATGAAGCTGGCCAACGAACTCGGTCGAGACATTGGTATTTACTATGTACACACGAAAGTACATCCATATTGGTTCATAAATACGCTTGTTATCGCGTGACAAAAATCAGTACGTTTCAAAATGTCACCCACGCTAGATATTCAAAGTGCTACTCAGCCATTTTTTAAGATATAGACGAAAAAAAAAACTGCTCTGGAATCTTTGTAAAAAGGTCAAACACATAAGAAAAAAATATTTTTCCCTTTTCAATTTTTTGGTACCACATTTCAAATTTTAATTTTTTTAAAAATGTTTAAATGGCCGCCATTTTGAAACAACATGACGGATGGAGCTGGCCAACGAACTAGGTCGAGACATTGGTATGTACTATGTACACACCGAATTACATCCAAATCGGCTCATAAATACGTGGGTTACAGTGTGACAAAGATCATATATATATATATATATATATATATATATATATATATCAACTTTTGAACGGAGGATGGTTTCGGGGTCTGGGGGTCATGATCGATGAAAATATACCAAAATTTTTTTGAAATCCTTTCCTCCGAACGGCTGCAATAGGTAGCTTTTTGTAGTGAAAGCTACCTAACAGCGCATTAAGTACTATTTATTTTTAATTAAAAATGTACTTACACGTGAAAATTACAAAGAGAAAGAAAAATTTGGTTTAAATTATACCATTTAAAAAGTCTAATTTGAAACAATTTTCTTATACAGTCGGTTTTCAGGGAGCAGCGACATCGTTTACTTTTATAATATATGCACGCTGATTTTGAAATGTTTAATTGATCTTATTTAATCAATCACGTAAAGAGTCACTATTTGACACGACAACAGTTCATTCGGCCTTAAGAGTCGAATTTTCCACAATCAAATGGAAATTAATTGCAACCCAATTACAGAAGATCGACACTGTTCGTTTATTTATGTCTCTGCAGCCCATCGCATTACTAATGTAGCATTTGTAAAATGATTTCACAATGACATCTTTTGATATACTGCCCCACGATTATTTTAACCATTGGACGACTGTAACAATGTCCACTTTTTTAAAGTTACCAGCATTGGTTTTTTGAATTTTACCAGATGTCATCCGTTTTCCCCATATTCTTCGAAGATTATCTTTAAAAGGTTCGTTTACACTGACAAGAAGTGGCTGGATGATTGATGCAGAGCTGCCATTGGCGACTATTTTTTAATTCTATCTCGCACCGCTTTTTTAAAACAAAAAGCTTATACACTGCAAAATATATATTTTTAAATAGTGGTGCGAACAGAATGTAAAAATAGTCGCTGGTGGCAGCCCTGTTGATGTCAGTCCACCAGGAATTACAGCCATCTCCATTTCCTGTGAGCTTACTTGCGTCTTTATGGCATCTGTGGTATGTGCGCTGACTGTGACCCAGATAAGAAGATTTATTTTTATGCAAAACTGCTCCCTGTCACCGATTCCACACCTTATCTAGCCTGCCTTGAACGCAATCTTTGTTTATCCAACCTTTCGGATGAGCTTGAATAATGACGCTTGCCGCAAATTTTGATCCTTTATGGAGATTTTTTTTTCTCTTAAAAATAAAAACAGAAGACAGTTTTATTCCGTTTGCTAAACATGATAAAACAACTGTAAATAGGGGAGATGGGGGCACATGTGAGCAGTTCGCATAAATATAGCTTCTTCTCATAACTGGATTAACTTCTATAAACAAAAACTACTCAATATAGTAAACAGTACTTTCTTTTACACATGGTAATTTTTTTTAAATCACCTGTATAGTTCTTCTTGCATTTAATAGTTTTATAAATTCGAAAAATTGTTCACATGTGCCCCATCAGCGGGGTAGTTCTGAAAACACCTGGGGCACATGTGAACACAAAGAAAAAATATCCTTTAATATGCTTTTTATTCTATTATTCATTTGTCATCGTAATTATTATATTACCTTTTTAATTCACCACAAAGAAATGTATATATATATATATATATATATATATATATACATATATTTCTCTAGTTTCTGGGTGATATGTTTAAGCAAAAGATTATAAAATGAAAATAAGTAGATTTGCGTGGGGTGGGGGAGGCTTAGATGATTAATTAAATATTCTTGCAATAAAAAAAAAATAAAGAAGCAATGTTAAAAAAGAAATTAAAACTTTTAAATTTTGCTTATGGGTTTTTGTTTGGGGGAAATTTTAGGGAGGGGGTATTTACATGCTTTTTATCGGAAATCTGCCGAACTACGAAAGATTTTCACTCCTGTATTTGCCTTATTTACTTGTGAATTATAGATAAAGAAGGGATTTTTAATGATAAAAAAATCTCGCATACACCCCCACTCCCCCTAACTTCTTCTGCTTTTGAAAGAGAGGCGGGTGCAATCTGGATATTACGGTAGTTATCAGTTTAAAAATTTTACTTTCTTAAAATATTACTGGTATGTATCTCCATTGAAAGTATCATATACATAACTGTTTTAGAGATGGAAGTAAGCCATCATTGCAAGTTTAGAACAAATGTAATAGAAAAAATTGCAAAGTTGTTCAAGGTAATAGTTTTGTATTAACAATTCATAAAAAATATTGCTGTAAACCGTTTAGTAAAATAATACACAATACTTATCGCATTTTAGAAAACATTAAATTTATTTAAAGTACAATTGAACGTTAACGAGCTTGTTGCTCTTTATGTATTAGCTGAAAGATGTGTTTGTCGAAGTTTCAATACAAAATCAACTTTGTGTGAGGAAAATATCTTCTATTTCAGGAAAATTGTAGATAATGGAACTGACATTATTTCTCATTAAGTTAACTGAAAGAAGCAGAAGCACAGAATGATTATTGGGGCACTTATGAACTGTTCATATCTGCCCCAACTAGTCTGTTCATAAGTGCCCCACATTGCTACTTCTGTTAAATTGATAAATCATTAACATTTCTCAATTTTAGAAAAAAAAAAGAACTGTATCAAAAATGTTTATTAGTATACATATTATATGTTAAAACACTCAAATTCAAATAAATGAATAAATAAATAAAGTTATACGCTTATCAACTTAGAACAAAAATTTTACTTTTGATATCTAAAAACAGTGTTTTGGCTACAGAGGACAAACAAAATGTCATAGAGCTTCAAAAAATTTTGCCATATGTCTACAGGTGTTATCATCTTTAGTAATTTTTTTCAAAAAAAAAACTTATAATAACTATCGAAAAAGAGCGATGTTCACATCTGCCCCGTTTTCACATGTGCCCCCATCTCCCCTACTGGGTGAATCTAAACTCGTGGACAAAACTTTAAGGGGTGATAGTACACATCAAGACAAACAATATTAAATAGGAAACTAAGGGTCCCAAACGTCTTCCGAAGGAAATAGGCGCCATTAAAGATTAGGGTCCAAAATTTCAAATGATTATAAAAAACGGCAAAATTGGTCGATTCGTTTGCGGTTTCCTCTAAAACCTATTCTTTATGTCAGTATTTTCTTGAAAATAAATTTTAAAGATAAAGTTCGAAGTATGCCGATAGAGGGCGCTTTAGACTTTGATGTAACGAACAACTATTTTGTACCGTAATTTTAGGTAGATTTCGTAAGAAATACTACCTATTGCAGTCGTTACCATGGTGCGACTTTTGAAAAATTCCTTCATAACTTTTCATTACATGACCCCAGGAACCCAAAACCACCCCCACCTAAAAAGTTTATATATATATATATATATATATATATATGTATGTATGTATATACTAAATTTTGTCCGCACGATAAAAGTCGCAATTATGCACGGAACGTCTTCAAACTCGCCAACAACTTTAAGATGGCTAATTTCTCGTCGGGGATTGAAAATGTGCAAAATCGGTCCAAGGGAATGGGAATGGGGAAGGTTTAAAATTTTGAATACCGTCTTAACATGATTCTGATAAAACCAGCTTTTACACAACAATGGCAGGAAAAAATAAATATTTTTCGTTATAGCTGTTGCCAACAATTAAAAAAAAGCAATAAAATTCTCACCACAACAATTGCTTTTCTAATGCAATGTTTTCACGTGAAAAATTAAATTAGATAAACAGTTTGACGAATTGAAAACAAATTGAATATTACGTCATAAGTTTTATAGAGTAAGATTTCTGCATGAAAATTCAAAATGAAATAAATAGTTTGACGAATTGAAAACAAATTGAATATTACGTCATAAGTTTTCTAGAGCAAGATTTCTGCATGAAAATTCAAAATTAAATAAATAGTTTGACGAATTAAAAAAAAAACAACAAAATATTGCGTCATATTGAAAATGTAATGGACCACAACAGGTGAATATGTAACGTCATTGAGTTTGAAGAAACGTATTAAAACATGATAAAAACCTGAGTATGGAAATATTAACATATTTTAACACTTTGAGGTTCTCTGAATTTGATTTAGCCATTTTTAAACCTATTCCATATACATGCGTGCGTGTATATTAGAATTTTCACAAAATGTTTAGCTCCCTAGAGCTCATTCTTAGCGAAGGAACTGGGTTTATCTTTAATCTTGATTTAAGTTTTGTTGGTGAATTTAGTACTTAACTTCGAAATCTACCTCCGCCTGTAGGCCCGAGCCGGCAGGGATTTTTTTGTATCTCATTAAATGCTTTGAAAAGCTTAGACTTAAACTTAAATTTCGAGCTCAAAATCTGAATCGTTAGGAGTTGTTAAATAGCGCAAACTGAACTGTGTTCAGATGTTGAAATTTGATTCTGGCTCTAGAAAAAATAGTTCCATGTCATCCTTATAAATTCTACTTCCTCTTGATCGAGGGTTCAAGCTATCCCTGTTAAAGTTTAAGGACGTTTCCTTATATTATCGTGCCCAAACTTACTTAAAAATCTTTGCAAATAAATGAGAACTCAAGCAGTTAAAAAGCAAGAAGTTAGTTTCAGTAGCTATAATTCTAGTTTATGAATTAATTCTGAAAATCAAATGATAATTTCTCACAATTCAAACGATTCATAATGTAATGTATCGTTTCATCTCCTAGAAAACTATAGACTAGAGCTTATCGATCATTTCGTCTATTCAGTTTATTAGTTCACTTTATTCGCATAGCTCGGAAATCTATATTTTTATTTTAAGGATTTAGAAAATGACTACCTTTTCATTCTAGATGAAGGCAGTATATTTTTTCTTTCAGTGCAGAGTACAAGCGTCTTCCCCCTCATCAAATTCCTCCGAGCATTTTCTCGTGTAGCGCCAGAGCTGGAGAAACCGGTCTTTGGTAACCCGTCATTCATGAAACCACTTTACCGACCTCCAAACGTACTGTCTGGCTCAGACAAGAGAAACCTTGCAACTGGTTTTCACTCGGTGATATTGTCAGGGTAACTGCTCAGTCGACTTTACTTTAGAGGATGTCGGTATTTTCTTGTCTCCCGTTCAATCGATCATTCCTGAGAATTATCGTAGCCTTTTCTGTCGTTCCCTTCCTACGGACTTCCTTACGTATAAGTTTTGGAACCTCCGAAAGGAGGAAATCTACTCAGGATTTTTCTTGTCTGAGCCAGTTATTAGTTGCATTCCAAAGCATCAATCATCAGCATGCGACACGAATTTGGCGATAGTCCACTGTTTTGGCAAAAATTTGTAATACGGCTGGTAGGTGAAATCTTTCGATTGATTTTGTGCAAAAATGAAGTAAAAAGTTAAAGCGTCGACTTATACAGGGGTTTTTGATTTTTTGCAGAATTTGCATTAAAAAGTTAGGTGGTCGACGTATACGCGGGTATATAACTGTACTAAATTACATTAAAGCAATTAAAACATCTTATATAAAATATTAATATTTCTATACTAGCAGGGATATAAATAAATTCTTACCAACCCATTTCCTTTAGTTTTATTTAAAAAAAAAAAAGAAAGAAAGAAAGAAAATACACGTATGTAAATTGCTCTTCAATTACAAGTGCTAAATTTTTTTTATGAATCTCTGACGTTTATACGGTTTTTTATCCGTTATGTGAGCTATAAATATAGAAATAAATTATTACAATTACTAGAACAAATAATTTGCATTAGTATATCTTCTACAAAACACTATTCGTTTTTGCCATTCACAAAAAATGTTAATTAAATGTTTTTGTGTTTAGAAAAAAAAGAGAGTAAGTTTTTGTCAATTCCTCTAAGGTTACATGGTCTAAACATACCGAATATCAATTTTCATGTGAGGAAAATTCATAACATAATATGTACATTAAAAAAATGTCATTAAATAGTATTTCGGAAAGCATTTGCATACCAACAACTTCAACGAGTCATATTTTAATTAAAAACCTAAAAAAACTCTTATGAGACAAAAATTTAATTAACGAAAATAAGTAGAGTTAGGAAAGAATACTGAATGGTCTAAATGTATTCTATTACTATTACTGAATTCCTACTTCTATTACTATTACTGAATACTTCCATTACTATTTCTATTACTGAATGGTCTAAATGTAAATATTCACAGTATTGCTGAAATACTGTGAATATTTTGCATCAAAAATCTATTTATTGTTATGATGCAAGTTTAAGCATTTAAAACGACATTATTTTTGTTTATCTGAAATTAACATGCATTACTTGGCACGTTGCCAGATGATTAATAGTACACATAACAACGTCGCAAGATTCTTTATAAAACGAAAAGAATGGTATTCCTTTTAAGGATGACACCCAACGTTGCCGAAGTAACATCCGTTACGGGTATACCATTCATTTCTCTCTCCTCGCATTTCGAGGTTTTTAACCCCTGACCGCAGTGCAGAAGTGCAAAATTGTAATGTTATTTTCTCTGCAATATGTCTTAAATGCGAAAAAAATATTTCTTTTTCCGACCTCATATAATTTTTTTTATTACATATAGGCATACAAATTGAAATAGGAGAAATTTTTGTCTTGAAATTGTCTTGAAAAAATTGTCTTGAAATAGAAGAAAGTTACTGGTGCCAAACGACTGGAAATAAAGTCCACATTTCAATGATACATATAAAAACTAACCCAAACTTTGTTTTATTCAATGGCAAAACCTAATTTTGGCAATGTACACCGAAGAGCCAAAACATTACGACCATCCTCACATTTTGACTTGAACTCGCCTGGATGGCGTGGAGGGCACGTAATCAGATGGGAAAGGTATTTAACTACTGCTAGGAAATCTGATGAATCATTTTTGCACTTACTTCTGCCTGTGATGGAAAAGGCCGCTGATCTAAGCGACTTTGATAGAGGTGAGAATTCAATGGCCAGCTGGCTGAAAACGAGTATCTCCGAAACTGATCGACTCATGCGTTGTTCGCGACATATCTTTGTTAGTACTCATGGAAAGTGAATGAATTGTAATGAAATTATTCGTCAGATGAACGAAACCCTAAAAAAGCGCATATCATAATTAAAAATGCATTTCGAGCAATCATTACTAATATACATCAATTCGGATACAATATAGTATCTGAAATCTTTTCAAATACACTGCAAACAATTTTACCTATACCAATATATACGGAATTCTTTTGTGTGGCCCTGTAAATGAACAATAACTATTCTTTGCACCGCATATTCAACAGAATGCATATTTTTGTGGGCTTCATAAATGAATATCAATTTTACTATGTTTGAAAGAGTATAACACCATTAAAAATCATTTGAAACGATTTTTTCCCATTAGCCGTAATGTAACGGAAAACTTTTGACTGTCCCTGTAAATGAACTAAACATGCTACAAACTTCATTTGCAATAGAGATCGTGCTATGGTAGAGGTCGCTAACCTCCAAAATTTTCAGAACGATCCGAGTACATTTACGAGAGTTAGAGCGCGGACAGACGGACAGACAAACCGAAGTCATTAATACTTTTCAACTTTGTTGGAAAGTGTTAAAAAGCATAATTTAAAAAACTATATCTTACTCATTTCATTTAAATATTTGAGACGGCTGTAGTCGAAACATATTAAGCAAGCGCAAAGGTCATAATGGCAAGAAATCACACTTTAATAGAAGTGACGCTGTTATTCTTCCGCACTTTAATAATCGAGTACCAAACTTCAATTTGGATACCGCCCCTAAAACATACTCATTTTAAAGTAATTAATTTTTCTGCAACTAATCTTACGAATTTTATGAAAATTTGATTTAGGGTAATTTAAGAGTGTAGAATTTATTTATGGTGTTAAACAGGAGTCTTGCTATTGAACAAAGCAAAAGTTAGGTTTCGTTTTGATATTTAGATGACTCTCAATGCAAATTTTATATACATCATTTCAAAGTAGACTTTATTCCCAATGGTTTGGCACTAGTAATTTTCTTCTACATTAAGTTGTTACAGAGTTGCTAAGGGTGTTTTTTTTTCACGCCTGTACATCTATCTTATAATTTAAAATATATTTATTTACGCTTTAAATTGCAAATATTTTCTAGAGATTCATTCAATAAACAAAAAGCATTTTTGTAAATTTTCTTAAAACAGGTAAGAACTTCAAATATAATAGCATTTTATATTTGGAGACTTGTGTTCTAGTTGGTGTTCTTAGTTCATTCAGTTTATGGATTTATGAAATTTTTATTGGCAAACAGATCCTCAGGAATCCCTTAGGTAGTCTTATGTCAGTTGTTTACTTATGCCTTCTTTTAATTTTGTTCAATAACTAAACTTAGTGGTTGTCTTCATAGTGAAGTTTCAACAAACTTTGAAATTTTCAATACGAATATATTTCATTTCAATATAATTCATATTTATTCATATTTTCTTCGAACTTTTTTTTCAAAATATGATTTTAAAAAAAAATACGGTTTGTAACGATATTTTTTTAAACAGGAATCAATTCTTAAAAGATGTAGATATACAAATCGAAAATTACTGCTCATTTTTCTAAGTAGTTTTTGAGTTATTTTTTTAAAAACTATCCGTATTGCAATGTACTTTTCATTTATTACAAGGAAATAAACATCAGGTGTTCAAATTTTTAAACTTCAAAATTCAAAACTTTTTGGCATAAAGATATTCTTTTGGTATCAATACATTGTTACAAAAGAAATAAATATGCTGCCCAAACAGGGTGTTCGTATTAGAAATGTCAATATTTGGTGGAATTTGAGCATAAAGACCATCCCCTAAACTTATTCTTTTTAACACAAATTAAAAGAAGATACAATTTCCAGTCGCATTTATACATTCTTTTTACAGTAGTCAATTTGGTGATTAAATGTATGGTTTTTTTCCCTTTTCTTTTTGGTCGAATGTACATTTACGCACTTAAAAATCTGCCTCCGTTACGTAAACATTTTTTTTTCATGATTTATTAACTGTAACAGTATGTATAACTTACAAGCATGATATTAATAAGAGCAGATGTATTAAATAGCAGTACTATGGACATCTACTAAATTATATAGGCCCTATATCAATGTCATTTGTAATACCCATGTAGGAATGTCAGGCATGGCGTGAATTATATTTTTTTACTATGCTACGCTATGCTGGATGCCACGTAGAAATCCATCATAGATTCTCATTTATGTGATATATATAAAACAGTACTGATCCATTAGATTGATGGGGAAAAACACCTGCTTTTATAGAAAAAATAAAAATAGAACTCTTGAAATTTTCATGTAATTAAAAATCAAGCAAAGTATATATACAGGTTGATTCAAAACTTATCTTTCAAATTTCGTGGGGAGTTAGGGAATATGCCATGAAATCGATTTTGCATAGGCAAATATGTCCTCAAATGTACGCATGCTTATGTAGAGGGCGCTGTGTGTACCCAACCTTCCATTGCGCCACAATTATTGTTTTCGCTTTCCTAAAGCTAGCATTGCTTCTTCTGCTATTTACACGTCTCATTTGGACTTGCACGAAGCCATTTACATCTTTAAAAACTCCAAAAATCTCGTTAATGAGCTTTATTCAACGTCTTCATTATCTGACGGCTGGAAACTTCTCGTTTAATTTTGTTCTTTCCGAAGGCGTTGAATAAAGGTCATTAACGAGATTTTTGGAGTTTTTAAAAATGTAATAGGCTTTGTGGAAGTCCAAATGAGAAGTGGAAATAGGAGAAAAAATAATACCAGCTTTAAGAAAGTGAAAACAATGATTGGGACGGTATGGAAGGTTGGGTACATACAGCGCCCTCTAGATACGCATGCGTACATTTGCGGACATACTTTCCTATGTAAAATCCTTTACCTGACGTATTCTCTACCTCTCCAAGGAATTTGAACGATAAGTTTTAAATCCCCCTGTATATACAGTCGAACCTCGTTAACGCTGACGCTCACGGATATTTTTTTTTGCTCGTGTTAAAAGTAGTTCGCTTTATCCATACATTAAAAATCTTATATGTTTCATGTAAGAAGAATAAATATGCACATGAGCTGTCAAAATCTGCTGCGTTGCTGGTGTTGATTTTGTATCCAAAAATCGATTTATAAAGAATAAAAGTAGTTCCCGTTATCCATACATTAAAAATGTTATATATTTCATGTAGCAAAAATAAATATGCACATGAGCCGTCAAAATCTGCTGTGTTGCTGGTGTTCATTTTGTTTCCTAAGATCGATCCACCAAGAATAAAAGTAGTTCCCGTTATCCACACATTAAAAATGTTACACATTTCATGTAACAAGAATAACTACACTGTAAAAAAAACACTGTAAATTTGCCAGAACAAACTCGATCACAATGACAGCACAAACTACCGGCGTCCAAATTACCAGCACATTGTGCTGTTAATTTTACGCAACTACTGTATTTTCAATGTTAATATAGTCAGGAAACCAAAGAAAGTTACTGCACATTCACTGTGATCGAGTTTGTGCGCGAGATGAACAGTACTTTATACTGTAAAAAGTCGTTTTTTTTTTTACAGTGTGCGCATATTGCCGTCAAAATCTACTGTGTTGCTGGAGTTGATTTTGTTTCCTAAGATCACTCCATCAAGAATAAAAGTAGTTCCCGTTATCCATACATTAAAAATGTTATATATTTCATGTAACAAGAATAAATATGCATATGTGCCGTCAAAATCTGCTGTTTTGCTAGTGTTAATTTTGTTTCCTAAGATCGATGCATCAAGAATATAGATCTACACATGGGATACCCCTCGGTGGAGGTCTTGTCAAGGGAATTGGTCGGTATATACGATATATATGCGAAGAAAACCATCAAAGTTCCGTAAAGCCAAATCGATTTATTTTAGCGGATTCAAACCTATATCACCACCGTAGTTAACTCTCGGTTTAATCAGCGTACATAAACAGTTTTGCATAAAAAACTTTAATATGCCTTTCGTAATTTTTTTTCAATCCCTCAGTGGAATTCTTACAATATAATTTTACCTTTTGCGTGGGTAGAAGGAGAGATCGCACGACAATTTTGCAAACGCTGGTCTGCGGCTATCAAAACAAAAGACATTTCCCTTACGAGACTAACATTCTTTGTACAATTTGGAGTTCGATAAAAGTATAATTGAGTATTGCATCGAAAATTTCGTAAAACCTGCATCGTCCGTGCTGTGAGTAGGAAATATTTCAACGGCTGATCTTTTCCAATTCGTGATAAATAGAATTTCGCGTTAAGGGGGCCTCATGACTCTTAAAATTGTTAAAAAAGAAAAAAAAAAGACCATTTTCAACATTTAATATCATAAAATTTATTTGATTTTAAGACACAGTTTTAATTGTGAAGAAAGATATAAGTATGTTCTTTTATTTCAAATATTTAAAAAATTGCAAGATTCAGAATTAGCACTTACGGGGACTCCAAACTGTCAGACATTTGACGAGAAGAAAACCGATTTACAGATTGCGCGCAGGATTACAAAATAAATTTTGCAACATGAAAATTTTGGTACCTACTTATATTTCAGATTATAATGATTACCCTGAACCTAAATAAATTTGTATATAAAGCATTTTTATATTTTTAAAACAAAGTTGTATTTAGCTAATGCAAAATTGAGAAAGTTTCAATGATATAATCACATAACAAATTTATTTTTTAACAATAAAAAGGAAATTTTAGGTTCAGTTTATACAGACTAACATGAAACATATGTTTTGAATATTTCATGAAAAAATATTCAGAAGTTTTTGAGATATCATGCACGTTATGCCCAATAACGTCATTTGAAAAAAAAAAAATGATTTCAAAGCTTCGGAAACGCCGTTTCAACTATTGAGCGGGTATATTTCTAAAGGCCATAACTTCTGTTCTAATGAGAATTTCAAGGCAATAAATATATCAAAATTTTCAGAAAAGATAGGAGTTCAACATCTAAATAAAATTTAGAATTACTAAAATTTTAAAGCTTTAAGATAAGGTTTGTGCTAAAAAGGTAAAAAATCACAGTAAATGCCTATACAACTTGATGGGACAACTGGAGACTATACGTGCTAAAAGTAATTTCCGTTAATCGTGTGCGTGTTAACGAGGTTCGACTGTATTTAAAACCATTATAAAATAACAGAAATGGTCATCTACAAAAGTGAATATATAAATTATAAATGAAGTTTTCCAAATAAAAAATTAAGTTTTATTCTTTATTAATAAAAAAAAATAAACATGTCATCTTAGCAAAAGAAACAAGGAAAGGAAAATTCAGTAAACATTTGAAAAATGGAATTATTTGTGGAACCATGGCAGATTCTTCATGCCCAAATTATTTTAAGTTCACAAGTACATGTAAGGTTCCATCATTTCATAAGCCATAAAAAGCTAAAAAATCCAAAATTCAGCTACCGTACACAGTAAATCCAGAAAAAAGAAGCCAAAAATTACAACAGATAAATAAAATATGGATTAAAGAAAGCATTTACCAATTGAGGAATCAAAGAAAATAGCAATGACTCAATAAGTGTAAAAAGGGTTAAGAAGAGATATGCACTTATTGACTAAAATACAATAAGTATGATACTTCGAGGGGTGTTTAAATGAAAGTGATTCGAGGCGTGTATCCATGAGATGCGTAGGGACAGAAATTACACGGATACATAGATATAAACAGCAATATTTAATGAGTGAAATGCATACACACTTTATTACAAAAATTCATCCATGGCGTTTAGTCAGGCATCCCATTGTTTGGGAAGGTTACGAATTCCGTCCGCGAAGAACTTTTCGATACTTCAGACTGTTGGTGACAATATTGTGAGCAGAACAGATGGAAACGTTGAACACAGTTGCTACGTCACGAATGTTTCGACGTCGATTTCCCTTGATTTCTGTGTCAATCCCTGTAATCAGCTTCTCTTTCATAACTTTGAATGCTTGACTGGGCCGCAGTAAATCTGTTATCTCCTGCCGACCGTCTCTAAACATACTCGCCCATCTCGTCATCGTGGGCTTTGACACAAGAGTGTCACCGTACACAGTCAGCATTCTGCGATAAATATCCACCGGCTTACACCCTTCCAGTGTTAAAAACTTAATTAGTGTTCGCTGATGCATTTTGACGCAGTTGCATCCACACCAGCCATTTTTAACTGAATGCCAAGTCTTTACAATTGAAGTTATCGCAAATCTGCTTGCACTTGCGCACACGTGGTACATATCGCGATTGTTTCAAGAAAATACATTGAAAACTGTACGCATGCGACGCTTCGAATTACGTTCATTTGAACTCGCCTTATATTAATACAACCACGGAGTTAGGAGTAACAGTGTAATAATGTTGTAACAGATTAAAAACATTATTTCCATTATATATATCTATATATATCAATACAAAAACCCTTAACGGGTTACAAGTTTGTGACGTAGCACTTTATCTTATTGCTATAAGAATTTTAAATATGGAGCTTAAAAAAAATGATATCAAATTTTAAGTGACGCTGTATATATATAATAAATTTCAAATCACAAATATATGAAGAAATTGAATATATATATATATATATATGTGTGTGTGTGTGTGTGTGTGTGTGTAACGCCTTGATGTAGCTTTAAACAATTTGTTTTAAAATTTAATTTTAATTGTTTGCGGTTTGACTATATATATTTACACATCTAACAAAAACTTTTAATTTTCCAATGCGCTGTTAAAAATATCACTTTCACTGAACCTATACAATGCACTGCAATGTATTTATTCGATAAATTGAATTATCTTTTGTGCCACGCTATCCAAAATCAAAAGTAAAAATTATGTAAAATTTCTATGCGTCATTGTATCCAAACTAAACGAAATGTATGCAAAAGGATATTTAAATGATTTAATTGACGTGATTTATATAGAAGAAAGTTTTGTGATGGCCACAATATACTAATTTACTGTAAATAATACTGTAAATAAATTTTAATCTACTGTAACTAAAGCAACCGAGATGTTACAAAGAAAATTTTAATTAAAACTGTTTTAAGTACAATTTTTCTTTTAAACGAGCTAATTAACTTTCATTTAAATTTAATATCTAAGTGCAATCTCGTTAAATATGTTTATGAATATAATGCCATTTTTTCCAATTTTTAAAAAATATTTTTGTTCTTACGATTTTATGCTTATACTAAGAATTTAAAAATATGCCTACAGATTTCTAAGGTACGTTTCCCTTTAAATGTGTATTAACGTTTAATTACACGGGCTGCGTACTCTATTATCCGTCAGATTTTAATAGGCAACTTCCCTGAAGAGAAAACACCCACTTGCTAATGTTAATCATACGGCAGATTTTTTCCTTAAATATCTCCTTTCTAAAGTAAAATTATCCTCATAAAGAAAAAAAAAAACCATGCAAACAAAATCCAAAAACTAAAAAAAGGCTTTTGTACAGGTCAACTAATGCGGAATAATAATAATAATAATAATAATAATAAATAAAAATGATAATAAAAATAAATAAAAAATCATTTAAAAATATTGAAATGTACACAAGATATTTTAAGTTTTTTTCTTCAATACGATTAAAATTAGCGAGTGTTTTTGTCAGATTGAACTAGCCGCTTAAAAAGCTTAAATAACAACTTTGAATGACATCATTGCTTAATGCAGCAATAGTATAGAAGTACTAAACATGAAATTAGTTTTTTAAAAAAGTAATTTGAATAGAATTATTTTTACACGGCTGGTTTTTAGTAACATAAAAACACGTGCGGCGCACTCTGTGCGCCAACGCTTTTAATAGCGTAAATATCAACTTTTGATGCTAAAGAAGAATAGTGTTTAAAGTCTAGTAATAGTATAAAAGGAAAGTACATCACATTTATAAAAAAAATAAGTTTAATTAAGAATGAAAATACAATAAGTTATACAAGAAAACAGGCGGCGTAGTCCGTAAACCAGTGGCGTCTTTTCAACA
Organism: Maratus speciosus; assembly: GCA_963932465.1. NCBI lineage: Eukaryota > Metazoa > Arthropoda > Arachnida > Araneae > Salticidae > Maratus > Maratus speciosus. The sequence continues at coordinate 437,677,111 of OZ010800.1, forward strand.
AAAAGATTGAAAGAAACGAGAAAAATTGCGACTTTGAACATCAGTTGAAGTTTTAAGGCTCTTTGTGATTAGGTTAAATAAAATACAGATGTTATTACAAAAAGTACACATAGAAAGTTTACACAGAAATATTTTAAAATTTGCATCTGTTAGACGGCTTTCATTACAAAAAGCTTTGGTATATTTTCACCGATCATGACAACCAGACTCCGAAACTACCCTCCGTTTAAATGTTAATATATATACAGGGTGTCCCAAAAGCCTCCATACAACTTCAAAAATTTATTACAAAAAATAATAATAATAGGCCTACAACAAAAATAATTACAACAGTACATAGAGTAAATTAAAAAGTTTTCTACTGCTACCTTAGTATACTTCTACATGAAATCGTTTCGTTGCACGCGACGTTTCCATGCGATGAAGCTTTTCAACTGCAATGTCGAAGCGTTTCGCATAACCATCCGTTTGTAACGCCTGCAAAGCATTCGTGGCTGGTATGAGAAATTTATGACAACGGGAAGTGTGAATGATAAAAAAAAAGAGTGGTCGCCCTAGCGCTCGTGAAGAAAGTGCGGAACGAGTACGTGGAAATTTTTCTAGGAGCCCTGTAAAATCAATTCGAAAAGCATCGCAAGACCTTATTGTGGCAAAAATCACAATACACAGAGTACTTCATAAACGATTACAACTTTCAGTCCACAAAATTCAGATTGTGCAGGCGTTACAAACTGATGATTATACGAAACGCTTCGAATTTGCAATTGAAATGCTTCATCGCATGGAAACGTCGCGTGCAACGAAAGGATCTTATGTAGAAGTATACTAAGATAGTAGAAAAAACTTTTTGAATTACTCTATGTACTGTTGTAATTATTTTTGCTGTAGGCCTATTATTATTTTTTTTTTTTGTAATCAATTTTTGAAGTTGTACGGAGACTTTTGAGACACCCTGTATATGAAATTTGTCATACCTTATTTGGATGTAACTTAGTGTGTACATAGTACATACTAATGTGTCGACCGAGTTCGTTGACCAGCTTCATCCGCCATCTTGTTTCAAAATGACGGCCCTTTAAAATTAAATTATTTTATTTAAAATCAGGTGCAAAAAAATTAGAAATTGAAAAAGATTTTTTTCTTATGTGTTTGAACTTGACAGAAAGATTCCGGAGCATTTTTTGTTTAGTGTATATCATAAAAAATGGCTGAGTTATAGTACTATGAATTTCTAGTGTGGCTAACATTTTGAAACTATCTTATTTTTGTCCACGCGATAACACGCGTATTTATGAAGTGATTTGGATTTAATTTGGTTTGTACATAGTATATACCAATGTCTCGACGGAGTTCGTTGGCCAACTTCATATGCCATCATGTTTTAAAATAGCAGTCATTTAAAATTAAAAAAAAAACTAAATTAAAATCAGGTACAAATAAAATTAACAATTCAAAAAGTTTCTTTCCTAATTTTTGGACCTTGATTCAAGGATTCCGGAGCATATTTTGTTTTGTCTTTATCTTAAAAAATGGTTTAAATATAGCAGTTTGAATTTTAATGTGGGTGACATTTTGAAAAATCTGATTTCTTCCACAAGACAACACTTGTATATTTCAACCGATATCGATGTGAGAGAGCATGTGAACAGGAATTACTAAGGTCTCGACTGAGTTATTGGATAACTTAACCCATCATGTTGTTTTAAAATGGCGGGCACTTCAAGATATCGCGCGAATTTTGCGACCAAATATAAATTACTTTAAACAAAACCTGCTGGGATAATGTTGACTAATTTCACAGAATTTTTATTCATATATAACAGTAACAAAACGAGTATTGATTCTTCTATAAGCGGATTGCACTAATTTTAGCGTCGAGTGTTTGAATAATATAAGCTGGCTTTTTATAAATAAGGAATATGTTAGCTACCTCTTCCTCACGGCACTGGCCGGAAGGACTTTTTATAATTTGGTATCGCGCTCCTTGTCTTTATCCCACCTTTATACCTTGTCGGCATCCTTGTCTTTAAGGGTTAATATTTTAATTTATCTTGTTATTATTGTAATTTACCTTGTTAACGCTGTAATTTACTTGAATTGTTAACTGTAGTATAGGTCTGCACGGGCGAAATTTCCGGGCCCGGCCCGACTCATAGGAAGAAAATTTCAACCCGGCCCGGCAGATAAAAAAATTAAATTTTTGACCCGAAACTGGCCCGGTAAAAAAGTTTAAAGTTGGGCCCGACCCGTAGAAAAAATTTATTGGCCCGGTATAACAGCTAAAAGTTCGGTCGAATACCGGACCGGCCCGGAAAAGTATTAAAATCTCGGCCGGAGTGAATTTCTATAGAACATTGATTTTTCCGTCGATTTGGTTAAGTCTAGTACGAGGAATTCTGGCCAAAATTATTTATCATAACTCTTTTTTTCATGCTTATTAATCTTCATTTTTATAGAAGTGCCGCAAGCTACAATATTCATTTTTTAATGAGTCTATATTTCTTGTACGTAAATGTTTCAGTTATTATTAATATTGTTAATCCATATTCCATGTCGTGAAGTGTTAAAAAAACTGAAAAATTCTATATAGTAAAATTTTCTCAGACGGAATTGCATAGAAAAGAAAAATAATTGCGTTATAAAGAAGTTCCCTTCGTAGCAAGTGCAAATGAGTTATATATTCTTTTCTTACGTATTAGTATATTAATTTTGCATGGATCAAACTTTTTCGGATTAAAATGGGATTGAGTCATAGGCAGGTTCTTTATCAAACGGTTTACTATATTTTATTTGGTGTAGTAAGAAGTTTTAAAGCAAATTTTGTCTGACATTTACTGCGAAATAGCACACCAATCAGTAGACCGAGTTTGTGCCATGGGATAAGAAACAGTTCAGCGTTTTCAAATCGACGCAGAAGTTGGGAAAAAGGGAAAGTAAAGTTGAAATTTCAAAGGTGAAAGATGTCATACAATAAGTCATTTATTCGTCACTGCATTCGTTACGAATTTCACCGACCAAAAAGTGCTGCAAAAGCATATCAACCAATCTGTTCTGTTCTTAGAGAGGGAATCGTATTGAAAAGCACATGCGAATTTCGGTTTCGACGTTTTAAAGTTGACGATTTTGATGTTAGCGATCGAGAACGTAGCGGCGCTCCTCTGAAGGCTAGTCATGAGGATTTCCAAGCACTGCTTGATGAAGATGCATCTCTGACGTAGAGAGAACTTGCCGAACAATTAGGAGTATCACAAAAACGATTTGTAATCGTTTACACGCAATGGGAAAGATTCAGAAGGCAGGAAGATCGGTGCCACATGCATTGAGCGAGAGGAACAAGGAGGAGCGTGTTTCGAAGTGCATGATTCTGCTAAACAAGCAACAGAAAAAACCTTTATTGGGAAAATCGTGACGAAAGATGAAAAATGGATATTTTGTGATAATACGAAATGCAAAAAATATTGGCTGAATCCCGGCGGAGCAACAAGATCAACTCCGAAATGAGCCATTCATTGCAAAAAAGTTCTTCTCTGCATCTGATGGGATATGAAGGGTGTGCTCTATTACGAACTGTTGAAAACTGGTGTAAGTGTAACTGCTGAATGCTACAAGCAACAATTGATTCAACGGAACCAGGAAATCGGTTGAAAACTTCCATTTACTGGCAAAGATTTGCGCCCCGTGAAATTGCTCCATGACAACGACAGGCCTCATGTTGCAAAACCAGTCAAAGACACGTTAGTAACTCTTAAGTGGGAAGTTTGGGAACACTTGGCGTATAGTATCGACATAGCCCCTTCAGACTATCATTTGTTTCAGTCTATGCAGAATGTAGACATCCAGACAGTGGACGAAGTGCAAAACTGGGTCGACGACTTCATCACGTCAAAAGACGAATCGTTCTACACTGCTGGCATCCGTCAACTACCCGACCGAAGGCGGAAGGTGTTAGACAATGATGCAGTTATTTTGATGAATAAAGGTATTATTGCTCTTATATATATTAAAGCTCTTAATTGCATATTCATTTCTCTGAAAAACGCTTTAAAACTTCTTACTACTTACACCCAATAATTTAGCTATATTTTAAAAAGCGTAGAAATCTACTGTTCTTTAAAAATAATAAATTTTAATGTTTAATTACAGAACAATGGCTATTTTAAAATGTATGCATTTTTTTCAAAAATTTTTGGGCAAGGCCTAATTTTACTGACCTTTGAACGGACCAGCACACGCCGAGACAATGATTTTCAAACGGGCTTCGTCAAAACTAGTACTGAAAAATTTTTGCAACTAAGAAGGAAACCAGTCAAGGCTCTGTACAAAAAAATAAGTTAGGCCGATCCTTCCCGACCCTTCGGAAAAAAGTAAGGCCCGAACCCACCCAGCCCGTAAATAGTAGCCAATAGGCCCGGCACGACCCGAACCTCCAGAAAAAAGTTTGGTCCGGGATCTTCCCGGAGCCACGTGGACGATCCCACAGCACTCCGGCCTGTGCACAAGGGCTGTGCATGAAAATAGGCCGGACTCGACATTTTGAAAAATCTAATTTTTTCCTACAACAGCACTCGTATATACACTATGACGCAAAAGTTTAGACAATGAAGAAATTCTTACATACTTTGAAAAATATTTATTCAATTTTCAAATCACTGCTTGAAATTAATGTGCTGTACATATAAACAATATTTATAACAAAGAAAAGTGGAATTGTGCATATTGCAATAAATTAAATGGTAACAAAAATAAACTGCTGTCTCAAAAGTTTAGACACAAATTAAATAAAATCGAAATAAACAATTTTTAAAACCTGGTTGCGCATCCATGCTTATGTATTACGTCATATACACGAGATTGCATGGAAGAAACTAAATCTTGCATAGTTTGTGGATCGATATCGTACCATGCATTCTCAATAGATGTCTTAAGTTCCTTTTCAGAAGAGTATTGTCTAGCGTTGCTATAAACTTTGCGACACATGATGCTCCAAAGGTTTTCTATAGGGTTAAGATCTGGGCTACATGCTGGCCAGTCGAGAACTCTTATATTATGGGAATTAAACCAAGATTTTGAGTGTTTTGCAGTGTGAATTGAAGCATTGTCTTGCTGAAATTCCCACTGAGTACCCCCTAGAAGCTCAGCAAATGGCAGTAGGTTTTCTTCTAATGTCTGTGTATAATGCTGTGAAGTTTGACGACCACTGGTGAAGGTCAGAGATACTTGTCCATTATAGCAAAAGGCTGCCCAAACCATCACCGAGTCCCCTCTTTGTCTGCGACTAAAAAAACGTCGAGGTTCCTTCCGCAAGTCATGCCAATACGATAAACAACCATCTGGAACATCCAGATTCCACTTTTTTTCATCGCTAAATATGACTGACTGCCATTTCTCTCCATATGACATATGCTTTCGAGCCCACATAAGTCTTTGTAACTTATGATGTGGTTTCAGAGCTGGTTTCTTCTGCATTTTGCTATAAACGATTGTTCCTTTTTCCAAAATTCGTCTACGAATCGTATCCTTTGATACAGAGAGTCCCGATGAGCTTTGAACTCCACGTACGCTCATTTGTTGAGTACTCGCTAGTCTTTGTATCAGGCGATCCTCTCGTACATTTGTCACACGTGGCCTCCCAGACCGACATTTTGCTTTATATTCGGAACCACTCGATAAAACTCGATAAATAGATTTTTTTGACCTATTAATAATAGCAGAAATTTCAGAAACGCTCTTCCCTTCACCTTTCAACTGCCAAATCCTTGAAACCTCATTCACTTGAATTTCTTTAGCTCTCGGCATGTCGACTATGAAGCGCAATCGTTTGCAGAACTTAAGTACTCCAAATTTGTGACATCATCGATTCTAAATTTGCATATGCCAGCGAATATTCAAAGAAATTTAGAATAGTGTCTAAACTTTTGCGACAAGCACATTTGAATTTTTATGAAAAAAATTAGTATTATAGCAAATAAAACGACTGTCTTTTGTACATAGCATTTTAAATCAGTTTTTGAATATATTTACAGGTTTTTGTAATTCTGACCTCATAATTCTACATTTTAAAGCTGAATGACGTCATTGTCTAAACTTTTGCGTCATAGTGTATCAACCGATTTCGATGTGAGTGAGCATCTGCACAGAAATTATTAAGGTCTCGAATAAGTTCACTTTTTATAAATGAGGAATATGAAAGCTACATTTTACTCCCAGCACTGGCCGGAAGGACATGTTTTAATAGGGTATCGCAATCGGTACGGCATGTCTTTAGAGTTTAATATTGTAATTTATCTTGTTAATATTGCAATTTACTTTGTTATTTCTCTAATTTTCTTGCATTGTCAACTGTACTACAGACGTGGAGTACAGTGGGCCACGTTTTTAATCTTTGTAATGACTTTTTTCTTTTAAAAACTATTGAGACTTAAGCTATGAGTAAATTAGTAAATGAAAATAAGGAACTAAGGTGCATTAAAAAATGTTTGCATGTAAAGCGATCTGTAAATTTCAAAAGAAAAACATCAAAATCTGTGCACAGTACTCATCTTCTCCTGCATCGATTTTTGCTATTTGCAACTTATTATGTGGCTATAACGCCAATCTTTGGACATAATAGGTAAAAATTTCTTTCGCGTAATTTTTAAATATTTAAAATTAAAATGTTGCTAATTTTAATTTCTAAAACATGTAAATTAAAACTTTAAAAACAGTAAAAATAGGTTTATTTGACAGTTTCGACTTTTTGACACGTTTCGACTAACCCGAGTCATTTTCAAAAGCAAATAAATAAAAATATTCTGAAATTGTACGGTCTATGAAATGATATCATTCATTTTTAGGTAATTAAATAAATACGTAGCACCTATAGTTGTCGTCGGTTCGCATATAACAGAGCAAAAACTACCCAACCGAATGGTTTGAAATTTTAAATATATAATTGTTGCAAAATTGTGTCGAGTCATTTCAAATTTTATGAAAATCCGATACATAGTTTAATTACAGGGACAGTCAAAAGTTTTTCGTTACATTACGACGTATAGGAACAAAAAAATTCAAGTGCATTTTAATGATGGTACAGCCTTTCGAACAGAATGAAATTGATCTGCAGTTGTGAAGTGCACTAAAATATACACTCAGTATAATATGCGATGCAAAAAATATTTACAAAACTAGTTCTAGTACGAACGCACCTCATTTGCCACGTTTGACGTGCAATTTCCAAATTGTTTCATTTATTTTACTTTTATTTAAATTGTTTTTTAAATGGCTCGTGTAGAGTCGAAATTAATAAAGAATTATATAGCGTAAAAATAATTAGCATATTTTTACTCTTTTTAAAGTTTACATTTACAACTTTTAGCAATAAAAAAACAAGTTGGAATTTGCTCGTCAAACGTGGCAAATGAGGTGCGATCGTACTATAACTAGTTTTATAAATATTTTTTGCACCGCATATTGTTCTGAATGTATATTTTAGTGAACTTCATAAGTGCATATCCATGTCATTCTGTTCGAAAGGCTCTAACATCATTAAAATGCACTTGCAATAATTTTTTCCCATTGGCCGTCATGTAACGGAAAACTTTTGACTGTCCCTGTCCAGGGTTGGGGTTTTGGACGCCCAAAACTAGTTTTGGACAGGACATGTGGGTTTTACTGTCCAAAACTGTACTAAAGTGTCCAAAACTGTACTAAAGTGTCCAAAACTGTACTAAAGCGTCCAAAACTGTACTAAAGTGTCCAAAACCTTAAAAAAGCAACATTCCACATGTAACCACTGCACACTTATTAAACATATGAATAAATATCAATATCTCACAATATGTTTTACTAACATTCCATTTAATTCTTTGGTAAATGAAAAAAAGTTCACATTTTTCTAATATCTGTGTAACATAAAAAGTTCTGTTTCTATTAAAATTGAGTTATACTAATAAGAAATTCTTTATAATACCACACATGTAGTATAGGGAGGGGAGATTTGCTTAACACTAGTGCTTTTGTTTCAATTTTTGTGCAAGAAAATGTTACATAGAAATTTCTTTTAAATAATGTTTCATTGTAAATTATCTTTTCTAGATTATAGGATAATGAAAGAAAACACAAATATTTAATTTAAAATCTAGAAGTTATTTTTTAAAATATGTATTTTTATTATGAATTTAATCTATAATTCTAGTGAACATTTTATTTCTTAAGAGTTAAATAGTATTGTTATAATAATAGTCATATAAAATATAGTGTTATAATAATAGTCAATATCTAAATATCTCATAATCAAACAAAATCAATTATTTTTATTTATACTATTTCTTAATATACACATATATATAGTTGCCAGAAGTAAGCTGGTTTAATCAGTATGCTGAACCTGAACTCCATTTATCAATTATTTTCAGTAACAACTCTTGGGACTTTCAGTAACAGAATCAGAATGTATTCTTCATAAAAATCGTTAGTACTTTTATTAACTACTATTATTTAAATGAATAACATTAAAATTATGATACATAATTAAATTTAATATCTTTTTAATGTAATTACTTTGTTACGTAGGGAAATTAGGTTGTTACTACTAAATTGGTAGGTAGTATAACGTAGGGTAATTAGGTTGTTAATACTAAATTGGTATTTTTGTATTGTAATCTTTTTGCCAATTTTTTAAGCTTTTAGATAAATACAATTCTGATAAATACAATTTTACTATAAGATATAGTTTTGGACAGTTTAAGACAGTTTTAGACAGAAGGGTTTTGGACAGTACGGTTTAAACCATGGATTTTACCATGGTTTTTACCGTTGTGTCCAAAACCTTGCCAACCCTGTCCCTGTCATTAAACTATACATCCGATTTTCATAAAACTTGAAATGACTCGACAAACTTTTGCAACAATTATACATTTAAAATTTCAGACCATTCGGAATTCTGTAACATCATTAAAATGCACTTGCAATAATTTTTTTCCCATTGGCCGACATGTAACGAAAAACTTTTCACTGTCCCTGTCATTAAACTATACATCCGATTTTCATAAAACTTGAAATGACTCGACAAAATTTTGCAACAATTATACATTTAAAATTTCAGACCATTCGGAATTCTGTAACATCATTAAAATGCACTTGCAATAATTTTTTCCCATTGGCCGTCATGTAACGGAAAACTTTTGACTGTCCCTGCCATTAAACTATACATCCGATTTTCATAAAATTTGAAATGACTCCACAAAATTTTACAAGAATTATATATTTAAAATTTCAGACCATTCGGTTGGGTAGTTTTTGCTTAGTTGTATGAGGACGGACAGACAGACAGATGGACAGCCAGACAGATGGACAGACAGACAGACAGATAGACGGACAGACAGACGGACCGAACGACGACTATAGGTGCTACGTATTTATATAATTACGAACGCACCTGATGAGTATGTTAGTACAAGGTGTTAAATTGCTATACAGGGTGTTTCTAAATTGTTTTAGGTAGCTTTCTTTACAAAAAGCTACCTATTGCAGCCGTTCGGAGGAAAGCGATTTCAAAAAATTTTGGTATATTTTCATCGATCATGACCCCCAGACCCCGAAACCACCCTCCGTTCAAAATTGATATATATATATATATATATATCTGACATATGTCACACTGTAACTCTCGTATTTATGAACCGATTTGGATGTAATTCGGTGTGTACATAGTACATACCAACGTCTCGACCGAGTTCGTTGGCCAGCTTCCTCCGCTATTTTGTTTCAAAATGGCGGCCATTTAAAAAATTTTAAAAATTTTAAAATTTAAAATGTGGTACCAAAAAATTGAAGATGGAAAAAATATTTTTTCTTATGTGTTTGACCTCGATAAAAAGATTCGGGAGCAGTTTTTGTTTCGTCTATATCTTAAAAAATAGCTGAGTTATAGCATTTTGAATTTCTAGCGTGGCTGACATTTTGAAACGCCCTGATTTTTGTCACGCGATAGCAGGCGTATTTATGAACCGATTTGAATGTAACTTGGTCTGTACATAGTACATACCAACGTTTCGACCGAGTTTGTTGACCAGCTTCATTCGCCATCTTGTTTCAAAAGGGTTTCCATTTTAAAAAATGTAATTTAAAATTTAAAATGAGGTATTAAAAAATTGGAAAATGAAAAAAATTTTTTTTATGTGTTTGGCCTTGATACAAAGATTCGGGAGCAGTTTTTGTTTCTGAAAATTTGTTCTTTTGTTTATATCTTAAAAAGTGGTTGAATTATAGCACTTTGAATTTCTATCATGGATAACACTTTGAAACGATCTTGTATTTGTCTCGTGATACCACACGTATTCGCCTATTTCGATGGAAGAAGGCATGTTTATAGTATACATCAATATCTCGACCAAGTTCGCTGGCCAGCTTCATCAGCCATCTTGTTTCAAAATGGCGGCCATTAAATTAGAAAAATATATATTTAAAGTGAGGTGCAAAAAAATTAGAAATTGAAAAAGGTTTCTTTCTTAAGTATTTGACCTTGATATAAGGATTCAGGAGCATTTTTTGTTTGTCTTTATCTTAAAAAATGGCTCAGACATAGCAGTTTCAATTTCTAACGTGGGTTACATTTTGAAAAATCTGATTTTTTGCCTGCGACAGCACTCGTATGTATCAACCGATTCCGACGTGAGTGAGCATGTGCACAGCAATTACTAAGGTCTCGACCAAGTTCACTGGTTAGCCTCATCCACCATGTTGTCTTAAAATGGCAGGCACTTTAAGAAATCGTCGAATTTGGCAGCGAAATATAAGTTACTTTAAATAAAAGCAGCTTGGATTAAGCTGACTAATTTTGCGAAAATCTCATTCATGATGATTTAGTATCGATAAAAATTAGCATTGAATCTCCTACATTCGGTTTCCACTTAATTGAGCTTCGTGTGTTTGAAGTTGGCTTTTTTAAAATAAGGAATATGAAAGCTACCTCTTCCTCCCGGCACTGGCCGGAAGGACTTTTTACAATATAAGAGGGGTGATAGTACCCATCCAGACGAGCAATAATGGCCATAGAACATTGGGTCACAAACCACTTATTGAGTCACAAATACAGGGTGATTCACACTAACTGAAGTCGACTTGTCGGTAATAATTTTGCGAAAAATACAAATACAGTAGAACCTCGATTATCCGAAGTATTGGAGTCCGACCCCATTTAGGAAAATCGAAATTTTCGAATAATCGAAAATGCTTCAGTTTTAAGATTAAGGGGGAATACATGCAATATTTCTCATTATGGTAACAAGTGCTTAATAAAAATAAAGCAATAGCAAAATTGAAACAAGATTACATTATCTGAATTTTAATTTTGAAATTATCCGTAAGGCATGGTGACGACACGGTGACGTCGTTGTGAAGTCACACTGTGATTTTGTGACCGTCGATGTGACGTCATTGTGACTAGAATTCGAGGTCGTTATGGCCGTTTTAGAGGTCGTTTGTGACGTCACATTGTGACCACTCTGTGAAGTCACGGTGTGACAAATTTGTGAAAAGTGTGTCATTTGGGACTATTTTGGCATTAACTTTGTGACGAACCTGTGACGAAAGTGACAATGCTTTGAAGTCACATTGTGACCAATTTGTGAAATATGTGTCATTTGGGACGAACTTGTCATAAACACTGTGATGATTTCAAATGAAAATCAAATTTTAAATTAATTGCTTAAAAGGCGCAAAGGCGAACATAGTGAAAAAGATTCCCTGCTGGGACTCGAACCCGGGCCATCAGTATGGCACACTGACATTCTACCGACTAACAGTTTCGATTGCCTTTGCTTTGAAATTCTATCACGGACTTCTATAATATCTTTAGTTCAGCAGTATCACAGTCTTACTTCTGCTCCAGCCATGCTAAGCCTTTTCCAAAGCATTCAAAAGTTTCAGAATAACTAATTTGTTCGTTTCCTTCGTTCCACTCCGCAGCTTACGGGAAATCATGTTAAATTCAAAGGAACTCTAAGAAAGGGGATCGAAAATATTTATATGTACTTTCGGGAAAGACCGCTTACACACAAGGAATATGATAGTAAAAAAAAAAAAAAAAAAAAAAAAAAAAAAAGGTTTCAAAATGGATTTCGCACACAGGGAAAGTGATAGTAAAAAAAAAAAAAGCTTTAAAAATGGATTTCGGTTAAAAGAGATTCGGATAAAAAAGGTTCTACTGTATTGCAATAAAAATGTAACGATATGTACCGTATTTTGTATGAAATGTGATAACATCACAAAAAGTTCTGGAAAAATAGGGTACTCACACAATCGATGATACCGTATAAACTGATAATCACAGTCCAAAATGGGGAGCGTCCAATGCATGCTACTGACACGTAAAATGGAAACTTCTACCATTTTTTTGTGTGTTATCATATTTACAACAAAAGTGAGAATGTCAATAAAAAGTTTCATTATAATATACTTCAGTTTACTGAAAATTATTACCGGCAACCAATGTTCGATTAGGGTAGAACAACCTGTATTTGTGATTAAATAAGTGGATTGCGACTCCATGTTCTGTTGTATAATTATTGCTCGTATCGATGTGTACTATCACCCCTCTTATTTTATAAAGACAATTTAGAATCCCCCTGTATATCTAATGTTGCTTTTAAAAATTTGAAATTTTCTTCTTCTATATTTTCTATCTATATTCTTCGCCTTCTATATTTTTTATTCCGTAATTTTTAAATTAAAAAAAAGTTTTAATGTATATATCTAACTAATTCTGTGGTTCTTGTCTAGACTTGAATATTTTAGTTTAAATTCAATTTATTTTGATTTATAATGGCAAGTTAAATTTTCTTATTCTTTTCAAAAAAATAAGTAAATTTCTGCTTGAATAAGAAAGCAACATAAGATTAAAACTCCAAAACGTACCTTTACGTAACACACATTTTATTCTGACTGTCAGATAAAACCTTAACATGTATTTTATTCATAGTTTTTTATTTATATCTACAGACAAAACACATAAACCATGCATATCTAAATTTAACAATCTTAAGATACCTTCAACTAATATCATCCTGTTATCCATTACGATGCTTACTTCTTATGTCACGTTTCTCCTTCTGAAAAAATCATTTATATGCCATATAAATAAAATAACTCAACAACGTAGCTCTTAAAATAAACAAAAATAATTTTCTTATGCTGCATATTTGAGTAACACATAACACGTTTAACTTATAACTCCTGAAAATACAGTCGAGAAATCGATTTCCAACATTTTTTTTTTCTCCTTGAAATATCTTTCTCCTTCCGTAAATCCCCAGAGGTGCTCTTACCTGAATTCTGTTATTTGAAAATACATTTTCAAAGAAGTATAATGGTAATGATATTCACTTGTTGCGCGTTGTTCGTGACGTCATGGCACTGTTGCTATGGCGACAGAACTTTACACTTCATCATTTTGACGCAAGACAAACTATTCATCTTTATTCTTTGTTTGAATTTCACGTTTAGAATACATTTACTAATTCTATCATCGTATCAAATGTGTTTAATATGTTTTTATTCTAGGATACCGATGAAATGAAATTAGATTGTTATTGCTCCTTACTTAAAAATGCCCCAGTTGTGTCAATTGTGTTCATAGCAATTAGTATACGAGTATACGTTTCTCTAACGTGAGAAATTAATTCCGATTTAAATTTTCGTATATAAATATGAAGCCCTAAATAATGTAAAATGCTACATTGAAAATTCGAATACATAATATTAAATATAATGACTAAATATAGCCACTTAAATAATAAAAAGGCGGATAGTTTAACCCGGGAGGACGCGCGTCGAGCCTGAGAGAACCAGAGTGTGTATGACTTTTACAGTTGTCACCACTATCTTTTTCAATTCGTACTATTAGTTCACACTTTCCCTATATTTATATATCTTGTTCAAATTTTCAATTATTAATGATATACTTATTATTCATCCACTTAAGTTCAAATACATTTTTTTTAAAAACTTGTAGTGGATGACACTTGATGTTAATACAGTTTTTCAAATATTAGTTCATTATAAAGTTAAAAAATGCTATAAAAAGTGATAGAAAATCTTTATTAAGATTGACGATGGTTTCGTTGCACAAACGGCAACATTTTCAAAATCATTCAATGATAGAAAATATTTTCATATAATTTAAAAACAATAACATAGTAAACAATGTCACGCGACATGATGCATAATGAAAAACATTGTAAACATAGAATTAATTTAAAAGATTAGATTAGCTATTGGTGAGCGTGGATTAATTTTCAAAACAATAACATGGTAAACAATGTCACGAGACAACATGCATAATGAAAAGCATTGCAAAATATAAAATAAAAATAAAATTATCTTGGTTATTTGCGAGCGTGTATTAATTTCTACTATTGTTACTAAAATTACATAGCATCTCTTTCCAAATTTTAGGTAATTCTATGGACACTGAATCATTACAAATATTCTTGTTGCGTAAAAATATCTCTATTGATTCTCGGATTATGGATGGTATTATGGATTATGGATGGTATAAGCCAAAAAAAAAAATAAATAAATAAAAATAAATAAATAAAGTGAATTTAATTTTTTTTATGGAAATATAAAATCTAATATACATTCATTTTAATTTTACATGTTTAAATGTTAGTAAATTTGCATAAACGTACTATATTAAACACTCACAGACTGAGAAATAGCTAATTTCGAATTGAATAACAATATTAAAATCGACCGATTAGTTTCTTGTATGTGTCTCAACAAATAACAAAATAACGTGTAGAGAAATTGACATTTGAAATTTGCTTATGAAAGGTAAATACGCTTATCTGCTATTTACAGTCCTTAAATCAACCCTTCTACATTTTTTGTAAACCTTTTAGTAACTTCAAAGCTTTCTTGCTTTGAATTATATTCCTGCATATAATGTTACATAAAAACTTATGTTGTAGTTGACACCAGTGTTGCCAGATTGGGGACATTTTTGTCCCGAGATTGTTGATTGTCACAGCTTTTTTTAAATAAAAATATTCGGCCTATTTAAAAACAGATAAAAATTTCTGAAAAATAAGGAGAATTATACTGCTTTAAAAAAGTGGTGACAGCCAAATAATCTGAATTAGAAAAGGACTTCAATCTGGCAACACTGGTTGACAGTAAAAAGAATGTAAGCTAACAGTATTATAAGAATTTTTCTTTTTAAATATATATTCTTAATAAATTTAAAAAATGAACAATGCAAAATGAAAAAAAACACATTTTTTAAAGTCCCTTTATAAAATTTTCTCTTATAAAAAAACTGGTACCACTACATATGACTTTTTATTTCAAATGAAAATCAAATGCTTAATAGGTTCAAAGGCCAACCTAGTGAAAAAGATTCCATGCCGGTAATCGAACCCGGGCCATCAGTATAGCGCACTGACGTTCTACCGACTAAACCACATGGAACGATACTCAGCTTGGAACTTCTCACTATTATAGGTTTGCAAGGCTACATTGATTAATTTGAAATTTGATTTTCATTTGAAATTTTGTATGCAAGGCGAATGTTTCTCTCTGTAAAAAAAAAAAACATTCCATGAATTAATATAGTTTCAATCTATGACTTCTTAATATATGTCTTCCAGTTTACGTTTCTTTAAAAGCTTTACATATTGGTTGCTTCACGTGATCAGAAAACTTTTAGAATAACGTCTCTGCTGGTAAAATTTCTTTACTAAAATGACAGTATCGCATTTGCAGCTTTCTGGAAAGTTTTAGGACTTCACCAATGCTTGAAAGTGTTATTTACAATATATTCAAAAGTAATTAAAGAAACATGAATTCGAAACATCTTTCTTTGAACATTCTGGAACTTGGTATCTGAAGTCTCGAGTTTCGTATAACAATAATAAAAAAAATCATATCGTGCAATTTTTAACAGTTTATTACACATAATTTTGTATTACCTCATAAACTGTTAAGTATTCTTAAATTATCACAACGCTATTTTATTAATTTTATGAATTTTCTTTTGTTCACAATTACACATTCTATGACAAGAAAACAAAATGTAAATCTCAAATAAAATTCAGGAGTGTGGAAGCTTTCTCTGCAACATTTCGGTTTCCGGCCCCCCTTCCCATTATTCAAAATCTACTTTGAACAAGTAAAATCATTATATTAATTCTTTCACCTAAAAAAAAAAGAAAGAAAAGAAAAGAAAAGAAAAAAACAGCGGCCCTTTCACGGACCTTACAGCAGAGGGGTCGGGAGCCAACTGAACTTTTTGCGTACTGAATCACATGACTTGGCGCAATACATTATCGCCAACCAACAAAGTTTTTGACGCCGGAATTACAGAGACAAAGCATTGGCGACAGGTTTAACAGACAAATAATGTGGCAGCTCCCCTTTCAGCGCACCCACAGGATGGGAAGCAACCCTACATGTTTCAAGAATAAGAGCGGCATGAAGTCTGGCTTTGTTTACATTAACAACAAATTGCGCTTAAATATGATTGTGAAATCTTTAACGAATATATGTAAAATGTAGAAGGCGTGATGATAAATGAAATATAATTTAAAACCGCAATTCCCATAAAATACTTTTTTTGTTTCTTTTTACCCGTCAAATTCTAATAGGAATTAAGAGTGACTTATTTATAACACGGATAAAATACGATAAAGAAAATTAAACATTAAAAAGTGCAGATACACGGAGGATTATGTGTCCTTGATTCTTTTTAACAAAAAACCGTTAAGGAAGAAAAATAAATATGCGAGAATGAGATTTTGAATAAGTAAAAATGAAATTATAAAACTTTATACGTGTTGAGTTAGTTTCATTGTGAAAAGAGAAAGAAAAAAATAAATATATGAATGTATAACTATGAATTGTTTTAGGAAAAAGAATTAATATAATGATTTTAGTTGTTCAAAGTAGATTTTGAGTAATAGGGGGGCGGAAACCGATATGTTGCAAAGAAAGCTGCCACATATCTAAAACAGAATGTAAATCTCAAATCAAATTCAGGAGCATTAAATTTTATCGATGTAACTATATAATAAGTTGTGTGTCATAATATTTAAATGACTGAAAATTTAATGAAAACTAATCTTCTGAAATGTTTTTACACATTTGTTTTTCGATAATATGAAAAGCACTTTCTAGGTTATATTCTTATTTAGAAAAGAAATAATAAACTTGAAAAATAACGCTGAAACATAATTTATCCTAAATAAACAACACTTAATTTTAAATTCTTAATTTTGCTTGCATTGTTATAGAATAAATTTATTATTCAGAAGGTATCGTGACCACACCCATTTCTAAGCTTTTGGAAACGCTTAAAACTTATTATGTCATAAGACAGCCTTCAAAATTTTCTGAGTAAATGTACCAAAATAATAACAATACTTGTTAAATATTATTGTACATTAATAATTAAATTAATGTAGGGTGACCTACAAAAATATTGGATTTTATTTTATTTTATTTTATTTTATTATTATTTTTTTTTTAATAGTGGCCCGAACTAAAATTCGCTCATTATAGTGAGAAAGAAACAAAACACTTTTCACAAGTGGTCTTATTATTGGGTCGATCGGAAAGTCGTATCGTGTTCGGAAAATCAATTCGTACCGGAAAAATTCTGCCCGGTAATATTAGACATTAGATATCGGAATTAATGTCTAATAATTAAATAATAGAATTTTCCGGTACGAATTGATTTTCCCAACACGACATGACTTTCATATCGACCTAATATATTTCCCTTTATAATTGACAAGTATTATTTTCTTATATAGAGCATTCAAGAAGAAATTAATAAGTTGAATACAGTTGAATTAGTTTTCATATGTGGTTACACAAATAGACTCATGCGGTATCATTAGGCTCGATTGCTTAAGCAATCTGTCAACTGTATTACATTATGCTTTATATGTAATTGATAAAAGACATGAATTATATATGAGTCCTTCCGGTCTATACCAGATGAAAAATGCAGATTCCTTTTTTCTTGTTTTTAATAATTCAAAAAATTTTACTCTAACACATGATGCTAAAATGTGTTGAATCCGATTGTAGTTATTCCAAATTTTCGTCAGTATTCATTTATTTGGAAACTTTAAAAAATGAAATGGTAGACCAAATTCCAAAATGACTTCATTTATGATGACTACTTTTTGTCACAAAATTTGGCGATATTTCGCCAAGACTTGCCAAGTTTGATGTGTGAAACCATTTTTACTAAAACTCTTATAACAAGCATTTATGGAGGAATCCTGTAGCCTAGTATCAAAATTCTAGTCACCCTAGAACTTCAAACTGCTATAGCTTACTCAGTGTTTAAGGTAGATGGGGAAAAAAGGATTATCCGGACTCCTTGTGTTGAGGACGATTATTTAAGGGGAAAACTTTTTGGGATTCTAATTTATTGTATATATTTTTGATTTTGAATAATCTAAATGCCGCCAGTTTGGCGCAAGATGACTTATGATGCTTGCCAACCAACTCTGTCAAAACCTTGGTAGGTGCTGTGTACACATGCTCAGCCTCATCCAAATCAACGGTGCAAAAAGAAAAGTGCAGGGCTCGCAGCGTTCCTAAAATTTTTGCTCTTTGCTACCACTAAATTAAAATGATAATCTTTGTTGTATGAATCTATTATAGATGTTAAAGGAATTTACCACGAAGAATTCTTATTTAAAATACTGGTAGCAAAGTGCGAAAATTTTAGGAACGGTGCGAGCCCTGAAAGTGCTATCACATGAAAAAATACACATTTAAAAAATAAATTATTCGATTTATTGATTTTTCTTTATATATTTACATGAGTTGTAATATTTTGTAATTTCATGTGTTTTTACAGTTCCACTACAAATTTTATTTTTATTTATTTATTTTATTATTTTGTGTTTATTTACATTTGGTTAAATTAACTTAACCTTAACTCCATGTGATAAATTTTTCTTTTACTATAAGGACTTTTAAGGCATGTATGTAAACCAATCTTTGCTTTTAAGTCTAAAACAAGGACGTACAATGATGGAGTGACGCTTTAAATTCGGTGGCAAACTGTCCATCAATTTTAGAATAGATGGCCACATGGAATCGAGGAGAGATGGCCACCTATAATCAACATTTCAAACTTATGCGGAGGGAGGATTTTAACTAAATATAATTAATTGATATAAATATTTAATTTTAACTAATAGAAATATTTCACTAGCAATAATATAATATAGGGCCTAACGATGTATTTTTGTTTCAGAAAATATTGAAAAACTTTGGAAAAGTTCATTCTAGAAACAGATAAAGTTGATAAATAAACTTAAAACCGTGAAAAATCTAAAATAAACCCGAGAAAAAACAAAAACATGACACTTTCAGTTGCGAAGAAAATGAAATACATTTGAAATGATTAGATTCTACAGCTTCCGAGGGATTAGAATTGGAATCACTGTGTTGGTTGTGGGGAAGAATATAATGCCACTAATCAAAAAGAATTTTTGGGTACAATGCACAAGATGCCAGAAGTGGTTCCATGAAACGTGTACAAACTATCAAGATCTTTGTCGAAAATTATAAGGATTGAAATTATACTTCAAATTTTGTTTATTCAAATTTTATTCAATGATTTTCCGTGATTTAATTGCATCTTTATTAATTTCTAATTGTTTTTCATGATTAACTACATGAAATGTATTATTTTTTGTTATTTTAACTTTAACTTAGCTATTTTCATTTTTTCTTTCTTGTATTGGGTGACCGTCTCTCCTCGGCTTGCAGGAGAGATGGCCATCTGCCAGTTTAATTTCAATTTTATTTCCCACTTTTTTCTCTAACTATTTAATTATTTTTTGTCAAAAATATGATGAGTATATGTATAAGAATTTCAAATATTCATAAATATTTCTTCTATTTGCATTCTAAGAATTTTTGTGTCAATCTTTAAAAATAATGGCCATCTATCCTAGAGTTAGCCTATAACTATTTATTTTATTACAACTACACACGTTTTAACTTAACACTAGAAATACTGTGTTTCTTGTATACCTAGAACAACCAAGGTGAACCATAGCTGATCCATGGCCTTCAGTTATGTTATTCTTGATTTGTATGGGAAATACAACCAAGCATTAGGGTTTGATGATTAATACTATGATTTTTAATGAAGAATGAATACAATTTAGCTACTAGAGTATTACATAATATGAAATTTGGTGAATAGATACATCGAAGAAAATTTTAATTTGTATTTTCAGAATAGATACTTTGAGATTTTGACGGCTCTTTTAAATAATACCTATATTTTGATTATCAATTTAAATTCTGTAATAATGCTCCTACAGATAAATAAGGTATCAAAGCGCAATAAATTTAAATCTATACAGCTCCGGGATTTTTTTTTTACTTGTATTGTACAATTTTGTCATCTAATCAATTCACACAAAATGCTATTGTCTTTTTTTTTTTTTTTTTTTTTTTTTTGCTGTGCATAACCCAAACACAAATTATAAACAGTTTCTATGCACATTATTATTTTATTGTCTTAACATCGCTTTATCTGGCTACGTTTCCATTTGTTTGAATCTTTTTGGGTGGTCCGCGGACGGAAAACTTCAGGTCCTTTCTCAATATATTTCTCTCTGACCTCCTCTGCTTATTTTTTTTAATATGGACTCTTCTCCTGTTAGAACTTCTTGAATCTTTAATAATTTCCCATGTATTTATCACCGCTAGATCTTGAACCATATCTTCCACATAGTATCTTGCACCAGATCTTCCATATAGTTCAGTCTTTCGTTTCTTCCAAATTACTTCGAAAGCGTAATTTATTTCGTATCTTTCTCTCCTTTTTTTAATTCTCTCCTTTTTTATTTCACTCCTTTATTTTCCATTTTCTTCAAAACACTTACGATTTATTGGTGCTTCATGACTACCTCTGCATGATTTACTTGGCTATTTTCATTCAGCTCCACGCTACAATGACTGGATTCGGACGACGAGATTTTATGGGCATTTTCATCAAAATTTTTTGTTCTTGATGTCAAAATTGTTACCATTATCTGATGTAATTTCATCGCTAGTATCATTTTCTGAACGTTCACTTCAGAATTCTAAAATTCTCTCATTCGAAAGATCTCCATTGCGACGGCATCAATATAATGTTCGAAATTGTAATAGCACTAAAATACTATTTTTTTTCGCCTCGTGCAGTTTACAACAGCAATTTTTTTAAATTTAATTTCCATGTAACAACGTTCTACAACATTCCAACAACAGCCTAAAATCAAATAAAAGCTCACACATTCGCATTGCAGTTGCATGACTGATGTGTGATTACCCCCTCCCCCCATCCCCTTTCCCTCTTTTGTGAAAAGCAAGTGTGGTACATCTTCTTACAATATTCTACTGTTTTTGAAAAATATAGTGTTGAAAGCCCTGTTGAAATAAAAGAAAATAGTCATTATTTTGTTCAGGTCAGCGATAATCCAGCACGGTAATTCTAGGTATACAGAGCTGTAGGTAAAAAAGTTTTCTTCAGAATTCAACTAAATACTTGTTCAGGCATTTTATTGAGTATTTAGGAAAAGCCAAAAAGCTTCGAAGTTTTATTTTGAAAAACAACAGAGTTACGAGCGAAAAATGACATCTTGGGTCACAGATGACCCGCTTCGGCAATTCTAGTGTTAATTTGGTTCGTGTATGTAAAGAATGAATTTTGTATTCGATCTTACACCGTCTTCCTGATAGGTCCAAATTACAAAATTATATACACAGGTATGTTTACTATGGCAATACAGCTTTTTAAATTTTTATAAGATAAATACAAATAAATAAAATAGTTTTGCAGCATTTTCCATTAGTCGCGCACAAGTGATCTTTCACCTAATTTTCGTTAGAGATACAACAGTGTTAAAAAAAAGTGGGTTTAACTCTGCACCAAGCTACGCTAGGTAAAATAGGCCAACTAATCGTAAAACTGCAACTGTGAAATATTTTTAAACAGAAAAATCAGAAAATAAATATAAATAAAAGTAGTGTAATACATATTTTTTTAAATACTCTTCTATGAATAAACATTTTTATATTATAATTAAATTATGATTATACAACAATGAAAAAAAATTACTTATTAGGAGTAGATAATTTAAATGATGCATTATTAATTTCCTTTTGGAATATCAGTAAAAAGAAATAGAGTAAAAGTTATATATTTTTTTATTAATTAGCTACTTTGCGGTTTCTGCAATGATTGCTTATAAAAGCGTGTTCTTTTTTACAGTATTTTTACTTTTATAATTATTTATTTTATTTTTTATTTATTGTGATTTTTTTCCTTTGTAGTTGAATTATTCCAATGCCTGTCAATAATTTAAAAACACTAACCGAACTTCCTTCTTTCACATTTCCTTTCTCAAAAACATTGGTAATTTAAAATAATGGAATGGTATTACTTTATTGACATCATGCAGGAAAGTAACATTTTCTACTAGTTCTTTTTCCAAGTTATCGATTGCGTCGCGTGTCAAGTACACAGTTGGATATCTTATGAAAGTGATTTTCACTGCCAGAAACACGATGATGTAACCGGGAAAAGGGTAAAAGAGGAAGTGTGTAATTTACAGTACCATTTCTAGGCTGTTAAATCTTCAAATTTATTGAATATGTGCAGATATACATCGTAAAAAAGAAACCAGGCAATAATTCGTACAATTGTTTTCGTGTTTTGTAAATATTTCGCTGCAATTTATAAAAAAAAAACCCTTAAAATAAAAGAAATAAAAGTAATTTTAAATAACTATTTAATTAAGGATTAAATATTGAGAGTTTAAAAAACAATCTGTTTAAAATGACTAAGAACTAAAGAAAAACTAAATTTAAAATTGTATTTATATTTAGAATTCTTTGTGTTTGGTAACTATACCTTCAAATAATTTTTAACCCTTGCATTACCAGAGGCGTCCAGTAGAGCCGGCAGCTACATTCAAAATGGTATTTCTCATGAAAAAAAGCCCTATAAATTCTGTAGTAATATCAGCATATTCAGATTTACAAGTTGAATTTGTATTAGCACTTTCTATAAAGGTTGTAACAATCCTATAGTTGTATATATATATATATTAGAATTAGCCTAAAGTTGGTAATTGCAATGTATTCGTTTATTGACATAATGCAGGGAAGGAACCTGACGAGTTTCCAAATTATGGTTTTCATCGCTTTTCAATTATACAGTTTTATATCTTAACCCCTTAAGGATCGCTTAATATTTGGAAAAACCATCAAAAAAGTTCCTATTTGTTTTATTACAGAAATTGAATAATTATATGGTTTCTAAATAAAACTTGCAATTAGTTTTTTTTTTTTTTTTTTTTTTTTTTTTTTTTTTTTTTTTTTTTTTTTGAGTGAAAAAAAAACTTTATAGAATAAATTCACATTTGTAGAAAAGCCATCGTTCGAGAATTCTGTGTCTTAATGTTTGTTTTACACCTTACAAATTAATGCGAATAAGACCTGCATTTTTCACATGTCAGATCTTTATTTATCATCATCACACATTTTTTTACAAATAATATTTGAAATAATATATATACATTAAATTTCGATTATTAATAATTTTTTTGAGTGTGATATATTTCGAAACACGTATTGCAAAGTCCAACATCAAAATCAGTGCCAAAAACGAAACCCAAATGTGAATATTCAAAGACTTCACACGGATATGCCAGTTAAATTTTTCTGGTTTAGGAAGTTTTTTCCAACAATTAAATCTCCAGCCCGGAAATACGACGGACACGAGAAATAACGAACGACACCTCAGCCCGTAATATTGACGGGAGCGATAATGAAAGGGTTAGAAGGAAAATTTCGATGCAAGAAGTATGATGACGCACTCTTAAAGAATATGCTATTTAGTTTACCATTTCTGGCTATAAAGTATGAAACATAATTTTTATTACGGAATACATATGCATATACAGCGTGACCAGAAATAAACGCCTCAGTTTGAAAATTCAATTATTCATTAGCTATAATAAATTTGAAGATGAAAATAGTAACATTTTTATTGTTCTTAAATTTTATGCACTTAAATTTTTAAAGCAGTTCATAATTTCTTCAATAGATGGCTCTGCACAGTCTCAAACTACAATAATGCTCAAACTAGCATATAAAACTGCATCAAAACATTACAAGTTGAATTATTTGATCTGTTTAAAATTTGAAACACAAAAAGACTTATGACGTATTGGGTGGAAGTCCCATACATCTGATTTTAAATTAGCCGGGTCAAACAGGATGAGTACATACGTTTTGAGCAAGAACCCATTTTATTGGGTTCCAATCCCAACAAATTAACTGCAAACAGATTTCAAAGATTAAGATGTAATTTTTATTGAACTTCGTGAACAAAATAAATTGATGGGGTGGTCCATTAGACAAGCATGTGTCTTTACAGACTCAGAGTATCAGGCCGAATGATACACTTACATATCAATCGCATTCCAACAACCACTGGAATACCAAGCCAATATGAGAGTTTAAACAAACGCCAAAATTATCCGTTGCATAGAAAAGCAATGGGAGCGAATTTAAATTATTGGCGAATAAATTGATAAAGACAAAATCGCGAAAATAACACAAATCAACCCTATAGAATTATCTGCAATACGTTAGAACTTTTTATATTACAGATGACATATGATTTATGATTAAATTTATTGCATGAGTTATAATGCAAAAAATGGATAAAATCCCCCTTGTTAATAAAAATGATCGCTTTCTTTTATAAACAAAGTAAGGAAATTACCCACATAAATAGTGAAAATAAAATAGCTTAGTATTAACTTAATATCGAAATGACATGAATGCAATTATCGTAAATCTTTACATATAATTTAAGTTGTTGAAATAATGATGTATTAGGTGGAATTCCCAAACATCTGATTTTAAATTAGCCGCGTCATACAGGATGAGTACATACGTTTTGCACAAGAACCCGATTTATTGGGTTCCAATCCCAACAAATTAACTGCAAACAGATTTTAAATGTTAAGATGTAATTTTTATTGAACTTCGTGAACAAAATAAATTGATGGGGTGGTCCATTAGACAAGCATGTGTCCTTACAGACACAGAGTATCAGGCCGAATGATACACTTATATATCAATCGCATGCCAACATCCACTGGAATACCAAGCCAATCTGAGAGTTTAAACAAACGCCAAAATTATCCGTTGCATAGAAAAGCAATGGGAGCGAATTTAAATTATTGGCGAATAAATTGATAAAGACAAAATCGCGAAAATAACGCAGACCAACCCTAGAGAAATATCTACAATACGTTAGAACTATTTATATTATGATACAGATGACATATTATTTATGATTAAATTTATTGCATGAGTTATAATGCAAAAAAGGGATAAAATCCCCCTTGTTAATAAAAGAGTCATTCCATGTCAATTCAACCAGACCTTGTAACTCGACCTAAAGGGATTTGGATGAAACTTGGTGTATATACTAATTCTATCAGGATATGAATACATCAGAAATTTTTCCATCCTAGACCTCATAGTTTGTGAGATATGGTGGGTCCAATTTTTGGATTTTTCTCAAATCGCACATTTCTGAGTCTGTATTTTTAGACTGCAGTTCCATTTTCAAAAAATTGTTTCTCTGGATCTAAAATGCGAATCATCTTAAAAATATCACCGTAAGTACATCAAAAGATGCAGATTTTAATAAAAAAAAATATTTTAAAAATTAATTTTAAATATTTAGGGCCAAAAAATTAAACCAAAGTTGAAAGTTGTGGTTATTTTTCCAAATTTTTGTCACTTTACGAAAAAGGCTCTACACAAAAAGGCAAATAAAATTTCCAATTTCTTTTTCTTTTAAATAAAAGATTACACTTTGGGCTTTCTATTTATGAAATAAAAATGATGTCTTTCTCATGGCTTATGCAAAAGTTTTGACTTATTTTGGGATGCTGTATCTATCAAGGGATACATATCTTTAACTTTGCTTATGGTACCTAAATAATTCCTGCGCATTTTAAATTTAAATTTATTAATCATTTTCATTTATTTTCTAAAATGAACTCTTAAAATCTGACTGATTTATTTATTTTTATAAGAGTAGAAAATTTGTATAGTATTGGTACATATCACACATTATCTGAAATTGTGTTGTTCTCAATCTTATCGCATTATGTTTGTCGCATAAATGTACATCTATCATTGGATTCAGTGGTATAGTATTTCTATAAATTCTTTCACAAAGGTAGCATGTAAAGAATATGTACAATATTTAATGGAGGGGGGGTGGATATTGAAATCACAGATTTTTTTTCTCATTTTACTCAGAAAAAACAAAGCAAAATCTTTACATTGTAAATAAAAAAAAAGAAGCACTTATATTAAATAAATTCAACAAGTCATAGGAACTACTGTAATTATTTAGGTACCACAGTTTAAATTAGACATATTAGAGTTTTTTTTTTTTTTTTTTTTTTTTTTTTTTTTTTTTTTTTCTCCTTGAATGGTGCAATTTCCCAAAACAGGGCAAAATTTTTACATAAGCTAGAGGAAAGACTTCATTTTTATTAGAATTGATATAATCATTAAATCAATCTAATACATTAAATAAAATTGCTTATAAATATTTTAAAGATTTAGATTGTTGTAATTTTTATATGTAGTAAATAAAGAATTTGTTAAATTATATGCAAATTTTTAAAGCTAAAAAATCAGAATAAACAGTATATTTAAAGGATTGAAATTCAAAAATATCACTGAGCTAAATATAAATATAGAAATAAATAACGTATTTTTGCAGTATCACTTAGACTTATTTTGCAAAATTCTTTCTTTGTGAAATTTAAAATTTATATTTATTATGAATAAGCAACATTGAGTACCTTCTAATATATATTTCAATTTTCCTATCTTACTGCAACTCCAAACATAATAACATAACAAAATATCGGAATAACAGAAGATCTTTGTGATTTAGTATCTAAAGCACTAAATCGGTGGCTATCTCCCCTCCTTCCTCCCACCCCCCAGAAAAAAATTTAAATATTTTAAGGGGGAATTCGCTTCATTTTGGTAAGAGTTTTTGAAAATTTGCAATTTTTATATTGCCAGAACACCCATCACAAAAGTCAGAGACTTTCTTTACATCAGGAAATATCTCTTTTACAAATGATATCACTTCCTTCTGTGCTAAACACACAAGAGTGACATCATGTTGCATATCATAAGATAAAATGTGTATATTGCTTGCTGATAATCTAATACTGAGAGATTGAGAGTACATAACAGTTGGATCAAGAGTGCAGCTACTTTGATCCAATGGTTACTTTAAGCCTCACCTTGAATAAGAAAAGTAAAATTTTTGCTCAAATCCTACAAAACGATAGCTTTTTGAGGGCCAAAGTTTGCTTTAGTTTCTTTTAGGAAATTAGATTTAGCTTTCGTTATAAAAGAGTGGAATAACATTTTCAAAATATTTTACTTAGATTGTTACAAATTCATTTAAAGAAACAGTGCTTCTGATTGAATACCTAGAGTTATAATCCTCGAGTTTTTTAGAAATTCCTGTTCAAAAATAGAATATAATTCATGTAGATACACATAATATCAATCGCTCTTGTGCATAATACATTCTTAGCAATGCTAACAACATTTTTTCCAGTCATGATTCTTCAATATTCATTAAAATTATAAAACTTTTCAATTACTTTAATTGTTTCTGGACCTGTGGCTGTGGCTTTACCTTTTCTTATTTCTAGCATAGACAAGATTCTCTTTTCTCTTAAAAGTTGTCGTGAAGGTCTTGCAACATAATTAGTTACTTCAAATTCATCTATTATTTTCTTTTGCAGTACAAGGAAAAATAGATCACCCTTCTATTATGAGAAACAGCAGACTAATAATAATTTGATTAACAGATTCGAAAACACCTGCCTTTACTAAAAAATTTTACCCTGCCTTTGTCAGAATTTGTTCATACAAGGCAGGTGTAGAAATATGTTTCATCTTGCAGAAATGAACTAGGCTTTGTTAAATATAAGGTATTTTAAACTATAAAAAACACATTTAAAATGATTACAATTATCCAAGATAATGAGATAGAAAATTAAAAAAATATATATTAAATATAAATAAAGTATTTTAGTTCAAACAGACATACACACACAGAAAAAAAAAAAAACATATTGAAAATGTGATGGGTAAAAAGTCATTATTGCATTTTCTTATTCTATGCCAACAAAAGACTTATTGTTTACAGTTATATTGTAAAAACAAAATTAAGGGATTGTTGAAATTTAAAAAAAAATGCTTATAATGAAAGAAAATATATGAATGAATAAATAAAGGAAACATAAGGATTATGCACAAAATTTAGTGGAGGGAGGATAGACTGCAGTCATAGACTTTTTTTCCCTTTTACTCAGAAGAAAAAAAAACAAAGCAAAAACTTTACTTTGCAAAAGAAAGGAAGAAAGAAACATTCAATAATATATTCAACAAGTCATAGGAACAACAGTTGTATTTAGGTACCACAGCTAAATTAGGCAGAGATTTTTTTTTTTCCTCTATTGGTGCAGTTTCCCATAACAGGGCAAAATTTTGCATAAGTCATTAGAAATACATCATTTTTATTTCATAAATAGAAAGCCCAAAGTGTAATCTTTTATTTAAAAGAAAAAGAAATTGGAAATGCCTTTTTGTGTAGAGCCTTTTTCGTAAAGTGACAAAAATTTGGAAAAATAACCACAACTTTCAACTTTGGTTTAATTTTTTGGCCCTAAATATTTAAAATTAATTTTTTATTAAAATCTGCATCTTTTGATGTACTTACGGTGATATTTTTAAGATGATTCGCATTTTAGATCCAGCGAAACAATTTTTTAAAAATGGAACTGCAGTCTAAAAATACAGATTCAGAAATGTGCGAATTGAAAAAAATCCAAAAATTGGACCCCCCATATCTCACAAACTATGAGGTCTAGGAAGGAAAATTTTCTGATGTATTCATATCATGATATAATTAGTACATACACAGAGTTTCATCCAAATCCCTGTCGGTCGGGTTACAAACCATAAAAAAATTGGTTGAATTGACATGGAATGACCCAAAAATAATCGTTTTTTTTTATAAACAAAGTAAGGAAATTACCTACATAAATAGTGAAAATAAAATAGCTTAGTATTAACTTAATATCGAAATGACGAGAATGCAATTATCGTAAATCTTTACATATAATTTAAGTTGTTGAAATACAGATGTAGATTAGCGAAAATACAAATGATAAAATAATGTTTATTATATAATACTTTACTTCCGCATGAAAGAAAAGAGAAAAGAAACACGAAAATGTATTTCGCCATGAGATTACTTTTTAATAATTGAATAAAAGGAAAGAAAGAGTAAACATTAATTTAAAAATAGAATAAGGACAATATATGATTCATCATCATAAGACTTAAATTAAAGACTTAAAACACTTAAAAGACTTAAATTTATTAAGTTTATTTGAGCACTCTGGATGTTTAACACGGTAAAGCGGCATCTATTGACGGAAATTTGAATTATGATTAGAATTACAATATATGAAATTTAAGAAGCACCAGATGTAAATGTTACACATTTCAATTTCGTATTTATTATAGTTAAGGAATTATTGAATTTTCCTTTGAAAGGTTTATTTCTGGTCATGTTGCAACTACGTTTTTTGCTAATTTTAACACTATTTTTACCGGTGTCAAATGGTACCTTTTAAAAAATTTCGAATAATGATTTTCATTTGTAGTTTTTAGATTGAAACAATTACAACCCATTTTTAAAAACTCGTGCGGCAGAAAAAAAAATTTCTCGTACGTTAACCATTTGTTTTTGTGTAACACATTTGTATGTACTATACAGGGTGCCCATAATATACAGGGATCCCATATACACAGGGTGTTTTACTTTAAAGGTGTCTAAAGGCTAAATTATTGTTTATAAAGCTGTGAAATTTAGTGAAAGACATAATAATAAGGAATGGGAATTTGTTTAAGCGAAAAAACAAGTTCTTGCCACCAGAGGTTGTTTTATAATGCATTACACATTTAGCATAAATTTACGATTGCTTAGAAATTTTAACTATTAACTTTAACTGATATTAAATATATCATTTCACGACATGTTCTTAACATTTCCCAGAACACACTGCGACTGCTGCAGGGTTGCAAGTTTTGCCTCCAATTTTAATCTGAAATTTCAAACTGACACCGGGAATTTAAAAGAAGGGTTTTTGCTTTAAATAATCGTTAAATGTATCTTATTAAATATAGGAAAAACACTATTCTTCATGTGGAACATGTTTTGTTGTAATAAAATTTCCAAACATTCTTAAATGTATGCTAAATGTGTAATTCATTAAAAAACGCTCTCTGGCGGCGAAATTTTGAACTTTCTTCTCGCTCAAACAAATTCACATACCTTTATTATGTCCTCCAAAAATTTTCACAACATTCTGAACAATAGTTTCGTCTGTAGACTACTTTAAAATTGAGTCATTTAATTATGGACATGCTGTACTTCAGAGAAATACTGCCAATTCATGTCCGTGAAAATTTGTAATTATTTGATTAAGCATGATTAGCACTTTTTAGGTGCGTTCGTAATTATTGCCGAAACGTCAGTGAAGGCTTACTGTGGAGACACGAAAAGTTTTGATTTCCGTTTGTCTGTCTGTCTGTCTGTCTGTCTGTTCCGCGATAACTGCCGCAAAAAGCACCCGATCTGCTTGAAATTAATTGGGCATATTCGTGAGATACCCGGATGTAGCTGTATAGTTTTTGGTTAAATTTGGTTCATTCGTTCGGAAAATATGGAAGATTTTATTTTTCTTTATAATGCTTTTCTACGGCAAGTCAGACGATTTTCAAATTTCCATTTGTTGAAAGAAAATGGCACGTTTGATTAATGGATTTAAATGTCAAATTATGGATACTAAAATTCCAAATAAGGGTTTTAAATTATTCCTATTATATTGAAGTTTTATCAATATATCTATCAGATTTTTTTATTTACGTGTATAATGTTTTGAGGACATTTATACATGTATTCCAATAATATAAAGAATTTTTAAATTAATTTTCTTGTTTTATATGATACATATTTCTTTTTTTTTTCTTTTCTTCGTTGCCTAGCGACTGTTTTTCGTAGCCTATCATTGCATCAAATATGAATGAAGTTAGTAAATTACGTTAATTTTGTTGCAGGTACTATTAAAAGGCTATCACAAAAAATATTTTATCGCGCCAAATCGATGCAATTTATGCAATTAACAGTGGGCACGATAATGAATTATTTTCCAGTAGATTTATAGATCTCCAGATATGCATATTTTGGGGGGCTTTTAATATGTTATTGCTATCGCATGGATTAGGATGTTTAAACTAATGTTTAACCATGCTATAAGTGAAAAAAAAAGTACAGTTAAAGGCATGTAAATCCTTTTTAACACTTTCCAACATGGATGAAAAGTATTTATGACTTCAGTTTTTCTATCTGTCGATTGCCGTGTTTCTCTACGTGCTCTAACTCGCGTAAATATAGTCGGGATTACATGTAATTGATATACGTTATTGAGGTTTGCCAAAGTATGTTTGGTATTAAAAATGAAGAGTGTAGCATTCATAGCTTAATTACAGGGGCACTCAAAACTATTCCGTTACATTATAGTCTTTGGGAAAAATCGTCTGCGGTGTATTTTAATAATGTTACACAATTTTAAACGTACTGAAATTTATATACCTTATTAAGGTGCACTAGAACCTGGTTACTATAAAATATGTTATGTGTAGCACTTACAGCATGCGTACAGGGAACTCAAAAGTATTCATAATATTACAATCTTTGAAGAAAATCCTTTTGTGGCGTTTTTTAATGATGTTACTCTGTTACAAAATAATAAAATTGATATGTATTTTTGAAACATTTTTGTAGTATATGGGGTGCAAACCATATGTTTTTTTCAGGGTCACACAAAAGTGGTCGATTAAAATGTGGTCTAGGGGGGAAAAAAACTAACTCCTCACAGCTTATTTTAACACATTAGCGACGGGAAACGAGAATTCTCGTTTTTATTCAGAATACATCATTGGCTAAGGGAGTGACTTCTACCTTACAGAAAAGACATTTATATTGTGTTGTCCATATTTTTTATAGATTGTAAGACATTATATATTACATCCGTACATTGAAAGATATTTACTGTTGCATAAACATGAAAAACATATCTCAGAAACCTAATTCCGAGACACTTTCAGAAGAGGGAGGAGCTTCTACTGTTTTTAAACCCAGATTTAATTAAATTGCCTGTCGTCAGTGTGTTAATTGTGTTGCACTAATTCAAACATTATGAAATTAAATTACATTACTGTGGTTGACTACAAGAAGCTTGAATATGATTTGTATCGTATTTATCGTTCATTTATAGGGTTACATAAAAAATTTCGGATACAGTTCTGGTCTATTAGGGATGATTGCTGAAGAGCATTTTCGATTATGGTGTGCGTTTTAACGTTAAGTAAATTTGTGCTTAATAAGTAGTGCTTAAATATTGTATAGACCATGTACAGGGATACACAAATGAATTCGTAAGTATAAATGAAAATGAGCGCGAATTGCTTCAGTGTGTTTTTTTTTTTTTTTATTTGAGTTATGTATTTCCCAGCCCAATTACATTTAGTATACTAACAAATGTTTGCAGAAATTAAATAGAACCATATACAGGACTCCGCAGAAACTGGATATATGGTGCACACTATGCATACTAATCCCCGGAAATGTGATATGAGCAGTTTTAAGAGGGTTTTTTGTCTGCATTAAATTTAAATGTTATAGACGACGCGTAAAAATTTTCACGTAATATACAGGGCTGTAGAAAAGAATGCATGTACGTTTCCGTCTATTGGTAGAATTTACTAAAGGACATTAACACAATTAATTGATATTTACAAATGTAAATTAAATTACACTACGAAGAAATCTACTTTATTATCTAAAAATTACCAGAATAAGTAGCTCATGAGATTTTCAGAATACCATTACATAACAAGGGGTTTAATTTAACGCTTCTAATGTCAGAAACCTTCGAAATATTTTTTCGTTTTATAAATGTTTATGTAATTTCAAAACTTTAAATTTCGTTTTTTGTAGCAAGATTAATATTACTCAAAGGGTGCTAAACACAATGAATTGTAGAGCTGGCGTTGAGGCTCCTGATCTGCAGATTTACTAGTATAAATACGTAGCACCTATAGTCGTCGTTCAGTCCGTCTGTCCGTCTGTCCGTCCGCATATAACAGAGCAAAAACTACCCAACCGAATGATCTGAAATTTTAAATATATGATTGTTGCAGAATTTTGTCGAGCCATTTCAAATTTTATGAAAATCGGATGTATAGTTTAATTACAGGGACAGTCAAAAGTTTTTCTTTACATTACGGCCAATGGGGAAAATTATTGCAAGTTCATTTTAATGATGTTACAGCCTTCCGAATGGTCTGGAATTTTAAATATATCATTGTTGCAGAATTTTGTCGAGCTATTTAAAATTTTATGAAAATCGGATGTATAGTTTAATTACAGGGACAATCAAAAGTTTTTCTTTACATTACGGGCAGTAGGAAAAATTATTGCAAGTGCATTTTAATGATGTTACAGCCTTCCGAATGATCTGAAATTTTAAATATATGATTGTAGCAGAATTTTGTCAAGCCATTTCAAATTTTATGAAAATCGGATGTATAGTTTAATTACAGGGACAGTCAAAAGTTTTTCTTTACATTACGGCCAATGGGGAAAATTATTGCAAGTTCATTTTAATGATGTTACAGCCTTCCGAATGGTCTGGAATTTTAAATATATCATTGTTGCAGAATTTTGTCGAGCTATTTAAAATTTTGTGAAAATCGGATGTATAGTTTAATTACAGGGACAATCAAAAGTTTTTCTTTACATTACGGGCAGTAGGAAAAATTATTGCAAGTGCATTTTAATGATGTTACAGCCTTCCGAATGATCTGAAATTTTAAATATATGATTGTTGCAGAATTTTGTCGAGCCATTTCAAATTTTATGAAAATCGGATGTATAGTTTAATTACAGGGACAGTCAAAAGTTTTTCTTTACATTACGGCCAATGGGGAAAATTATTGCAAGTTCATTTTAATGATGTTGCAGCCTTCCGAATGGTCTGGAATTTTAAATATGTCATTGTTGCAGAATTTTGTCGAGCTATTTAAAATTTTGTGAAAATCGGATGTATAGTTTAATTACAGGGACAATCAAAATTTTTCTTTACATTACGGGCAGTAGGAAAAATTATTGCAAGTTCATTTTAATGATGTTACAGCCTTCCGAATGGTCTGGAATTTTAAATATATCATTGTTGCAGAATTTTGTCGAGCTATTTAAAATTTTATGAAAATCGGATGTATAGTTTAATTACAGGGACAATCAAAAGTTTTTCTTTACATTAGGGGCAGTAGGAAAAATGCTTGCAAGTGCATTTTAATGATGTTACAGCCTTCCGAGAGGTCTGAAATTTTAAATATATGATTGTTGCAAAAGTTTGTCGAGCCATTTCAAATTTTATGAAAATCGGATGTATAGCTTAATTACAGGGATAGTCAAAATTTTTCCGTTTCATTACAGGGAATGGGAAAAAATTATTACAGTGTATTTTAATGATGTTACAGACACTTACGAAGTGCAAAAAACTATACATTCAGTACAATATGGGGTGCAAAAAATAATTATAAAACTAGCTATAGTACGAACGCACCACATTTGCCACGTTTGACGAGCAATTTGCAACTTGTTTAAGTTTTATAGTTAATATATTCATGTCAATAAAACGAAATAATCCATATAACTATCTTGTGTCCTAATAACTTCGTAATATTTAGAACATGTATATTGTATATACGTATATATAAATGTATTCTTTCAGCACAAATAAAGAGCATTTTAAAATTTTCTACAGCACTATAGCACTCCATGTTATTACGTAATTAAACAAATTTTCTGTAACGTAACACACTGCTGTTACACACCTTAATGTAACCTTAACACAATTTGACAGGCCTGCATTACCTTAATGCATACCTGATCTTTACTGAAACGACGCTTTTGCATTACAGAAAATGTTTCCATTTATGAATTTCGGTGTTTTATAACTAGGGAAAATTTAATCATAAGAAAATGGATGTCTACGGTTTACATGTTTGTATTAAGAGTACTTTAACCTCTTTAGGGACGATTTTTTTTATGTTAAAACAAAAATGAACTTTTGTTACGATTTATTTATTTTATATTAATAGGAATTTAATAAGCAAAAAAAAAAATATGTGGAAAAGACAAAAAACAAATAAATTATATAACGTCCGTATTTGCGTGCGCTGAGTGTTAGTGGTAAATCATGAGTGACACAATTCCTTATAAAAAATAAATAAATAAAAAAAAATAACAGTAAATTTATTTCGTACATTTCTACAAATTATTAAACGTAATACATTTAATACATCTGATATTATTTTTATCAAGTACAAGGATTTGTTCAAAAAATCCAACAACACTGTTTCCCGAAAAGTTACGTCAAACTGTTTATATATATCTAACTCTACATTTGAAATAACATTATGACTGCAGCCAAAGCATAAAATTTTTACTTCTCTTGTTGAGAGATTCTGTAGCGAATACGTTATTATCAAGTTTTTGTTCTTTTCATTATTGACAGTAATTATAATTCTAATAAAAAAAATAAAAGGGCCCAGTTAAACTGGTGGCACTGAGCTCACAGGCTATTCATATTAATTGTATATTATATTCTTACTTCAAGGAATAATGCCTTTTGAAAAATAAATTAAGGGGGGTGGATTAGCCCCTCCCCATCGTTTCCCCAATTTATTCTTAACCAATTAGCCTCCAAATTTCATAAGGGAAGCGCCTTAACGAAATAAACCGATATACGAAATTTGAAGAAAATCGGATAAAAAAAAACCCTTTATCTAAATTAAAGGGGTATTAGCACCCCATTCCCCCTTTATATTTAACCAATAAAATTTCAAATCTAATCAGGGAAGCGCCTTATAAGAATAAACCGGTATACAAAATTTGAAGCAAATCGCAGAGGAAAACACATTTAACTAAAGTAAGGGGGGTATTAACCCCCCGTTCCTCCTTTAGACTTAAACAATGAACCTCCAAATCTAATCAGGGAAGCGCCTTATCAGAAATAACCGGTATAGCAAATTTGAAGAAAATCTGATAATTCTGCATGAAAAACCCATTTATCTAAGTTGAGGGGAGTTCAGACCCCCGTTCCCTCCTTTTAACCTTTACCAATGAACGCCCAAAACTAATCAAGGAAGCACCTTATCAGAATGAGCCTAGAAAAATAAATGGAATCAAATCGGATATTTCTGTCAAGAGTTATCGTATTAAGTACATACGTACATACATATAGAACCGACCGTCACATTAGTTCTCAGGTTTTGATAGCCTGTGAGCTAAAAACTGAACGTCCACATATGTGGCCAAGAGCGTGATAGGTTAACAAGCATAGACTAAGAGACCGGATAACTGTATAAAATTCAGATTTATAAAATACTAGAAATTAGTGTAGAACCGTTGGTCGCAATTTATGTTATGTCGCGACCAAACATAAATCAGTCAAAATGAAACCAACTAGGTTTTGACTGGCTAATTTAGTAAAATTCTCATTCTTATTCAGTATTGACGAAAACTGGTATTAAATCTTCTATAGTCGGGTTACAGTAATTTCATCTTCGTGTGTTTTATTAAAATAAGCTGGATTTTTTAAATGAAGGAATATGAAAGCTACTTCTTCCGCCTGACTCAGCCCGGAAATACTTTCTCAATTTTAATACATTATATACAGGGTTTCTCAGTAGTACTTCTCCTGAAATTCCTAAAATTCCTGAAAAATTAAAAAACGTCCTGAAATGTCCTGAAGTTCCTGAAATTTCTCAAGTTTTGTACTATATCACTAACAGTCATTATATTTCCGCGAATATATATATATATATATATGACGTAATTTCGCGAATCATTCACTTTTGAAAAAAAAATCCACAAAATCTGTAATTTGAAATTAATAGGTTCATAGGAGAACCAGAAAATAGTGCAATATTTTGTCATCTGATGATGAAAAACTCTTAAATTTCGTCAAGTGGTTGCAAAAAAAAAAAAAAAAAAAAAAAAAAAAACGATAATTTGTCAATCGGACAGAAAGGAAAATTGCGAATTTCGTTAATTGGTCGTCGAAAAAAATTGCGTTAGTCTTCAATCTATCTCTGAAGAAATGAGAAATGTAGTCAATCATTCATTGAAACTCCCAGAGATGCCTTTTTTCCATTTTTTGACGGATTTCCACTTTTTTTTTTTGCTCTTTTAAAAATCGATCAGCAGTTTCTGCAGAATCGTAAAAATAAAAAATTCGTGTTAATGCGCGCAGCAAAAAAGACAGAATTTCGTCAAACGATCCAGCAAATGTTCGTTGAAAAAAAAATCGTGAATTTCGGCAAATGATCGGCGAAAAGGAACACAAATTTCGGTAAACGATTGCGGAAAGAAGTCCTGAATTTTTGCAAACGATCACAGAAAAAATCTCGAATTTCAGCAAACTTTGTCGGAAAAAAACACGAATTTCGACAAATGATCGCGGAAAAAAGCGCAAATTTCGCAAATGATCGGAGGGAGAAAAGTGAATTTTGGCAATCGATTGCAGAAAAAATCTAGTTTCGACAAACGATTGAGGAAAACTATACAAATTCAGCAAATGATTGAGAAAAATACACAAATTCAGCAAATGATAGAAGAAAAAAATGCGAATTTCGGCAAACGATTGCGGAAAAAAAATCTAGAATTTTGGCAAACGATCACGGGGAAAAAATCTCGTATTTCTGCAAACGATCGTGGTAAAAATCCCGATTTTTGGCAAAGATTGCGAATTTCGTCAAACGATCCGGGAAAAAAATCTTCAACTTCAGAAAACGAATGCGGAAAAAAATCATGAATTTCAGCAACCTATTGAAGAAAAAAATCACGAATTTTGTCAAACGATCGCGAAAAAAATGCAAATTTCGGTCAAAATTCGCAAACTTCGATGAACGATTGTGGAAAAAAGTAGTATGCCGGGTAAATGTGTCCTGAAATTGTCCTGAAATATCGATAAAAATATATCCTGAATTATCACGTAGGACCAGTACTAGCCCTGCATATATTATCAAACCCAAAGAAACAGTAATTCTGTAATTTTTAATGGTGTATTTCATTCATGGTGGCATAAAGGATGTTCATTAATCGAAAAACAATACAATATACCTGAAAATCAGTTAATAATAATACAATTTATTCCTACGAATTAAGAACATATGGCGCCTCCTTTATAAAACATAAGACTACATTGCATTGTTGTTATGTGTGCTTCGTCAATGTCAATCAAAAATGAGTACATAACAGTTCATATTTGAACACACAAAAGGAATAAAAAATGAGTGCATGTGTTTTTCAATTTTGTTTACATTTGGACGGAGCTACTTTTGAGTATGTGAGGAATTTAAAATTAGATAATTTTTTACACCCACATTTTTCTGTGTAGAATAAATTTCATCGTTACTTTTATATTGAGTTCCAATTTATTTTGCCCTTAGGTCGTGATGTTTGATTTTCTGAATTATATAGACGAATAGACTTAATTCACCGTGGCTAAAATATCTGTCATTTTACTAAATTTACGAACCGTTCAATCTAAATTGATGTCGTCTACTTCAAACAACCTATCTACTGTCTGGCTACCATAAGAAAGACCAAGGAACTCGTCTCACTTCTATCGTGTTGCCAGTACTATTAGTCAGTCGAATTTATATTAAAATAGTCCGGCATCTTCTTTTTTTGCCAATTTCTTTCAATCTAATTTGTCAATCCGATTTGAATCCTCATAATCTTTATTGTCCTTAATCAATGGGTTGCGTATTCTTCGGTGCATTTGCAATTCGACTGAGGCAGTAAGTGCCAGTTGGAAAGGCTGTATGTAATAATTAGGATTTTTTTTAATAACATCGTGTTAAAAATTGCGAGAAAAATCAAATTTATAAGAGAAAATAGATGATTTGCATTTTATTTAATCAGAAATCTTTTTAAAATTCGCTAAATTGATTTATTTGCTTTTTTTCTCCAATTTCTCACCCAACTGTGTCCTGAAAATCTTGCAGTTAAAATTATTCTTGAATTCCGGAGATTTCGATTATTGCAGAGTGAATCTCCTCCATCAATCAAAATGTTAAATGTATATGCATAAAAATAAGGGGAAATCCTTTAAAGTCATTTTCCAATGTGAAAACCTTAATTTTTAGAACTTGTCAATACTAGGACTTCCCACAGAGGGATTAGTCTGAGCGATATTGCTGAGATCATAGATTTGATAACATGTGGAAGCAAAGAAAGTGAGATGTTATCTTTAATTGTCCATATACTGCGATAAATTGAAATGATGAAAATAAACGAATCGTAATATTACAAAATCTTATATATAAATTCGTATACACTGTTTAAAAAAATGGGAAATCAAACCATGCAAGACAGCCATACATGGATACAAAATTGAAAGTACGCAATATATTAAAAGTAAAATAGAAAATGAAACACTAAATTATCTTACATCGGAATTTTAAATGTATAAAAGGATGTCAAGAGCATAATCAAACGCTCCGCACCAATCTGAGTAACATTAAATGACAAATATATGATGTAGAAAAAGAATGGACTGTACTTTATATGGTGTGTGCTCCCCCGGAATAGTGAATATTGTACAATATCTATTTTCCACGATGGAATGAGGTTGTCGATAACAGTTAAGGAATTCTCTCCTCAAAATCTGATATAGTAAAAAAGTACCGAACACATCAACAGTGGCATGCAATGCTTCGTTAGAGTGTGTTTTAGATATGCTCGATCGGATTTAAATGATGAGTGTATGCTGGCCACTACATACGCTGTATTGTTTTGTTTTCAAACATATTCTGCACACGTTGAGCTGTATTTAGCATGTATTAAATAAAAGAAATCGGCAATCATTGCAACATAAAGTATGACACAAGATCTGAATGTATCGTCTGCATAACTTTTGAGCTGTCAAAGTGTCATTTGAAGTAATTTACAAATCCATACATATTTATTGAGCAAATCATGCAAGCTAACATACGCCAATATGAACCCGATTATGAATTTTTACCAGAATAAGTTAATATATAAAAAATCTACTAATGATAATTGAGAATATGACCTTATGATAAAATGTCTAGAAAAATGAATCAGATAAAAAATTCATATCACATTTACAACGGCACTTCCCTCTGTTAGTGGCCTTGGCGAGAGAGAAAAAAGCCTAAAGAAGGAACACTTTAACAAGTACTTTCGGGCAACCTACTCACTGTTTCATACAGGTCTTTATTCAATATTTACACGATTTATTTAATGCTAGGTGGGTATCTATCGGTTTTGTTGCATTGAAATTGCATGTTTTACGGAGGAAATGCAGCATTATGAAATATTTAAAGTTGCTATACCTAATAATTCCAAATTAATGGTAATTGAGATCGCTTTCCGTTAATTTCATTTTTTTAAATTTGAATTTTTTTAGAACCCATTCATAGAGACAATTGTATATTTTAAAACTAACCCAAAGCAAAATTTCAAGATTTTGGGCTCAGCAGTAACACAGAAATGGAAAATATTCGAAAGTTTTTTGTTTCTGTACTGTTTTATATGGCGACATTTTTAGAAATTGTTCTATTGCGAGAATTTACGTCATGATAAATACAGCCATATCAATTTTCATGTTTATATTCCTAACAATTCCATGTACTTCGTTACATAGATCATCTTTAAATCTTTGTTTAGTCTTTCGATTTTTTAGAATTCGTACTACAACGAGCATTTACATCTTATAAATTACCACCATGCCAAAGTTCTAGTTTCTAACCCGAACAGTATCCCAAAAATTTCAGTATTCCAAATAAATCATAGTTTAGAACCTTTCTAGAAATTTTTACGTTTATCCATCAAATTGAACCTTTTAGAGAACGTTCATTACGAGTATTTACATCTTAAAAGTAACTTCCGCACCAAATTTAAAGTTTTTAACCCAATCAATATCGCAGATATCGCAATTTGAGAACTTTGTTTGCTCCTGCAGCGATGTAGGTTCTTGCACTGACATAAAATAGTCTTTTTTTCGGAGCAGAGATGGCCACCAACATTTTTTTTAAGTTGGCTATGTAGTTTCAGAGATAACACCTCACAAACCTACAAGCATTAATAATATTATACACGTTATAATATTATAACACTTTATAATATTAGCATTAGATGTACAGATACAAAAGGCATTTATCTGTTACAAAATAAAGTGCCCGGCATTGCCCAGAATTTGAAGGATGTTTGTTCTGAAAAATCAATTTCAAAATTTAACATACAACACAAAACAAAAATTAAAAAAAGCAATCGAAATGTTGCATGAATGAATCATATGAAAACGCTATATAAAAATGTATAAATGTATGTAACAGACATAAAATAATACAGCTATAAATGGACTTTTTTCAATTTATAATTGAAGCAATAATGTTAAAATACGCCAATATTTCCCTAATCGGGGTTTTATCATGCTTCAATACATTTTTCACACTCATATCACATTATACTAAATCGACCACGTCTTTTATATTTCCAATATGACGTAATATTTTCCTCTTTCTCGTGGAAACCTTGAAATAGAAAAGTTATGATGTAATATTCACCTTTTTTTAAATTCGGCAAACTGTTTATTTCATTTTCAATTTTCACGTGGAAATCTTGCAGTAGAAAATTAATTGTTGTACTAATAATTTTATTGTGTATTTTAATTGTTGGAAACTGCTATAACGAAAAATGTTTAAATTTGATAAGAAATTGCTGTTAAATTTGTGATTTTTTATTAATTAAAAATTAACTATAAATTATTTCTATTCAGGGTTACTTTAGCTGCCTCGGCCATGTTTTAATACACATGTACGTATCTTTTCCAAATTGTGGATTTTTATAGAATTACAAACAGACAGATAGACAAGTTTACATTTTTATATATCTCTCTATTCTAAAAAAAAAAAAAAAAAAAAAAAAAAAAAGCGCTGTCACCGCCGCCGCCGATTTTGAATTTTTTGTGATCGGAGGTCTTTCTTCGTTAATATTAAGAAAACTATTGCATACAAAAATATGAAAATCGGTTGTATTATAAAGAAATGTTTGATCAACACGCTGATGCATACAGTTTTCAAATAGAAGAATTATTTTAAGAGATATTTAATGCTAAAGTTGGACAAAATCGTTCCATTAAAAAAGTTTTATAGAAGCAAAAACTATACATGGGAATTTAATCATTTTTAGATCATTTTACTCAATAGAAGATCCCAGTGTGCAGATTCCATTAATTTTTTTAATTTGACTCATTTTTGAGGTTTTATTTCTATTTTATATTCAAATATTCAGCATTTCGACAGATATTTTTTACATATTTTAGAAAATGGTATTAAATTAAACTGTTCCCACCTGTATAAACAGCGCAAACAATAATGTTTGCTTCAGATAAAAAAAATATTTACACGTTACTATTATAAACAGAAAAAACCTTCAAATTAGAATTGAATAATTAGGTATAAAAAGCAGGCACTTATTGGAAATTACGCCATAAAAACTATATTTACATGTGATTTTTAAAAGAGAAAGGATATTGTAAAATAAATTCATTAACATGCGTTAGAAGTCTTAAATAGAAGAAATTACGTCATATTACACTTATTATGCAAAATGAACAAAAAATAATATTGCAAAACAGTTTAAATTTAAAAATTGCGCGAGACAAAATATTAGACTTTTTCAAAATTTTATTATTTGTCGTTTGACGTGAGGTGTTCAGCTATAAGTATGCAAAATTTCATGTCTCCAACTTAATTAGGGGCTGAGTTAGAAAAATTACTTAAAATACACAAGTTAGAGCCCAGAGGGTTAAATATTAGACTTTTTCAAAATTTTATTATTTGTCGTTTGATGTGAGGTGTTCAGCTATAAGTATGCAAAATTTCATGTTTCCAACTTAATTAGGGGCTGAGTTAGAAAAATTGTTTAAAATACACAAGTTAGAGCAAAGAGGGTTATGTATTGGACTTTTTCAAAATTTTATTATTTGTCGTTTGATGTGAGGTGTTCAGCTATAAGTATGCAAAATTTCATGTCTCCAACTTAATTAGGGGCTGAGTTAGAAAAATTGTTTAAAATCCACAAGTTAGAGTGCAGAGGGTTAAATATTAGATTTTTACAAAATTTTATTATTTGTCGTTTGATGAGAGGTGTTCAGCTATAAGTATGCAACATTTCATGTCTCCAACATAATTAGGGGCAGAGTTAGAAAAATTGCTTAAAATACAGAAGTTAGAGACCGGAGGGTTAAATATGACTTTTTCAAAATTTTAATTTATCGTGAAATCGCAAGTGTTCAGCTATAAGTATGCAAACTCTCATGCCTCCAACTTAATTAGGGGCTGAATTAGAAAAAAATGCTTAAGATACACAAGTTAGAGCCCAGAGGGTTAAATATTAGACTTTTTGAAAAATTTTTTATTTGTCGTTTGATGTGAGGTGTTCAGCTAAAGGTATGCAAAATTTCATGTCTCTAACTTAATTAGGGGCTGAGTTAGAAAAAATACATAAAATACAGAAGTTAGAGACTGGAGGGTTAAATATGACTTTTTCAAAATTTTATGATTTATCGTGTTATTGCAAGTGTTCAGCTATAAGTATGCAAACTTGCAAATGTCCAACTTAATTAGGGGATGAGTTAGAAAAATTGTTTAAAATACATAAGTTAGAGCCCAGAGGGTTAAATATTAGAGGTTTTTCAAAATTTTATTATTTGTCGTTTGATGTGAGGTGTTCAGCTATAAGTATGCAAAATGTCATGTCTCCAACTTAATTAGGGGCTGAGTAAGAAATATTGTTTAAAATACACAAGTTAGAGCCCAGATGGTTAAATATTAGACCTTTTTCAATATTTTATTATTTGTAGTTTGATGTGAGGTGTTCAGCTATAAGTATGCAAAATGCCATGTCTCCAACTTAATTTGGGGCTGAGTTAGAAAAATTGCTTAAAATACATAAGTTAGAGCCCAGAGGGTTAAATATTAGACTTTTTTCAAAATTTTATTATTTTTCGTTTGATGTGTTGTGTTCAGCTATAAGTATGCAAATTTGCAAGTCTCCGACATATATAGTTTCTGAGAACGGGCTCTGTGACAGGCGGACAGACAGACAGACAGACAAAGGAGTGAGACAAATAAGGTTTCGTTAGATGAACGAAACTCTAAAAAGATGCAGCGGATGACTGTAACAACATCCTAAAATTACATTACCATCAGCGATCTACCAATCCCGAATTTAGTTTATATTCATTTCATATATTCTTATTATTTTGTGCGGCCCTGTAAAATAACTATCGATAATATATACAGTAAAACCTATGAATAGCGGACACCTCAAGAATGCAGAATTTGCCCTCTATTTGGAAGTGTC
Organism: Maratus speciosus; assembly: GCA_963932465.1. Lineage (NCBI taxonomy): Eukaryota > Metazoa > Arthropoda > Arachnida > Araneae > Salticidae > Maratus > Maratus speciosus. Next base: position 437,721,794 of record OZ010800.1, read on the forward strand.
CGCTACTGAGAGTAAAACATGTACAGTTATTTAAGTGTTGATAATCGAAAAAATGTCCGCTAAATAGAAGTGTCCGCTAATCGGGTGTGTCCGTTATGGAGGTTTTACCAGTTAAACTTCTGAATAGCGAACACCTTGGGAGGGCAGAATTTGTCCTCTATTCGGAGGTGTCCGCTACTGAGAGTAAAAAAAGTACAGTTATTTAAGGGTTGGTAATCGAAAAAATGCCCGCTAAATAGAGGTGTCCACTAATCGGGTGTGTCCGTTATGGAGGTTTTACTGCATAATAATATCATCCTTTACAAGAAAATTGCATGCTGTATGATAGACAGACAGACAACACTCATGTCTTTTATTTTAATCATCCACAATCGTTTCTAAATTTCGTTTTACGAGTATTAAAAAAATCTGTTAATTTCCAGTCGATAGACTGACAACTATCTTTTAGCCGGAGTTTTTAGCCGGATTTTAGCCTGTTGTATGTCATACAACAGGCTAAAAACGGTCACCGTGGACGGATTACTGTATTATTATTTGTTTGCCCACCAAAACTGGTTACCACGGGTTGTTGCAAGGTTTGTGATCACGTGGTTAAAACTGATCTATTCAATATTACTGCGTGCGTATTTTTTTTTTTAATTTGCTCCATGTGTTCAAACCAGTTGTCTACGAAAACAGCCACCGGTGAAAGTGACGCACACTAAATTTCTGTGACGTATGCAGATAAATTATGCTTCTTTTTTAGTTTTTTAATATAATTTTTAAACGGTTTGGAACTTATTTTTCATAGTAGGTGTATTCAGTAGGTGGCCCTCATAGTTACCTTCTGGTGCAATCAGAAACGAAATCTGACAAATATTTTTTGAGTTATGCTTGACGAAAGGTTTTTATTGGGTTTTTTTTTTTTTTTTTTAGTAGGACATGGAGTTAATATCCATCCTAGCTGTAATGTGTCCGGACAGTAATATTTCGCTGAGTATTAGCCTTCGCTTCGCTCAGACAATTATAAATTTTGTATACACAGTTCTGGATTTTGATTTACGCCTTTTTGATAGGATCCAAAGTAGTATTGTATTTTGCAAGAGCCACTGGCTGAATCATCACTCAACTTACTGCTTAACATAAATTGATTGTAACTGCTGCATGTTGAACTGCTAAAAAACGACATTCAGCAAGATACGAACCAATTCTTTCTTCTTCATTAGGGTTTCGTTCATCTGACGAAACCCTATTCGTCTCGCTCCTCTGTCTGTATGTCTGTCTGTCCGTTACAGAGCCCGTTCTCAGAAACTATATACGTTGGAGACTTGAAATTTTGCATACTTATAGCTGAACACCTCACATCAAACGAGAAATAATAAAATTTTGAAAAAGTCTTATATTTAACCCCCTGGGCTCTAACTTGTGTATTTTAATCTTTTTATTCTAACTGAGCCCCCTAATTAAGTTAAAGACTTAAAATTTTGCATACTTATAGCTGAACACTTCACATCTAACGACAAATCATAAAATTTTGAAAAAGTCTTATGTTTAACCCTCTGGGCTCTAACTTGTGTATTTTAATCTTTTTGTTCTAAGTGAGCCCCTAATTAAGTTTAAGACTTGAAATTTTGCATACTTATAGCTGAATACCTCACATCAAAAGACAAATCATAAAATTTTGAAAAAGTCTTATATTTAACCCTCTGAGTTCTAACTTGTGTATTTTAAGTTTTTTTTTCTAACTGAGCCCTTAATTAAATTAAAGATTTGAAATTTTAGCTACTTATAGCAGAACACTTGCGGTCACACGAAAAATCATGAAATTTTCAAAAAGTCTTATATTTTTTACTCACCGGGCTCTAACTTGTGTATTTTAAACAATTTTTCTAACATCCCCCCATTGCACCTGGCGGCTACTTTTCTAAATTGTGCCGACACCCCTTTGACCACTCTGTCATATTATGCACATAGCCTTACATATTTCAGTTCCACTTTTTACCGCCATGGGGTGCCTACCTAGATCGGGTGCTATAGACCCGATCCTCTCGAATAATATATCTACGGATAGGTTGTAAAACGGAGTTTCATTCAGATAGAGGTTTGTGTAGAATAGAGTGCGCCCTCTGGTTGCGAAATGTGGAACTAACAGATTTCGCAAAAGGATATAGTGTTTTGAAAGGAATATTAAACAAAACCCTCCGTGCGATCTGTGATCACACTTACCCACTTGTTTTGCTTTCCGTTCCATTCATGTGTTTAGTGAAAATAGTGTTAAGGATTTTGTGTTTGAATGATGTTTCAAAATTTTTATAATAATTTCATTTTCTTCATCAATGGGATTTTGATGAATTGCAAGATTTTTTTGCATGCTTTAAAACATAGCTGATAAACTATATATTAGTCTTTTCAAGTTTTTCCTTTGAAAAAATTTTCATATATAAAGAAATCGAAAATTCAACGTCAAACGTGGCAAATGAGGTGCGTTTGTGCTATAACTAGTTTTATAAATATTCAGATCTTGGTGCAATAGCTGTTGCACACTTACTCAAGAATGTATGAATAACAAATTATTACGTTTATATATATTAAATTCAGTAATAGGGAAATAATAGGAATCCACCTTAAATAGGACGTAATCACCATGACAAATTGGAATCATTATCTAGCATCGGATATCATTGAATTAATTACGTATGATAGGATTTAATAGTCAGAAGAAAGCTTTTATTAATATCTTTTTAAGTTTTGTTTCTATTTTTGCAAAATTTGAAATGCCTAGATACAATTATGCAACGATTATATATATTAAATTTGAAACCAGTTCTTTTGGTGAATTTTGCTCTGTCATATGAGGACAGACGGACGGTTAAACAGACGGAGCTCCTAAAAAAAGATCAAAATCTATTCATGAAAGTATCAAAACTTTGTATTGATTCGTCATATTTCTCGTATTGCAAAAGAGAAAACATATTATTCTTGATGAAGCCTTTCACCACTAGTGTATCCATTAGTGTTTATTTTGAATAATATATACTTTTAAAAAAATCCATCATAATAGAATGATAAGGTTTTATTTTACAGTTTTCAATCTTATCCGTAATCAAAGTTCTAATCCCAAATATCAAAGAAAAAGAAACTTTACCAAACGCAATTTATTCATCGCCAGTATTTTCTCCAGGTACAATATAAGAGTAGCCCAAATGAAAGTGGCATTGCTGTAATAACTCGGCCATTTGACGAGAAAGATGACTGCGCATGCTCCTACAGAGGACGCAGAGTGCTGGGTATGCACGCGATATCGTCAGATCCCGCCAGATGCGTGTGTGATAGCGTCAGAGCACGTTAAAAGGCATCATTCGCATCATGGATGCCTCCAAACGGTGCCCACGCGCTGTCGTGCAATTCTTAACAGCGGAAAATATGAGTGCTAGTGAAATCTATCGTCGAATGCAAAATGTGTATGGCACGGTGTGTATGTCACGCAGATCGGTATTACGATGACGTAGGGATTTTCATAGTGGAAGAACACCCCATGCGCTTGACCAGATCGTGATCTGTCACCAGTACTGCTTATTCCACTACGAAAATCCCTAAACCGATCTGCGTGGCTTACGCTCCGTGCCATACACATTGTGCATTCAACGATAGATTTCACTCGTACTCACATTTTCCGCTGTTAAAAATTGTACGACCGCACGTGGACACCGTTTGAAGGCATCCATTATGCGAACGATGCCTTTTAATGCGCCCAACGCTATCACACACGCACCTGGCGGGATCTGACGGTATCACATGCATTCCCAGCAATCTGCGCCCTCTGTAGGAGCATGCGCAGTGATCTTTCTCTTCACATGACGGTATTATTACCGCAATACCACTTTCATTTGGGCGACCGTTATATTTTGTGTTTTTATTTAGTGAATATGCTTTTTTAAGTACACAGTGTTTAACACAAATATGCATAAGATAAACGATAAACTAGGAAAATTGAAACTGCGAATTTAACATTCAGAACAGTTGTGGCTTCTCCCTACCATTGCAATCTCTGAAATTGACAATTAGTTCATCAAATGCTGCTATTATGGTAGTTACAATATTTAAACAAGTTGGAAATTTCTCGTCAAACGTGGCAAATGAGGTGCGTTCGTACTATAACTAGTTTTATAATTATTTTTTGCACCCCATATTGTACTGAATGTATAATTTTTTGCACTTCTTAAAGCGCATAGTCTGATACATCATTAAAATGCACTTCCAATATTTTTTTCCCATTCCCCGTAATGTAACGGAACACTTTTGACTGTCCCTGTAATTAAACTATACATCCGATTTTCCTAAAATTTGAAATAGCTCAACAAAATTTTGCAACAATTATATCTTTAAAATTTCAGACCATTCGGAAGGCTGTAATATCATTAAAATGCACTTGCAATAATTTTTCCCATTGGCCGTAATGTAAAGAAAAACTTTTGACTTTCCCTGTAATTAAACTATGCATCCGATTTTCCTAAAATTTGAAAGAGCTTGACAAAATTTTGCAACAGTTATATCTTTAAAATTTCAGATCATTCGGAAAGCTGTAATATCATTAAAATGCACTTGCAATAATTTTTCCCATTGGCCGTAATGTAAAGAAAAACTTTTGACTGTCCCTGTAATTAAACTATACATCCGATTTTCATAAAATTTGAAATGGCTCGACAAAATTTTGCAACAAACATATATTTGAAATTTCAGACCATTCGGTTGGGTAGTTTTTGCTCTGTTACATGCGGACAGACGGACGGACAGACGGACAGACGGACGGACAGACGGACGGACCGAACGACGACTATAGGTGCTACGTATTTATATAATTACGAACGCACCTAAAAACAAAAGATACAGAAATGGCAGAAATTAGAGAGCACATACTCATACTCACGATCCAAAATTATGAACATTTACTAACTTTGTTGTAAAATGTTAAAAGTTTATTTTGCATGTATAAATCGCATAAAAGGTACAGCTGCTAGTCTGTTTGTTGTTTTTTTTCAGAATTTGCACGATTTTAGCGACAATCATATCTCAAGACCTAATGTACGGAATTTCATGAAAATTCATATTCTGTTAGATGTTGTTTTTTTTTTCAGAAGTTACACGATTTTATTGACAGTCATATCTCAAAAACTAATGTACGGAATTTCATAGAAATTCATATTCTGTTAGACGTTGAAATAAGTTCTGGCTGATTAGCTTTTAGAGTAAATTATATAACAGGTGACGCTGCTATGCTGCATTTTTCGCAATATTCCAGATTTTCTACGACAGCTCAAAAATTAATACACGAAGTTTAATCAAACTTCGTATTTTGCTGCATTTTGACATAAATATATCCTTATCAAACTTGATTTTATACTGCCCAACAGGTGTGACTTTCATGGTCTTTGGACTGGAAATTTCAGTAGCAAACATCTAAGAATGCGGTTGTCGAAAATCGGTGATTTGTTTGCAAAAATGCAATGCTTATATCTCTTTTTTAAATGCACATAATTCAACGAACTTACAATTTTAGAATCCTCATGACTGGCATAGATTGTAATTTCATTTTTGCACTGTGATAGCGAATTTTGAATTATTAACATGCATGTAATATAAGAAAGTTTTAGGATTGGTACATTAAACTATTATTTTTTTAGGTCACAAGCATTTAAAATCAGTTGTATAGACAAATTGTGAAAGGGATCTCTTTAGATTATTCCAACATTTATTTTAAAAAGTGAAAGTTTGACAAAAGGAAAAACATTTGAACAAAAAAGGACATTTTCCCCCTCTTAGCGAGCTCGAAAAAATAACTAACCAATGAAAATTATAATTTTTGCTGGTATAAACTCCAGCACAGATCATTAACTTTCCTTTAAAAAATGTAGTAAATCGGTAGAATAATTCTCCAAAAAATTAGTTAATCATTTTCAAAAACATGGTTTCAAAATGATTTTCTTAGACTTGGTTTTATTATATATTTATTTACATATTTATTTTTACATGGTTTCGAGACGTAATGAACTTCCGTAGAAAGTTCTTTTTTGTCTGATGCGGCGTTATTTTCAACGAGCAAAAAAGTTTTTGCGGAATTGGAGTATCAGGAATACATTTCATTTCAACAACCTAAACACTTACATGATGCACAAGAAGCAAAAAACTCAAATTTTCACCAAACAAGTAGATTTTTCTCTTAATTGCTGCTAAATCTGGATAAAAAAAATTGCTTTATGTTATTTGACATAAAACTGTATAAATCTGTTATAGAAAACGTAATAATCCTATTATATGTTTAAAGCTTAAATATTTTGCTGATCTGAAATATTTACAATTAAATTTTCCTAGAAATCACCGGTATTTACCAAAACATTTTTTTTATAATAAAGATTGGAAACAGATTTCAACGTTTTTTTGGAATTCATATTACATTTTATAAGAAGCCCTATATTCGCCTGCACGTTAGTTAAATTTTCATTTCATTTTTAACGAAATTTATTTTTCTTAACTATTACAATTTTGCAAATAATTTGCATTGCATATGATATGTTTTGAGAATCTCAGATATATTCTGGAAAAAATTTATCATTTTAGAATACGCTTTTCATTACATTTAGAAAATGCAGTCTTTTTTGATAAAATAACTTTTTTACTGATATATAATTCGCAATAGTCTTAATTCTTAAGCGGTATGTCAACAAAATAATACAATTCAGTAAAACGGAAGAAAAATTTATTTTCAAATACATTATTCAATTTAAATGCATAGTATAATACATTTTCTTGAGTTTTTTTTGTTTTTTTGTTTTTTTGTTTTATTATAAGTTGATTAAAACGAAAGATATATCTTCTTTAAATTACTATCAGTAAAAATGTGCTTGTGTTATTTAATATTTAATAGGGGCTGTATATGTAAAATGGGACAAATTAATATTAATTAGTTCAAACATAAATATACAGTATTCCAAAATCTGTCGTTTTTACTTTGTACTGCCGTGAAATGAACAGCGTTTGTGGAATTTTCCTAGTGAAATAATTTTATTTTGTCCTAAATTCGTTTTTCTTTTGAACGCATTAAATGTGTTTTCCCTAGTGAACGGAGAGAGCTAAGGTGTTTGGGTTCACTAGAATAGTAGTTTTGTGACGCAACCCCTCCTAAACTACAAGGGCTTTTCAATAAAGAATGATCGTAATTTTTTTATTAGCGTTCTTTATTGCACAGAAATTTACTTTTAGGTTCCATTGTTAGCTTAATGTGTAATAAATATGTGGTAATTGTTTTGTTCCTTTATTTCCTGTAGTATGTCAATGGCAGCCAAGAAAATTCAGATACTTTCCGTATTTCCTACGAGACCGATGGAGGTAACACGCAATGAGCAAGTATGCTCTTTCCTGATGGAAATTTTGCTTTCGCTTTAAGAAACTGTTAGTCGAAGCGTATTATTACGTTAGGGGATTCATCTCATGTTCATGTAACACCACTTTCAATTTCGAACAGCCTTCACCCGAATGTCCTTTTGTTCGGGTATGAGGTGTCTCGGAATTCAAAGAGCACAAAAAAGTTCAATTTTCTGTTATCAACGTGTAGGTGACACTCCGTTATAACCGCAATATTTTTAACAGTTCTAATATCTAACGATCTTCTGAGATAAGGACGGTTATTTTATTACATCACTCTATCTCATACGTCACATTCCTTTTTAAATATGTATCTCGACAGTCGAAGTAGCAGTGTTACAGATTAAATTTGGATAGAACAAAATATTTAACTGCCGTACAATAAACTTTAATACGTCACTTTTCTCAAATTTCTATGATTTATTGCGACGTCAGTGAAGGCTTACTGTGGACACACGAAAAGTTTTGATTTCCGTTTGTCTGTCTGTCTGTCGGCTTGAAATTAATTGGGCATGTTGATGAGGTACTCGGACTTAGCTGTATAGTTTTTGGTTAAATTTGGTTCATTCGTTCGTGAAATATAGAACATTTTATTTTGCTCTGTAATGCTTCTCTATGGCAAATCAGACGATTTTCAAATTTTTATTTGTTGAAAGAAATGGCTCATATAAAAAATGGATTTAAATGGTAAATTTTGGATGCTGAAATTTTTAAATAAGATTATTAAAATATTCCAATTAGTTTGAAATTATGTCAATACATTTGCGAGATTTTTTAAATTAGGTTTATAATTTTTGGGGGAGCTTTATGCATGTTTTCCAATAATATAAAGCATTTTGTTTTAGCAATTTGACATAATACATATTTCATTTTTTGCCTTTTCTTTCATCAGTTGCCTAGCAACGTATTTGGTCTTAATAATATTAGTATAAATGCGTCTATAATGTTTCAGTAAAGTCAACGTCAAAACGGATGAATTAATGCATTTGTATTTTTGCATATAGATGGATTTTAGCCCCAAAAATAAAAATAGGCAATATTTTATTTAATTTATTCAAATATTTTGCTGAAAAATACAAAAGTTCATTATTTTCATAGAGAATAATGTGACATTTTTTTCATAAAATTTATCAATGTTTCTTTAATCGTTGCCAAGAAAATCAAAACCCTGAATATTTTCTCTTAAACAATTTTCAATTGAAAGATTTTGACGTGAAACAGGAAAATGAAAAAAAAAAAAAGAATAAAAAAATTAATATGGCGACATATTGGGAATAAAAAGAAAACTCTCAAGTATTTCTTAATATAACAAGATGAAAGGTTTTGAGTAAGTACGAATAGCAGGTGAATTAGACGTCATTTATCAAAAAAAAAAAAAAAAAAAAAAAAGATGTTGGAATAAAAAGATCTTGGCTAAAATAAAATTAACTATTATTCACGGAGGAAAGAGATAGATGGAGATGCAGTATGCCGTAAAAACAGTTTGCAATATGATGTGCGTTACGCTCAGATTTAAATGCCCTCATTCGGCCCAAACAAAACAAGCACGTAGAACTGGGACCGAATTCTTTGACTTCATCCGTGCATTTTTTCTGTAAAATGAAAATGATCTGCTTATATTTAAGCATTCTAAAGTAGCATTTCATCGTATTATGAATTAAAAACTGTATTACTAAAAATATTTTTCTTTTCTTTCTTTCTTTTTTAAAGCACGCCGTTGTGTTTGAGTCGAATGTAGCGGATTTTAAAGTTACATTTTTGGCGTCACTTCAAGATTTATTGTTTGCGTACGGTTAACATGAGGATTTTATTTTAAATTTTAAATTTATTAATTTATAAAAAAAACTTATACTTATCCTTATAAATCACAGCGTAAAAAAAAAAAAAAAAAAAAAAAAAAAAAAAAAAAAATCTATGATATACTATAACCATCCGCACAATCAATAAAAAATTACGAATGTAAATTTAAATAGACTACGGGGGGTTCAGGGGGCAGAGCCCCCCTGAAGAAATGCAATTTTTGATTAAAAAAGTTACCAGAATAAGCAGCTTATCAGAATTTCAGAACATCAGTGTATAACCACTTGTTTAACACATTTAATTTCTGAAACTTTACGAAGTATTTTGTATTCTTATAAATATTTATGTAATTTGAAAACTTTAAAAAGCGATTTGTAGGAAGATGAATATTACGCAATGAGTGTTAAAAAACAATGACTTGCAAAGATGGCGTTGAGGCTCCTGATCTGCAGATTTACTAGTTTTAAGGATCTTGAAACATAAATTGGGAATATTGTACGATAGGGTACAATCGTACTATACGAAAATAAATTCTGCCATCTGTATTCTCATTAAATTTACATTCATAATTTTCCATTGATTGAACGAATTGTTGGATTATATCTTAGATTTCATTTAGCACTAAGATTTATAAGGATAATAGACAGTTTGGACAAGCATTTTATAAAAATTATGCATTTGTTTTAAATACATAATTTTCAAAGCATTTTAAATTATCCTAATTTCGAAATAGCGCTATTGAGTACTTACTCACCTGCCAACCACGAACACCTGCATTTGATGTATAAGGAATTTATTGAAAATATAAACGGAGTTATCTAATAAACTTTATAATATTTGCCGAAACGTCAGTGAAGGCTTACTGTGGAGACACGAAAAGTTTTGGTTTCTGTTAGTCTGTTTGTTAGTCAGTCTGTTTGTCTGTTCCGCGATAACTGCCGCAAAAAGCATCCGATCGGCTTGAAATTCACTGGGCATGTTAATGAGGTACCCGGACTTAGCTGTATAGTTTTTGGTTAAATTTGGTTCATTCGTTCGGGAAATATGGAACATTTTATTTTGCTCTATAATGCTTTTCTATGGCAAGTCAGATGATTTTTAGATTTTCATTTGTTGAAAGAAATGGCTCATATGAAAAATGGATTTAAATGGTAAATTTTTTATGCTGAAATTTTTAAATAAGATTATTAAATTATTCCAATTAGTTTGAAATTTTGTCAATATATTTGCGAGATTTTTTAAATTAGGTTTATAATATTGAGGAGAATTTTATGCATGTTTTCCAATAATATAAAGGATTTTGTTTTATCAATTTGACCTAATGCATATTTCATTTTTTTCCTTTTCTTTCATCTGTTGCCTAGCAACGTATTTGGTCCTAATAATATTAGTATAATTGCGTGTATAATGTTTGAGTAAAGCCAATGTCAAAACGGATGAATTAATGCATTTGTATCCTTGCATATAGATGGATGTTAGCCCAGAAATAAAAATAGGCAATATTTTATTTATTTTATTTATTTTATTCAAATATTTTGCTTAAAAATACAAAAGTTCATTATTTTCGTAGAGAATAACTTAACATTTTCCCATAACATTTATCAATATTTCTTTAATTGTTGCCAAGAAAATCAAAACCCGGAATAATATTTTCCTTTAAACAATTTTCAATTGAAATGTTTTGTCGTGAAGCAGGAAAAGGAAAAATAAAATTAAGAATAGAAAAATTAATATGGCGGCATATTGGAAATAAAAAGAAAACTCTCAGGTATTTCTTAATATAACAAGATGAAAAGTTTTGAGTAAGTACGCATAGCAGGTGAATTCGACGTCATTTATCGAAATGAAAAATGCTGGAATAAAAAGATCTTAGGTAAAATAAAATTAACTATTATTCACGGAGGAAAGAGGAAGATGGAGATGCAGTATGCCGTAAAAACAGGGACCGAATTCTTTGACTTCATCCGTGCATTTTTTCTATAAAATAAAAATGATCTGCTTATATCTAAGCAATAAGCATTCTAAGGTAGCATTTCATTGTATTATGAATTAAAAATTGTATTACTAAAAATATTATTCTGTTTTTGTTTTGTTTTTTTAAGCACGTTGTTGTGTTGTGCCGAATGTAGCGGATTTTAGGGTTACATTTTTGGCGTCACTTCAAGATTTATTGTCAGTGTACGGTTAACATGAATATTTCATTTTAAATTTAAATTTTATTAATTTATATAAAAAAAACTTATGCTGATCCGTATAAATCACAGCGTAAAAAAATCTAAGATATACTATAACCGTCCGCACAATCAATAAAAAATTACGAATGTAAATTTAAATAGACTACGGGGGGTTCAGGGGGGCTCTGCCCCCCTGAAGAAATCCAATTTTAGATTTTAAAAGTTACGAGAATAAGTAGCTCATCAGAATTTAAGAACATCAATGTATAACCACTTGTTTAACACTTTTAATTTATGAAACTTTACGAAGTATCTTGTATGCTTATAAATATTTACGTAATTTGAAAACTTTAAAAAGCGATTTGTTGGAAGTTGAATATTACGCAATGAGTGTTAAAAAACAATGACTTGCAAAAATGACGTTGAGGCTCCTGATCTGCAGATTTACTAGTATATATTTATAAACTTTATAATATATTTATAACTACTTAAAGGGTGACAAAAACCTATAAAAAATATTATATAATGCAACCCGAGATCTATCGAACACACACGCGTTCATTTTCAAAGGGAAAAAAGATGATTGACTGAATAGAAACACATTATAAACACAAAAACAAAAATAGTACGCATGCGCAAATGGAGTTCAGTCCATTTCTCTGAAGAGGGGTGAAAAGATCAGCTCATATTATCAGGAGGTCTGGAAATATTTTGGATATTGTACCAAATTGCGGGAGTATTATAGGAAAGGACATCGTTAGAAACATTATCACTTCTAAGTAAAATTTCAATATATTCACGGATTATTGACGAGTAGTGGTTAGACGTTGAAGTGATAATTTTAGCTTTTTCGAAGTATATCTTAATATTTTCTTTTTGATGCAATCTGTATAAAGCTGTAGTTGGTTTGTTAAACTTGATATCACAAATGTGCTCTTTTAATCTTATTTATTATTTAAGTTATCTAATTTAGAAATCTAACGCTTTTAGAATTTTTTTTCCCAATAATATCTTTTATTGGCGTTCTATAATATTTAGATCCAAGATCTTATCTCCCTTATCTATTTGATAGCATTAGTTTGTAAAAATCACCCAAAAATAAGCATGTTTGAAGACTTTTAAACCGAATGGGTAATTATTTATCATCGTGTCCAGTGATAATTGACTAAATAGCATACTTGATTTCTCAACATAATTATTCAGGCAATATTGTTATTACGTAAAAAGGGGGGAAGGATTTTACTTTGTGCTCTTTCTTAATATTGTTTTTTTTATTATTATTTATTAAGAATGAAAAAAAAAATTATTTCCCGCTACTCATGACGTATTTGATATCTATGCGGCACATATTATTAACATTTGCTATCCACTTGCTTTGTAAAAGTTTTTTTTTTCTTTTTATAAAGCAATTAAATTTGTATGTTAACTGCCCGCAAATAATAAACCGCAAAACACTGAAATATTTTTCTTTAAATAATAAAAATTAATATCTTAAACCAAGGCCATTTTATTTTAACATCAAAGAGTATCCCTTTTATTTTCGATATATGATGCCATATTCTCTTGCTTTCCGAGCTTAGTGAAATCAAACTACCTTTCATTATTAAGAAATGACATTTCAAATGACATTCCAATGTGACATTATATTAATTTTTTCTTCATTTTTTTATTTCATTCTTCCTTTCTCACGTGAAAAACCTTTCCATTGAAAATTTGTTGTTTAGGAGAAATTATTACTCCGGGTTTTGATTTTTCTGGCAACGAAAGAAATATTGTTTAACTTTATAGAAAAATATATATTATTTATGAAAATAGTAAACTTTTGAATTTATAAACTAAATAAGTAAAACATAGGATAAATTTATTTCTGAATTAATATAAATCTATACGGAAAGATGCAAAGACATTAATTCATCAGTTTTGACGTTGGCTTGACTCAAAATTACACGCACACATTATGCACGTTTATAATATTATTAGGATGAATTACTGTTGCTAGGTAACTGATAAAATAAAAAGAAAAAATGAAATATGTGCATTTAAAATAAATAAATTTATAAAAAAATTTTTTTTTTATATTATTCGAACACATATATAAAAATCCACCAAAAGTTAAATAAAAAATTTAAAAAATCTCAGAAATGCATTCACAAAATATCAGACTAATGGGAATAATTTAAGACCCGTATAGAGAAATTTCAGTATTCATAATTTACCATTTAAATCAATTAATCAAATGAATCATTTTCTTTCAACAAAGGAAAATTTGAAAATCGTCTGAATTGCCATAGGAAAGCATTACGGAGAGCAATAAATTTTCCCTTACTTTCAGAACGAATGAACCAGATATAACAAAAAACTATACAGCTAAGCCACGATACCTCACCAATATGCTTACTTAATTTCGAGCTAATGGGATGATTTTTGAGGCAGTTTTCGCGCAACAGACAGACAGACAGACTGACTAACAGACAGACAGATGGAAACCAAAACTGTTTCGTGTCTCCTCAGTAATCCTTCACTGACGTTTCGGCAATTACATGCACAACAGATTCTACAGTAAATGTTTTAAAGTGCACTTCAGTGATATATACAAATTTCAATAGTTTAAAATATTGTAATATCATTAAAACACACCGAAACCGATTTTCCCCCAGAGTTCGTAATGTAGCGGAATTTTTTGAGTGTCTCTGTATGTAAATCGTTAATGCTACACACTTCCTATTAAATATCGAACATACCACCATAAACACCAATAACATACAACAATTTCATCGCAAGCTGACCATATTTAAGTGAGCTAGAGCACGTTCGGATAGACAGACAGACTAACTGAAAACATAAAAACTTTTCAACTATATTGGACAGTGTTAAAAATTGACTATTAACAAATGTACCCAGTATTATCCTAGCAGAGTGATCGGTCAGTGGTGAACTTCTCAAAAGTATAACTTATGCTCGACAGCAGCGTTTTCATTAACACCTCTCGATTTTTTTTCAACGTCGCGACAATATACAGTAAATTCTGCCTAAGGCGGACTCTGTGTAAGCCGGAAATCTGTCTACCGCGGAAAATTCTTCAAGTCCCGGCGAACCCATAGAAAATTACATTAATTCATGCTGCATAAGGCGGAATCTGTCTAACGCGGAAACGGAAAGGATTTTAAGTTCCCACCGAAACCAAAATTTTGCATAAGGCGGAAAAAAGGATATTTTTAAAAAAGCATTTCATTTATCAAATTTTAAAATTGTTAAATCAAATACTCAATGTCGAGGATGTTTCCGTAAAACTTTGAAAAAGTTAATTCAAAAGAACAGAAACTGTTTCAATTTTAAATAATTCTTACTTATCTGATTTTTTCCTATACAAAATTGCATTTAAGAGTTATATCTAGTAGAATGCAAATTTATGAAAATATATATTTTCTAAAGTATAATATATTATACTTTATGGTTGTATTCAGATTCAAAATAAAAACATTCTGTCTCATTCTCGAAGTTTATTATTATTATTATTATTGTGTGTGTGTGTGTGAACTTCCAATTTGCATGATGTATTACAGCAGTACTAAGAAATTGAATAGCGTTTCTCATTTATCTATAAAGACAAAGAATCTTTCAGAATTTCAGTTTTTAATCGATTTTCGGCTCAGGAAAATCAATGAAAGATAGTCAAAGGTCGAGTTTTTTTTTCTTTTTTTGGAGGAGGGGGGAGCTTTTTTGCATAAGCCGGAATATTGTCTACCACGGAAACTTTTCTCAGTTCCAACCGATTCCGCCTTAGACAGAGTTTACTGTAGTTGCAATGCCTCTTTAAAGTACTGGCTAGACAAAGATTGCCACCAACAGTAGGCAATCTTACACAGCCACCACAGAATATGCTAGGTTCTTGAGAAATGTTCTAGAAAGCTTAAAATGTAAATCATAAACAAACTTAAATTGATTCCGTCGCACATTTTGAAGCTGTGTATGTTGTACTTATGATGTTTAAAACTTAAAATAAAAGCATAAATTGAAACGCGCTACCTTTTTAACATAATTATAACTCAAGGACATGAACTATCCCAAATTTTTTACGGGAATCCTGCCAACTATGAAAGCCATCATTGTGGGGAATTAATGTACCGGGTATTTCAAAAGTTCTGTGCAAATGTAAAACGCGATAAAAACAGATCTATGGGTCGGAGAGACATTCGGTTTGCAGATAAATATTTAGCGTAAAACGGGATTTTGTATGACAACAACAAAAAATTAGATCAAAATCTTGACAATAGAGGCCGCTACTGCAGACAACTCTATGAAATAATTCCATATTCCTCACATCAAAATTTGGATACAAAAAAGCATACAGGCATTTTGTATCCAAATCTTGCGATGTGTAAGTAATATGGAATTATTCTATGGAATTATCTGCAGTGGCGCAATCTATTGTCGAGATTTAGAACTAATGTTTTGTTGGTGTCCTACAAAATCCTGTTTTACGCTGAATATTTATCTGCAAACCGCATGCCTCTCCGACCTATAGATCTTTTTTTATCGCGTTTTACTTTCGCACCGAAGTTTGAAAAGAGAGCTGTTCAATAAAGAATAATCATTTTTTTTTTATTGGCATACTTTATTGCACACAAATTTACTTTTTTTGTTCTATTCTTAGCTTAAAGTGTAATGAACGCGTGGTAATTATTTTCATTTATTTCCAGTAGTACGTTAGTGGCAGCACATGAAATTTCTGATACTTTCATTATCGTCTACGGATGCGATGGGGGCAACACGGAATGTGCAAGTATTCTCTTGCCAGCGTGAAATTTTGCTTTCGCCAGAAGAAATAGTCAGTCGAAGAGCGTGCTAAAGGAGTACTGTGAGGAGAAACTATGGTTTGAGATGTTTAAGAAAGAGACAATCGTCTTCAAAGGAAGATGCGCACGGAGTTTCTGTAACTGAGCTTACAGAAGTCAACGGAATACCGTCGTATTATGTAAATTTCATGAGAATATAGACGGTACAATTTATTTTCGTATAGTACAATTGTACCCTATCGTACAATATTCCAAATTTATGGTTTAATATCCTTAAGTGGTCTCAGGACTCTTAAAATTGGAAAAAATGAAAAAAAAAAAGACCATTTTCAACATTTAATATCTTAAAATGTATTTTATTTTAAGACACAATTTTAATTGCGATGAAAGATATAAGTATGTTCTTTCCTTTCATGTATTTAAAAAATTATAAGATGCAGAATTAGCATTTACAGGGGGCTCCAAACTGTTAGACATTTGACGAGCAAAAAATCGGCATAACAGCTTACGCGCACGATGACAAAATAAGTATTGCAACTGGAATGAAAATTTTGGTACCTACTTATGCTTCAGATTGTAATAATTACCCTGAACCTAAATACATTTGTATTTAAAGCTTTTTTATATTTTTAATACAAAGTTGTATTTATCTAATGCAAAATTAAGAAAATTTCAACAGTATAATCACCTAAAAAAATATTGTTTTCAAAAGTAAAAAGGAAATTTTAGGTTCAGTTTATACAGACTAACATGAAACATATGTTTTGAAAATTTCATGAAAAAATATTCATAAGTTTTTGAGATATCGTGCGCGTTATGCCCAAAAAGTCATTTGGAGAAAAATGGCTTCAAAGTTTCCGAAAAGACGCTTCAGCTATTGAACGTGTATAAATGTAAAAGCCATAACTTCAGTTCTAATTGGAATTTCAATGAAACAATTATATCAAAATGTTAAAAAAAGGTAGGAGTTTAACATCTAAAAAAATTAAAATTTCAAAAATTTTAAAGCTTTAAGAGTCCTGAGACCACTTAAAATAAATCATAGAAATTTGAGAAAAGTTACGTAATGAAGTTTTTCGTAAGGCAGTTAAGTATTTTCTTCTATCCAAATTTAATCTGAAACACTGCTACTTCGACTGTCGAGATACACATTCAAAAAAGAATGTGACGGATGAGATAGATTGATGTAATAAAATAAATGAAACTGTAGTTAATAATGGTATATTTTCTCTAATTAAGTTTAATCCAAGAACCTGTTTCTTCTACTTTCAACTCTAATAATTATTGGCTCTCCCATTTTCAAATCGATGTGAACGTATTTTTATAAATAAACGGCAATTAGTTAATAAAATATTCTCTGATGAAGAACTTGGAAAATCCTTAAGGTACTAAGAAGTTCTTAATAAAATACTAATTTTTAACTTGTAATATGTCTTTTATTATTTTAGTCACCTGTTAAGTAAGACAGTGATCTTTTTATTGTTCATACATTTTATGTTTGAATCAAGGTGAATTATTGCGTTTCATCTTATGATATTATAAGATATTTTTATTCAAACTCTATTATATTATCTGTTTCTTGTCCTTTTTTTTCTTAATATTCTTCTTTTAATATTCCAAGAAATATATTTCGGTTTATTTATATAAATATTTGTTTTACGATGTTGATTTAAGAATAATGAAATTAATTTTGGAATTTTATTTAAATTAATTATCTCTTCTTACCACCAATAGACAATTTAAGGGGTCTCAGGACTCCAGGATTTAAAAAAAGGACCATTTTCAACTTTTAATATCTTAAAATGTATTTGATATTAAGAAATAATTTTAAATGGGAATGAAAGATACAAGTATGTTCTGTCATATCAAATATTTGAAAAATTGCATTATGCATAATTAGCATTTACAGGGGGCTCTAAACTGTCAGACATTTGACGAGCAGAAAATTGGCATAACAGCTTATGCGCGCGATTACAAAATAAATTTTGCAACTAGAATGAAAATGATTGTGCCTACTTATACCTCAGATTATAATAATTACACTGAATCTACATAAATTTGTATTTAAAGCATTTTTATATTTTTAATACAACGTTGTATTTAGCTAATGCAAAATTTAGAAAATTTCAACAATATAAACCCCTAAAAAATGTTTTCTTTTTAGAATAAAAATGAAATTTTAGTTTCAGTTTATACTGAGAAACATGAAACATATGTTTTGAAAATTTCATGAAAAAATATTCAAAAGTTTTTGAGATATCGTACGCGTTATGACCAAAAGCGTCATTTGGAGAAAAATGACTTCAAAGTTTTGAAAACACCGCTTCAGCTATTGAGCGAGTATAATTCTAAGTGCCATAACTTCCGTTCTAATGGGAATTTCAAGATAACAATTATATCAAAATATTCAGAGAACATAGAAGTTTAACATCTAAAAAAATTAAAATTTCGAAAATTTTAGAGCTTTAAGAGTCCTGAGACCCCTTAAAACGATTAAATTTAGAGCTATAGTTCTATTTGCAAATATGTTTTTAAATGTTACTTTTCACCATATGAAATTTCATTTACATGAAAAACGTAAATCTAAAGACTATGCGTTAATATTAGACGGAAGTAATAGGAAAACCTAAAGGTACTTTTTCACTACAGGGACATTGGCTTTTTTTTTTAATGATTTTCGCAATTTATTATTAAACTATCCACAAGAAGTATAATTTTTGTAAAATCTTTTTTTCTGATACATTCATGAAGATTTAAAATTTTACTTAAAAAAAATTCATTTTATACAATATTCTTTGCATCTCCCGAAAAATAAACGTTCCAAAGTTTGCACAAAGTTTCAGTTTAAAAATGGAACGAAGTTCATGCTAAAATTTATATAGATAACGTTATATTTCAAAACATTACTTTAATATTTGGAAAACTCTATGCACTCAATAGAGTTTTATTACTTGAAACATGGTAATAAACACAGCTCTTCAGATTACGTTTTTTGCATGGACGCATTTCTAACTCACGTATAAATAAAGTTATACGGAAGAATTTTATGAATATTTTATATTAGAGCTTTAGTTTTGTGTGTTGTTTATTACATATTGAATTTAAGAAAAAAATAGATAAGTTAATATTGTCTTAATAAAAAGCCAAAACAAATTTAGTGGCACTTAAAGGTAAATGCTTTTCTAATCTTATTAACAAAATTTGTACTGAAATTAATTCTTTTCAAGTAAAAGTTCACTAGAAATTGTTATAAATACAAGCACACACACTTGCACAACCTTCATCTATATGTAATATGTTTAAAATTTTCAATTGTGTAAAGGAACTCATATTTATACTTATAGTAAATTGCATTGGACGTTTAATTTAACATATAAAATCATTACAGAAAAAAAAATATATGAAATTATCGGACAGTAGGCGCGAACAAATATAGCTTTTCATAATCAATGTTAACAAAAAAAGGAAAGTCAAATTTCTTTAAACAAAATTGCATAATTAAAAATAATTTTACATTCAATTTTTAATGGATTCATTTGAAAATTGTCAGACTTATTAATGTCAAGATTAAATAGCAATTTTCAAAATTTGGTGTAAAAATTTAAAAAAAAATTGTTTCAAATTATTCAATTATTTTTAAAATAACGAATAATTATCATATTTTAAAATGTCCCATGCGCATTTATTTTGAATAAAATATGACATTATTTGCTTATGAGTTACTTTTTGTATATTATAACGGAAGTTAGAATGGATTCTAAAAGTTCGATGAATATATAGGGAGAAAAAAATATTTTTATAATTGTGCTTTTTTTTTTCTATAAAAGGTAGATATAGTTTCATATACACATAAATTTAAACACTAAAACGCTCTTAAAATGCAACTTTTTATGCTAACATTTATTTATTATTATATTGAGAACATACAGAAAATATTTCAAAAGAATTTTATAAATAGGAATGCGCATAGAACGTTTAAAAAGTTAGAAATATGAAAAAATTTTAAATTCGAGGAAACAGTAATTTACGTTAAACAAACTGCGTAAATGTATACACTTTTTACAAATATAAAATCTCATATCTCTGCGAAGAAACGTCATAATTTAAAAATTCTTTTTGCATCGGATAAATTTCAGCATCTAGTTTCATAATTCTCTATATAAAAAAATCTATTTTTTCGAAAGGGTATTTCCGAAAGAATTTCGAAAGGGGAAAGCCCACTTTCCTCTTCAACAGATAGTTTCTTAATTATTATAATTATTTTCATAAAAATTAAAAAAAGGTTTCTATTTATTAATTTCAAATGCTAAAATACGTAAGTTAAAACGTTAAAACCAGTAAAAATACGTTTATTTCGACAGTTGACATGTTTCGACTGACCCCGAGTCATTTTCAAAAACAAATAAATAAACATATAAACTTGAAAAAATATCATTAGTTTACTACACGGTGTACAAAACTGTTGCAAAGTCAAAAACAAACTTATACAAACGTTAAAATAAAGTTAAAATATCAACGTTTTGGTCATCCTTCTGTGACCTTCTTCATGAACGTTGTCGTATATCTTCTAAAATTAGAGCAAAAAAAAAAAAAAAAAAAACAACTTTCTGTGACCTTCTTCATGAACGTTGTCGTATATCTTCTAAAATTAGAGCAAAAAAAAACACATCCTTCTGTGACCTTCTTCAGGAACGTTGTCGTATAACTTCTAAAATTAAAGCAATTTTTTTTTTTTTTTTTTTTTTTTTTTTTTAAATTTTAGAAGATATACGACAACGTTCCTGAAGAAAGTCACAGAAGGATGACCAAAAAGTTGATATTTTAACTTTATTTTAATGTTTGTATAAGTTTGTTTTTGACTTTGCAACAGTTTTGTACACCGTGTAGTAAACTAATGATATTTTTTCAAGTTTATATGAAACTTTTTACGGTGTAATTGTCCAGTTCTTTTATTATCAAATAAATAAAGCTATTCCAAATTTACACACGGTTTATACCACGCTTCATTCAGTTTTTCGACGGATTCTTTCATATTATGCATGTTAGTTTTTATTTTATATGGATGTGTATGGAAACATCCAAAATGGAAAAACAAAAGTGTTCAAAATTAGGTGCAAAGTTAAGAAAAAAAATTGTAGCGAAAAAACAATTTATTGAAGAATTACAGGCTATTTATACAATCCCCCGGTCCATAAAGTTATATTTAGTAAAATTTTCCTGTTACACTGATAAGTAAGGCAAAAAAAAAAAAAAGTCCCGTTATTCTACCAATAAAATTGACCGAGTAATAGCTGTTTAAAGTTGGAGCATATTTTTGCTGCAAATTAGGGGTCATTCACAAATTTAATAGAAATATAATTTCGTCAGATGTATTAAACAAATGGTTGAGAGTAAAATAAGCATTGCAATATGAATTTTAAATCTTTAATCATTCTGACATATTACTGCAGAATATACAATTTGTACTGAACATATAAGAGGATAAAAATAACAGAATTCTTGTTAACTAAAAGAATGAACAACAACAGCCTCAATTTTTTACAAAATGATACACATTTTAAAATGCTGTTAGATTACACTGTCTTTCAAATTTTGGGTTGTGTCATGATTTTTAGCTTTTGAAAATTGATTCTTATGTATTTTTTAGCGCTGAATCCGAAAATGACCTTCATTTTAAACCACCACGTCACGATTTTTCTGAAATAGCAAATTCAAAGTTAAAAAGCTCAACGTTAAAATTAATCCCCTTCCTTTCCCAACCTCCACGGACCTCTGAGCTGTTTAGCTGTACGAAACCCAGTATAAGCCAAAAAAAAAATGAATAAATTATTGAATTAAATAAACTTTATCTGAATAAAAATGTATTACGTCTATTTTATAGTACCAGATTTTTCGCTATTTTTTAACCTTGAAATTTACGGTTTGCGAAAAATTCTGACATGATGGTTAAAAGTAAAGACAATTTTTTTTTTTTAATTCAGCGTTAAGAAATACACAAAACATAAGTATAAAAGTTAAAAAACACAACCATCTCAGGTTTATGTTATCTAATCTAAAACTGTTTCTTAAACTTGTTGACGGTAATCTATCCGAATTTTTTTGTGTTATCTACTAATATAAGATGTATAAGATGGTAAGCGTCGAAAATAATAATAATATTACAATGTCATCGGATTTGTCAGTATGTAAACTTTAATTTCGATCGGACATTTGAAAGTGAGTTAAAGTTCGAGTACAAATTTTAAAGTGGAATGACGATCGTTGCAAGTTAAATAAAACCTTATGAAAATAACATATTTTTTGTTAAAAGAAATTTTAACCTCAATTCCTTACAAAATAAGACATATGTTAAAATACAATTATTTTAACTAATCTGAAACTTAACTAATAAAAAAATTACTCAATCGTAATAGTTGTACGATTTCTTTCAAAGCGCAGATACCTTGAAATAGTTTAAATATTTTATATACGACCCCTCAAAGTATGGCCGAAATCATCTGTTTTGAGTTGCTAAAATGTGGTATAAGTCATGCATTTCAAAGTTTCATAACTCGCTCAATTTTAGTGTTAGAAGAATGGGACAATTTTTTTTGTCTTACTTGTTAGAGTTACAGTAAATTTTTACTGAATATCACTTATAGGACCGGGGGACCGTATAAAAATTTAAGTATCCTAATTTTTTAATAAATGTTTTTCTTGACCCAAATCGTTTTTAAAGTAATTCGTTACCTTATTTAAACCATTTTTGTAATTGGAAGTATGCATCTAGGACCAACGTTTGCGAAAATAAAGGTCGGTCAGGTTATACGTGGACACACTGCATAGAGAATAGGTTTAAAAATGGCGAAAATAAATTCAAAGAACCTCAAAATGATAAAATATGTTGATATTTCCATAGTCGGGTTTTAATACGTTTTTTAAACTCACATGACGTTACATATTCATCTGCTGACGTCTATTATATTTCCAATATGATGTAATACATGTTTTTTAAATTCGTCAAACTATTTATTTCATTTTAATTTTTCAGGTGGATATTTTGAAATAGAAAATTAATTGATGTGGTGAGAATTTTATTGTTTTTTTTCTTATTAAGTGTTGGCATCTGCTATGCCGAAAAATGCTTATTTTTTCCTGTCATTTTTTTGTAAGAGCTGGTTTTATCAGAATCATGTTAAGGCGTTATTTACAAATTTTAACCCTCTCCATTTCCACCCCCTTCAGCCGATTTTGCCCATTTTCAATACCCGCCTATATATTAGCCATCTCAATGTTTTTGGCGAGTTTGATGACGATTCATGCATAATTGCGGATTTTATTTATTTATTTATTTGCGGACAAAATTTAATACATACATACACACACACACACGCACACACACATATATATAAACTTTTTAGGTAGGGGTGGTTTTTGGGTTCCTGGGGTCATATAATGGAAAGTTATGAAGCAGTATTTCAAAAGTCGCATCATGGTAATGACTGCAATAGGTAATATTTCTTACAAAGTAACATTTCTTTCTTACCTAAAACTGCATAATTAAAAATTATTTTACTAATGATTGGTATACAAAATAAAATGATAGTAAAATAATTTTCCAGTATTTTTTGTGTTTGTCACAATGTTTTCATTTTTGATTAATATCGTTAAAATAATGTTATTTTGTAATAAACCTGCAAAAACAAATGAGCTAATAGTTAAAGTTTGAATGTACGAATTTTTTTTTAAAAACGGGTCATTGAAAAATTGCAATTTTATTGAGAAAAATTGTAACCTGCATTTAATTATGACTTCATACTTGAAAATGAGTGTTTAATAAAATTAATAAATTTTAAATAAAATAAATAATTTATAAATGACAGTCCCCCCTCCCTCCTAAATAATAAAAAAAATCTGTCGCAGTTCAAAAGCAAAAAATCGGGTTCCACGCCGCTAGATTATTTATTTACTTTTTAATGATAGGTGTGCTTATGACCGCACGCCGAAAGTGGAAACTTTTGTTAAAATTGTAGTAGATTCGAAATATTATGTATATCATTTATAATATATATACAACTTCAGCTCAATTACGATAAAAATTAATTCGTCTAAAATATCTTTTTTTATTTTTTCAAATCATACATTTATAAGCATTGAATATTTGTCATAAAAATCATGTCTAATTTCATGACTGCAATTAATCTGGATCTAAAAAAAATTGTTACAATAGGTTAATTTTTCGTGTGTCCCGATTATGAAAATTTCGTAACTTTGATTGACGCTTCTTATAAAGCCCCATAATTTTTGCTTTGTTTATTTTTTAAGATTTGATAAGACGGAAAAAGAAGTTTTATTTAAACCATTGATTCAGGATTTATATTTTTTGTATTATTTCATTAATGATAATAGTCAGAATTATTGTATTTAGTTAATTTTTAAAATATATTTTTGTTATTGAATAAGCATGGATTTATTAATATAAGTAGGTTATCATTTTTTTTAAAATTTTCTTTAATTTTCTTTTCCGGTTTAATCTCTGACTAACAAAATTATTTAGTGACCTTCTACAATGTCCTGGAAGTTATATAAACTGTCGCGGATGTTAAATCTGGCCGACCGACATCATGGCAGGCCCAAAGGAAATGTAATATCTCCCAGTCAAGATGATATGGTTAAGTAAGGAGATAATCATTTGGGATCAATTACTCTAAGTTTTGTCATAAAAATACTAATTCCAGGGTCTAACGGTATTAATAAGTTTAGTAGCTATGTATTGTTGAGTAAGAGGAGGAATTTTCAAAGATGCCATTATTATTTTTATGATGGTTAAAAAAGTCTAAGTAAGTACAATGATAATGAGTGTAAAAAAAAAAAAATGGAATTGGCTAGAAATACGTGTTAAAACACGTTTATTCACACGTTATGTACTGAAGTAAAATTAAGTAAATAGGCCAATTATTCGGAGTTTTTCAAAATAAAACCAGATTTTATTTAATGAAAAAAGTGAATAATTAACTATGTAGATATAAATTACATTTTATTAAATGTTTTTTTTTTTTTTTTTTTTTTTTTTTTTTTTTTTTTTTTTTAATCATTCCAATTATTTTTATTTGACGTGAAGAAATGGGAGTGCGACAGCATTACAAAAATATTAAAATTCCAAAAACAAAGACCGTGTTCTGGAAATTCCTACGTATAAAAAATATCATTTTATGAAAAACATGCGTAACAAATACAATAATAAACATCGCTTTGGTAAAACTATATTGTATTGGTTATTTTTCGCTATTTCTGTCAAAGTTAAAAGTCTTTCAAATTTTAATACTTTTTAATGGATTCGTTATTACTGTACTACTAAGTATTTAAGACACTGACATCATTTACATTAATAAAACTTAGATTATCCACATGCATAAAATGTATTGTCATATTTAGAAACTTTGAACATCTCATTCAGTTTTTAATTACTTTAAATTTGACAATATCATATTTTATGCTAAGATTACAAATAGTATTTCAATATTTTGTAAAAAAAAAAAAAAAAAAAAAAAAAAAAAAAAAAAAAGTGTAAGAAAAACTTGGACTTACGCTGTCAAAATTTAATAATTAAAAATTCTTATGAGACTTATCAGCGTACATATAAATAAAAACTATATTAAAAACACATTAAAAATTAATCCCTCTCCCTAATGATGGCTCATTACAAAGAGCATGAAACGTTGGAATTATAAGTTTTAATGTGTTTTTAATATAGTTTTTATTTATGTGTACGCTTATAAGTCTCATAAGAATTTTTAATTATTAAAAAAAAAGAGTTTTGACTTCCAAGCACAGAAATCAATGTTTAATTCTTTTTTTTTTTTTTTTTTTTTTTTTTGCTTATATTTATCATGTTATATTTAAATAAAACGAGAAATATACCCTAACTGTAACAAACTTACGAGTAATCGCGTCAAATTTAGGCGCAATGAGCTTATATGTGCATTATTATATATTATATTATTATAATTATATATATATTATATTAGTTTTTGTGTGTATGTGTATTAATACAGAACTTTTAGGACTTGGATAACGATCAATTTTAAAATATCTATTTTTAAAACAGTACAACCATAAAGATTATCGAATCACAAAACAGAAAAATATGTATATATACTGCTTGTTAGAAGATTTTAAAGTTTAAAATGATATCATAGTTTTACGAAAATAAATTCCTTGAGTATGCTCAAAAAGGTACACTATCTTGTCAAAAGAATTTAGAAGTTTCACAACTGCGTATCTATTTTTCTGACAGATATCAAAGTTCAAAAATTTAAATGAAAAAAGTTACCATAAACGTGCTCAAGCATAGTAATGCACTACAAATGGTAATTTAAAAAAAAATCGAATGTATATGAGAACTAGGAATTTCTTTTTAGAAAGATAAACTTTAGGATAGTTTTATCAGGTAAATAAAATACACTGTAACTGACATAGTATCTCTCTATTCCAAAAAAGGAACGGACTGCTTTTGCTGCTGTTATTGAGTTTACTTTGATCAGGCATTTTGCCCAGCTTATATTGAAATACCTTTACATATAGAAACATGAAAAATTATAGTTTATAATGATATGTATGGTAATAACGGTGAAACAGACTTTTTTTAAATGGAAGAATTATTTAAAGAATTATTTAATATTGAAAGTGGTCAAGATATTTCAGTTGCGTATGATTTATTGAATAAAGAACTATGTATAGCAATTTATCTGTCCTTTTCAGGAATATACGGGAATAGATTGTGGTATGCAGTATTAAGTATTTTCTGATATATATATATATTATTTGTTTTTTAGGGTTCCGTACTTAAAAATTAAAAAAAGGAACCATTATAAGATCATTAATGTGTCTGTCTGTCTGTCACAGCCATTTTACTCGTAAACTATTGAACGTGGAAAGTTCAAATTCGGGGATATAATAAAGACTATTGACCCACGTATTTAGAGATTATTATACATTCACAAATATATTTAGGAAAAATGTACAGGGACTAATTAAATTACATGAAAAAAAAATCTTTTCTTTTTATATCATGTGAGGTATCCTGTGAAAGCTTTCGTAATCCTGAACTCAAAAATACATTTATTTTAATTTTAGGTATTACATTTTAGGAGATATAGTCGAAAATGTTGTTAAAAAATATGTTCCCCCATCTATTTCCGAATCTACAGAAACTAAAATTATGAAAAAATTAGAGGTAGTAAACGTTGTTTTAAACCTTGCAGGAAAATTATAGCGATTACGCTAGGTAGCATAGTTTTTGAGAAGAGCGCATTTTTCCGCTACACAGAAATTTCGATTTACGGGCGTTCAGCAAAAGTGTTGAGGAGCGCTGGAGGTACCTATCGTAACAGAAGTATAAAATGATTGTTGATATTGATTTTCGAAAAAAATCGTCGGTAATTAGCTGAGATATTAACCCTTAAAGACACGGACGGTTTGAACATACATAATGACAACGGCGGCCTATTCTATTTACTATCTGCTTTTAAAGCCTGGATAAGAACTTTTAATGATCTATTTGTGTAATGCAATGCCCAGTAGCAGTATAAAAGCAATAAACGTCATTTTGTTAAAAACAGACTAATTTAATTAGAATTAATCACATAAATACTATTGGTAGTTTGCATGGAGTGGATCTTTCTATACTCTCCCCGTATCTTTAAAAGTTAATTAGAAGCATTCCTGGAAAAACACGGCACGGAGAAATACTTACATAAATACTATTGGATTCGCATGTAGTTTGCATGGAGTGGATCTTTCTAAACTCTCCCCGTATCTTTAAAAAGTTAATTAGAAGCATTCCTGGTAAAACGCGGCACGGACCAAGGCAGCGTTGCAACTTTGCGACCTACTTTCGAAACGCGCTCAGCACAATGCCAAGTTTAAACTTTGAAAAAGGGTTTTGTTTTAGCTACACTGTAAAAAGAAAAGATTATTATTACGCTGAATTTAGTTTTATGAAATGGCAATTGAAGTTTAAATGTGCACTATTTTTATTGTCAGTACCGAAATAAGTTCATCCTTAACGGATTAGGATAAGGTTGAAAAAAGAGTTATACGGGATAGCAATATTTGATATTATTTAGTCTTCATGTCTCTTTGAACTTTTATGGTAACATTGTTAAAAATTTTGCAGCATTCTGGCAGGCCATTCGACCGTTTTTTGAAAAAATGGTTTCATAACCAAAATTTAACTATATTCTGACCATAAAATGGCCAATAATATGGTCCGAATAGTGTTAAAATTACGGTTGTGTAACCGTTTTCGGAAAAAACGGTCAAATGACCTGCCAGAATGCTGCAAATTTTTAACAGTGTACCCATTCATACTTTTCTAGTATATAGAACAACCCTACGTTGCATAGTTTTTTTTACAAAGACATGTCATTCTTTTAGCAACGATTTTTTAAAAATAATACAGTTAATAATTCATATATTTATTGTACGGAACACCCAGAGCGGGAGAAACAATCGCACTTGACCGTTTATTGTATTTATTTTTTCAACATTCCATTATTCAAACAGAGATTAATTTCATATTTCCTAATAATAGATCTTTTAACTATTTTTGCAATATTTTGAAAACTATTTTCAATTGAAAAATATATTTTTACTCCATAGAAGTAGCATATTGCGGATTAAAAAAAAGTATGTTAGATTTGTTTTTAATCATAATCACTACGAAAATTTTTTTATCAGTCAAAACTTTCATCATAACGAAAAGCGGTGGAAGTCCTTTTATATCCTCTTGGAGCTTTTGGATTTATGATCAAAGCGTTCCGAAAAGAGTGAGGGAATAACACTTGGACCATACACATCAAAGAGTCCTTTTTAAGTTTCAGTACCCTTTGTCATAAATATTTAATTAAACGCTCAAAATTATCCCATCCTCTTTTTTTCACTATTACAAAATAGGCTTGTACTCATATCTTCCCGGCCCAAACTTGGCCACACATCTGATCTTTCTTCTAGTACTGCGCAAATGCCATTTCCAGTATTTTAGTCTTAACTCTCGCATGAAGTAGATGTTTTGTTTGCCTAAAGAATAAGCTTTCTGTGAACAAAAAGGGAGGAGAATATTTTTTTCCGACTAACATCGTATTAAATTATAAAATCTTCGAAAAATTTTATTTAATCTTAACAAAAATTTTAAAATGTTGTTTAGTTGCAACTTATAGTGTAATTATTATAAAAAATGATGGAAATTTTATTAAACATCACGTTATTTCTTTGCGATGATTTCTAATGCTTGTTTGAAGTGCTTCATTTGTTTTTGTTTTAATGTCGTTATCGTAAAATTTTGTACAAAAGCTGGTTTTATTTCAATCGTGGACAGGTGCCGAATTTTAATTACTTTGACAGATGGTAATTTGTTGTCACCGCACATATCTCGTTGAAGATTAAATAAATTTGTTTCTTGCTTTTTAATTGAAGTAGGTATTCACCCTTTATGGAGAATCAGAAATAAGGTTTTTGTATAGATGAATGGAATTTAGATTTAAAACTGATGCTGAATGATAGATGATATCGTTACTTTATTTCTTGCGGAAGTTAGAATCTTCAATGTTCTCTGGGTACACTCACCTGTATGGTTAGCATGCTGTTCAAAATATGTGGAGCTTTGGCAGATGCTAGAGAGGTCGATGCAAGCTCGGATTTGGGGGGGGGGGGGGATAACTGTGCAATGCAATATTGCCAGATTTTCCTTATACTATATTTCTTTTTCGGACCATTTTCCCTTTAAAAGTTCTACCTCAAGGCAGTTTAACTATGCCATAAGAACGCGTAAAATCGGCCTATGTTCATCTTCAGACGAGAGTTTTGGAAATTTTGGGATTATTTTGTTGCAGAGAAAAAAAATGTATATATATATATATATATATATATATATATATATATATATATATTTAATCATTTGAAAAAATGGTTATTGTTCAAGTCAGGATGGGAAATCAAAAGCATATCTGAAGGTTTTTATTGGTTTAATCCGCATTTTTTTCGTTTTCTGATTGGTCTATACAGTAATCCGTATTTTCCCTTTACTTTCAACAGAGATGGATACCTTCTGTTGCCACTATGACAAAAAAGTAATAAAAACTACCAAAAAAAATTAATAACTCAGAAACAAATTGAGATACAGCTTTCAAACAAATTGCATTTAAAAGTACAACTTTTTCTCTATACAACGGTGTAAAAAGTAATATTGTGGGATATTTAGCAGTTTAAGAATGAAATTTCATTTAAAATGTTTCGTCAGATTTCTCGGAAATCAGACGATGGAAAAGACTTTTCCCGAACAGCCAATGAACTGTTTGGATAATACATAAGTTTCAGGTGGATAATACATGCGAGTCGCAGGCAATTTCTGTCGCGTGGAATTTTTATGTGTAATAACACTATTAATGTTTAATTCATGACACACGTAATGTATGATCAACTCCGTGAGATTTTTTATGTCTTAAATTTTAATCTTCGAAAAATTCATTTTCCAAATGGTCGTTGTAATTTGATAAATTGCAATTACTTTTTTTTTTTTTTTTTTTTTTTTGCGCAGGACAGACAGTCGGGCTTGTATTTTAACGTGGATATCACTCTCACTTCACAGAATGAAGAAGAAGGGGAGTATGTTAGAAAACACCTTTTTTTAATGAAGAGCATCACAAATTGTAAATCAGGTTTAAAGAATTAAGTATTCGTTAATTTTTAATTTGTACTTTAAATTTTTTTAAAATAAATTTACTTGTTTTGCCATAAATAGGAACTAACACCATAAATATCAATGCCTGCTATAATTTAAATTTTCAAAATGAAAAACATAGAGGTTTTGCTGTTTATGTTTTCATGTAAATCGCTCAACACGTGACACTGACATGCTACATTTTTCAGAATTTCCGCTACATCTCTATTTTTTTTTTTTTTTTTTTTTTTTTAACATAAGAATTTTTTTAAATGATATATTTTTTAGAATATTATTTTTTTTTACACTCTTTTATTGAAGCCAACCTGTTTTTTTTTTTTTTTTTTTTTTTTTTTTTTCGTAAAGATGAAATTTTGGAACCGATTTTTAACCCAATTCCTAATGTTCTAGAATTATAAACAATTATGTACAAAGGTTTCCGATGGCAATGCAGCATTTTAGTATTTTTAAACTTAATTATTAATTAATAAAATATTTTAAAGATATTTTCCAATGATTCCGCCACAGGCTATAAATATCCAAATATTCTCTGAGACCCGTATAAATGTATAGAAGTTGAAAACACAAAGCATTTAATTATCGCGCCAAGAAATGCTGGCCAAAATAGGCCAAAATTCTGTACAAATTTAAAATTTTAAAGGCTTAAATGTAGAAAGAAATTATAAATAAAATAGTGATATTAACAAACTTACGGTTTTACCAATCAAGAATAAAATATTAATTCATTTACGATTATGCGTTTAGAAATCCATGAATAAATCCTTAAAATATAGTTTAACGAATGTTTAACTATTTCGTTCCTGTTCCCTTTCTTAAAAAATAAACATACCAAAAATTATATATATTATAATAGATTAATTTGCTTGAGCAAATGGATTTATGATACCAAGTGTAAAAACAAGTTGGAAATTGCTCGTCAAACGTGGGAAATGAGGTGCGTTCGCGTACTATAACTAGTTTTATAATACTTTTTTGCACCGCATAGTGTAATGAATGTACATTTTAGTGCACTTCATAAGTGCATATCAAATTCATTCTGTTCGAAAGGCTGTAACATCATTAAAATGCACTTGAAATATTTTTTTTCCATTTGGCCTCAATGTAACGGAAAACTTTTAACTGTTCCTGTCATTAAACTATACATCCGATTTTGATAAAATTTGAAATGAGTAGACAAAATTTTGAAACAATTATATATTTAAAATTTCAGACCATTTGGAAAGCTGTAATATCATTAAAATGCACTTGCAATAATTTTTTCCCATTAGCCGTAAAGTAACGGAAAACTTTTAACTGTCCCTGTAATTAAACTATGCATCCGATTTTGATTAAATTTGAGATGACTCGACAAAATTTTGCAACAATTATATATTTAAAATTTCAGACCATTCGGTTGGGTAGTTTTTGCTCTGTTATATGCATAGAGACGGACAAACACACAGACAGACAGACGGACGGAAGGACTGAACGACGACTATTGGTACTACGTATTTATATAATTACGAAAGCACCTAAAAAGTTGATTTTTCAAAATCAAGATCACGCCAAATTAATGTATAGGAACTAAATTTTTGGGGAAAAATCATGAATTGCAGTCCAACAATTAGGAGTATTTTTAATATGACCATTAAATGCTTATAAAAGAGAGTTTTTTAAAACTTTTTTTACATTTTTTTATTGATAAACACAGAGAAAGACAATTGAAGATTTCGAATTACTTTATTTCATCTTTTAACTGATCCCTCAATGAAAGACAAAATCATGTGCGAAAATATCAAAATTAAAAATGAAATAACTCAGTTAATTTTTGTAGTACAAATGTCAAACTTTTTGTGTTATATGTGGTCTGATATGTGTAAACTTTTTCTAAATATAACTATAGGAACCGGGGGACCGTATAAAAAGTTAGATTTCGTATTTTTTATAAAATTGATTTTTCACTTTAAATAATGCCACAGCATGAATATTTTTTTCATTTGAAACCTTTTTGTAATTGGAACTATATGTCGTTTCGCTTAAATTTCATGGTTTTTCACTTTTTCGTTTATGATTTTTCACTTTAAATAATGCCACAGCATGAATATTTACTTCATTTGAAACCTTTTTGTAATTGGAACTATATGTCTTTTCACTTAAATTTCGTGATTTTTTACTTTTTCGTTTATGATTTTTCACTTTAAATAATGCCACAGCATGAATATTTACTTCATTTGAAACATTTTCGTAATTGGAACTATATGTCTACGGCCAACGGTTAAGAAATTAAAGGTCGGCGATAGATAGCATATTGCCCCCTGTATATATATATATATATATTCATCGGGGTGACACTAAATTCTGAAAAGCAGAATTCTTCTTTTTTAGTGTTATAATCTCTTCTTGTTAGCCCCCGATATGCTATTTATTTCGGGCAGCAATTAAAGCATCGTCCTAAAAATAACATTCCGTTACACTGTTAAAAATTTGCAGCATTCTGGCATCTTTTGACCGTTTTTTCAGAAAACGATTACACAACCTACACTATTCCGATTACACTATTCTGACCATATTATTGGCCATTTTATGGTCAGAATATAATTAAATTATGGTTATGAAACTGTTTTTTCAAGAAACGGTCGAATGACCTGCTAGAATGCTGCAGCATTTTTAACAGTGTACATTATACAGCGGTAAAACGATGCAGATGTATTATTGTACGGTTAAATACTGATAATCTCTTCTGCAATTTTTTTAACTTCTAAGTATCGCACATTTTCAATTTTTACACCTTTGCATAGGGGAAAAAGTACTTTTTACTGTAATTTGTTTGAAAACTGCATTTGAATTTAATTTTGAGATATTACATTTTTTAGAGTTTTTTAGCCTGTTTTTGTAATGGTGTCAACTGAAGTACTCCATCTCTATAAAAAGTGAAAGGAAAATATTACATTACTACACTTTTTTTGCTGCGATTTTATCATCAATTACTGTCGAAAAATTCTAATTAAAATACGTGCTAGTTTGAAAAAAAAATTAAATGAATGATTTCTGATAAAACATGGACCTATTATTAACTATATTTAATTTTAAGTATTCATACTAATGTTACAAACAAATGAAGGCATATGAATGATTACATAGATGTTTTATTTTTTTTTTTTTTTTTGTCCAGTTTATGACATCCCTATTTGCTGGGCTTGTGTATTATTCGGCGATAGTGACCATATGCATACTGTTCTATAGATGAAGTTTAAGAGTGAATCGTAAATGTGTAATTCTGTAACGGATGCAAATGTAGTCATTTTATATAAAATAAAAGCGTGTATTTTAAGTCTTAAAACTGAAATAAGTTTTACAGATGTGCATTCTTTTCATTCCAGCGGCTTTGAAATTTTTAACGGTGGAAATTCTTCACTTTTGAAAATAACGCAATTGAAATCACACACTGATAAAACGCAATGTTTTACAAAAATTTAGAGTGTCTTTACAGAAGAGCAGTGATCTTTAGGTTAAAATAATATCAGTTTGTGAGTTAGACTAACCAATATAAGATGTACTTTTTATTGTAACAAATTTTAAAAGTTTATTTTAAACTAATGAAACAGTTCCTTCTTAAACATCTCTTTTCGTCGAAATTTAACGGGTTCCACCTCTTATTAATATATTTTTTTTCTTTTTCTAAAAGGGGGTGGGACTAAATTCTAAAAAAAGCAGAATTTCTGCTTACTGCTTGTTTTTTATGGGCCTCTAAAATTTCCTCGCGGACATCTAGTTGTCGATGTACCACCGGTTAGCGACCTCTAGTTTAAATCATTATTACTTTTTTTTTTATTTACTTCTCACGTTGGAAACAAATTCTCGATTAAGTTCTTTTCGGAACGGCTTGTCTATCACACACTTTTCCAACTCAACTGTCGACTAAATAAGAACAAAAAAAAACTTCTTAAAACACCATCAAAAATTATTAAATGCGCTAGGCCTTTCGAAAGATCTGAGTCTTTCTTCGTCAGGCGAAAAGAAGACGTCCTTCTACTATGAAAGCAGAAGGAAGACTGAAATGAGAGATAAGGGAAAGGAAACAAGCTGAAGAAACAGCCAATAGGAAGTTAGAAATGAACAGCCAATAGGAAAGTAGAAGACAACAGCCAATCTCAAAAGAGTATAATCAAAACAAAAGAACACAGAGTAGGAGGGGCAAAAATTGGGAGGGGGAAAATACAAATAATTAAAAATGGGAACACATGAAAATAAATAAAAAATAAATAAAATATAAAAAAACAGACTAATATTAATTAATACAAAAATAAATTAAATTGTAGTACTGAAAAGTTTTTCCAAGCTGCAGAGAGCATTGTGGAATCAGATTTATCATTAACAATGACATCACGATTAAGATAAATAGCAAGATTTTCAAGGAAGTCCAATTCAGAGATACTATTGGCACTAGAGATAATTTTAGCATTTTGAAAATTAAAACTATGGCCAAAATCCCAAGAGTGCTTGGCAATAGAAGATATAGAAATTTCTTGATTGATTACATAACGAGAGTGTTCTTTTAAGCGGATTTCGAGATTTCTTTTAGTTTGACCAATATAAGATAAATCACAACCATTACAAGGAACTTTATAAATTCCCCATTTACGAAGATCAGGAACAGGAGATTTAGTGGAGGGAAATATGAATTTATTGACAGGTTTAAAGATAATGTTAAAATTGAAACGATGTAAAACTTTAGCTAACTTGAAACATAAAGGAGGATAAAAGGGGAGGACAAACAAATTATCAGGTTTGCTTTTGACAGATTTGGAAAGAGTAGATTTATTAGATGGTCTATTGAATTTCTTCACAGCATTATTGATAACAGAGGGATTAAAACCTCTTTTTACAGCAACAGTTTTTAAGTAATTAAGTTCTTCCTTAAGGGATAAAGAATCGGAACAAATTTGGAGAGCGCGATTTACATACGTGTAAAAAACACCGATTTTTTGGTTTACAGGATGATTTGAGAGAGCATGAGGTGAGTTAGAAACAGAAAAAGGTTTTCTATAAACACACGTTTTGAAAGAAGAATCACATTTGGTAACTAAAACATCAAGGAAAGGAAGTTTATTACAATTTTCTAATTCAAAAGTAAACTGAATATGTGGGTCGATAGAATTGACAGTATGAAGAATGGTAGAAATATCAAAAGGATTATCAACTAAAACAAAAGTATCGTCGACATAACGCATCCAACATTTAAAATTAACCAGATTTAATAATTTTTCTTCAAAATAATGCATATAAATATCACAAAGAATTGGAGATAAAGGATTACCCATACTTAAGCCATCTGATTGTTTGAAAAATTTATTATCAAATTCAAAAGTAGTTTGAGTGATGCAAATTTTAGTTAAATTAACAAAATTTTGGACTTCAATATCAGAGAAATGAAATTCACGTAATCTTTTTTCCAAGCAAGAAAGAGCACCTTCAATCGGAACGTTCGTAAATAAAGATTTGACATCAAGAGAAAGCATAGAACAATTAGATGGGTTAATATTTTTTAATTTACTAACACAATCATAAGAATTTTTTATCGTATGAGAATTAGAAATGCATAACGGAGAAAAAATGGATGTTAAAAATTTAGCAAGAGGATAAGTAACGGTACCAATATTAGAGACGATAGGTCTTAAGGATACATTGGTTTTATGAACTTTAGGCAAAGCGTAAAAACGAGCACAGATGGCTGAAGAAGGAATAACACTATGTTTAGTATTGTCATTTAAAATAACAGGATTCTTAACAGCTTTTTTGAGAGTGGTAAGATGCGAATTAGTAGGATCTTTTTTAACTTCAACATAAGGACCTTCAGATAAGAGAGCATAGACTTTATCAGAATAATCTTTTTTATCCATAAGAACAATTTGACCACCTTTATCAGCTTTAGTAATAATAAGATTATCATTGGACTTAAGCTCATTCAGAGCGATATTTTGAGAACGTGAAAGATTAGGTTTAAATTTTGAATTATTAGAAGAAATAATAATATCAGCAAGGATGTGACGAAGAGTTTCTTTTTGAAAAGGAGTGACTTTACTATGTTTAAAGGAAGACTCAATAGGAGCAATCAATTTAGTGAGAGAAGGTTTGCAAGACTGAGAAAAATTTAAACCAAGATCTAAAATGCTTTTTTGCTCAGGGATTAACATATGAGAGGAGAGATTAACAATGCAGTTCTCGTTTGATAGATTCTTATTTGAAAATTGAGACTTATTTTGCTTATTGTACAACGAAGAAATCTTTTTATCAAGCTTATTTTGATGAGCAGTTTCGACTGAATACTGACCGATTAAGCAAAGGTGCACAGCATCGCACTATGCTTTAGAAGAATTATTCATTACTCCTTTACAGTTCTAAGTCTTTAGATCTAGTTAGAGCGTTTGGTTAAGGTATGACCTGTTTAGAAAATATTTGAGATCCATGGTGTAAATATATAGTTAGCGTATACACTTACCAAGTGTGTCCTTGTATACCTTACTCAAATATATACTGAAATAAAAGAGAAAAAAGTATTACATTTCTTTCAAATCCTATAAAATATTAATAAAATTTTTGAGTATTAGGAAATTGCAAGAATTAATCAAAAAGGAAATTTAATTCAAGTACATAAATGTTTGTCAAACAAAAGTGAACCGACAATATGCAAACATGTATACGTTCTATGACAGAAATATATGTTAACAAATGTAAGTAAATTTCAAAAAATAAAAACTATATTTATACAGTGTATTAAAACACTTTTAAGATTAAAATGAATTCATAATCTTCGAAAATATTAATTCAGCCACCGTCGCCAAAAACACACACTTTCCCGTCAAAAGAATTTAGAAGTCTCAAAACTAGAAAACGATTTATCTGACAGATATCAAAGTTAAAATTATTTGTGATAGAATTTAACAGAAAAAAATTACCATAAACGTGCTCAAGCATAGTAATGCGCGACAAATGCTTATTCAACTTTTGAAAAGATTAAATCTGAAGGCATAGAGGATAAGGAAGATCTTTTAAACAAGACAAACATTAGACTATTTTTATTGCTTAAATATTATTATTAATATATTTTCTATGTAAGTGTCATAATGCTTGAACGGTTTTATTTATTTTAATCTAGAATAAATATTGATATTTTGTTATTGCTCATCAATTTTTTTATAATTTCCAAAAATTTTCCATCGATATTTTGTTCTGAATCATTAAGGATATTTTCCGGACCGACATATGTAGTCCATTCTCAAAGACGCGTGTATTTTTATTAGTAATTATCAATAGTTATGCTCCAAATACACATGCTTACTCTTTAACATAACAATACTAACGTAAAAATTCTAATTAAACTAAACAGTGTTGCTGAATTAAATTATGAAACTTTTTTAACTAATGTTACAAGCTATATTTTAATGGTAATAACTGGGGGGATCTGCCTTCTACGAGCTACGCTCGCCGACCCCCGTTCAGACACCGCGAACTATAACAGCACGCTAATTTGATCGACTTTAACCCATTAATGCCGGTTGGTACGAAAATCTGCTATTAAGTAATACGAAAATTTTAAATATGAAAACCAGTATTTCAGTAAGGAAATTTTTATATTACGTAATCTCAAACTTTGAGAGATCAAATAAGTTAAAATTATAATATGGGAAAATTGGTGTCAACTGGTACCCATGTATTAAAAATGTGTAAAAGAAACTCGGCATTAATGGGTTAAAAAAGTTTCGAAAGAATGAATTATAATAATAATAATAATAAAAAAAACAACAAAAAAAAAAAACAAAAAAAAAAAAACAGTGGCGATCTTCCTGTTAACGTGTTGTTTTCGTCATTGATTAAATCAAATCGGTGAAACATGTGAAAATAAGCTAATCTACAATGAATTAAGCAAACGGAGTCTTTGTTTCCCGATATTTTTTTAGCAACACTACAAGAAAGTTTTTTTTTTTTTTTTTTTTTTTTTTTTTTTTTTTTTTTTTTTTTAAATAAGACATTTTAAATATATCGTTTTAAATCTTACATAATTTGCACCAAAGTTTTCTTTCTCTTTTTAATATTCACGTGAAACTAATTTTGTTGTTAGAAAGGAAATATTATTTGCGCTGTCTTAGAATTATCAACAATAGTTTTAAAAGATTATCTCAAAATATGAAATAACTGTCACGCGAAAATATATGTTTAAATTTAAACACTTTGGCAGTATTATGGTTTGACAATAATAAATATGACGTAATTTCCTCCATTTGCGACGTTTAACTCATGTTAATGGATTTATTATTTTACAGTTTTCTTTCTCTTTTAAAATTCACGCGTAAATATACTTTTTATGACGTAATTATCAATATTTTCCTGCTTTTAATCCTTCAATTCTTATTTGAAAGGTTTTTTTCTGCTTATAATAGTCACGTGTCAATAAAGTTTAAATCTGAAGGAAATATTATTTTTTGTGCTGTTTATAAATTTTAAATTTGGCAACAATTTAAAACAGTACACTTTTCTAAAAGTTGTAAAAAATATCTATCGAAATACTAAAAATTTGAATTTGAAATAGAAATAAAACCTCAAAAAATGAGTAAAATTAAAATAATAAATGCAGCCTGCACACCGGGAGTTTCTAATGTATAAAATGGTTAAATTCCCATGTATAGTGTTTGCTCCTATAAAACTTTTTTAATGGAACTATTTTGACCAAATTTAACATTAAATATCTCTTAAAACAATTCTTGGATTTGATAACTGTCTGCATCACCGTGTTTATCAAATTTTTCCCAATAATACCACCGATATTCATACTTTTGTATGCAATACTAGCAGAACTACTCAGCTTCGCCCGTGTCAGTTATAAGAAGCCATCATGGAAAAATAATTTAAAACGTAATAATACGGCATTCACAAAAACTGGAATTTGTGCATTCTCATCCACAAATCGTTAAAAAAACAACCGGAAAGCATGACGTTATTGTCTCGCAACCACAGTAAAATCCCAGAGCTTTAATAACAGAATACGCGTTTTCTTTGGTGGGTGCAAGAGAAAAATATGTGATTTTCCTGACAGTACGAAAAATACAAATCCACCAAATCGCGCAGAATTTAGTGAAATTTTTGTTTGTATAGTATATATCTACATTATAAAGTAAAAACACTGTGACAGTGCCCTTAAATTGTGCCCCGTAAATTGTAACCCATAACATGCGCCTTTACTGCAATTTTTCTAACTTTTAAACATCACACAATTTCATTTTATACAATGTCGAATAGAAAAAAGTTCTCTCAAATGAAATTTGTTTGAAAATTGTACCTCAGTCTTCTTAGTTTAAAGGATTTTAAAGTAATTTTTAAGCATGGATATTTTTAAAATTGAGTGCAACCCGATTACGAAAGATGAACCTGTTTACACTTAATGCAATAGTATAAAGGAAAGACATGTCTATGAGTAAGGCTGGTATCATATTTTTGGTGGCAACAACCTAACACAACAAATTTCCCTTTTACTGCAGTTTAACGTCTAAACATTGTACACTCGATTGTTTCAACGTATTATAGACAACAAAAGCACTTTCAGTAATATTTGTTTGTAATGTTTATCTCAATTTACAAATTTTTTATGGGTTTTAAAATAAGTTTTAAGCATGAATATTTTTTAAATATGCTTGCAACCCAAATACAAAAGATTAACTCAATTGTTCAAAAACATTGTAAATAATTCAGAATATGTATGCTTTCGTGTAATATTCAATGGCTAAATTGGCGAATGAAGTTAAAACGCCAAAAATAAAATAAAATAAAACACGAATTTAACAGATATCAAATAAAACTACTCAAAATAACCTGATAAGTATATAAAATTGAAATGGGAATTTCGTTCCGGGTGCAAATAACTTGAATTCTTCAGAACTGATTTCCATGCGACTTGCACTATTAGTATTTTAGGGAAGATTTTAGTGCGTAACATATTGTTTTCCGTTGCTTAGTCATAGAATTATATAGGGGAAAGTTATATAATCATGTGAACCCAATTATGAAGGATTAGTCTTATTAGCTGAATGAAAAATGCAGAACTATTTTTATCTCTAAGTATATTAACGGGCTTATCTTCAGTAATGGTGCTGTGCACTAGGGTATTCTTATTTTAATAAGTGTGCCTGACACCTATTATGGCATGTACCTTTGTTTAAAACAATAAAGAATGACTTATGTTTTAAGCGATATCTGGCATGCAACTTGATTACAAAAGACTAACCTGCAATAATGCTTAAGGTGCTTCTTTGGAATTGAAATGAGTTTTTCCTTTTTTCATAAATAAATTACTTATCGAGTTATGAGCAATTTTGGTTGCGTGATGTCCTGTTTTTATCCTTTAGTCCACTGTTGCGTCCAAAATTCAGTTCAAAACACCAACTGAAAGATCTTATATACCTTTACCAACATATGGAAACTATCTTTCGATTACATAGTTTCTAAATAAGAACTCCTGTCAATTTCATGCGTTTCCGAACAAGAATTAATTAAAAAATATGTCGGAAAATAGCTCCTTTGGATTTGAGAACAACCTTAACTTTATGAACAGCCTTAACTTGACGTTTATGAAAAAACTCAAATTTTTAGTTTTAATATTGGAACTCGGGAAATTTAAATTCAGAAAAAGGATGTTCTTTTGACACATCGTGGTAATTTTTTTAACTTTTAAAATTAAAATACATGTTTTCTTTGGCGCGCGTAACAGAAGTATACAATATCTTCCACAATACGGGGGAAAATGCAAAAAAAAAAAAAAAAAAAAAAAAAAAATGCATCCAAATGAGGTAGTAGTTACTAAAATTTTATTTGCAAAATTTGAAATTTTATTGAAATTAAATCTACAATAATTAGATGGAATGATGTCAATTTCCATAAATTTTAAATCAAGACATCTGTCAAGAATTATTTTGAAAATGTAAATAACCGCTGTCTTTTTATCTATAAGATATGGCTGTAGTCTACAATCGAAGTAGTAAGAAAAATATAGGAGCCATACGTTTACAATGAGTTTGATTACGCGTTGAAAAGATTTGATAGAATGTGACGTCATATCTAGCCTTTTTTTTTCTTTTTCTTAAATTGTTTTCATGTAATTTGACTGTTTGTATTAAAATAGATGTTTTAATTAAAAAAGAAAAAACATTCAAATTGAGGTGCTACGTTATTTTTCCGCTCTTATAGTTAAAGTCTTTTTTTTTTTTTTTTTTTTTTTTTTTTTTTTTTTTTTTTATAAAAAAAAAAAAAAAAAAAAAAAAAAAAAAAAAATGTAAATCTTCTGTTTAGAATGACGTCAATATCAAACACGCATAAATATAGCAAGAAGATCTGAATTTTTATTGGCAAACAGAAACAAAATATGCGCGTTATCCTTATTTTTTTCACATTATTTTGTCATTTTTTAGGGTGTGGCAACAGGAAAGAAACGTGTGAATTGAAAAAGATTTAAAAAGAGATATTTCTATAATGTTAAATTTTGGAAGTGATAGAAAAAAGGGATAAATAGTGGTCTGATAATTTTTTTAAGTAGACAGTGATCTTTTCCTCGTTCTAAAACGTATGTACATGAAGTTTCGTGCAAATCGGTCAAAAATTGATGATTTATATAAAGGACATACACACAGAGAACGGTTTTATATATATAGATTATTCAAAACTGGCGGCAGTGACAACATTTGTAACATTTTTACTTTCTTCTATCGTTATAAGAAAAAAGTATTGGATTCATGAAAATTTTTGACTTTCAGTTTTCGACGGATTCACCCGTTTTAGGGGTCAGAGATTCCGAAAAACATGTTTTTGCAAAATGTCCGTCTGCGAGTCTGTGAGTCTGTGACTCTGTCTGTCTGTATGCATGTGACACAAACTTCCTGGGAGCTCTATCTGAAGAACTAATGCACATAATTCAATAAAAATTCATAAACAGTTGGTCCCTGATACAAATTATTGCTAAATAGTTTTTGGTGTAAATCGCTCAACAGGTGGCTCTACTATGCAGCATTTTCGCTATTTCCACAATAGCTCAATCTGCAGAGCTAACGCACGGATTTTTATCAAACTTCAGATTCAGTTTGTCCTTGACATCAATTGACGTTTTATACATTTTTGTGTAAATCACTCAACAGGTGGCACTGCTATGCTGCATTTTTTGCGATTTCCGCAATAGCTTTATCTCAAGAAATAATGCTTTTATTTTCAACAAACATCAGACATGAGTTACCTTGATATGAGTTAGCGCTGTTTCTGTTTTGGTGCAAATCGCTCAACAGGTGGCGCTGCTATCTTACATTTTTCAGAATTTCCGCTATAACTCTATTTCAGAACCAATGCACGAATTTTCATCAAACTTCAAATTCAGATATATTTTGACAGGGTCAGCTATGTGGGGAGGCCTAGCAAATGGCTTAAGCACTCACATGCCCCACCCAGATATACTTTGACATGAATTGG
Organism: Maratus speciosus; assembly: GCA_963932465.1. Lineage (NCBI taxonomy): Eukaryota > Metazoa > Arthropoda > Arachnida > Araneae > Salticidae > Maratus > Maratus speciosus. The sequence goes on from OZ010800.1 coordinate 437,765,161, forward strand.
TGCTAAATTGATGTAATTTCTTGTACTATTTAAATGATTTAATTGATGTGATTTATATAGAAGAGAGTTTTGTGATGGCCACAACATACTAGCTTTAGAATAGAGAGATAATTTATACTCGTTAACGGATTTTATACTGACCATGAAAATGATTTTAACTTTCTTCTAATTTTACAAGAAGAAAGTATTGGATTCGTATAAACTTTCGAATTCCGGTTTTCGGCGGATTTACACGTTTCCCAAAAAACATGTTTTTACAAAATTTCTGTTTGTGAGTCTCTGAGTCTGTCTGTTTGTGACACAAATATTTTAGGCGCTCTATCTCAAGAACTAATGAACAGAAGTTAATAAAACTTTGGATTCAATTAGTCCCTGATATAAGTTGGTGCTGATTACTTTTTTATTTATCTCGCCCCTTAGGTGGCGCTGCTATGCTGCATTATTCTTGATTTCTACAATACCTATATCTCAAGAACTAAAGCACAGATTTTCAGAAAACTGCAGATTCAGTTAGTCCATGATATATTTTGGTGTAAATCGCCCATTAGGTGGCGCTGCTATGCTGCATTATTCATGATTATCGCAATAGCACTATCTCAAGAACTAACGCACTAATTTTCATCAAACTTCAGATTCAGTTAGTCCCTGATATAATTTAGTGTTGTTAAGTGTTTCGTGTAAATCAAACAACAGATGGCTCTACTATGCTGCATTTTTCACGATTTCCGCAACAGTTGTATCTCAAGGACTAATGCATGAAATTTCATGAAACTTTAGATTCAGTTAGTCCCTGATATAAATTGATCCTGATAAGTTTTTGGTGTAAATTGCTCAACAGGTGCTACTGCTATGTAAAACTTTTCACGATTTCCGCAATAGCTCTACTTCAAAAACTAATGCACGGATTTGCATCAAACATCAAATTCATCAAAAGATGCAAGCTGTTGCTGATTACATTTTGGTGTAAATTACCTACTTGGTGGCGCTGCTATAATGAATTTTTAATGAAGATATAACATGTATGAGATAGAAGAAAGTTTCGGAATTGCCACATCCGACTAGTTTAATGTTTAGTTTTAGAATTTTGACACTGTTACTTGTAGACTATTCATTTTATCATAGATTGTTTTATTTTTTAACTAAATTTTACATTGTAATAGGCTTTTATTTATCGTAGAAATATTCATTTTCTGTATTCTGTTGCGCAATTCATAAGCAATGAAATTTCTACCTACTGGATAGGTGCATTAGATTTCACCATTAGTTATTTAACTAATGACGATAAAACTATAAATATCCAGTTTTGAACTAAAGTAGTAGTAAAATTCTTCTTCAGTTTAATGGTTCATTTTGTAATAATATTGAGATTAGTTTAAGAAAATATAGAATTAAAATAAATTTTTATCGCGAAAAAGTTTTAAACCGTATTTTAAACTCAATAAAAAGTACAAAATCTACGTTATATAAAAAGGCACGAGTTAGTATCAAAAGCGACGCTACGTTTAAACAGGTTACGAGAATTTGTTTAGTTTTCAGAAGATACTTGATATACGTGGCTGACTGTTGTTTGATAAGAGGATGTATAAATGCTTCCCTATAAAGTTATTCTTGTAAATTTCGCTTATTGTTCAAGTGTTCTTTGTACTGTTCAAAATGTTATTGCTTATCATCTATCTAATGATTATTTTATTGTGTACTTTTTGTTTTTGTACTATTGGATTCGTGAAAATTTTCATCTTCCAATTTTCGAGGGATTTACTGGTTTTACGGGTCAGAGAACCCTAAAAACATGTTTTTACAAAACGTCTGTGAGTCATTGACTCCGCCTGTCTGTCTGTGTGTGACACAAATTTTGTGGGCGGTCTATCTAAGGAACAAATGAACGGAATTTAATAAAAAACTATATTCGGGTACTCCATGATTTAAATTGGGGCTGATTAGTTTTTGGTGTAAATCGCCCAACAGGTAACGCTGCTATGCTGCATTTTTCTCGCTTTCCTCAATCGCTCTGTCTCAAGAACTAATACCCGGATTTTCATAAAACTTCAGATTCAGTTAGACCTTGATATGAGTTGGTGCTGTTTGTGTTTTGGTGTAAATCACCCGACAGATAGCGCTGCTATGCTGCATTATGCAAGAGTTCGGCAATTTCGCAATAGAACGCCCAAGAACTAATGCACAAATTTTCATCAAACTTCAGATTCAGTTAGTCTTTGATATGAAATAATGCTGATTACCTGTTGGTGTAAATCGCTCATTAGGTGGCGCTACTGTACTGTATTTGGGTCGTTTTTGTACATAGCTCTATCTCAAGAACTAATGCACGAATTTTCATCAAACTTGAGATTCAGTTAATCCTTGATATGAAATTATGCTTATTACCTTTTAATGTAAATTGCCCAAGGTAGTGCCATTGGTGGTGGTGCTGTGCTGCATTTTGCACGATTTTCTCAAATTAGCTCTATCTCAAGAACTAATGCACGAATTTTCATCAAGCTTCATATTCAAGTACACCTTGCGTAATATTGCTGCTCATTATGTTTTGGTGTAAATCGCTCAACAGGTGGCACTGCTATACTGTACTTGTAATGACTTCCGCAATAACTCTATCTCAAGGACAATTCACGAATTTTCATCTAACTTCAGATTCATTTAGAAATTGGCACAAGTTCATACTAATTAGACTTTGGTGTCAATAGCGCAATAGGTGGAGCTGTAAGCTGGTTTTTTAACGATTTTCGCAATAGCCCTATCTCAGAACTAATGCACGGATTTTCCCGAAATTTCATATTCAGTTTGACGCTGACATAAGTTTATGATGATTAGGTTCTGGTGTAAATCGCCCAATAGGTAGTGCTGATATGCTGCATTTTGCTGGATTTACACGATTTCAGTGATAGTCATACCTCAAAAACTAATGCACGGAATTTCATCTTTTAGAATCCTCATAATGAGCCTAGATTGCCATTTAATTTCGGTACTATGATAGCGAATTTTGATGTATTAATCTGTACGAGATAGATGAAGGTTTTGGAATGGATATATCCGACTAGTATATGTTTGACAATGTCTTAAAATTCAGTGTAGTCAATTGAAAAAAAAAATGATGGAGTTATTTAAATAGTTAAAATTGACAGATACTTTTTGTGAAAAATTAATATATTTTGCATGTAAAATATTGGATGTATCTCTTTATTACACTAAACCTCATTTTTCTTATTTTACACTTTGCGTTTCAAGAGTTATCGTCTTAAAGGGACCATGTAAGCAAAATTTGGGGAAAAAATCGATATTTAGTTTTTTATATCATTAAATAGTTTAAACTTTTATCTTACCAATGATGTGTCACAAATGTTTATATATTAAAAAAAGAAGTGTTGGATATATTCATTCTTTTTAAGAGTACTTCACAGTTTAATGGCCATTTAAATCTTTAATTGTCTTTTTCTCAAAACTTGTATTTTTCATGGTTGTGTTCCCTTTTTTTCAATATCTATTAAACTTAAGAACTCGGATTTTTTTAATATTTTTATAATGTTATACTGTATACTTTAACACAGGGATTCAATGAATTGTTGAGAATTATCTATTTTATGCAGTGGAATCTTATCAAAAATGCTAATTTAAAAATGCCTTTCAGCAAATAATTAATAATTAATTTTCATGTTCACTTAGAAAGAAAAATGGTCTTTTAAAATACGTAAAGCATGTTACTCAAACTACTCTAAAAATTCTAGACCTCTATCTTTCATCATTTCTGAGAAAAAGATACATACAGTTGGTGTATTTTAACATGGCGAAGATAGAGCTTTCGCGGTCCTCTTAATATTTTTTATGACATCAAGAGGTACACTCCGAAAAGTAAATGTGTGAATTGGTCACTCATACGTATATGCGTAAATTTCTAAAATTACACTTTTGTCACAAGATTTAAATTCTTTTCGTAATGATTTAACTGTATTTGGGTGTCTACAGGCATAATAGAAGTGTGTATTTTCTTGTTACTTTAAGAACTTAAACAAGTGCTTAAATGGTAGAAAATTGTATGGATTTACCAAATTTGTTTATTAATTTAAATTTATAAATTTTGCATATTACACAATCATTTGTGTATTTTGTATATTACACCAAAATATGTGTTAGATTATTACACATATATGCGTAAGAACAGAATATTACACAAAAATATCCGTACTAAACTTACACACACACTAACCGTTCAATGTGCAAATCGATTAACTCCATCAAATGAAAATGTTCAGTATAAACAGTTAAAGTCATTGTAACTAAAAAATTTTGTATCTATATAATATTTTTTCTCGGGGTGTTTTGATCAAACACATTAATGTTCTTTTAATCAAGGATAATTTTTAAGGGGTCTTGTACCTTTTAAACGCGACAAATTTAACGAAGAAATTCAAAGTTTGAATTAGCCTGTCTTCAAAACCTTTTTATGTATAAACATGTAATTTTGGACATTGATTAAACAGATTATGCTTTGTAATATGCTGTCATTGGAAATTTATTAGCCTTTTACAGAATTTGTGTATTGTTGAAATCAAAATAGCTCTTTTTTTTACTCTCGAAGTCATTGCGCGCATGATATCTTGAGAAAGTATGTATGGATTGTCATGAAATTTGGTAAAGATACTAAACATATATGTGTGTTTAAAATGAACTACTCTTAGGCCAAAATTATTTCATTACTATATAAACAAATATTTATGTAAAAAAAAAAAAAAAAAAAAAAAAAAAAAAAAAAATTATATTTAAAAAAAATAAAAATAGTTATAACTAAAAATATTAGCATTGTAAATACTTAAAAGTAGATCATTTTAAAAACACATATATGTTTAGTATCTTTACTAAATTTCATGACAATCCATACATACTTTCTTAAGATATCATGCGCGCAATGACTTCGAGAGTAAAAAAAAAAAAAAAAGAGCTATTTTGATTTCAACAATACACAAATTCTGTAAAAGGCTAATAAATTTCTAATGGTAGCATATTACAAAGCACAATCTGTTTAATCAATATCCAAAATTTCATGTTTATACATAAAAAGGTTTTGAAGATAGACTAATTCAAACTTTGAAGATTTTCGTTAATTTTCGACGCGTTTAAAAGGTACAAGACCCATTAATCACTGCATAAATATATAGAAAAATTTCAATGTTCCTTTGTTTAAAAAAAAAAAGGATTCTTATAATGGAGATAGTCTGATTGTCCTCTGAACGCCTTATACAAAAGCGCTCAAAAGTATTTTGACAAAGATAATAATTCACTTAATTGAAAAGAATAATAAAATACAAAAATTAATCATTTATTTTATTTAAACATATTCAATGCTTTAATTTTAATAAATTAACAATAAATATTATTAATATTAATAAAATTATATATATATATATATATTCATCATTAATTCTTCTAACTAATTCTTCATCAACTAATCATTCATTAATATATATATATATATTAATGACCGGCAACTTTAAATTTTAGACATTTTATCGAATATTTAGAAATATACTTGACAGATTCTTCTGGAATTTCAGGATTGAAAAGATCAGGTATGACCTCACATTTAGCAATGTCGATTTGATAAGGTGGGCAATTAGGCGACCAACAAAAAAATCAAAGAAAAAAAATAATACTTGGGATCACCCTGTCAATACTGTCATATACCCTATTAGAAAACTTATGTTTCTTCAACAAGTTCTTAATGATATTAACATATTTCTCTGCAGCTCCGCTGGAGTTTGGATGATATGGTGGTGAATTTCTCAGGATAATACCATTTGACTTAAAAAATCTTACAATTCTTCAGATTTAAATTGTTTAGCACAACTTGACTTGGGAAAGTAGCAAAAAATTTGTCGAAGCTTATGTATTGTAGACTTAGAATTTGCGTTAGAAACAAGTGCTTCTTCAATCCACTTTGAATATGAATCTTTAATAATTAAGAGATTGTGATTTTCATATTTGGCATAATCGATGTGGATCCTTTCAAATGGTTTTCCTGTTAGAGGCCAGTTATTTAATGGAGCTCTGGGTGCACTTGGCTTTGTTAATTGACACGGGATACATCTGTTTACATATGATTCAATCTCTGCATCTATTTTTGGAAACCAGAAGTATCCTCGAGCCAGATGTTTCATTCGCACTATTCCAGGGTGTTCAGTATCTAAAAGTTGAAGAACTTTTTCTCTCAAGCATTTTGGGATTACTAATCTATTTGCTCTTAGTAGACAATTATTTTCGATGCTCAGTTCATCTCTGACTTTGTAGTATTCCTGCAAGGAATCTGCAACAACTGATGGCCAACCAAATTTGGTATAGTTTATTGCTTTACTGACATCACAATGTATATCACCAGCCTTTTCAATATCCTTGGTAGTCAGATCCTCAAATTCTGCGAAATAACATACAAATTCATGAGCACGTTTTTCGACTGGTTCATTATCTTTACAAGAGAGGTAAGAAAGAGCATCAGCTAACAACAAATCTTTGCCCTTTTTGTACTTAATAATGTAGTCATAGCTGGATAAAATTAATGCCCACATCTGCACCCTTGAATTAGCCATTTCCGGAAGAGGTTTATCATGACCCAGTAAGGTCAACAAATGCTTTGAATCTGTTTCAATGACAAATTTCATTCCTTGTAAATATTTATTGAAACGTTTAATGCCAAAAATAATAGCTAAAGCTTCTTTATGTACCTGAGCATAGTTTCTTTCTGCTTTATTTAGGGTCTTTGATGCAAAAATATAGGTCTCAATAAACCAGGTGATAATTCATGGCATAAAACGGCTCCAAGTTCATACTCAGATGAATCACACTGTAGAACAATGGGCTTTGTTATGTCATAATGTACCAAAATATTTTATTTATCCAGTAACGTCTTACTTTTTTCAAAGGCATCAATACATTCTTTGTTGAAATCCCATTTTATGTCTTTCTCTAATAATTTATACAAAGGTTTCAGCTTTGAAGATAAATTGGTTATAAGTGCTCATAATAGCCTAGAAGCCCTAGATAGCTTTTCAATTCAGTGACATTGCTAGGTAATTGTGTATTTGAAATGTCTTTACATTTGTCCCTAAGCGAATGAATGCCTTCAGGATCTTTAACATGACCCATAAGTTTAATTGCATCCTTGAAAAATTCACACTTTTGAATATTTACTTTCACATTATAAGAATGTAGTTTCTGCAGCACCAGGTTTGTTCTATATTTGCATTCTTCTTTAGTATTTACTCGTATAAATAAATCATCAATTTAGCAATCAATGAATGAAAAATCCTTTAGAATGTTATCCATCTTTTGCTAGAACAAGAAAGATGCTGATATGATACAAAAATTAGTTTTGTATAACGCAATAAACACCTTGGTGTGTTCAGCGTCAGCAACTCTTGAGACTCAGGAGCTATAGGTAATTGGTGGAAGGCCATTGATAAGTCAATTTTTGAAAAATACTTTCCTAATCCTATATTTGTTTTAATATCTTCCTGGGATGGAAGTGGAAAAAACTGAGTTTCACAATATTTGTTTACAGTGACTGAAAAGTCTCCACAAATCCTAACAGATATTTTCCCTTCTCTGTTCATTTTGGGTACTGGAACTATGGGAGTTGCCAATTTAGTATGACTTACAGGTACTAATACACCTTTTTGAACTAAGAAGTCCAATTCTTGATCGACCAATTGTCTTATGGCATATGGAACTGGTCTAGATTTACAGAAGATGGGTACAGTATCTTCCCTCATAGCTATATTTATAGCTTGACCCAACATTCCACTTGAATCGCTCGAATTAAAATAATTAGGGAATTTGTCATATTAATGTTGTAAAATATCATCTTGAGACAAAATACATCCTTTGGCTCTTCTGAATTTTGTTTTGATCTATTTTTAGTTTCATCATTAACGTTTGCAATATCGTCATTCATCACTTTATTTAGATCAATACCAAGCTGTTGAATCCAGTAACGATCCAAGAGTGTAGATCTATTTGATGCTTCAATAACAACTAATGGTAGCCATAAAGTTTTTTTCTTGAAATGTTACAGGCACTTTAAATCTTCCAATAATTTTTAACATTTGACCGAGATAAGAACGCAAAGTTGGAATTTCTAATTTTTCAAGTGTATCTGACTTTAAACTTTCAAATTTGTCTTTAGACATAATTGAATGTGCACTACCTGAATCTACTTGCATGTCAATTGGAGTATTACCTATTAAATATTAATTTCATAAGGCCTAGGAGCTTCATCTGTAACAGCTGCACACACGGAAACTGTGTTTATGTACATTTCATCAAATGCGTCTTCCACAAATTTTGTTGTAGAAGTTTTGCAAATACTGGCTATTTGCCCTCTGTAATTCCACTTATAGCAAGTCGCATTTTTAAAACAACATTCACCTCTATGCTTCTTTCCACAATGTTTGCAATTGTTAAAGGTCAAGTTCATTTTGTGTTTATTTTCGAACTTACCTTCATATCCACTTTTCTTATCCTTACTTTGGAAATTGTTATTTTGAACAGGAGCTCTTTTATTGAATGCTTTATTAGCACTTGAAATTTTGAGAACATTATCTTCCCTAACTTTACAATATTTGGCTTCTTTATTATCCGTTTCCATTGAAAACAGAGTTTCACTTGCTCTATTGAAGTCAAGTTTACTTTCACTTAACAATCTATTCTGAATTTGTTGGTCTGCCAAACCACAAAGTAGTTTATCGTCAATTGTATCATCTAGAAAATGTCCAAAAGAACACTTACTTGTTGCCTCTTTGATTCTTACAATAAAGGTTGCAACATCCTCAGTATTTTGTTTTAGGTTATAAAATCCGAATCTTTGCATAATTACCGATATCTGTGGTGAGAAGTGACTGGTTAATACTTTCATGATTTCACTATAAGGACTGTCCTTTAAAATTTTAGGTTGAACGAGGTTACGTAATGTGGAGAATACTTTTTTTCCGACACACGTAAACAAAGTAGCCCGTTTGTCACTATCATCTTTAATTCCGTTCGTTTCAAAATAAAATACAATTTGAAGCAGATATTCTTCAAAGCAATCGTTGTCATTATAGACTGGTATTCTACGAGTATGAGGATGATACTTGTCGCCTTTAGATTCCTGCATTATCAAACACGCATGAGATCTTCGTAAGTCAAGAAACGAAGCTTTAAGAACACGGATGTAGAAGATTGATATAGCTGGAAACGAAATTTACGCTCGTTGCCAATGTGATATATCTAAGCATTATATCAAAAGTCATTGATTAACTAAAGTTAATAACGCTATTTCAGAATTCAAAAGATAAGACAGCAAGAATACGTCGAACAACATTTATTCATAATTTATAAGGCTATTGCTAAAACCAGATTTAAAACTTACAGCAAATACATGATGCCATAAATATTATCCAAATATAAAATGCATATTAAAACTAAATATACTACACAACAGTGGTAAGAGAACAAACACACAGAACGCATGAGTTTGTACTTCATGCAAATTTGTTTTTTTTTAGCATAAAAATATTTAGTTTAAAATTTATACCCCAAACTATAAGGTTTATTAAAGGTTTACTATGTACTCAAAATCAGTCGTTCTTGTATATTACACAGATATAATTGTATGTGTACTAATGGGCAATTTACACGTTAAACTGTTTATTTCAGAGTTATCTGAAAACTTTTTACACACTCAAAGATATGTGTAATCATCAAAATCCACATTTCGATGCGGATATTGAAATTGAATCACCAGGCGTGCATTTGTCAGTTTACACACCACTTTACACAAATCCACAAATCGAGTAATTTTTGTATCACCAGTACACCTGTTTTAATATGTGCATTTACGCATTTATTTTTTTAGAGCGTACTTTCATTTGAAGTAGAAGGATGCATTTGCTAAGCGCAAGGCTGAAAGTGGCTTTATGTATGTCAAAATTTTTGTTGACTGATATTGAAATATGAGAGTTCTAACGGTGATATTTGCCCATATTGCGAGCATAGATAGAAATACCCACAACTTTATTTTTAAATAGTTTTGGGGGAAGATGTTGTGGTCAGCGATTCGTGAATACGTATATCGAAGAAGTTTTCATAACATTTTTCATAATCATATATACCAATGATTTGCATACCACAGGGTGTCCTAAAAGATCCCGTACTCCAAATTAAAGAATTTATTGCCCGTGATATATTTTTTTGAATTATTAAACTTTATCGTCTGCTTATTATTGCATCAATTCTTGAGTTTTTATCGCTTGGTTCTTTTCGCGCTCAGTTGGTGCGATAGTAAAGGTCTATGTTATTTTGTTCTTCATAGTGAAATGAGTTTATCACGCATTCAGAGAATTTCGCTGCTCGAAACTTATTTTGAATGTAAAACGTATGCCCACTTCGATCGCCTGATCTGAGCATCCCTGACTTTTTTTAGTGAAGATATTTAAAGAACAAAGTTTATGCAAATAATCTTCAAACAGTAGATGTTCTGAAAATTGCCATTACTCAAAGGATACAAGAAGTCACTGCCACTATGTTAAAACTCGTTTCTGCAAACATACGCAAACGAGTTCAGCTTTGCCTCCTAGAAATGGCGGGGGGGGGGGGGGGGGCATTTTGAACATTTATTATAAATGTAAGTTCAGTATTTTTTCTTACGTGATGTTAAGGGTTGGTTGGTTGATTTTGTGACGGCCGATTATCTACACTGGGGATATAGGCCCGAGGGGGAGTGCCCTTCGTGGGGGTCTTTCTAAGGGAACCTAACCCGTATTAACGCATGGAAATCCAGGGTTCGAAGAAAACCACGAAAACTCCGAACGATTAGGCCGACGGGCGCGATTGGGATCGAACCCAGCACTTCCCGTCTACCAGTTTCGAGAGCAGAACCTCTCAGCCACTGGTGGGGCATGTGATGTTAAGGGAGTCCCGTGCACATTTTAAAATAATTTTTATTTATTAATTTAAAATTTTGAATTTTTCTGTGATGGTTAACCATATCATTTGAAAACAAAATCACATGATAAAACTTTTCATAATTTTTTTTTAAAAATTAAAAATTAAAAATTTATTAAAAAAGTGGGGTAATTTAAAATCGCTATAACTCGAAACATATTTGTAGAATTTCAATTTTTTATAATTTACATAAACAGAAATATATAAATTTAAATTTAGATTCAGCATTTTTAAAAATATTAATTAAAAAAAAATATTAAAAATATTTTCATTAAAAATTAAAGAAAAAATGATGTAACTTAAAAAAAATCATATTTTCAAAAGTAAATTTTTTTTTTCAAATTTGCTGAATCAAAAGTTAAGTAAACTAATTGAAGACACGTTCTAAGTTTGAACCATATGTCTTTAACGGTTCTTGAGTTATAACAATTTAAATACGAGAAATGTCGAAAAAACCCATCATGAAGAAAAAAGCATTTTCCAAGAAGTCGTTTGCATGACAACCATTGCTTGAAAGCTAGATTTTGAAAACAAACCAAAACGAAAAAAAATAATATGTTCTGTTCTAATAAGGATATAAAAATGATTTAAGCATAATTTTAAGCGAAAAAAGACGGAGAATATTTTACTGCAATAAAATATTTTTAGAAAATTTGAAGATTTTTGTGTCCCGGACCCCCTTAAAAGTAATTTTTATCATTAGTATAAAAGAAATCATTTTAAGGTTTTTTGTTTTTTAAATAATAAATACATATATCGTCAGTAGGGGAACTTCTAGGGTACTCTGTATAAATGTATACAGGATGTATCTAAACTCTTGGTCAAAACTTTAATGGGTGATAGTACACATCAAGACAAGCAATATTAAATAGGAAACTAAGGGTCCCAAACGTTTTTCGAAGGAGATAGGCGCCATTAAAGTTTAGGGTGTAAAATTTCAAATTATTATAAAAAAACGGAAAAATTGGTCGATTCGTTTGCTGTTTTCTCTAAAACTATACTTTATGTCAGTATTTTCTTGAAAATAAATTTTAAAGATAAAGTTTTAAAATGCCAATAGGGGACGCTTTAGACTTTGGAGTAACGAACAACTATTTTTACAGTTATTTTTTGTATGCCGTTAAATGCTTTCAAAAGCTTAGACTTAAACTTAAATTTTGAGCTTAATTTTTCTGTTTTTTATAATCAATTGAAATTTCGAATCCTAAACTTTAATGGCGCCTATCTCCTTCTGAAGACGTTTGGGACCCTTATTTTCCCATTTAATATTGTTTGTCTTGATGTGTACAATCACCCTTTAATGTTTTGCCCAAGAGTTTAGATACACCCTGTATATATCGATCCATAAATATATGGTATTATTACAATACAATTATATATCTTTATAGTAAAGCAAAAGCAAATTAATTAAAGCTCAAGCAAATGTTCTCTTAAAGTTTTATTTTTCATAAATGCCACGTGAGCGGCTACTAATAAATGCTTCTCTTACTGTGTCCTAGAGAATAATAATTCGATGGATTTTGTTATAAAAATATTTAAGAAATACAAAAAAATACACTATTATTTTTAACACAGTCATACTGATTGGTAAAGTTATCACACGAATTGAATATTTCCATCTGAGCGAAATGATGTCCAAGCCGTGAATCGAACACAGATCCTTACATTATCAATGCTCTACCGTTTAAGATACCTGGGCTAACAACCGGCGAGCATATTTCGCTCAGATTACCTTACTGGTAATAACGTCTCGTCTGCCATGTAGGCAGCTTAACAGATTAAACCGCAGGTAAAGGAACTCCATATAAACGATAGGTACGTAGGATACACTGTTATTTTTAACACAGTCATACTGATTGATAAAGTTATCACACGAATTGAATATTTCCATCTGAGCGAAAGGATGTCCAAGACGTGAATCGAACACAGATCCTTACATTATCAATGCTCTACCGTTTGAGATACCTGGGCTAAAAACCGGCAAGCATATTTCGCTCAGATTACCTTACTGGTACTAATAACGTCTCGCCTGCCATGTAGGCAGCTTAACAGATTAAACCGCAGGTAAAGGAACTCCATATAAACGATAGGTACGTAGGATACACTGTTATTTTTAACACAATCATACTGATTGGTAAAGTTATCATACGAATTGATTATTTCCATCTGAGCGAAAGGATGTCCAAGCCGTGAATCGAACACAGATCCTTACATTATCAATGCTCTACCGTTTAAGATACCTGGGCTAACAACCGGCGAGCATATTTCGCTCAGATTACCTTACTGGTAATAACGTCTCGTCTGCCATGTAGTCAGCTTAACAGATTAAACCGCAGGTAAAGGAACTCCATATAAACGATAGGTACGTAGGATACACTGTTATTTTTAACACAGACATGCTGATTGATAAAGTTATCACACGAATTGAATATTTCCATCTGAGCGAAAGGATGTCCAAGCCGTGAATCGAACACAGATCCTTACATTATCAATGCTCTACCGTTTGAGATACCTGGGCTAACAACCGGCAAGCATCTTTCGCTCAGATTACCTTACTGGTAATAACGTCTCGTCTGCCATGTAGGCAGCTTAACAGATTAAACCGCAGGTAAAGGAACTCCATATAAACGATAGGTACGTAGAATACACTGTTATTTTTAACACAATCATACTGATTGGTAAAGTTATCATACGAATTGAATATTTCCATCTGAGCGAAAGGATGTCCAAGCCGTGAATCGAACACAGATCCTTACATTATCAATGCTCTACCGTTTAAGATACCTGGGCTAACAACCGGCGAGCATATTTCGCTCAGATTACCTTACTGGTAATAACGTCTCGTCTGCCATGTAGGCAGCTTAACAGATTAAACCGCAGGTAAAGGAACTCCATATAAACGATAGGTACGTAGGATACACTGTTATTTTTAACACAGTCATACTGATTGATAAAGTTATCACACGAATTGAATATTTCCATCTGAGCGAAAGGATGTCCAAGCCGTGAATCGAACACAGATCCTTACATTATCAATGCTCTACCGTTTGAGATACCTGGGCTAACAACCGGCAAGCATCTTTCGCTCAGATTACCTTACTGGTAATAACGTCTCGCCTGCCATGTAGGCAGCTTAACAGATTAAACCGCAGGTAAAGGAACTCCATATAAACGATAGGTACGTAGAATACACTGTTATTTTTAACACAATCATACTGATTGGTAAAGTTATCATACGAATTGAATATTTCCATCTGAGCGAAAGGATGTCCAAGCCGTGAATCGAACACAGATCCTTACATTATCAATGCTCTACCGTTTAAGATACCTGGGCTAACAACCGGCGAGCATATTTCGCTCAGATTACCTTACTGGTAATAACGTCTCGTCTGCCATGTAGGCAGCTTAACAGATTAAACCGCAGGTAAAGGAACTCCATATAAACGATAGGTACGTAGGATACACTGTTATTTTTAACACAGTCATACTGATTGATAAAGTTATCACACGAATTGAATATTTCCATCTGAGCGAAAGGATGTCCAAGCCGTGAATCGAACACAGATCCTTACATTATCAATGCTCTACCGTTTGAGATACCTGAGCTAACAACCGGCGAGCATATTTCGCTCAGATTACCTTACTGGTAATAACGTCTCGTCTGCCATGTAGGCAGCTTAACAGATTAAACCGCAGGTAAAGGAACTCCATATAAACGATAGGTACGTAGGATACACTGTTATTTTTAACACAGTCATACTGATTGGTAAAGTTATCACACGAATTAAATATTTCCAACTGAGTGAAAAGAGGCCCAAGCCGAGACTCGAATACAGATCTTTGGGTTTTATTGCCAGTGCTCTACCGTATAAGCTACCTGGGCTAACAACCGGCGGGCATATTTGCAAGCAGTTGGAAATATTCATTTCATATGACGAAAAGGTTCATTGAATACAACTTTTAAATTTGTATTTGTCAATTTAATTTTCCTTATTCGGAAAATTTTCAGATTTATTTTAAACACTAATCATTCACATTTAGTTTCATCGAATAAATAAATAAACAAATACATTTGAATACCGTTTATGAAACTAAATCGTAAAGAGCATTTAAATGTTTGAGATACAAAACTTATTATTTTTTAAAAACACAATGTGTAATTTAAAAGGATTGGAATTAACATTTTGGAATTTACAAAAATGAATACTGTGAAAAACATGTTTTGTTCAACATTTAATATATACTTAGTAATTAAACTTTTTACAAAATATACTTTTTTTTTGCGAAAATTACTTTATGTAATTGAGAAAAACGTGGCTTACATTTTCAGGTAAGGAAATAATAATAATTTCCTTCTGCATATGTATCTCTTCCGCATATAATTCCTAAAGTACACGGAATATATTTCTTGGAATCATAAATGTCTGGCGCCGGAACTGCAATCCATCTTGCAATGAATTTACAAAGGGGATAAACAGAAATCGGTCAAATAATTTTCGCTGACTTGTCATGTACAGATGTCACCGGGGAATAATGCTCAAAATATTTCCAGTTGAATCAGCGTTTTCGTAAAAGTGTTAATGTAAAAGCTTGAAACACCAATGAAATAATAAATTGTAAAAATAATATTTTTTTTTTTAACGGTTAATAGCAGTAATGCATAATGTTTTTTCCTAATTAATAATTAACTATAACACTATGCTTTTGAATGAATGATGTTAGAGATTTTTTTTTAATTTGTATTAACACGTGACTAACTAAAAAAATTTCGAACTATAGGTTTCTTAAATAAATATCAGTTAATTACGTCTATAAAATACATTAGTTTTTATTACTAAAAGGACTCATTACACTGTATTACAATAAATAAAAATAAGAACGGCTAATCAGTGTATACAATAAATTAAAAAAAATCTTCAATTAAAATAACATACTACTCACAGTAATAAAATACAAAGTATTCGTTTTCGAAAATTGTGTAATGTAGATATTATAACGTGTTGGTTCCTGCTGGATATTTCCCTGATGATGAACAAGTTTTTTATTGTTCGAAACTGTTGGAACATATTTGTATTTTATTACTGTGAATAGTATGTTATTTTAATTGAAGATTATTTTTTTAATTTATTGTATACGCAGATTAGCCGTTCTTATTTTTATTCATTAGTTTTTAATTAACAATAAATACGTTGAAAAAGTGTACGGAAGAAGAAATTTGACACTCACAGATAGCCAGATATTAATGATTTTTTCTTTTAATAGTGATCAATTTCCGCGTTATTCCATCCCTATAGAAATATTACAATGATTTGTTTTTTCAAATAGCATTAAATTTTTTTTCTACTTTGAACCTATGATAACATGTGTTTCCCAAAGGTTTAAAATCGTTTTTATCTCAAACAGTATTGTTACAAATTGTATGATCCTCAAGCTAATATTGCAAGCGATTAGTTTTTATTACTAAAATGACTCATTACACTGTATTTCAATAAATAAAAATAAGAACGGCTAATCAGTGTATACAATAAATTAAAAAAAATCTTCAATTAAAATAACATACTACTCACAGTAATGAAATACAAAGTATTCGTTTTTGAAAATTGTGTAATGTAGATATTATAACGTGTTGGTTCCTCCTGGATATTTCCCTGATGATGAACAAGGTTTTTATTGTTCGAAACTGTTGCAACATATTTGTATTTTATCACTGTGAGTAGTATGTTATTTTAATTGAAGATTATTTTTTTAATTTATTGTATACGCAGATTAGCCGTTCTTATTTTTATTCATTAGTTTTTAATTAACAATAAATACGTTGAAAAAGTGTACGAAAAAAGAAATTTGACACTCACAGATAGCCAGATATTAATGATTTTTTCTTTTAATAGTGATCTATTTCCGCGTTATTCCATTCTTATAGAAATATTACAATGATTTGTTTTTTCAAATAGCATTCAATTTTTTTTCTACTTTGAACCTATGATAACATGTGTTTCCCAAAGCTTTAAAATCGTTTTTATCTCAAACAGCATTGTTACAAATTGTATGATCCTCAAGCTAATATTGCATTGTAATTTCAAATTTCACAAAAGTTGGCTGCACTGTAAAAAAAAAAAAAAAAAAAAAAAAAATCTGTGAAGTTACTAAAAGTTTTCTAGGAAACTGGGATTTCAAGTACTTTTTATGTAACGGAAACAACAAAAAATCATGTAACAGATACAAAATAAGTCAAAAAATCTGTAAGGTTACTAAGAATTTTTTTAGGATACTAGGATGCCTAGAACTTTTTATGCAACTACAACCCTGATTACAGATAAAACTTTAGTAATATTACTGTAATTTTAGTGGATTCATTTGTAAAGCTACAGATTTCTGTAGCTTTACAAAAGCTAGTTTTGTAGATTTACACCTTTTTTTGTACAGTGTACAGATAAAATTTTAAGTAAGCATACAGATTCAAGTAACTTTACATCTGTAGAATTACAGATTTTCTTTTTTAAAGTGTATCATCGATTTATTCTTGACTTTTTAAAATGTATCTGACTTAAATAAATAAATAACTTCGATAATTTGTTTAGAAAAGCGTCCTTTGTATTCCGAAACATTATGACATATTATTTTCACTACTGAGGCCGTCGTATTACGAGACCCGGCCTCATTGTTTATCTCAGGGATTTCGGAGGCGTCTTTTTCTTCTCCTACTGCTTCATAATGTTATTATAATATTAACATTATCTTTTGAGCCTACTTAGTTTTACTTGTCACATGCGGGCAACATGGTCCCCGACCCCATTTAGGATCCATACTATATTTTAAGACCTTCCTCCGTGACAAATTTACAGATTCAGGGTAAACTGGAAGTACCATACAGGATAGAAAATCGCATTGCATTAAAAGCCCGAAATTTTTACAAAAATTCGCATGCAGACATTATTATTTTATAATAGTTTCAACTTTATGCCTTTAGCCGTTCCTGAAAAAAGAAAAAGAACTCTGTTGATAGACTGACGGAAAACATTGCTTCTGCTTTTTGTGTTTTTGTTTTTTGTGGTGGGGAGGAGGGGGAGGGGGGGGTACGGAAACCTGAAAATGCTGGATATAGAAAAAGCACGAATATGTTTTACTAGAGAAGGGGTTTCTAAATTTAATTGCATTTTTCTTTTTGTACTAACTAGGAAGTTCTCCCTACCGGGCACACTCAGAATATTTTTAAACTACTAATATTTTGATATATTGAATTAAACTACTTATGTATGCAATAAAGCATCAGCCAAATTTTGTGGCGGAATTACAGTAGAAAGTCTGTTAAAAAATAAAATACTTTCGATTATTTGGCACGAAAAGTCAAAAGTGTCGCTCGATTTGGCCAGCAGTACTTTTCCTCGTCAAACGATTTTAATGCACCTAAAAATTCCTTGTTAATAGTTTTTCAGAATGCGCGTAAATATTATTTAAGGAATTTAAACTTAAGCAATGACAGAGTTTAATAAATACATTTGTTATTACATATTTATGTTACTTGTTATTTAATTGTATTAATTTAAAAACAGTTTCATATCTAAAACATATTTTCATATATTTAAGCGTATTCTAAAATGAAGGCAAGGTGAAGAATGCTGCAGTTATTCATTTAAATATCAAAGATGTCGTTGTTTCCATAGCAACAACGTTGAATCGACAGTGCTCAAATGAACTTAATTTTGAGATTGAAACAATTTTAATTAATTTTTAATTTGCTTTAATTCATAAAATTTGATAGTTAACTTTCATTATAAATATATATGTATATGTAAAAACTAGTTGAATCGAAATAAAACTGATAAAACTAATTTACATTACATTTATTAACCATTTGGAAAAATGGTTATTGTCCTCTGTCAGGGTAGGAAATCAAAAACATATCTGAAGCGTTTTATTTGTTGAATCCGCATTTTATTCGTTTCCAAATTGGTTGGTACAGTAATCTGTATTTTCCATTTACTTTCAACAGAGATGGATACTTCTGTTTCCACTATGACAAAAAAGTAATAAAAACTATAAAAAAATTAATAACTCAGAAACAAATTGAGATAGAGCTTTCAAACAAATTGCACTTAAAAGTACATTTTTTTTCTCTATACGACGATGTAAAAAGTAATATTTTGGGATGTTTAGAAGTTTACGAATGAAATTTCATTTAAAATTGGTCCAGGGATATTAATGTTTAATCCATGGCGTACATATTGTATGACCAGCTCCGTAGAAGTTTAAAAATTTACAGTACTGAATAATATAATCCATGGCGTACGTAATGCATGAAATTTCATTTAAAATTGGTCCAGGAATATTAATGTTTAATCCATGGCGTACGTAATGTATGACCAGCTCTGTAGAAGCTTAAAAATTTACAGTACCGAAAATTGTAAAACTGAAATTTCTTTTAAATTTTTTTCATGACGGGTCCAAGAATGTTAGTGTTTAATTCATGGCGTACGTAATGTATGATCAACTCCGTGCGATTTTTATGTCTTAAATTTTAGTCTTCGAAAAAATCATTTTCTGAATGGTCGTTGTAATTTGTTAAATAGATTTAAAAAAAAAAAACAAGTTCAATATGAAGCATTTTTATCATAATGTGTGCTTGACATAAAAAGTATTTTTTGAAATTTTATTCCATCGCCAACCGGTGATAATTCGCCAAGTATCGAAATTTTCATTATTTTTTTACGGACGCTCTGTCGATTTTCCGTCGACATTTTTTATAAACATATCTATCCTCAGGAGTTGAACTTTCAATAATTTTTTCAGATTTTTCGGAGTATGCCCGTATGGAGACCTTCCTTGTAAGTGAAGGGAACACGCTTCACTAAATTAAAGGAAAAGATGTTATATCGTAAGAATGCAACAATTTGAAATATTTTACTAACAGCTCTCATTTTTAGGTGCGCTCGTAATTATATAAATACGTAATGCCTATAGTCCTCGTTCAGTCCGTCTGTCTGTCCGCCCGCTCGCATATAACAGAGCAAAAACTACCCTGCCTAACTGCTGGGGAATGGTCTGAAATTTTAAATATATAATTGTTGCAAAATTTTGTCGATTCATTTCAAATTTTATGAAAATTGGGTGTATAGTTTAATTACAGGGGCAGTCAACATTTTTCAGTTACATTACGATCAATGGGGAAAAACTTATTGCAAATGCATTTTAATGATGTTACAGCCTTGCAACAGAATGAAATTGATATTAACTTAGAAAGTGCACTAGAATATACATTCAGTACAATATGCGGTGCAAAAAATATTTATAAAAATAGTTATAGTACACACGCACCTCATTTGCCACGTTTGACGACCAATTTCCAACTTGTTAACTTCTATTTCCATTAAAATGAGAGAAAAAAAATGATATATATATATATATAGATAGATAGATAGATAGATAGATAGGTATATAAATAAATCTACAATAAGCTAAACAATTAATTTTCCCCACAGGAATGATTAGACTCTAATGATTATCAGACTTATCTTACATATTTGTAAACATGTAGTCCTGAAATACAATTGCGATAGTGTTCAAAACGTATTGTGAAATAAATAAAGTTCTGATGTTTTAAAATGCCAAAAGTTATTCTGCATTATAAATGCATTGCCTTGTCCGCACTAAGTCAAAATTTTTACCCGACTGCCAAGAAGTTATGTTTCACTCGTATCTGGGTAGGTGGATTTCTTTATACCCTCGAAACATCCCAACGGCTGGGTGGATTTTAATGAATGAAGCCTCTATCGATTCTGCTTTACCGTCCGATGGTTATAGGCAATAAATTCAAATTATGTTTTTATAAATTCAAAATGGCAGCTGTAAAATATAAAATGGCGCTAAAGACAAAAAAAAAAATTTACGCACCATATTGAGTGGCATATCAGCGGATTGGTCCAAGGTTATCATTGGATAGATCGTTTTCATTCAAAATGAAAACAATGTTTCATTGACCATTTTACAGTCCGAAGCTCCGTTTAAATATTACACAACCTTCAAAGTCGTGTAGGTAGGATCTCTAGCTTTACTGCAACTGTAACCTTCATAGACATGTATAGGCCTCATCAAAACAGGGTTTATAGATAGGAACTAAAAATTAAACACAACTTAAAAGTAAACAATACAAGTAAATAAAAAAAATAGGTAAGTAATATTAAAAATAGTTTCACACTGATAAGAAATAATTAATTAGTTCGCTTTTTTCGCAGTCGGCTTTTTTGATTTTTTAAATTTAATTTTAACTTGTTTACTTTATTTGTTACATATGCGAAAACGAATATCTGAAGTACAAAAAAATTTAAATTTTTAAACTTAGACCGTACATTTTTAATTATTTTAGCTCAAAAAGAAGCACTTCATAATGTAAGAGACTGTACAACTAAATTTTAATAAGGAAACGAAGACAGTTCTAATTATTTTATCGTGTTACTGATTTTTTAAAATTGCATAAATGTAAAATTATTTGCTTTAATCAGATAGATTTTGCTTGCAAGTTTTATATGACGGTAAAAGTAAATGTAATTTTGTAAACATACATTTATATTTCATCGAAACGAAGCAATGCAGACAAGATGTTTTTTTTTTTTTTTTTTTTTTTTTTTTTTTTTTTTTTTTTCGGATTCGCATGAGAAACACGCCATATATTTTTGTAAATATGTCACATTTTGAATATATATCCGTTTTAGTTAAGATATTCTAACTTTTTTCAATATTTTAAATTTAACCTCTTCTAATGTTACGGCATTATATATGTATCTATCTATTCATCTACACTGTAAAAAAAATGTAATTCTACAGATGTGAAGTTTTAGAAATCTTTATGCTTACTAAAATGTTATCTGTACTCTGTACAAAAACATATGTAAATCTACGAAACTAATTTTTGTAAAGCTACAGAAATCTGTAGCTTTACAAAATAATCTACTAAAATTACAGTAATCATACCAAAATTTTATCTGTAACCCGGGTTGTAGTTACATAAAAAGTTTTAGGCATCCCTGTTTCCTAAAAAATTCTTAGTAATATTAAGAAAAAGTAACTTCTTAGTAACATAAACAAATTCTTAGTAACATTACAGACTTTTTGATTTACAGTGCAAACGTGTATCTGTTAAATGAATTTTTGTTGTAGGCGTTACATAAAAAGTTCTTAGGCATCCCAGTTTCCTAGAAAATTCTTAGTAACTTCATGGATTTTTTGTTCTTACAGTGTATCTATGTATGCATTACAAATACAAGCAATTATATTAGCAATACAAATAGAAAGCATAGTTTAATTAATAAAATCAAGCAGTCTATATTTTAAAATTTCGCTTTAGCCAAATAAAGTATCAAAATATAGGAAAACTAGGAAATATTTCTCGTTACAGCGGGAAAACATAATTTTAATTTGTATATAGATATTTTTAAAAATATTGATGTGTTGGATTAATGTACTTCACCTGATATAAGTGCGATATCGAAAGTATTATGTAAAGTCTTCTGCAATCCTCTTCAACAGATTATCAAAGCGCTAAATAATCTCGAAGGATGAATAATTCTCAGCAAATCCCTCTATACACATTTCAAGGGAGAATTGTGTGTACCTCAGAAACAGATTTGGCTTTACTCTGTAAGATACGTTGTGTAAGTACAATATAGAAACATGTCTGCGTAATTCGCATTCGGGATTTCAATAGGTTGTTAACCCCTTGAGGGGCGGTGGGATAAAATATATCCCACCTAATTTAAATAAGATTCTTACCACAAAATTTTTAGTAAATTTTATATTTTTAACTTTGGAGGAAAATTGTTGAAAAATTGTTTTTCCTTATTTAAAAATAAAATTTTTCGATTATTCCAGTGAGAATTCAATATTTAGAGTCATTTTTGCTTGCCCCTCGGGTGGTTAATATACAGCGCGTGTATAAACTTTAAGGACAGCAAAAATTTTTAAAACTTTTGATAAATTTAAAATGCGACAAGTGAAATGGTAATTCGATGTTGATCATAAAATGGAAATACTAATATAAAAGTGAACAAAATGTATCTATATCTTTTTTTATTGTGAAAAAATAACAATTATGCAAAAAAAAAAAAAAAAAAAAAAAAAAAAAAAAAAAAAAACGCTAATATTGACTGTGTAAAAACTTTAAAGACACCAGTATTTTTTTATAGAAATGTTAGACATAATTATTATTAAGAATCGACCGAAATAGGTTTTAAGGCCAAAACAGAAATCGAAACCAAATTTCGGTGATCTTCCCATTTTCGGCCGAAAAGGAAAACGCAAATGTCCAAATATTTTTAAGTAATAAAATTGTATGTATTTAATTAATACATGAATAAATATACATAATTATTAATTAATTATACGTATTTATTAAATATTCATAATTATTAAATAATTATGCGTATTTATTATACATAATTTTAATTAATTATACATGTGGCCCAAATTGGCTCTGTGTGCTTTAGACCCAAAACTTTTTTTTTTTTTTTTTTTTTTATAAAATAAAACGTAATTAATTCATCAACGATACAGAGAGATTTTCTAACTGTACGAATTTCATGTAATTGAAAAATGTTTTCGTTTTATGTATACACAAATCGATTTATCTTTTATAATGATTTCTGTAAATGATTATCTGTTATACTAGAACTTTCTCAAAGACTAATCGAAACACTTCTGCGGTTCAAACTGAAAATTGTCTATTGCTGTTATATCAGCAGCTTTTAATGAGAACATGAAAAAGTTTAGTTATATATGCATTTCTTGCTTTATAACTTGCATTCACGTCTTGAGTCATTCATGACTGATAATTATAAACAGCTAAGTTCGTAGCAACAAATAGTCTCATTTGAGCCGATAAAGCTGAGTAATGTTGAAAATTTCCGTAGGAAGAAACGATATTTTTGGAATACTGCACTGTAAAAAAAATAATGCCAGTTTTCCGGTCGGAAAAATAGTTGCCCTTATCGTACCGGAATAATTTCCAACTTAACTCGGAATAAAATCCATAAAATCGGAATACAATCCGTAAAATACCGTTTTACTAACTATTTCCTTGTTTTTACGGATTTTATTCGAGCTGGGTCCGAAATTATTCCGGTACGATAAGGGCAACTATTTTTCCGATTCCTACCGGAAAACTGGCAGCATTTTTTTTTTTTTTTTACAGTGTGTAGTTTCTGTCGAATTTCGGACAGGACGAATTTTCAACCACATTATCGCCCAAAATGAATTTTCGGCGAAACTCAAATTTTGGGCTGAAAACGAAAACGAAACCGAATTTTCGGTCGATCTCTAATTATTATTCAATTGCTCATTAAAAACTCTTCTGTATAGTGCTTTTTCTGCACTGTAAAAAAAAAAAAAAATACGACTAGTTTTCGTGTAGGAATCGGAAAAATAGTTGCCTTATCATACCGGAAAAATTTCCAACCCAGCTCGGAATAAAATTAGTAAAATCGAAAAAAAAATCCATAAAATACCGTTTTATTGACTATTTCCTTTTTTTTTTGGGATTTTATTTCGAGCTGGGTCGGAAACTTTCCGGTACGATAAAGGCAACTATTTTTTCGATTCCTACAGTAAAACTGGTCTGATTTTTTTTTACAGTGTGACGTTTTCCCTTAAGAGTTCTGGTAATTATATAAAAATGGGGCCAAAAGCAAGACTGACTGCGACAACTGACTGAAGCAACTGACTGAATATGAAAAAGGCGCTGTTGAATCTTTTGTTTTATCAGGAATGAGTTGTAGGTCTATTGCAAAAAAGATAGGAAAATCTAAAACCGTCATCAACAATTTTTTAAGGTTAAAAGGCAAATATGGGGAAAAACGGCTGAAGACAGACCAAAAAACCTTGTAATCCAGAGATTAAAGGAAAGTTTTAAAGTTAGCATCAACTGGAAAATACTCATGTAAAGAAATTTTACTAACGACTAGGCCCAAAGTGCGCAAAACACAATCTGCAATACAATCAATTGATCTGGGAATTACCAAAGCATGGGAAAATTATGTAAACCCCCTTTACTGACTAGCCACAAAACCCAGCGTTTACAGTTTGCAATACAAGTGATGACTTGGGACGACAAATGGCTGCAGGTTATTTTCTCCGATCAAAATAAATGAAATTTAGGTGGTCTTCATGGATGGAAATATTGTTGGCATTATTTAAGAAAAGAAAAAGAAATTTTCTCAAAACGTCAGTAAGGTGGGGCATCGATTATGACATGAGGTTGCTTTGGTACAGATGTCATATTCGCCCCATATCGGCGCGATTTTTTTCTGTCGCCAATATCATATAGGCAACAGGTACTTAACTTGCGCCAAAGTGTGGTTATTTTGCTTGATGTGGTAACCCGGATTATGTTGTTTATGCTGTTGATGTTTTCGCCAAATTGGCAACCGAAAAAAATCGCGCCAATATGGGGCGAATATGACATCTGTACCGTTGCTTTTAGTTCATCGGCGTGGGGTTGCTTCCATTTCTTTCAGGAAAAGTTAGTTAAAGCATTTCTAAAAATTCTTTCTGACCATCTTTCACCTATTGCAACACTTCTGGCAGGAGAAAAATGGATTTATCAGTAAGACAATTCACCTATCTACACCAGCCGTGAGACAACTCTGGTTCCAAAAGAAAAATATTGAAGTTTTGCAGTGGTCCCCCAGAAGTCCTGATCTAAACCCTATCCGGAACTTATGGAGAGATCTAGCAAGACGAGTTTATAAAAATAGAAGACATTTTTCCTCAGCTTCAGACATCAGATCTACGATTGAAGATGAATGGTACAAAATCAGCCCCGAACTGTTCCAAAAATTAATAATGTCCATGAAAGATAGAATATTTGTAGTCATTAAACCCAACAATGGGTGCACAAAATATTATTTGTTTCTACATTACTGTATTGTTTTTATTTTGCTGTCCTTAAAGTTTTTACACAGGCAGAAATAGTGTTTTTTTGTACAATTACTTTATTTTCGTAATAAATTACTTCCAGATGAATTTTGTTGACTTTTTTATTAGCTTTTGAACTTTATGATGCACATTATGATACACATATTAACTTTTTTTCCTCTGATTTGAAATTTAGCAAACAAAATTATTACTTTTGTCTGTCCTTAAAGTTTTTACACGCACTGCAATTTATTTCACATCGTAGTAAATGATGTTAAAAAATAAATGTGAAATTTAATTTATCTAAAAGCGTTACGATATTACCTAAGAATAAAAAATTACACCCGAGTATATTTTCTATTTAACAAAAATTCATAAGCACTAGGAACTTACGTCTGTGCTCATAGAACGTAAATAGACCATTATTGTTAATATTTTATGCATTCACTTTAATTTATTTCAAATAAATCCATAAAATAGTTACATCATTTATCTTTTTTATATCTCTATTTTTTGTATTAAAAACTTTTGTCTTTAAGTAAAAAAAAAGACCTTAATGAAATTTTTAGTATAACTATAAGAATAGACTTTCAAATTTCATTACTGAAATAGGTTTAATAGAATTAAAAATGCATATTCATCAAGTCGCTTGCAAAGACATAAACTATTTTTTTAATCATTTATCTATAATGAATTTAATTATATAGTTTTTTAAAATTTATGAAGTAACATATATAAAATGGACATGTATTTCAGGTAGCTTTTGTACATAATTAAAACTGCGAAAATTTGTATATGATTAAAAATTGATAAGTGTGAGCATTTTTGATATTACGATTTAAGATTCTGTTTTGAAAATTGTATGAGAAAGTAACATTACTCTTTTTGAAAGTAGTACTAAATCTACCATTGAAATATATTTCTTGAAGGACAATTTTAATCAGTATCGGTTATTAAGAAACATTATACTATTAGTGAAACATAGCTAAACTGTCTAATAACGACTTTTTAATATTAGTAATTAATACCCTTCCTGTGATTACTATTAACAAAATGAAATGAAATTTAAAGATTCTTTTTGGAGATTAGATTCAGAATAATCATTAAAAAAAGTTGTTTTGACAAATTCACTCTTATTTGAGAAGTTCTTCAGCATGAAACTCTGTTCGGAAATCAAGAAGTATGGGAAACTTAAAAATTAGTGATTTCTCTATCTACTCAGTTCTTAAACACTGCTCAAAAGTTAAAAAAAATAGTATTCCATTTCAACATTATTTTTTTCCAACATGACCTCTTTCTGAAACAGCAGTTGATCTTTCACATCAACATTTAATTTTTTATCCACAATGATCTGTTTCCGAAACAGCTGCCGATCTTCCACTTCAGCATTTAATGCTTTACACATCATGATCTCTTTCGGAAACAGCATTTGATTTTTCTCCTCAACATTTAACTTTTTATTAATCATGACTCCTTTATGAATAATAAGTCAATCTTTCACTTCAGTAATTAATTTTTTGACCATGATGATCTCTTTCTGAAATAGCGGTCGGTCTTCCACTTCAACAATTAACTTTTTTTCCATAATGATCTCTTTCTCAAACAGCAATCTATCTTCCACTTCAACATTTAACTTTTTATTTACAATGATCTCTTTCTGAAACAGCAATCGATCTTCCACTTCAGCATTTAACTTTTACACATCATCATGATATTTTTCTAAAACAACAGTTGATCTTTCACGTAAACATTTAACATTTTATTAATCATATCCCATTTCTAAAACAGCAGTCGATCTTTTACTTCAACATTTAACTTTTCATACATAATGATCTCTTTCTCAAACAACAGTCGATCTTCCACTTCGACATTTAATTTTTTTCCATAATGATCTCTTTCTCAAACAGCAGTCGATCTTCCACTTCAACATTCAACTTTTTATTTACAATGACCTCCATCTGAAACAGCAGTCGATCTTCCACTTCAGCATTTAACTTTTTACACATCATCATGATACCTTTCTAAAACAGCAGTTGATCTTTCGCGTAAACATTTAATATTTTATTAATCATAGCCCCTTTCTAAAACAGCAGTCGATCTTCCACTTCAACAATTAAATTTTATCTATAATGATCTCTCTGAAACAGCAGTCAATTTGCCACTAGAACAATTATATTTTTTTCACGATGACTTCTTTCTGAAACAGTAAGTCGATCTTCCACTTCAGCATCTAGTTTTCTTATCCATCATGATCCCTTTCTGAAACAGCACTTGATCTGTCACTTCAAATTTTCTTTTCTCCGCTTCAAAAGCACCACTCTACTTTCTCACATTTTACGCGAAATATTCTCACCATGTTTCATCATAATTCGCCATAAATGGTAAGAGGTCGATTCCTTCTTAATGAAGTGGGATAAAAACCATCCCCATCATCTACAGTCACCATTTGCTTTGTATAGTCAATATATATATTAACTGACACTACATGCGTACTATCTTTTTTCATTTACGATATTTTGTTAATGCAAAATTGTTTTGGCAATTTAGGCAACTAAATTTTAAGCTATCACAAATTTAAAATATTAAACATTTTTATGATTCAACATTTTTAAAAATTATAAACCATATTTTTAAAATTATAAGATCTGTTCCGAAATTTTTGTAAATTCGGGAAAATATGTTCATTCTAATGAGAACACATTAGCTTTATATTTTAATTTGCCTCTGTCGCGTATTATATTAGAGAAACATACAATTTTATTTAACTAATATAATTCCAATAACAGGATCCTTATATTATTCAAACAGATTAATGTTTATAAATATAGGGATGCAGAAATATACATAGAAAAATATATATATATAATGAAATTTTATAAATTCACATTATTCATACTCATAATCTGGTAGCGAATATAAGTGTACGTATGAGTTAAAGTATATAAACTGAAAACAGACATTCCTGAATCTTATTTTTCTGGGTTTTTACGTAAATACTTTAATAACAATAGACACAGAACATTGGAAGATGATACAAAGTTTAGTTCTTTATCTCTTGAAAATAAATCCCAATGTTTTCCTAGAAACTTTTCCAAAACATTTCTAAACTAGTCATAGATTTTTTTTTTTTTTTTTTTTTTTTTTTTTTTTTTTTTTTTTTTTTTTTTTTTTTTTTAAATACTGTCGGATATATAAGCTATCGCACGCAATCTAGTCTTATTATTTTTAACATAAAAGTGAACATCCTTCATGGTGTAATTTTGTTACAAGGACATCTTTCTATCACATATAAATAAAATAATACAAGGAAATTTTATGAAACATTAATGCACGAATTCTAAATTTATGTGTTTCTTAATAAATAAAAAAAAATGCTCAAAATATTCACGTCATAAAAATAATTGTCCAAGAGAACTGATTGGTTCAACAGGATTAACACTTAACTTCTGTTATATATAATGACAGTAACACATGTACTGTAATTTGTATAGTACGTTTTTAAAAATAACTAAGTTAACCGATATTTAAACTTAAATTGGTTTATAGTACTGTATATTTAAATAAACATCAATGAATAATGAATATATTTAAAAAAATATATTATCACACTATTCATTTTTTATTTATATTTCACTTCTACTTTTTGGTGCTGAAAATGTTATCTTGTTGCAGTTTCACAAACTGTAACTATTTGTACTTAAATAGCACCCATTTAAAATATTTATAAATGGATCATTTTATTAATAACTTATCTGTAATATATTATTCATCACTGTTCAAGTCGGTAAATTATAATTAATTATCATGATCAATTTAGTAAGATTTTTTAAGCATTCGCATTTGTAGATTACGTTACAGAAGCAGTGAGAAATCATTTTTTTTTAATCTTACTTTATATATATATATATACTAGGGGGCTCTGCCCCCTACAAGATACGCTCGCCAACCCCCGTTCAGACACCACAGAATCTAAAAACACGCTAATCAGATCGGTTTTAAAAATATTATAGAAGATTGAATTATACTGAAAAAAGCTGTGCAAATCTCCCTGTAAACGGCTTTCCATTCAATATCCTTTGATTTCAAATATTTAAGGCCGAATCAGTTGCTGTTAAGGCATCCAATGGTTGTTTTCGTGTTTGATTAAAGAGGATCAGTTAAACGTTTGAAAAGAAGCTAAAATAAAATGAATTAAGCATACAGAGTCTTTGTCTCCCGATATTTTAAAACAATTTCTATAACAATAGCCTAAGTCATGTGACTATTATCAACATTTCCGGGCGAACCACTTTGCTTTTTATATTCCTGGTGCCATTTTGGTACTTTAATGTATGCCAGGTACAGTTGATAGGTCGCCAAATATTATTCTATCGCCTTCATTTCATATATATAATAATAGTCCAAGTCATGTAACTGCCATAAATAAATAGGCTCTGGTCCCTTCTCTTTTCATATGAAAGTTTGGCCCAGATCATATACTGCCCCATATTGGAGCGATTTTTTTTTTTTCCGACGCTAATTTGGGGAAAACATCAACCGCATAAAACAACAACACCCGGCTTATCAAATCAAGCAAAATAACGATACTATGGCGCCAGTTAAGTACCCGTTTCGTATATGACGTTGGCGTAAAAAAATTGAGCCAGTATGGGTCCGTATATGACATCTGTGCCGAAAGTGTTTCCTTTTGATTAAAAAATCAAATTTCTTTTTCGAATAAAACTACATAAAAGTTTCCATGGTCGCAAAACATTCTTGGTACCGTTACGCTAGCCGGGTGAAAATCTCACCAATAGCTATTTTTCAACTCGCCAGTTAGCGTTTTTTTTTTTTTTTTTTTTTTTTTTTTCGAGTGGTGAATTAAAACATTGCTTTGAAGTTGAAATTAAATGTCATCGTTTGTTACATCATTTAATATTTGGCCAGATGCCATATACGCACCGGGTTTGGCGTGATTTTTTTTTACGAAAATTTGGCGAAAACCTCGTTTTCGAATACCAGTTATATATGTATTTTTGGTACTAGTTAGTTATCCCGTCGACCAAAAATCTATCACCAAACTATAAGATTAAATGCCAATAATGGTTGATCGTAAATGTCACATTCACTTGACTTTAAGGAAGTTACACGTCTTTACGTCATCAGGTGATTTTTATTTCGACGTTTTATTTGTATATTTATTAATGTTATACTATTTTCTTTGTTCTTTCGTTATTTAAAATAAAAATTATGTCAATTTGTATAATTTGGCGAGTGGTTTGGCGATTTATAAAATTTGGCGAAATGGGTCGATGGAATAACTAAGTAGTACCGTATTTTTAAATTATTTTCTATTATTTTTTATTTTTAAAGTAAAATAACCAAAAAATAATTAACTATAGAACAAAACAATTTATGTAATTTAAAAAAGAAAATAAAGTAAATAAACATTTATTATTAAATAAACAACATTAGCCGGGTTACCATGTCGACCAAAATAATGGCATTTTGGCGTCAATTAGGTACCTCGGTGCGTATGTGAGATCTGTGCCTAATATTTTTCTTTTCATGTCGTTTAAAAGAAATAAAGAAGGGAAAGAACCATTTATTTTAAATGTTTCAGTTTGTATCAAATAAAATGATAATGAAATACAAATTGAATTATGAATAAAAGTAACATGATACATTTCTTAGCATACATTTAAGGGAGGCCAAACTTCTCGCCAAATTAGTTTAAAATAGTAACCTTTTCTAAAATCTGAAAAAAAAAAAATATCTGTTATGATTAAAATTTGAGTTACCATCATTAGAGAAAAGTATATAAAATTAGAAAAAAAATTAATATTTCGAAAACTAATTCGAATTTAAAAATTCTAATACCTGTTTTGAGATCTGCAGATCAATACGGATTTTTGGTGTTAATTCCATCGCAAAGTATTCCGTATTTTAGGAGAAATTGCCGTGAAACATAATCAGTTGTTTAATCAGTCAATTCATACTTCCGTTTCACAAATTCGTTTCATTGGGATTTTATATATATAGGGTAGATATATATATATATATTCTTTAGCGTTTCAACTGTTTGATTTGTGGAAATATATCTCAAAATAAGACATGTTACGATGTATTACGATGACGCGTTGTATGAAATAAAATAATTTGCTTTTCATTTACTGCAAAAATTGCATGTAATACTATAATTCCAATTGTAAATATCATTTTAGTTAGTTTGATATTTTTAAAGATATCTTATGAACTAAATTAAACGTTTAGATTAACATAAAACTCGTTTTGTTTTCCATTTAAGCATTTCAGGAGGAAATAGTGTATAAATTAAAATATATAAATTCTAGCTGTCTGTACCTATATCATTTTATCCAATATTGTTCGATAAAATATCCTTCTTTTACTTGAAATAAAAAGAATTAAGCTATCAATTATGTTAATACATATTATTTAAACTCTTGATATATTAAGTGCAATAAATTAATAATTTAAATAAATTCTTTAATATTAAATACTTCATTTGAATTATTTTACAAATATTTATTTAAAAATTTCAAACGTTTTATAATTTTTTCATTAAACGGGAAAACTGTTTAACGACATTTAAACTACACTGTATAATACCAAATATTAAACTAGTATTATTAATTAATACTGGATAACTCTAATCCTGAAATAATGACTAGTATATTTAAATTCAATAACACGCGTATATTGATTTCAAAAATGATTTTAGAATTTTCCCTGTTTAGTCATTAAAATTAATGTATTTATCTGCTTATCTAATTTTTTATCTGCTTTTAGTAACTTTTTTTATAAGTTTTACAATTGTATTTGGTATTTTAACACTTTCCAAAATAATTGAAAAGTGTTTATACCTTTTGTTAATCGTTCAGTCTCTGTACCTGTTTGACTGCCTGACAGTGCTCAAACTGACTTTAATATACATTTATAATGATGGGCTTGGTATATGTCGGTATATGTGTAGCATTTACAGTTCCTTGGCAGGGACACACAATGTACTTCCATTATATTTTTGTTTATGGAGTGAAAATCGTTTGAAGTGCATTTTATGAAAATTAACCAATTCCAAACATTATGAAATATAAAAGAAATATTGAGAAGTAACAAAAAATTCTTCCTGTGGAATATGGAGTGCATAGCATATATCATTTATTCCCAAGGATACACATAAGAATTCCGTTGCATTACATCCTACGTTGAACAATTATTAGCAATGCATTTTAAAGGATATTAGATTATTTCAAATATAATGAAACTGATGAGTATTGCTAAGGTGCACAGAAAGGTGCATACTGTGGACTACGGAGTGTATATTATTTATTTCGTCTTTTACGGGGACACAAAACGAAATTAGATTACAATATTTTCCGAGACAGATTGCCGTGGAAGTGTGTTTTTAGATTATGTATGATATTTTAAGCTTAAATAATTATGGTACATTACGTGGTGTGCTTATAAATTGTATAGTTCATGTACAGCGTTGTGCAAAGAAATTAACGATTACTGTTTATGGATGTAAATTACTTAGAGCTGTTTCTTATTCGTGTAACGCATTTTTCAACATAAATAAATTCATACATAGGGCTACATAAAAAATCTGTATATAGAGTTTTCGTGACGGTAAATGCTGAAAATAAATTTTAAAACATTTGCGTTTTTCAATGGAATTAAATTTTAGAAAACATGTTGTGTGTATACAAATTTATAAATCGTATACAAGGCTTCCTTAAATTATTAGAATACCTAACCGAATATGGGCATGAGCAATAATTTCTTAAATTCCGTGGTCCACTATGCTATACTTCTAATAAATTGTTTATTAGGGTGGATGGAAAAGTATAGGATTTTTTTTGTGCGGGGTTTAAAAGTTGCCTTTTATGCATATTAGTTTACATTTTCTTTTATTGAAATCCATTCATATTCTTCTGTGCCCCAAGCGACCACAAAATAGTTAAAATATAAAATTTTTAGGAAAAAGTATAATTTATTATTATTATTATTTGAAATTTCATATGGTGCCGGGTGAGAAAGTTGTGTATTGGGTACACAATCGTGCAATTTATATAATATTTGCCAAAATCCATTCATATCTTTCGGTGTACGAAATATAGTCAAAAATTGAAATTTTTAAGAAAATTTGTTAAAATTTTTAAATTTAAGAACATTGTTTACAAGTTTGGCAAAGTGTTTAATTAATAAAGTATAAACTTATAAATAATAATAATTTTACAATAATGCATAAAGTATAAATTTAAAAATAAAAGCATTAATTCTTAAAAATAAAAAAAAAACTGAACTTATGTAGCAAACATTTTATTTCTTTTATTTTGATGGTTTACATACTTCTAAAGTTTGTAATGCTTTTTGGTATTAAAATGTTTGATATAGCTTCTTGATTTTATTCCATTCAGTATGAAATCGTGTCGATTTTCTTCTCCCGATACACTTCGTGAAGCCTCAGACACTAGGCAAATCCATCTTTCAACACCTTGTGTATGGCATGGATATTTTGAACATTCCTCCATTTTTCCTACTTTTACTTGAATTTCTTCACAAGGTACATTCATAAAAAAGGTGGTTCAAAACTTCCAACTCATTGCCAGTTATTAACTTTATAATTATCCTTTGCTTTGAAGGATATTTTTGGTTCTTGAAAAATTCTTACTTTTGGTGATCCTCTATTTTTATTTCTAGCACAAATTAGTTTTCGTACTGCTGAAGACCTGATATGTTCTCTGTTATCTGAGAGCATGGACAGTAACAAATTTCCAGGATGGAAAAAAAGATATTTCGTTGAACAACAGAGTGTACTATCTTCTTTTGATTGGGTTCCAAATATCTAGAAAATATTATATGTTTCCAAATATGCCTCGCTCCTTCTGTTATGGAGGGCTTTGTTTTCATATTGAACCATACAGGTACATATACCTTCCTAATATCAGTTGTAAGAATAATGAGATTTTCAGATCGGTTTTCTGCGGCCACAGACAAAAATTAAAATTCTACTTGCAGTTGTTAGTCGTCTTGGATGAGCAACTGGACCAGATTTTTTAATGCCAGGTCAGAGCTTCATTCACCACATGATAATGCTATGAAAATGTCATGTAAACGTAGCAGACCATTCATGAGATCCATTCTATCGATGTTACCTGGCATATTCTCCACACTTATTGAAGACAAGGAAGCTGCATTTATCTCCTTGCAGGTTTTTATTGCTGAACCAACTGTGCCACAAAACACTGTAGGACCAATTGTTACACCATCTAAAGAATTTAGTAAATATCGTAAAGCAAATCATTTCTATGAATCAATCAGATGCACCAATGTAAGGATCTACTGAGTTCCGGCTCCATCATGCTAATAACTTCTCCTGTGTGTCCAATACTTACATTTGTTCCGTCGCATACAATTACTGTAAACCCATATAATTGCATGTTACTTGATAA
Source organism: Maratus speciosus (assembly GCA_963932465.1). Taxonomy (NCBI): domain Eukaryota; kingdom Metazoa; phylum Arthropoda; class Arachnida; order Araneae; family Salticidae; genus Maratus; species Maratus speciosus. The sequence goes on from OZ010800.1 coordinate 437,800,500, forward strand.
AAAAAAATATTATTGCTTATTTTATGGCTTTAGTTTCTCCTGTTTCAACTGCAACGTTTCCAATGAACATAGAGCCAGGTTCTTTTAAAAGAATATAATGTTCCTTCTTTTTGGTTTTTATGTCGTACTTTGTGACCTTCATCACTTTCACTTTTGTGTTATCTTTATATATAGTATAAAAATTAATTTTATACATTTAACAAAGGATTATTTAACTCTTATTTTTACTTATAAGTTTTAGTTCAAAACTTGAATAAGTATCGATTTTCGGCAAATGTTTCAGTGTTTAGCGGCACCGGAAGAAAATTATCGAAGTTGAAATTTTTTGTATATATGCCAGTATGATGACAAGACAACTTTCGCTAACCGCGCCAAATGTAATTTAATAATTTTTAAAAATGTAAATTTTCATAAAAAATCAATTTTTAACTACATTTGAGGCTCTTGGGGCACCGGAAGATATGAATGCATTTCATTTTTTTTAAAAGTGTAAACTAATATACATAAAAGACAACTATTGCAATCCGTACCGATGAGATTATCTGCATTTCGATTTTTCGATACACCCTATCGTTTATTTAAATATTTTTTTTTAATTATTATAGAGATTCGTTGCAGTATACTAAGAGTGGTGGACATTGTTTCATAATTTATGTAATACGCATTATTTTTAATTCTTATTTCTTTCGGAATGTTTAACTAAAACAAAATAACTGTGTTGCGCATTTATCTTCTTCTCTTAACAATACTATTTAAAAAATAATACGAGTATATTCCATAATTCTAATTATTTTCTCATTCTTTCGATTAACCAAAAAAGACTAAAAATAAAAAAAAGTAAGCTGTGTGTATCATCAACAATTTTAAATTATTTTTAAAATTTTTAACATACATAGTTGTTGTTATATTGTTTATCATTTTTAATTAAAAATGAAAATAATAATAAGAAGAACCAAACGCCAGTTTCTCTTTCACTTACAGCTATCATTTCAAAGTGGGAACAACTAAAATATTAAACACTCTGAAAGTTGTTAATAAATCTAGAAAAGGGAAATATCAACACAAAGGTATACAGTCGGCTCTCGTTAATTCGAAATCGGATAAATCGAATCTTCGCTTAATTCAAACTAAACATGAAGTACCGAAATTTTCAATGGCAGAATAACGTTAAAACTTTTCATTTATTCGAACTCATTTTCTCTTAACTTCGTTTAATTCGAACTAACGAGAATTCCATTTTTTCATTTTTCCTTACTTTCTCTCGGACTTCAGATCCTTGAAATAACTTTCTTTCTTTCATTTTTGTCAGAATTGTTCTGAACTAGTATAATAATTCCATGCATTTGAAATCCGCTTTCTTAGTGCGCCCAGTCTGTCCATCAATGACACAATCGCCCTTTCTTCCATTGTGCTTTTCCTAACCCCTTCTGTAGCATTTGACCCAGTGACATTCCAAGAAATTCACTGAGTGGACATCTGTTAAAGATAGGGGAAACTTGTTTTATCACTATATTCTACTTTTACTCTGGGGATCGAATTTTTCAGTCAATGGTTTTACTTACTGCTAAATTGTTTTTTGAGAAAGTGAAAGATCTTGTTTCTTTAAAATATGGCTCCACGTGGAAGTTATAAATCGTTAACTCTAGAAGCCAAAGTGGAAATTATTAAAAAGGTAGGATGGAGCCAATCTAAGACAGAAATTGCTGCAGAATATGGAATAAAAAAGAATACGCTGTCTACTTACTTGAAAAATAAAGAATTCATCCTGAAATCATGGGAAAAGGAAAGATTTGCTAAAGGACGAAAACGTATGAGAACAGCAGCCCATGAGGATTTAGAGGAAGCTTTACTGTTATGGACAAAAGATGCATTGGCAAGAAATGTACCTTTGAGTGGACCTATATTGGCAGCTAAAGCAAAAGAACTTGCGCTACTCATGGGTATTAAAAATTTCAGTTGCAGCGAAGGATGGCTGACACGTTTTAAGCAGCGAAATAACATCGTACACAAAACTGTGTGTGGTGAAAGTGGTGCTGTAGACCTCGCTGCTTGCAATGAATTCTGCGAAAAGCTACCCGAACTTATTTCTACTTATGCAATGAAAGACGTGTTTAATGCCGATAAAACAGGGTTGTTTTATAAACTTCTTCCTAATAAGACTTTAACAGTTAAAAGTGAAACGTGCACAAGTGATAAACTTAGAAAAGACAGGATAACGGTGATGGTAGGTGCCAATATGGATGGAAGTGAGAAGTTAAAATTGTTAGTTATTGGCAAATGAAGTAATCCACGTTGCTTCAAAGTAGTTAAAACAATTCCTGTTGATTATGTGGCAAATGCCAAAGCCTGGATGGCACGTGACATCTGCATCAGTTGGTTAAAAGAACTGGATAAAAAAATTTCTCGTGAAAACAGAAAAATTCTATTGCTGCTAGATAATGTGCAGAGTCATTGTAAACTACCAACACTGAGCTCTATAAAGATTGAATATTTACCCCCTAATACTACAACACAACTGCAACCGATGGACCAAGGAATAATTCAAAATTTAAAAACTCATTACCGTAAAAGGGAGCTAGAACTAATTTTATTTTCGATTGACCTTAAAGAAAGCTACGACATAACATTACTCACGTCCATCAACGATTTATATGCGGCGTGGGATGCCGTACAACCTGAAATAATAGGAAAATGCTTTCGACATGCCGGATTTATCCATCCATCTAAAAAGAGTGGTTATAATGCAAATGTCGAAAACGACAGACCTTTTGAAGAATTTCCAAACTTTTCTGAAAAGTTCCAATGCGATATTATGTTCGCAGAGTATGTAGCAGCCGACAATAGTTTAGAAGTATCTGGACCCTTAACTGTGGAAGAAATTGTTGAAACAATTCACGAAAAATGCAATGAGGAAATGGAATCGGATTCTGGTGATTCTGCTACTGTGTCCCAAGTGCTTTCCTTACCCACAGAAAAGTCAATTGCACAATGAATTGAGTGTTTGCGTACATTTATCCTGATGCAACCGTCATCAGAGAAAGAACTCAACTGTTTGTTACAAATAGAAAAACTGGCTAAAAGGTCAAAAATGAATAGGACTAAGCAAACAACAATTGATAATTTTTTTTCATAGAGATGATAAATAAGTGTAAATAATTTCTTAAATGTTCATCTAATTTCAGGTAAGAAAATTATAGTACAATTAAAATGTAATTTTAAATGCCGTTGTTCTATAGTGTATTATTAATTTTTATGTTTTATTTATATTATTTTAATATTAATTAATTATTTTAGGTATTTATATCTTTTAATTTAATATTAAGTCATTCTAACGATAACATCCGAAATAAAAAAAAATACTATAACATTAATTCCTTTGTAATAGTACTCCTTTAAACATGTTTTCTCTCATACTTTCCATAATTCGAACTCTGGATAATTCGAACATTTCTTGTGGTCCCGACGAGTTCGAATTAACGAGAGCCGACTGTATATTGAAAATTTTATTTAAACAACAACAAAAATAATATTGAAGTTACACATGAAATGTTACCAGGATGGACAGTAGCTCTAAGAATATCAACAAGCTGTAACAAATAATGAAATGGAAATATAATTTAATGGGTTGAAAAGAACTACATCACAAAACTGAAATGGAAAATTTTTAAAAAGACATTTGCAATCATGGTTGAAAAATAATCAGAAAGACAATAATGTCAAGATTTTTCAAGAATCGCATCGATTCCCGAAAATATACAAATGTCAAAATTTAAAAAGTACAGTAAAAAGTTCATTCATGGGTCAATATCTGAAAACCGGACAATTTCCTTCCAAAATTTTCATTTTTTTTTCAAATTAATGTACCAACTACCACATACAATTATATACTATCATACATCTTTTCTCACTTAAATGCTGTAGTGTTTTGAGATCAACTATGCATATTTTATGCGTAGGATGAACTTTTATGGATGAAAATGTCTATTAACATCATAATGAGTGTCTAATAATTAGGAGTGAGACGATGCAGACTGAGGTGATGTTTTTGTCTTGGCAGCTTCACAGCCATTTTGTTGAATCATTTTGCATGTATGTAAATATGCCGTGTGACATTTGTATGTTATATAAATAAAGCTGCAATAATCTTTTTTTTTTTTTTTTTTTTTTTTTTTTTTTTTTTTTATAAAAATAAAAGGTTAAATGTGGGGACATGAATGATGCTATAAAAAAATAATCATCCCTATTCAGAACAAAACTAAATATTTCTAAATATGAAAAACTTACCTTCATCCATGGTATATAGCTGAACTTCAGTTGCTGTTGTAATTGAAATAATTTTGCCAGCTCCGCCTAGTATATGTTAAACTATATGTGTGTTTAGACGGACTGAGGTTATGGTCAACCTAAGAGACAAATATATTTACTACAATATGTTACTATGCAATCCATACTAATAAAGGAGAATTATACTTTCAAATACTGTATATATAGCTATAAATGTATAATAGTAAAAGTTAATAATATTTATGGAAACATTTACAGCATACATTTAATATTGATTATTTGTACCTGGGGACAGGGACTGAAATGATGATTTCGTTTGTTTAAAGCTTAAAATTAATTATTTATTTTCATTATATGCCCATTTATCATTGGTAATTGTTTTAACAAATGTTACACTATATTACACTTTTCAGCTTTTGGTTTTAGTATAATTAAGGAAATATTATTGGCAGTGGACGAAAATTGTCCAATTTTCAGTCATTTACCTTTATATAATGTGATAAAAAACATTTTATATTAAAAGGACTTTCAGTTACTTGAGAACTATATTCATTCGTGCTAAATTCTAATAACATAAATGATATTCTCAAAATAATTTCTGAAGTTTCTAAATTTTAAATCTTTTTTTCTGACATTTAAAAAAATTGTGATAGATGTTTATAGATAGAAACTACCATAAACGTGCTCGAGCATAGTAATGTACAACAAAGGCTGATTCAACTAAAGAAAAGAAATGAATTCGAAAGCATGAGGGTTAGGTAATTCTTTTACATAATATTATAAGCTATGGAATCGTTTTATCACGTCCATAAAGTATTTTTTCCCATTTAACTCCAAAAACCAGAATTTGTAGACACGCAGCGGAATATTTATTTTGTAAACTTTTTTGTGTAGACTTAATTGGTGAAGACTTTTGTATATTTTTATTTAAAGATAAAATTATTTCACATTGTAAACTATCCGGTAATTTTCAGCATTTTACAAAAATTCAAATTCTTTCTTAATCGTTAATCAATACCTATATCTGGGGAACCGATTTAGTTTACATATTGTTTAATCTTTCATCATTTTGTAAATTTATTTTTAGGGTTTGTTACTTAAAATTAAAAAAGAAAGCATTACGAGATCACTCCTGTGTCTGTCTGTCTGTCACAGTCATTTTACTCGTAAACTAGAGAACGCGGAAATTTCAAATTGGGGAATAAATAAAGGCTATTTACCGATATATTTACAGATTATTAAACATTTATATATTTAGAGAAAATGTAGAGGGGCTAATTAAGCTACTTGAAAAAAAAATATTTTGCTTATATGTATGGGGTATCGTGTGAAAGCTTTCGTAATACTGAACTCAAAAATATATTTCTTTTAATTTTAGGTATTATATTTTCAAAGATATAGTACAAAATGTAGTGTAAAAATATATCCCCCCCCCCCCATGTATTTTGAATCTACTGAAACTAAAATTATGAAAAAAATAGAGGTAGTAGACTTTTAAAAAAAGTTCTATTGGACAGAGTTTGGTGGAATTTGCGCTGTTACTATGAACGCATTTTTCTATAATGGTTTTAGTACATCCATTTTGCTCAACATGTTTTGTTATAGAGTTAGCTGAAAAGTTACTAATCAGTTGAACCCCATTCTGAATGATTAGCCTTTTAAAATGTTAGATATTTTTTCAGGGATAGTTTTAGTATATTGCATATCGGTCTATTATTCTCAAAATAAGTTCTACTGTAAATCATCAACTAAAAAAATTGGCCCTTAACAACCGAAGTTTTGTCTTTAAACATTAGAAAGAATAATAGCGCAGTGGCGTTAGTAACATTTTCATCTACGCGGATGGACGTTTCAGATAAAGACACATATTGCATTAAAATGACGGATCAAATTCACCGATATATTTCATTTAATTCAAGATTCGTTTCTAGAAACCGACCAGCACAGCTACCGAAATATGCTGTTCACATTATAACGGAATTATAGTGAAAATATTCACGATTAACTGCTCGCTATAATACGAAAGTACCAAAAATGCTTTTTCATGTAGTTTTTGAGAAATCTAAGAAATGCATTAAATATTTCAGTTGTCCAAATTAAAAACGATTTTTATTTGTGTTCTGTTAATGCACAGTATAACAGGTACCTTTAAACACGGGTATCCTAAGATTCATTGCCTATAATTTTTAAACGGAAACTCTCACTAATCATAAAATCCAAACCCACAGCGATTAACATGAAAATAACGTCAATCTGTGAAGTTTGAGAAATCAAAAAAATGAGAAATCTAACTCTAAAAAAAATAGTTGTAATGTTTTAATTTCAATTTAATATAAATCGCATAAAAGTAGATTTTACATTATGGTGTTTGATGTAAATCGTAGAATGTCATCACTGCATTTAAAATATTAAAACATTTACCTAATTAGTAAGGTTAGTTGGGGCAACTGGTACATGATTTTACAATGTGACTCTGGAGCTTCTGACAATTCAGCTTCAAAAAGCTAATGTTCATTTCAATTAAAGTCTGAACTTCTGTAAATGTGTTCAGTTAGGTTCCTTCTATCAGACAGAAATGCTCAAAATTACATTTTACTATTTAAAAATATAAAAATATGCATATTCCATCTTTTTTACTTTCTTCTATCTTTACAAGAAGAAAGTATTGGATTCATGAAAATTTTCGAATTCCGGTTTTCGACGGATTTACACGTTTTAGGGGTCAGAGATTCCAAAAAACATGTTTTTACAAAATGTCTGTCTGTGACTCTGTGAGTCTGTCTGTGTGTATGTGACACAAATTTTGTGGGCGCTCTATCTCAAGAACTAATGCAAGGAATTTAATAAAAATTGATATTCAGTTAGTGCCTAATACAAATTGATGCTGATTAGTTTTTGGTGTAAATCGCTCAACAGGTGGCGCTGCAATGCTGTATTTTTCACGATTTTCGCAATAGCTCTATCTCAAGAACTAATACACGGATTTTGATCAAACTTCAGATTTAGTTAGTCCTTGATATGAATTGATGATGATTACGTTTTGGTGTAAATCGCCCAACAGGTGGCGCTGTTATGATGAATTTTGCAGGATTTACACGATTTCCCCAATAGCTCTATCTTAAGAACTAACGCACGGATTTTCATCAAACTTCAGATTAAGTTAGTCCTTGATATGACTAGCTACTGATTAGGTGTTGGTGTAAATCGCCCAACAGGTGGCGCTTCTCTGCTGCCTTTTCCACGATTGCCTCAATAGCTCTATCAATAGAACTAATGGACCAATTTTCATCTAACTTCTGATTTAGTAGTATGTTGACACAAGTTGTTGTTAATTAGGTTTTGGTGTTAATCACCCAATAGGTGGCGCTGCTATGCAGAAATTTTCACGATTTTCGCTATTGCTCTATCTCAAAAACTAATGTACGGATTTTCTCCAAACTTCAGATTCAGTCAGACGTTGACATAAATTGTTGCTGATTAGGATTTGGTATAAATCACCCAATAGGTGGCGCTGCTAGGCAGCATTTTGCTGAATTTAGACGATTTCAGCGGTAGTCATATCTCAAGAACTAATGCACGGAATTTCATATCGTTAGAATTATCATGAGATGCATAGATTGCCATTTAATTTTGCCAGTGTGATAGCGAATTTTGAAGTATTAATATGTATGAGATAGAAGAAAGTTTTGGATTGGTACATCCGACTAGTTTCCTCATGGGTCCAGTTGCCCCCAAAAATGGGGTAACTGGACCAGGGGGGTCTATGTTCCACACGTGTTTATATTTTTTCATATCGGATATCAGGTCCTGTTTGAAAAAGTGTAAATAACTTTAACCAGGCACAGTGTAAATAACTTTAACCAGGTTAATTAAAATAGGTAGATCATGTAAATTATATGTCAATAAACAGCGTTGTAAGGGAAACCTTTGCTGCCAGTGTGCCTAATATAAAACATAAGTAAGTGCTTATGTACTTTAGTATAGATAATAAGTATAAAAGTCGCATGGGTATTTTAAGGAAACAATAGCAAGGTAAATCTCTGAACAAAAGGCTACGTAAGTACTTAAGTAATCTATCTTTATCCAGGGGTCGCATTATATAGGGAAAATTTTATTGTTCGTTAAAGAAAGGTGCGATGAATATATTATTTTCAAAATAGTGGTAGGGACGATAAAAGATTCCCTATAGCATCGATGCCAACTTTTACGCTTTCCTCTTACCACTAAAATATTATAGTAAATGTTGTCTTATTTAATCGTCGAAATCTTATGATTAAACAAAACGAAAATCTCCATTAAATTTTAGTGGTAGCAAGAAAGCGTAAAAATTTGCAGCTATGCCTATAGCATGCGACCCTTGTGTATAGTACAATTTCAAGGTCTGGCTATCTGCCTTTCAGGGGCAAGGTACTTGCATTCGTAAAATGTTGAAATAATTTAATGATACCAATATTTACAAGATAATCTATCTGAAAACATGTAAAAGTATATTTTCGCGTACTTAATAAAGGTTAAATTTTAATTATAAAATTCAGGTGCCAATGTGGCAATTAAGAATTAAAAATAAGTGATGCCACAAAGGCGTCACCGCCTCTCAAGGGATCAAGAAATTTGGTTTGATACCACTCAATATACTTTTTTTTTAAATTTCATTACGTTATTTTAATAACGTATTCTATCATTTTCTTTATTGTGAGCAAAAACCAATGCAGAAATTTACTTCCCGTAGTAAGAGAAACACAAAAAAAATATTTATAACTATTGGGGTAACTGGATCCAGCATGGCCCGGTTACCCCGGATAAATGTCCCAGTTACCCCATTCTTGAAACATATATGGGGTAACTGGGACACCGGGCTTACATTTAAAACATAAAGTAAATATGTATAGATACATAATAATATTAATGTAGTTATATGTCTAATCTTAAAAAAAAAAAGTTTGTTTAATAAAAGTACTTACAATATTTTAATAAAAATCCGAGGAAGTTCAACCATATTGACGTTGTTTTTAAAAAAAGAAACGTAAATTTTTGACAACCTAGCGCAGCAAAGTGAGAGTTATGATTGAGTTGATACACGTTGTTTTAGGAAGTAGAGTTAAAGGGGCATTGCTCACAAAAGCTAAAACTTAAAAAACACCAACAGTTTTTTATAAAATAGCCTATGGCCCAGTTACCTCGTGGTTCCAGTTACCCCAACAAACCTTATAATTAAAGAAACAACATTAGAACGAAATAGGAAATAAGTCATAGCAACCGATTTTTAGAGCCAGTTTGAGGCCGTATTTATCGAAATTGACGTCATTATTTATAGAAAGTGGCGTCGTATTTAGTGATTTGTGTCTCTGATCTTTTTTCTTGGAATAGAAAACCTATATTTTAGTGAAATTGTAATTTAAAATATATTAAATGGAGGTTTTAAGTTTTCTCAAAGCCTTGAAGTTTTTATTTAAAATATGAGAAATGCGCATTTTCTGCTTAGAGAGACATCAATTTAAAAAATGTAACAATAAATTTAGAGATACTGAATTTGTATTGGTTTATGAAAAGAAACTACACGTGTTTGCCATTTTTTTAATTAGTTGTGCACTTTTTTAGGGTGTGGCAACACAATAAAATAATTCAGATTTTCTGAAAAAAGATCAGAGACACAAACCACTAAATACGGCGCCACTTTCTATAAATAATGACGTCAAAAGACTAGTCGGATGTACCAATCCCAAAACTTTCTTCTATCTCATACATGCTAATACTTTAAACTTCTCTATCACACTGCCAGAATTCAATGGCAATCTACGCATCTCATGAGGATTCTAAAGATATGAAATTCCGTGCATTAGTTCTTGAGATATGACTATCGCTGAAATCGTCTAAATCCAGCAAAATGCTGCCTAGAAGCGCCATCTATTGAGTGATTTATACCAAATCCTAATCAGCAACAATTTATGTCAACGTCTGACTGAATCTGAAGTTTGGAAGAAATCCGTGCATTAGTTTTTGAGATAGAGCTATTGCGAAAATCGTGAAAATTCCTGCATAGCAGAGCCACCTATTGGGTGATTAACACCAAAACCTAATTAACAACAACTTGTGTCAACATACAACTAAATCTGAAGTTAGATGAAAATTCGTCCATTAGTTCTATAGATAGAGCTATTGAGGCAATCGTGAAAAAGGCAGCACAGAAGCGCCACCTGTTGGGCGATTTACACCAAGACATAATCAGTAGCAAGTCATATCAAGGACTAACTGAATCTGAAGTTTGATGAATATCCGTGTGTTAGTTCTTAAGATAGAGCTATTGGGGAAATCGTCTAAATCCTGCAAAATTCATCATAACAGCGCCACCTGTTGGGCGATTTACACCAAAACGTAATCAGCATCAATTCATATTAAGGACTAACTAAATCTGAAGTTTGATCGAAATCCGTGCGTTAGTTCGTGAGATAGAGCTATTGCGAAAATCGTGAAAAATGCAGCATAGCAGCGTCACCTGTTGAGCGATTTACACCAAAAACTAATCAGCATCAATTTGTATTAGGTACTCACTGAATATGAATTTTTATTAAATTCCGTGCATTAGTTCTTGAGATAGAGCGCCCACAATATTTGTGTCACATACACACAGACAGACAGACAGACAGACTCACAGAGTCACAGACAGACATTTTGTAAAAACATGTTTTTTGGAATCTCTGACCCCTAAAACGTGTAAATTCGTCGAAAACCGGAATTCGAAAATTTTCATGAATCCAATACTTTCTTCTTGTAAAGATAGAAGAAAGTAAAAAATCTGATATCGCTGTATTTTTGCATTTTTGAAATCGACGTCTTTCTAAACAGAAAATGCATATTTTTCATATATATATGTAAAAACTTTAACCATACGTATGTTAAAAGAACGTAGTATTATCACTTGAATGTTAATAAGAAATTTGAGTTAATTTGAATAATAATAAGGAATTATTTCATAAGATCAAGAGTATCCCTTCATAATAAAACATCATTAGAAATCAGTGTCAGTTAATCAGAAATTGGCGTCATTTCTAGCAAACGATTTTTATTATTATTATCTTTTCGCTAAATTATTTTCTTTATAATGAAACGCCTGTATTAAAATACATTCTTTAGCATAAAAAACATTCAAATTAAGATATACTACGTCATTTGAACACACATTTAGTTAAAGTTTTTATTTTATATGTGGAAAATATGCATTTCCTGATTAGAATGACAACAATTTCGGAAATGCAAAAATATAGCGATTGAGTCTGAATGTTTCTTAGCTTATAAAAATAAAGTACGCGTGTTATCATTTTTTTTCAATTATTGCTCCGTTTTTTAAGTTGTGGCAACAGGAAAGAAATGGTTGAATTATAAAATTAAATAAAAGAGATATTTCTATAATGTTAAATTATGAGAGGTGTCTGAGAAAAGGGATAAATAGTGGTCTGATGGTTTTTTAAAGTAGACAGTGTTCTTTTCCACGTTCTAAAACGTATGTACATGAAGTGTCGTGCAAATCGGTCAAAAATAGAAGGTTTGTATAAAGGACAGAGAACGACTTTTATATATATAGATTAACGCCTTGTAATAACATACTATTTCTAATTGCTAAAAGATGTAAGATTAAAACTTTAAAAGCAGTAAAACAGATTAATTTGACTGTTTCATGTTTCGACTCTCTCGAGTCGCTCCCAAAACAAACAAATAATAATAATCTGAAATTGCACGATCTATGATGCAATGGCCTGAAACGACCATCATTCAATTTTTCATGTAACGCAGGTTAATTTTTTATTTTGCTTGGATATTTTTTTCTATTTTCGTAACGATTGAGTAACTCGAGACACAATTTTCGTAATTTAAGTAATGCTGCATCGTTACATATGGAATTTCCCCGTGTTAGAATATCTATGGTTTCTCTTTTAATGGATGGATAATATAGACTGGAGGGAAAAATTATTTTACTGTCATTGAAATTTATTTGGATGATTTCTTCTTGGGATAATCTTGCCAGGGTTGTAGTTTTTCTAATGTATTTAAAATCAGCTACATACTCCTTTTTTCTGTTTTTAAATTGTCTCATAGTCATCCCGATGTAGTAATTCTTTGATCCGTCTGCTTTAATAAATGGTATTTCTTATACTCCTGAATAATTCTCAAAATTAATTTGGTCAATTTTAGTGCAAGTGATGTTATTTAATTCCATTCTTTAAGTCAGACACTACATGAAAATCATTAGTTAATTCCATACCTTCCACTTGTATTTTATGCTCGAAGAATCCTTTTGGCTTCGTTTCTTCTCCGCCAAATTCCACCAATATAGTCATTTTCTTGGCATAACTCAGGTGCGACTATTTCATTTTTGTCTCTTTTATTCATCAAGCTTACATCACTTTCGGTATCGATTATTATTTTCATGAACTTCTAATTTATTGAAACTGTAGGTATCTTGGTTCTTGCTTTGACGCCGTTTTTCACTTTGGATAAATTCATAACGTTTCTTCTCTGTGCGTCATTCTCATTTGTTGGTATAATCGGGTTACTATGATACGCTTGTGCGGTCGTTTGATTCCAATAACTTGATTCGGTGTCACATGCCCCGGCAATTTCCAAAGATAACAGATAACTCTTGAATCAATAGCTCTTTTGCCTCATCGTACATTATTTCTCTGTGAATTTTGACGCCATTTGTTACATTTTCTCTCTCTTCACGCTATTTTGTGCGTATATCTAATTTGGCGCTTTTGCACACTTTCAAAGCGATATCACAATCATCTAGATTCCCAACCTATACATGCACTTCCTATATCCTTCGCAATTCCTTACTAAAGCGTTTTCTAGTTTATGGTGGGTTTTTTTTTTATTAATTTGATCTGTAATTAATAAAAAGTTAATTCATCAAAATTTATCCACGTACACATTCATTAAAGTTTGTTCTCAAATGAAAATTAAATTCACGCTAATTATTATTTGGCTCCTTTTTATGTGTCATGAATATTTATCTGAATTCTTCCCGTTGTATTTTTAACCTTTTCAACAGCAAATAATTTATATACTCACAACTGCTTATTTCTGGCTCTTTTTCTCTTGTTATTATGTTTATTTCATTGAAACGTAATTTTCTTATATTGAGAAATATATTCATTCAGCAACCCATCTTCAATGCGTAGAAAAAATTAAAAAACTATCTCGTATACATATTTTATTGATACTACTGCACGAAGTGTGAGCTCAAAATATACTCTTATAATTTAAATAAGTATTAACGAGAGTTAAACCCAGGACTATAAATATATTATGAAATGTGTAGCCGAAACATTTTTTTTTTCTTATACGAGTTGTATAAACATACTAATTTCTTACTGATAAAATTTATACTAAAATTATGCACAAACAATCATTGAATTAGACATTACAATAAGCCAGTTTTGAAGAAAGCTATTTCGTCAAAAATTAACCATATATTAATTGGCATAAAACTGCTTATCTCATTATAAAAAGACCGTAAAGTATTAGACTATTTGCAAAAACTGGTCGTTTTTTAATTAATCTGAAGCTGAATAGAGTCATTAAAGTAAGCTCCAAAATTACCTGATTAATTAAAAAATGATGGTAATTAAGTTAGCCTAAAGCTGCATAATGCTTTGGAATATGCCTGAAATATATCAAACTGATTGGAAAATAGAAGACAATTCTGCCGTTAAAATCAAGACAATTACTCGGTTCTTTGCAAAGCGCTAAATTTCTTACTTCTCGTACGACATATATATACATATATATAGTAGCAAACTCCGGGCCTTTGCTCGCGTAATTGTTGAAATATGCTAAGTGATATTTATATGTCTAATTTTTTTTATAAGAAATAATACTTTTAGGAATACTTGAAAAATTACTATTTAAAACAGAGTTTGACTGAACTTCATTATTACACTGCATTAGGCAGAAATAAGACTTAAATTAATAAAAAGAAATAAAACTAAATAAATGATAATTTAGAAAATATTTTGAAACATTTAGTATTCATTTGAAGTTTTGAATTTTTAAGAAACCATCTTCTTACATCTTAAAATTAACCATTATGTCAAATTCCTTGTACTACTACATCTCTCAACATAAAGGGCTATGTTGAAATAGGAACTGCCACTACTAATTTGCCAACCTTAATTTTGAAATCGGTTTTTTATTTCCTAATATTCCACACAAACGTAATTTAGAAAGCTTTTAAGGCCTTTTTTAGAACGTTTCTTGTTCCTGTGAACTCCAGGGGGGTAGAATCATCGGCATAAAGTATAGCCTGTGTAGGATCAGAGACTGTCACCATTGATTCGCTACTATTACTTTTATAATCCATTTATATTCCCTGAAATTGCTTAGAAATCGTAATTTAGGAATTTTTTAGAACGCTTTTCGCACCTCCATTTCGCTTCACTTCTTTTTAACTCGAATTTATTTTTGACAGTCCTTCGAGGGCATTTATATTTTACAAGTAAGTATCATGCTATATTTTAAGTTTCTAGCCTCTTCAGTATCACAGAAATCGCAATTTAGAAAGTTTTTCGCTCCTGCAACTCTCTGGAGGTAGTGGCACAGACATAAAATATAGAATATGTTTGAACAAGTTCTATCACCAATTTTTGACACCATTATTTTTTAAATCGGTTTGATATTTGATAAGATTGCATAAAAATTATAATTTAGAACGCTTTTAGAACACTTTTCGCTCACTTCATACTTTTAAATTTGGAATTTTCTTTCGACTGTTCTTAGAAAGCAGTTGCATCTTGTAAGTAAATACCATGCCACATTTCAAAATGTTAGACCCCTCAGTTGAGCAAAAAACGCTAATTAGATCATGTTTTAAGTTTGCAACCCACATATAGTAGTGACAGCAACATACAATATAGTCTATGATGGAGCAGGGACTATCGCCATCAATTTGCAACCATTACTTTTGAAATAGGTTTGGTATTTCCTGAGAGTGAGTAGAAATCGCAATTTAGAACGTTTTTAGAACGCTTTTCGCGCTTTTTCACCCCTTTTAAATTTCCAATTTTTTAAAACTGTTCTTAAAGATCATTTACATCTAATAAATATGTGTCTTGCCTAATTTGCAGCTGCTAGCCCCTACCGATTACAAAAATCGAAATTTAGAACGGTTTTTGCTCCTGTAACCTCTAGGTAATAGTGACACCGACATGCAATAGGGTCTATGTTAGAGCAGAGGTTGTCAGCATCAATTTCCTACCATTACTTTTGAAATCAATTTAATTATTTCTAAGATTGCTCACAAATCAGCATTTAGAAAATTTTTAGAACGCTTGTCGCACATTTTCACCCCTTTTAAATTTCAAATTTTTAAAGAAATGTTCTTAGAGATAATTTATATCTAATAAATATATACCATGCAAAATTACATGAGTCTAGGCTCTTCCATAATTCAAAAATCGCATTTTTAGTGGAAACAGACAGAAAATTTAGCCTATCTCGAGCAAGAGCTGTCATCATCATTTTTTACACCATTATATTTGAAATCGGTTCAGTACTTCCTGAGATTCCACAGAAATTGTAATTTAGAACCTTGTTTTACAAAGCTTTTTGCGCATTTTCACCCCTTTTATTTTCGATTTTCTTTAGGAAATGTCCTAAATCAAAATAAGATCAAATAAGATCATTGATATTTTATACGCAACTACCATTCCAAATTTCATGATTCTAGGTCCTTCCATAACACAAAAACCGCAATTTAGAACGTTTTTTTCTTCTGCAACCCCCAGGTGGTAGTGATAGAAACATAAAACAGAGCCTATGTTAGAGCAAGGTCTGTCACCGTCAACTTACAACCATTACTTTTTAAATCGATTTGATACTTCCCAAAATTGACTAAAATCGCCATTTAGAATGTTTTATAGAAACCTCTTCGCGCATTACCAGCCTTTATAAATTTCGAATTTTTTAAGAACTGCTCTTAGTAAGAATTTATATCTAATAAGTAACTAATATTTCAAAATTCATACTTCTAGGCCTTCAGTAACGCATAAATGACATTTTTAGAACGTTTTTTGCTCCTGTATCCCCTTTGGGGTAGTGGCACCGACATAAAACATAACCTCTGTTAGAGGGTTGTCACCATCATTTTGACACCATTATTTTTTAAATCGGTTTGGTATTTCCTGAGATTGTGTAGAAACCACCATTTAGAAAGTTTTTTAGAACGCTTTTTGTGCATTTTCACCCCTTTTAAATTTCGAATTGTTTAAGAACTGTTCTTAGACATCATTTATATCTTATAAGTAATTAATACTCCAAATTCCATATTTCTAGGCCCTTCAGTAACGCAAAAATCGCGTTTTTAGAACGTTTTTTGCTCCTGCACCCCCTTTGGGGTAGTGGCACCGACATAAAATATAGCCTATGTTCTAAGTTCGACTAACACCATCAGTTTGATACCATTACTTTTGAAATCGGTTCAGTAGCTCCAGAGATTACCTCCTACAAACACACAATTTTTTTCTTCTTTATAATATTAGTATAAATACGAATATTACTTTTCTTATACAAGTCAAATTTTATCGTATACCAAAATAATCTTTTTATCATATAAATAGTTCCTGTGCTTTACATATGTATATTTTCTGTCATTTCTTTGGTGAAATCTTTTTTCCCAAAACGTCAGTTAGAGGGAATTATTATGCCTGGGCACGGTTATGGAAATTTATCTGAAAATATTCTCACAAATTTTTGAAGTTTGATATCTATCAAAAAGTAGAATTTAAAAATAGAAATCTCCAAAATTTTTCAACATAGAAGTATGCATTGTTTATTGTTGTTTTTGAAAGTATTGTCGCACATTTTTTTTTTTTAAATAGTGGTCTAATTATGTTATCTCTGATGTATTTTCTTCATAGAACTTGCTCAATTTTATTGTTTGATATATTTGTAATACTTGGATTTTTTTATTAGTATGTCTCATTAAGTTATTTGATGTCTATTCGATTATAAAATAAATTGATTAGTGTCTTATTAGATAAATTCAAATAATAGGAATTTAATTTTCGCTTTTTTAATCCCTCTACTACTTCTTAATTTTAAAATCACTTATGTATGAATTGTACAATAACTGATTAATAACTAATATATTTGTGCTGTATTAAGCTGAATTTCTTTTAATGAAAACGTCTTTGAAAAAGTTTGATTAATAAATTATAAGAAATTACTTGGTTAGATTTTTGTCTAGGTAAAAGCAATTATTTAAAAAATAATACTACATTTATATTACTAGCGGGCTCTTCCCCCTACAATCTACGCTCGCCAACCCCCGTTCAGACAAGGCAGATTTTAAAAACACGCTAATTACATCGGCTTTAAAAAGATTACGAAATATTGAATTAAAAGACTAGTCTCGATCTCCCGTAAACGGGTTTCGATCCATTTACTTTTCACTGATGGATTTTAAGGCCAGATCAGTTGCTGTTATAAGCTGTTTTAGTGCTTGATCAAATAAGATCAATTAAACATTTGAAAATCAGCTAATGTAAAATGAACTAAGTCAACAGAGTCTTTCCGTCCCGGAATTTTTTAACAACTCTATAGGAAAATTGTTTTTAATAAGACATTTTAAATGTCTCGTTTTAAATCTGACGTAATCTTCACCAAAGTTTTCTTCCTCTTTTTAATATTCACATGAAAATACTTTTGTTGTTAGAAAGAAAATGTTATTATTTTCGCTGTCTTATAATTGGTTCCAATACTTAAAATATCATCTCGAAATATAAAATAAATGTCTTGTGTAAATTAATTTTTAAACTGTTTGGCAATATTATTATTTGGCCATTTTAAATATGACGTAATTTTCCGGATTTACTGCTTTTAAAGCATAATAATGAATTTATTAAAGTTTTCTTTTTATTTTAATATTTATTTGTAAATATAATTTTTTTCTCGTAATTGTCGTTATTTCATGTTTTTAACTGGTTTTTATTTGACTGGTTTCATTTAATTCTGATTCAAAGTTTTTTTGTATCTGTTTTTAATAGTCATGTGCAAATAAAATTTTTAATTGGAAAGACCTATTATCCTTTGTTCTGTTTTTACAATTGGTAACAATTTAAAATAATAACCTTTTCTAAATTATTAAAAAATATCACTTGAAATGTTGAAAATTTGAATACCCCCCCCCCCCCCTCAAATAATTAGTAAAAAAAAAAAAATGCAGTCAGCTTACTGGAAGTTTGTAAAGTATATCTTCAGAAAAAAAAATTATATACCTATGTATAGTTTTTGCTCGTATAAAACTTTTTTAATACAACAATTTTGACAATCTTTATCATTAAATATCTTTTTGAATAATTCTTCGATTTAAAGACTGTCTGCTTCAGCTGTTTATCAAACATTTCTCTATAATGCTACCAATTTTCATATTTTTGTATGCAATTTTTTTCTTAATATTAGCGAGGAAAGACCTCTTGTCACAAAAAGTTCATTTAAGGCATCGGTGATACTCTTTTTTTAGAATAAAGACATAGTACTTTTTCCAATCATAAAAACTCTAGTTTTCTGTTTATCCCTATAAAATAAGAAAAACAGTTTTAGATCAATAGTTTATAATTCATTTTTTTAAAGGACAATTTGTAGTTCAAGGCTGATATACAGAAAAAAAAAAAACTTTCATTATATCCTCTTTAAATATGATATTTTTATTACATTAACGCAATTTTATGCTTAGAAAGAAAAGGTTTTGATTTATTATTAAACTTCATTATTGATAAATATTTCTTTATTTTGAAAGCTATGTCAATTACTCTTATGAATTAAACAAACAACTTTAAATTCTCGTTTAATTATTAGGCCTAATCAGTCTAGTGATATCATGCTAGAAAAAGAAATTAAGAAGCTTATTACAAAGTTCTGGGGTTTAAAGCCACGGCAGTGTTGGTGTGATGACTGTTCAAGTTTTTCAGATTTCTGTACTATGGGAATGATCATTCTTGCTCACTTTCTTATCGAAAAGTCATCCCTCAAGCCATTCCAGCAATAGAAATTTGTCCAAATCAGGATGGCTTTGTTAAAAACATCCATCATACTCATTTTATTCAATTAAAGGGACAGTTTACGGCAAAATTGGTCAAAAAATGGATTGTATATATTTTTTTAAATATTAAATGAAGCCTTGTTTATTTGTGAATATTTTGACATCTCATTTTTACCCATACGGCAATTATATCGTGAGATATTGTAAATTTTGGTAACACACCCAGTGCAATTACCTACACAAATTAAAATGTTTAATGGCGCTTTCTCCATGTTCATATTTTCTTCAGTTTACTGTTTTAAAAATGCTATTTGAGATGGAGATTTAAACTTTTTTCTATATGTTCTTCATTATTTATGTGATAAATCTGCGCATTGAATTAGCCTTCGGGATTTTTGTTATTTAAAAAAAATAAAAGTATATGAAGGCATGTTAGATTTTATCGTTTTTCCCTATATATATCAGCAAAAAAATTGTAACATCCACGCGCAGTCTTGTGTAATACACATTTTAAAATCTTAAGGCGTAATATTCCGTTCACTAAGGTCCAGGTTTCACAGCAATACAAGCAATATTTAAGATAATATAATTCTATAGATTTAATGAATTTTAAATACATTGAAGAATGAATAATACTCTCAAGGATTACATTGATATTTGTAATTGTTTTTTTTTATATATATAATATTGAAAGAATCATATTTTCTTAGCATTTAATTAAAATGCAAAGAAAACAACATTACAATATAACCCTTTTGCAAGACTCTCGGAGGGTTAAAAAAAAATGGTCAAAATTATCAATATTTAAAAAAATAGTAGGGATTTAACAAAATTTATTTTTTTAACTTTAAAAAATATTTAATTACATATGCAGTGAAAATTATTATTATTATTTTTTTTTTCAAAATGTACTTTTAGTTAAAACATTGATCGTTTGAACCATACTTTTTAAAAATAAACAGAACATTTTAAAAGTAAAACTGTCCCCTTAAACTTAATGAAAACTCAATTTTTACTTTTTCAATGAAATATAATTTTAAATAAATACACAAACATACATATATCTGTTTTTCCTTGTCAAACAGAGTTAAATGCCAATAAAAACTTTTTTTAGGATCAATAAAAAATGAATATTATTCATAATTTATCTGCAAGTGTGTATCTTTTTTTAGCTTGCATTTATAGATCTGAATGCTGAAATCGTCATACCGACAACAAACATCTTTAGGAAACTTAATATCGTTCGTGCAATAGAGTTCTTTTTATTTTACTCTTAAAATGACCATCTTTACTCACAATGACGGTCGTAAAATAAGAATTTGTAAGCTAATGTTTCATAAAATTCTCAAGTAAAGGCTTATTCCGAGAGTTAGAATCAAGTCCTTGAAACAAAAGCCATATCTTAAAACAGATTTATTTCACGTTGAAAGCAATAAAACTAGATTGCGTGCTAAAACTTCCTAAAATATAAAGTATATTTCAAAAAACAAAAGAAATCGATGGATATATAATTATAATATTTTATATAATGTTTGGGAAATTTTAAAATATATTTTTCTGTTTATTTCTAGAAAGAAGTATCAGTAAAATATTTATATCAATTTTAAGAAGTTAAAATTTAATTATTATATTGGGTTAAGGAATAAATCGTTT
The DNA here is from genome assembly GCA_963932465.1 of Maratus speciosus. Lineage (NCBI taxonomy): Eukaryota > Metazoa > Arthropoda > Arachnida > Araneae > Salticidae > Maratus > Maratus speciosus. The sequence goes on from OZ010800.1 coordinate 437,821,471, forward strand.
GTACTTGTTGCTAGTTATTTTTAATGAGATTTCAGAGAAATGTTCTTTCTCTCTCTCTCTCTCTCTCTCTCTCTTCGTTTCTTTCTTTCTTTGCTATTTTTTTTTTTTTTTTTAGTATTGTGAGAGAGAAACATTATATCGCAACACTTTTGACAATAAAATATTTCAAGCTACCCGTCGTAAACTCTAGAGTTAGGGAAGACTAGGGAGGGTTGACCATACGGGAGACTTAACCCACTCATCAGTTTTCATATCTAAAAAAATTTCAGAGTTTTATCAATAGGTGCCAACCAAAGATACCGGAATGCTCAAACAACAGTCTCTATTTCATATAGATAATCGAATTAGGTGTGGAAAAAATCAATTGTGATGGCGTTTTCAGCCTAAAAGTTGTGTTTTAGCTTTTTTCAGATAAAATATATCATAGAAATTTAAGTAAGTAGGTTTTAAGTAATGCAGAAATATCGAGCTTTCATTTCAGGTATAAAGATTATACAGTAAGTTAGATGTAACATAACAATGTGCTATTCTTTGCAAAATGTTTATGTGGGGAGGCTTGACCAAGTCAATATGAGGGAGGGTTGACAGATGTTCAAAGCTCCCTTAAAACATTCACGACAGGAAACGGGAATTCTCGCTGCCATTCAAAAAAAAATTATTGACTAAGTGCGTGGTTTCTACCCTACAGAAAATGCATTTTATCATGTTGCCCATATTTTTTAGATTGTAAGACATTTTATATTAAATTCGTTCATTGAAAGATATTTACCAATGCGTAAACTTTTGAAACCTATCTAGAACACCAATTTACAAAAGTCTTTCTAAACAGGGAGGAGCTTCTACTCTTTTAAAATTCAGATTTGATCAAAATAGCCCGTCAGCAATGAGTAAATTAAGGGGTTTTGGAAATATTTTTATTATACACTGTGCATAACGAAAGATTAATGGTTATATATAAAATTGAATGTAAATTTATTCTGCAAAGGTACAGTAAAATGGGGTAATGGAAAAGAAAACGTTTAAAACTGATTAAAGAAAGATGTAAAAAATTGCTAATTGCATTGCACGAAAAAAATTAATGAAATATAAATGGGAAAGTTTGATGGGACCTTTTTTGTACTTAAATATTACTTACAATAGGTAAAAAGAAACATCGGAAAATACTAGAAAGTACGAAAGCAGCAGTCTTAACCGTTTCAGGGGCAGTGGTATGTTTATAAAACCACTTTATTTTAATTCTCAAACGTCACAATGGCACCAGGATTTTACTATAATCTTTTCAATTTAATATGTATGCGAAATATAGCCTTTTTCATATTTCCAAATAAATTTATTCGCATATTCCGGTGCCAGTCATTTATTTCAACATTTTAGTACTGAAAGTACTTAGCTCCAGAAAGGGTTAAAATACGTTAACGATAAGTTAAGTACTCATGCGTCTGCAAAAGAACATACCATTGATTGAAAAACTTTAGGAAGGTATGTAGACAATTTTCAACACAATGAATAGAGTGAGATGAAGCCAAAATATGTGAGAACTAGAGTTGTCAGGCCGAATGTCACAAAAAGTAGGACAAGGAGATAAAAATAAAGCGGGACATTGACTACTAAATCCGGACGTTATAATGCATGAAACCCTATGGAAACGGAACCTGTCTCTAGCGAAATACTGTCTTAAATGTTAAAATTTCATTTTTCCTGTTGTAGAATTATACCTGCTTAGACAAAATTCTGTTTAAAACAAAATTTTTTGCCTCTGACTTACAATTGCGTCTAAACAGGTTTGTTTAAGCATCATATTTTCAAAAATATTTTTTATAATAATTAAAGCATGCAACGTAAATTTATTTTGCTTTTTTTAAACTGATTTTATTTATCTTAACAAATATTTCTATCTAAAACAAAGTGGGTCAAGCCTCCCATATAGTGGGTCAACCATCGCATATGTGGGGAGCCTTGACCCATTATTTTCTCACGAATAAAATGAATCATTTTTCAAATGTCTAATATATTACACTTATGTAGCAATTTTATTTTGATAACTGATTGTATAAGTAATAAAATGATACATAAAGCTTTATTCTACGTTCAATATTTAAAAAATAAAAAATCATTTTGTAAAAAGTTGGTCAACCCTCCCTAGTCTTCCCTACAGTAAAATCAATACATGAGCAAAATTGACAAACCATAATTTAGTTTTAAAAGATATTTGAGATGAAGTGGGCTGTTATAAATAATCTACGTTACAAATATAACGCACCCTTCCTGCAATGTACTAGAACTACTTTAGAACTATTTTTTTGAGGGGGAAAAAAACTCACACATACAGAATTATCAATAAAGGACGTATTATGGCGTTGAGAAAAAATATACTAAAAACTGAGTTCGTAGAAGAGTGTGGTCATTAAATTTCATATTAATTAGTTACGTTTTACGTTACGTTACGTTAATACATTTTAGAAGGTCCTGAATACGATTTGACAGTTTTTAGATAAATACTGTGAGTCTGTATGTGGCAAACATTTTGTTTGCGCTGTATCTCAAGAAATAATTCACGGATTTTAATAAAACTTTAGATTCAGTTACACCTTAACATAGATTGGAGCCCTTTGAAATGTTTTATCTTGTATGTATTTGTATTTATTTTCTTTGCATTCTTTATCCTACTGCGTATTTGATTTACAGAGTTAGATTCCAACATTTTCCTCGTGGAGGATATTTGCGGTTTCGTGAGAGGGGGGCGACTTTTTATCTGGAGGGTGGATTTACACTTTTTTGCCTTTAAAGTGCATAAAATCTCAAAACTGCCGGTGGGGGGTGGACCCCTGAATTCAACACTGTTTGAATATATAATGTTTTACGTTTGATTAATCGTAGCACATTTTTTTTCAATACAGCATACTTTTAAACATTTTTGTAATATAATTGAAGAATGTTGAAAACGACACAGACTAACTGACTGGAAGAAAAACACCCGTAACAGCAACAGCTGTTAAAGATGTAGGAAACGAAAACGCGAGAGTAAGTTGTGAAGAAACTGACCTGCAAGAAAGCTGCAGCTACAAATCCACTTCAAAAAGAAAAAAAAATCATTAGAAACTTACTAAATTTAGTTAAATCAAAATACAGAGGGAGAGAAAAAACAGTTGTGTTAACATCTTCGCCATATAAAGAATACCTGGAAATGAAAACAAATGACAAAAGGGAATCTCCCCGGCACAAAAGCAATTGGAACATGAAGTTTTAAAAATTAGGCGTAATGCTATTGGAAAGAAATGATGGAAGGGAAGAACTACAAACAAAATATAAAGAAAAATTTTGCTGCAAAAAAAAAGTCTAATGATTCAGAATCTAAATAGAAAAATCTAGACAGTGATGATTAGTTTTGCCTAATTTGTAAGAAAAATAAAGTAACAAAAATGATTCAGTCTTCAGGTTCCCAAATGCGGTTCCATGTTATGTGCGCTGGAATAAAAAATTGTTAAATGAAATTCATGTCTAAGCTTTGCATCACTTCTTACATGATATTTCAAGTAACTGGCAATTAGTTTCATAATTGATATTTTTAAATTCTGATAACTTAAATTGAACTGTTAACTCCAAATTACTCTTAATCAGGACTGTTAATCAGTTAATTTTAGCTGATAACTGAAGACATTTTCATTTAAAACAATTACTCTTATTTTCAGATGTTTGATTTCATTATATTTCATTGCTGTAATTTTGTTTGATTATTTCATTAGTCGAAAACTTTGCTTTTAATAAAATTAGTTATATTCCCTAGTCATTAAAACAACCTGATATTGTTTAGTCCAATTTAGGGGACTGGGGGGTCCAACTTAGGCATCCAGTTGCTGAATTTGGACCACTTTCGACAAATTTTTCAAATTAAAATAAAATTTAAGATTTTCAAAACCAAATCGATCTAAAGAATTGTTTAGTCAGTAGTTGAATAGATTGATCCCGTGTAGTGATGCTTTGCCGACATCCCAAGAATTAAGTGAGCTGTACCTAAAAATAAGTAAAGTGGTCCAAATTCTGCTACTGACCCCTAAATCTGATCTAAAAACTGTAAGATACATGTTGGGTAGATATTGCTTCCCAGCATTCATTCGAGATACCTTGAACAGTAGCACATTTTAAAACTTTATGTATGTATTTTATTTTATTAAAAATATTAAAGTATCCATAAAAGTATAAAAAAATACATTTTTGTTTATTATACAAGAATTAAAGCAACAAAGAAAATATTTGTAAATTAATATTGTCATATTAACGTGCATAAAAATAATTATCTTTGTATCTATAGTAAAATTTTACGTAACCTATTTATGAGGCAACCTTCAGAGAACAGGTGCATTGTATGGGCCAGACATATTGGCAACTACTTTTAAAAAGAGGATTAAGAATATGCATTATACATAAAAAATAGTGACCACTTAAGGGTAGTAAAATTACCCCGAAAATATTTATCGCCGGTAACCTCTGTCTTCGGTAAAAGGGATCTGCTCTCGTGAAAGTTACAAGAAAGTTATAATATATACAGGGGACAAAATGCAGTTATCAAGTCAATGGACATTAAAATGACAAATGAAATAGATATTGTGTGGACCAGCCCACATATCAAAAGGACTTATTTTAAAATTATAAAATAGTTCACAAGAAAAAAGAGAGTGTGGTAAGAGTGTTTGGCAAGAGGAAAAGACATAGAGTGCCTCTGATTGTTTGGAGAATGGAAATTACAGTGATGTGACACTGTATGTGACACTGATGTGACACCCACCTAATTAATAAGACAAATTACCCAGTGTACTCCAAGGTATCAGTCCTCATCCTCAGAGCGCAGTAATATACAGGGTGTCCGGTCTCAACGGTGTCCAATGGCTAATTCCTAAACCGTTAGTCATAGACATATAGTTACAATTAAAAAAATGTTTTAAATCAGGTAAAGAAACATTTTAAAAGAGATTTGGGTCAATAAAAACATTTCTTTAAAAATTACGAAATTTAAATATTTATACGGTCCCCCGGTCCTATAAGTTATATTTAGTAATTTTTTCCTATTATACTGACAAGTAAGACAAAAAGAGTCCCATTCATATAACGCTAAAATTGAGCGAGTTATGAAACTTTAAAAATGCATGACTTATGCCACTTTTCTACGCTGAAAACAAATGAGTTCGGCTTGGCTTTGAGGGATCATATACCAAGTGTTTAAAGTATTCGAAGATCTTACTTCATGTGTATCAGCGATTTGAAAAAAAAAATCCTACAAGTATTATGATTAAGTCTCAAATTGGCTAAAATAACATATGTTTTATTTTGTCAGGATTTGAGACGGTTTCTCTTATGATTTTTTTAACAAAAATTATGTTTTTTTATATGTTCTTATGTTACTTACAATCGTATGTAAGTTTTTCCAGTTCAAAATTTGTACTCGAACTTTTACCCACTTTTAAATATCTGATCGATATTGCATTTTACATACTGGCGCAAATCCGATAACAATCTAATATTATTAAGATTTTCGGTGGTTACCATTTATACTTATTTTACAGGATATCACAAAAAAATTCGGATAGATTTCTGCCAAGGAGTTTAAGAAAAAGTTTTAGATTAGATAATACAAGACTGCGATTGTTGGCTTTTTTAAATTTTATGTAATTTTTAGCACTGAATTAGCATTAATTTTTAACCATCATGTCAGGATATTTCGCAAATCATAAATTTTCAAATTTAAAGAATAACAAAAATCGAATACTATAAAAGTAGAGGAGATGGTTGTGTTTTTTAACTTTTGATAATTGATTTTTACGCACTTTTTAGCACTGAATCTGAAAATGACCTTCATTTTTAACCATCACGTTAAATTTTTTTGCAAATCGCAAATGTGTAAGTTAAAATATAGCGAAAATCTCATACTATAAAACATATGTAAAACATTTTTTATTTGATTTGATTTGATTAAAAAATTTATTCGATATTTTTGCTTATCCTGGGATTCTTATAGCTAAACAGCTGGGTGGTCAGATGAGATGGGGGAGGAAATTCAATTTTAACATTGAACTTCTTAACTTTGAAATTTGCAATTTGCGAAAAATCCTGATATGATAGTTAAAAATGAAGGTCAATTTCGGATTAAGCGGTACAGAATATATAAGAATCAATTATCAAAAGCTAAAAAAACATGACATAACCCAATTTTTGCAGCCTTGTGCAATCTAATAATATTTTAAAATACGTATCATTTTGTAAAGAATTGAGGCTGTTAATTTAGAATCATTTTATTTAACAAAAATTCTGTTTTTTCTTTCTTCTTAAATGTTTATTACAAATTGTATATTTTTCATTAATATGCCAGAATGATTAAAGATTTCAAATTTATATTGCAATGTTAATTTTACTCCCAAACATGTTTTATATCTGACGAAATTATATTTCGACTAAATTTGTGAATGACCCCCAATTTGCAGCAAAAAATATGCTCCAACTTTAAACAGCTATTACTCGGTCAATTTTATTCGCAGAATAACGGGACTTTTTTTGTATTACTTGCCAGTGTAAAAGGAAAATTTCACTAAATATAAGTTATAGGACCGGGGGACCGTATAAAAATTTAAATTTCGTAATTTTTTTAGAAATGTTTTTATTGACCCAAATTGCTTTTAAAATATTTCTTTACCTGATTTAAAACATTTTTATAATTGGAACTATATGTCTATGACTAACGGTTTAGGAATTAGCCATTGGACACCGTTGAGACCGGACACCCTGTATAATTAGAGGTATAGTCCTTCGAATTATTCATTTTGTGTCAATTTTGTTTATGAAGTTTTATGAGTCCTAAAGACTATCATAATCCAATGACAAGATGGTTTAGTATATAATAAATAAATAAGATGTTGGATTTAATAATATATGACACGTGAATAACTGATAGTCGTGAGATAATGTCAATAAAAATGATGATGTTTAAACTTGCTCAATCAGCAAGTAATGCTGAGAATCTCACTTGGGAAACGAATGAGTTTCCTTATTCTTTTGTTTTATTATTATTTTCTATTTTTTTATCTTCTGTAACTTTAATGTGCGTAAGGGGTCTCAGAAATTTTAAAATTGGAAAAAATGAAAAAAAAAGATCATTTTCAACATTCATTATCTTAAAATGTATGTAATTTTAAAGTACATTTTTTATTGGGATGAAATATATAAGTATGTTCTATCATTTCATGTATTTAAAAAAGAAAATAAAGATGCAGAATTAGTATTTATAGGGGGCTCCAAACTGTCAGACATTTGACTAGCAGAAAATTAGTATAACAGTTTTGCGCAGGATTGCAAAATAAATTTTGGAACTAGAATAAAATTTTTTGTGCCTAATTATATTTCAGATAGTAATAATTACCCTGAACCTAAATGAATTTGAATTTAAAGAATTTTTATATCTTTAATACAAAGTTGCATTTAGCTAATACAAAATTTCGAAAATTTCAGCAGTATAATCACCTAAAAAATACTTTTTTAAAGAATAAAAAGAAAATTTTAGGTTCAGTTTATACAGAATGACATGAAATATAAGTTTTGAAAATTTTATGAAAAAATATTCAGAAGTTTTGTTTTGGTAACCTGTCCGTTATGCCCAAAAAAGGCATTTGGGGAAAAATGACTTCAAAGTTTTGAAAATGCCGCTTCAGCTATTGCGCGGGTATAATTCTAAAAACTATAACTTCTGTTCTAATGGGAATTTGAAGGAAACAATTATATCAAAATGTTCAGAAAAGATATGGGTTTAATATTTAAAAAAAAATAAAACTAAAAAAAATTTGGTGCTTTAAGAGTCCTGAGACCCCCTTAAATGTAAATAAATAGTTTAGTTTAATTCATCTTTATTTGAACTTCTTAGTGTATGTATGCAATCATTCTTTTAGTAATTCCTATTAAACTTAATATCTTTTACAGGTATGTGTGATTTACTTTTCCCCGCCAAAATTTAATTCGTAAGTATTTTGTATAAAATCTTATATTAAGTTTTCAATTACTAAAATTTAATGGCGGAAGGTTTGTACATAATATGACTTCGTAAAATTACACAACGCAAGTCTTTTAGGTAGCTTTCATTACAAAAAGCTACCTATTGCAGCCGTTCGGAGGAAAGCGATTTCAAAAAATTTTGGTATATTTTCATCGATCATGACCCCCAGACCCCGAAACCACCCTCCGTTCAAAATTGATATATATATATATATATATATATATATATATATATATATATATATATGACCTATGTCACACTGTAACTCTCGTAATTATGAACCGATTTCGATGTAATTCGGTGTGTACATAGTACATACCAATGTCTCAACCGAGATCGTTGGACAGCTTCATCCGACATTTAGTTTCAAAATGGCGGCCAATTAAAATTTTTGAAAAAATTTAAAATTTGAAATGTGGTACCAAAAAATTGAAAATGGAAAAATATTTTTTTCTTATGTCTTTGACCTTTATATAAAGATTTCGGAGCAGTTTTAGTTTCGTCTATATCTTAAAAAATGTCTGAGTTGCAGCATTTTGAATTTCTAGCGTGGCTGACATTTTGAAACGTCCTGAATTTTGTCACGCAATAAAAGGCGTATTTATGAACCGATTTGGATGTAATTTCGTTTGTACATAGTACATACCAATGTCTCGACCGGGTTCGTTGGCCAGCTTCATCCGCCATCTTGTTTAAAAATGGCGGCCATTTAAATTTTTAAGAAAAATATAAATTTGAAATGTGGTACCAAAAAATTGAAAATTGAAAAAATATTTTCTTCTTATGTGTTTGACCTTGATAAAAAGATTCGGGAGCAGTTTTTGTTTCGTCTATATCTTAAGAAATGGCTGAGTTATAGCATTTTGAATTTCTAGCGTGGCTGACATTTTGAAACGTCCTGATTTTTGTCACGTAATAACAGGCGTATTTATGAACCGATTTGGATGTAACTTGGCTTGTACATTGTACATACCGATGTGTCGACCGAGATCTTTGGCCAGCTTCATTCACCATCTTGATTCAAAAGGGTTGTCATTTAAAAAAATATTAAATTTAAAATTTTAAATGAGGTATTAAAAAATTGGAAAATGAAAAAGATTTTTTATGTGTTTGGCCTTGATACAAAGATTCCGGAGCAGTTTTTGTTTCTGAAAATTTGTTCTTTTGTTTATATCGTAAAAAATGGTTGAATTATAGCACTTTGAATTTCTAGCATGGCTAACATTTTGAAACGATCTTGTATTTGTCACGCGATATAACACACGTATTCGCCTATTTCGATGTAAGAAGGCATGCGGATAGTATACATCAATACCTCGACCAAGTTCGCTTCCCAGATTCATCAGACATCTTATTTCAAAATGGCGGCCATTAAATTAAAAAATACATATATATTTAAAATGAGGTGCAAAAAGGTTTCTTTCGTAAGTATTTGACCTTGATATAAGGATTCAGAAGCATTTTTTGTTTGTCTTTACCTTAAAAAATGGCTCGGATATAGCAGTTTCAATTTTTATTGTAGGTGACATTTTGAAAAATCTGATTTTTTGCATGCGACAGTACTCGTATATATCAACCGATTGCGATGTGTGTGAGCTTGTCAAGCTTGTGTCAGCTTGGATAAAGCTGACTAATTTCGCGAAATTCTCATTCATTATATTGATAAAAATTAGTATTGAATCTCCTATATTCGGTTTCCACTAAATTGAGCTTCGTGTGTTTGAATGATATAAGTTGGCTTTTTTAAAATAAGGAATATGAAAGCTACCTCTTCCTCCCGGCACTGGCCGGAAGGACTTTTATTAGTTTAATTTCTTAATGCTTAACGTGAGTGTTATTATTATTTTTATTATTATTATTATTATTATTATTATTATTATTATTCTGAAATTTAAAACTCGCGTTACCCCATTACCAGAACAATAGTCTCATAATTACGATCACAATTGCTTAATTTTTATAACATAAATTAGTTGTACCTACACAACTTGAAGATGATGTTTGGAATGATGGACAGAAATTAAACAAATCCAGCTACAATAATGAGGTGCTCATTTCTATCCAGCAATACTTAATTTTCAGGAAAACACCGTTTAATTAGAAATCCACTAACATCCCCAAAAGGATTGAAAATAGAAGGTTGAGTAATAAATATTTATACACAAAGAATTTAATTTGACGCTTTCAAGAACTTTTTTTATATATTTCGAAAAATGAAAAAAATGAGGAAACGTGTACCTATTAAACAATAATTAAAACTAAAAATTGATGTGACAAATATTTTAGAGGCAAAACACGCTTAACTCGAAAACTAGATATATTGCCTTAAGGAGTCTTGTACCTTTTAAACGCGTCGAAAATTAACGAAAAACTTCAAAGTTTGAATTAGTTTATCTTCAAAACCTTTTTATGTATAAACGTGAAATTTTGGATATTGATTAAACAGATTGTGCTTTGTAATATACTACCAACAGAAATTTATTAACCCTTACAGAATTTGTGTATTGTTGAAATCAAAATAGCTCTTTTTTTTACCCCATTAGTCATTGCGCGCATGATATCTTGAGAAAGTATGTATGGATTGTCATGAAATTTGGTAAATATACTAAACAAATATGTGTGTTTAAAATGATCTACTTTTAAATATTTACAATGGTAATATTTTTAGTTATGACTATTTTTATTCATTAAAAATACAATTTTTTTATTTTTTTTTTTAATGAAAATATTTTTTTATATAGTTAATGAAATAATTTTAGACTAAGAGTAGATCATTTTAAACGCACATGTATGTTTAGTATTTACCGAATTTCATGCCAATCCATACATACTTTCTCAAGATATCATGCGTGCAATGACTTATGGGGTAAAAAAAAAAAAGAGCTATTGGGATTTTAACAATACACAAATTCTGTAAAGGGTTAATAAATTTCTAATGGTAGCATATTACAAAGCAAAATCTGTTTAATCGATATCCAAAATTTCATGTTTATAGAGAAAAAGGCTTTGAAGATAGACTAATGCAAACTTTGAAGTTTTTCGTTTATTTTCGACGCGTTTAAAAGGTACGACTCCTTAAATTCTAAATATGTGGTGAAGAAAATCTTTAAGTACTTTTTCTTCAATATAAAATAACCTATTCGGGTGTGGCAATCCCAAAACTTTCTTGTATCTCATACATGTTATTACTTCAAAATATAATGATCGCTATGACAGTGCCAAAATTAAATGACAATCTATGCCCATGGGGAAGATTCTGAAATTCCGTGCATTAGTTCTTGAAACAGCACTATTGCGGATACTGGGGAAAATGCAGGATAAAAGCGCCACCTGTTGGGCGATTTGCACCAAATCATAATCAACTATAATATTTATCGTGGTATACCTGAATCTGAAGTTTGATGAAAGTCCGCGATTTAATTCTTAAGATATAGCTATGGCGGAAATCGTGAAAAATGCAGCACAGCAGCGCCCCCTGTTCATGCGCGAAAGCATCAATTCATGCCACGGACTAACCAAATCTGAAGTTTGATGGAAATTCGTGCATTAGTTCTTGAGATAGAGCTGTTGCGGAAATCTTAAAAATGCAGCACAGCAGCGCCACCTGTTCAGCGATTTACACCAAAAACCAAAAACTAATCACCATCAATTAATATTATGGACTACTTGAATATAATTTTTATTAAATTATGTTTATTAGTTCTTTAGATAGAGCGTCCACAAAATTTGTGTCACATACAGACAGACAGATTCACAGATTCTCAAACTCACAGGCAGATATTTTGTAAAAACATGTTTGATTTTCTTTAGTTTTTTCCTGACCCCTAAAACGTGTAAATCCGTCAATAACCGGAATTTGAAAATTTTCAGGAATCCAATGCTTTCTTCTTGTAAAGATAGAAGAAAGTAAAAATATAAAAGAATCAATATTCATAATAAAAATTTATAGTCATAAAAATTCTTAATTAAGATTGCTTGGCGATACTTAACAGTCCAGGATTTTGTATTGAATGTACAATTTCATGTCTGAATATATATATTTTAATTTAAGTTACTGTAAATTATAAATATAAGGGAATGTTTGGTGAAATCTACTACCTTACTTGTTTCTTAAAATAATAATGCGCAACATAATTCAATCAAACTGCTGAAATAAAATTAATTCAAATAATCCATTTTTTATTATACCGTCAATGGAGTAAGATAGCATCCATATGTAAATGGATATGTTTTCATTCATTCCATTTCTTCATTTTGTCAATTTAAGAAGTTACTCACTGTACCTTTCTAAAAGTTTGATTAAGGGTTTTTCTTATTTTAAAAAAGAAAATATCTACATACTTAAATAATATAATTTGTATTTTATTCAGTTACATATGCAAAATGAATAATTTATGCTTTATCTCTTATTAGTCACAGGAAATGTTTTATAAATTTAAGAGGTTACTCACTGTATCTTTCAGAAAGTTGAGTTAATTGATTTTTTTCTTATATAAAAAAAAAAGAAATTATTTACATACTTAAATAATATTATTTACATTTTATACACTTACATTTGTAAAAGTAATAATTTATACTTTCTCTCTTACTAGTCACGGGAAAAAAATTATCAATTTAAGAAGTTACACACTGTACCTTTCTAAAAGTTGAGTTAATGGTTTTTTCTTATTTAAAAAGAGACATTATCTACATATTTAAAAAATATAATTTGTATTTTATACAATTACATCTGTAAAAGGAATAATTTATACTTTCTCTCTTACTAGTCATGGGGAAAAATTTTTTCAATTAAAGAGGTTACTCACTGTAAATTTCTGAAAGTTGAGTTTTTTTTTTTTTTTAAGAGAAATTATCAACATATTTAAATAATATAATTTGTATTTCATACAATTACATCTGTAAAAATAATAATTTATACTTTCTCTCTTCTTCTCGATTTTTGTTTATTCTGAACTTAAAATTCTAGCTATTCAAATAATGCATCAATCATTTTATAATTATATATGTGATAAAAATACATCTGAAGAATTGATAAATTGATTTATTACTTATTCCTTAATAGATATTTAAAAAAAAAAAAAACGTATGTATTTAAAAGAAATTACAACTATTATCTGTTACATCTTATATCTTAATTTACGAAAGAAAATCGAATGCAGAACTTTTGAACGAATGAAACATTTGCAGAATGGTTTCAAAAACTGATATTAAAATGAACATTTTTCATGTTTGAATTAAAACCCTTTCTGAATAAATTCCGTGGAATATAAACCTCTCAGAGAATGAGTAATATATATATATATATATATATATATATATATATATATATATATATATATGGAAATACCTCAAAATCTGGCAAAAGGCCAGAGTTCTTTTCAAGAAATATGCAGAAAACCGGATTGAAAAATATGTGGGTGACACTGATTCGGTATTTGTCGTTTATCGTATATTAAATATGATAAACGACATTTTTGTAAATAAAACATCCTGCTTCCGGTGATGCTAACGTAAGTGATTCATCATAGTTTCCAACTAAAATAAGCTTTATTTTGTTTTATGATATTTTAGGATTATTCAGATTGCATTCATGAATCAGAAATATTTCTATACTAATCATATCTGTCATTATATGTGTATATTTTAACAGAAGTATTTGAGATAGCACGTGGAACAGGGACCAAATTCTTTGACGTCACGGTTGAATTTCTCTAAATGAAAGTTATCTGTTTATGTTTAAGCTTCTATAGCAGTGTTGAATTCAGACACTTTTCTCCGGGGGGGATTTCTGTGGTTCCAGGGGGTGTGAACATTATAGAGTTCCGGGTGAGGGAAATTGCACTTTTTGACTATTGAAAACACAAAATCTCAAATCTTCCGGGGGGGGGAAATCACATTGCTCCGGGGGGAGTCCCCCCGGGGCCACTCCCTGAAATCTACACTTTATCTATAGTAGCATTTCACAAGAGAGGTACTTTGTATTAATAAGACGAATTCAAAGACATGAAATACTACGTGGTTGTGTTTGGGACGAATGTTTAGGATTGCATTTTTGGCATCACGCACACTTCACCTCTGTTATTTCTCTTTAGTCTGTGATTTGCCCTTTGTTTTCTACAGAAATGAAGTTCTTCAGTTGCCACCAATACATAAATGGTATTAAAAACTACAAAAAAAATAATATCACAAAAATAAACACAGGTTCATTTTTCAAACAAATTGCATTTAGGAGCAATTTCTTTTCCTATACGACGGGGTAAAAATTGAAAATGTGCGATATTTAGAAGTTTAAAAAATTGAGGTACATTATGAGTACTTAACCGAACAATGATACACCTGTTTCATTTTACGGGGAGCTTATGGTAAAATTACAGCGCCTAGTTAGGTGTAACGTTACTATTTAGTGACAACACTTTAATTGTTGGCTGAAAGCAATAGCATATCGATGACTAAAAAGCCATACGATAAATAAAACCTTCATGATACCATAAATAAGTGTAGACTGTATTAAAAATATTCGGAACATACAATATAATCACTCAAGGCTATTTATATATTTTGTTAGTAAACGTTTGTAATTGTTTGAGCTTTTTTACAATAAAATACATCGTAAAAAAATCCGTATATTTGCGGGGTTTTTATGAGAAATCTCTGTTTTCTTTTTTAACGGAAGCATTCAACTTTGAGGGGAAATCTTAAATATTCTCGGAAAACACGGAAAATTTACTTTTTATCATTACTCGTTAAAATTTAAAATCAGAAATGTTCCTTCAATGACAGAAAAACGGAAGTGTTCATTTTCGATTGAGACAAAACTTAAAAACTCCAGTTAAAATTTCGAATTGATATTTTGGTCTATAAAATTATCACTAATGCCCGAGATAGCAGACCTGCTACCATGAATTTATTTTCTCATTTTGCAATTAAAAACAAATTTACATTGAACATTTTAAAGCTGAGAATAGCAGTAACTCTTTTTATATCTATATATATATCCTATGTATTTAGTTTAATTTCAATAAAATGTTTGAAAAAATGTGCAAAAACGTACCATTGTAGATGCCATTTTGTTCTTTTTGATAGAAATAATGCGCCAAATTATTTTTTTCTTATTTAGTGCTGTCATCTGTATTTAAAATTCATAACTAATATTACATAAAGGTGTAATTATTGCTGTAATGACTTAAAATGTACATTATGTATGAAATTTCGTGCTAAAAATTAAAGCTGAACACATATGGTAGAGGAAATGCTACCATGGTCATTTGTGGGTTAACTTATTAAATGTCACAGTTTTGTTACATTATTCTGAATGTGTTGGAAAGGTTTCATAATCTAGTTTGACGCATGAAGTTTTCTTTTGCTTAGTTTGGCCACGGTAGAAAACAAATTTGACATGCCTGTTTTAAGGGCGCAAAAGATTCAGTCTCTAATGGCGAATTCGGCGGTTCGAATGCAGGAAAAGGGAAGACGATAAAAAACGCATATGCTAATATTCAATACAAATACCTGTTAGAAATACTAATCTCTTTAGAAAAAACTTATCTTAAATCAACTTAATTACTTTTTCATAATTCACTAATTTCACATTCACTGTGATCATCTAATTCATCCTGATACAAATTAGAACATTACTTCATGGTTCTCATCATGGAACTTCATGGAATGTCTATCTCAGGAACTAATGCACGAATGTTCATCAAACTTCAGATTCAAGTATACCTTGATTAATATTCCTTCTGATTATGTGTTTGTGTAAATCGTTCAACAGGTGACACTTCTATGCTGCATTTGTCATGATTTGCTCAATAGCCTCTATCTCAAGAACTAATGCACGAATTTTCCCCACACTTCATATTCAGTTAGGCGTTGACATAAGATGTTGATGAATAGGTTTTAGTGTAAATCGCACTATAGGTGGCACTGCTATGCTGCATTTTGCTGGATTTACACGATTTCAGTGATAGCATATTGATCTTTTTTGAATCCGCATGGATTGCCAATTAATTTTGGCACTGTATAGCGAATTTTGAAGTATTGACATGTATGAGATAGAAGAAAGTTTTGGCATTGTTACATCCGACTAGTTTTTATTCCAAATGTAAATGAATTGCGAAATCATGGAAATAAGGGACTTTCAAAATATTTAAGAATAATTGGTCAACAAATGTACTATTTTAAAAACGGAATCAAAAATAAATTTAGGATAACGGATGTCGTATAAACATCATAAGTTTTGAAATATTAAAGTATGATTTGACGATTTGATAAAATCAAAACAGGAAAAGCAGGGGGTACTATGTCACAATTTTCATAAAAGTATATTTATTGAATTCTTACTATTAGTTCGCACTCTCCATATATTTATTTATTTATTTATTTATATATATATCTTGTTCAAATTTTCAATCGTTAATATAATACTTATTATTCATCCTATCAAGTTGAAATATTTTTTTTTAAATTGTACTGGGTGACTATTGAAGTTGATACAGTTTTTTCAAATATTAATTCATTAATTAAATTTTAATTAATTAATTTTAGTTTTACATGGGAGACAAAATGGCGGCAATTAGTTATTGAAGCATTTAATGCATCTTCATATCTGTAGGGGGGGTTACCATAGGGGGGACCCTGTTCTGTCATCAAATACCGCCAACTTGGCGATATATCGCCAAATTTGGCGACCAGAATGAGTCGCCAAAAGTGACGCGAACTTGGCGATATCTCTAATATTTCGCCAAATTCCAATAGACTTCCATTGTAAACCTACTTGCTTATAGAAAATCAACAAATTGAGATATTTTAATGCAACAAAAACTAATATTAGCTTAAGGGATTATATTATATGTATTTTTTTTTTTATAACCTAAGTAGGAATTGACTTTAAAAACAAAATTTTTATATTACTTGTTTTATAGATGAAGTCACAACAAAGAACTATAAAAAAGTAATAAAACCATGAATGAAAATATAAAACAATCACCTCTAAATTACCCACTGCTCCGAAAAACGTTCTTTGTTTTTCAAAACCTGAAAACATATATATTTTTTAGATTTAAGGAAGCATTTATAAAAAAAAAAAAAAAACTTCTTTTGCTGCCGCAGATTTTCGGAAACAAGTATAATTTTTTATTAGTACATTAATCAGTTTTCTCAATGTTAGGTTGCTGCCCTTTCATAAGTAAACATGTTAATAAACATGTTTTACAGACAAAGATGCAAAAGTAATATTAATAACATTAACATTAAGAGTAATAATTTATTGTTACTTTTTAGCTCACAGGTTATCAAAGCCTGAGAGCTTAAGTGCCCGCCTGTTCTGTATGTACGTACGTAACGCGATAACTTTTGATAGAAATATCCGATTAGCTTCAATTTTTTTTCTAGGTTCATTCTGATAAGACGCTTCCCTGATTAGTTTTGGGAGTTCATTGGTTAAGGATAAAGGGGGAAAAGTGGGGCTACCCCCCTTAATTTAGATAAATGGGTTTTTCATGCAGAATTATTCGATTTGCTCCAAATTTGGTATACCGGTTTATTATGTTAAAGAAATTCCCTGATTAGATTTGGAAGATCATTACTTAAGTATAAAGGGGGAAAAGGGGGCTAACACCTCCTTAAGTTAGATAAATGTAGAATTTTTCGATTTGCTGCAAATTTGGTATACCGGTTTATTATGTTAAGGAGCTGCCTTGATTACATTTGGAGGTTCATTAGTTACATATAAAGGGGGAAAAGGGAGGTTAACCCCCCTTAATTGAGATAAATGGGTTTTGCATGCAGAAATATCCGATTTGCTCCAAATTTGGTATGCCGGTTAATTATGTTAAGGAGCTTCCCTGATTATATTTGGAAGCATATTACTTATGTATAAAGGAGGTAAAGGGGGCTACCCCCCTTAAGTTATATAAATGGGTTTTTCATGTAGAATTATTCGATTTGCTCCAAATTTGGTAAACCGATTTATTATGTTAAGAAGCTGCCTTGATTAGATTTGGAGGTGCATTAGTTAAGCATAAAAGGATGAAAGGGATCTACCCCCCCCCGCCCCCCTTAATTTAGATAAATGGGTTTTTCATGCAGAGTTATTCGATTTGCTCTAAATTTCGTATACCGGTTTATATTTTAAGGAGCTTCCCTGATCAGATTTGGAGGCTCATTAGTTAAGTACAATGGGGAGCTACCCCCCCCCCTTTAATTTAGATAAATGGGTTTTTATGTAGAATTATTCGATTTGCTCCAAATTTGGTATATCGATTTATATGTTAAGCAGTTTCCTTGATTAAATTTGAAGATTCATTAGTTACATATAAATGGAGGAAAGGGGGCTAGCCCCCCTTAATTTAGATAAATGGGTTTTTTATGCAGAGTTATTCGATTTGCTTCAAATTTCGTATACCGGTTTATTATATTAAGGGGCTCCCTTGATTAGATTTGGAGATTAATTGACTAGGTATAAAGGGGGTACGGAGGCTACCCCCCCTTTAATTTAGATAAATGGGTTTTTCATGCAGAATTATTCGATTTGCTTCAAATTTGATATACCAGCTTATTCCGATATGGCTTTCTTCATTTGATTTGGAGGCTCATTGGTTAAGTATAAAAAGGTGGAAAGGGTGGCAGATGTCCCCTTCCCTTAATTTAGATAAATGTGTTTTCATGCAGAATTATCTAATTTAGTTTAATTTTTTTCTAGGTTCATTCTGATAAGGGGCTTTTCTGATTAGATTTGATGGTTCATTGGTCCATCATAGGGAGAAAGGGGAGAGCTAATACCCCGTTTAATTTAGCGAAATTGTTTTTTTTCATGCAGAATTATCCGATTTGCTTCAAATTTGGTATGCCAGTTTATTATGTTAAAGAGCTTCCCTGATTTGATTTGGAGGTTTTTTGGTTAATTATAAAGGGGGGAAAAGGGGGCTAATCCCTTCATTTATTTTGCGAGGGGCATTATTCTTTGAAATATGAGTATAATATACAATTAGTGTGAATAGCGTGTGAGCTCAATGCCATCAGTTTAACTGGGCAATATTACTTTTATTCATGTATAAATTATTTACCCAGCTGAAAAGAATCAATTGATATCTGATAGCATCCTAAATACTGACATTCTGGTTTCAAAAAACTGAATAGTACAGTGTAATAAAACAAAAAGTGCCCAGTTAAACTGTGGGCATTGAGCTCGCAGGCTATTCACTCTAATTGTATATTATATTCTTATTTCAAAGAACAATGCCCCTCGAAAAATAAATTAAAGGGGATTAGCCGCAATTCCTCTGTTTTCGATCTGATTACTTAACCAATGATCCTCCAAATCTCATTAGGGAAGTGCCTTATCATAATAAACCGAAATACCAAATTTGAAGCAAACCGGATATAAATACCCATTTATCTAAATTAAGGGGGTATATTAGCCCCCCGTTCCCTCCTTTATACTTAAACAATGAATCGCCAAATCTAATCGGTGAAGCGCCTTATCAGAATTAACCGGAATACCAAAATTGAAGCAAATCTGATAATTCTGCATGAAAAACCAATTTAACTAAGTTATGGGGGATTAGCCTCCCGTTTCCCACTTTATACTTAACCAATGAATTCCCAAAACTAATCAGGGAAGCGCCCTATAAGAATGATCCTAGAAAAAAAAATTGAAGCGTGTCGGTTACTTCTATGAAGCGTTATCGCGTTACGAACATACAGAACCTGCGGGCACATTAGATCTCAGGCTTTGATAGCCTGTGAGCTAAAAACTGCTTGGAAAAGTTTCCGCAACTACTACTTTAAATCTCTGATATGTTTAGGTTTCAAGGATTCTAAATATAAAGATCGTTTTCCGAAGTGTGGATAACTAGGAAGAACTGTAGACTTGAGTTTGTGCTTAAATTATGTTTCGTAGAATAAAAAATACATTTGCCTTTTTCTACAATGTAATATCTGATACGGAAGATGTAAACTACAAAGGCGTTTATTACTCCTGGATATAGGAATAGAACATATGACTGTTTTAAATTTTAGAAAGCAAAAATATTTCACTTCAATGTTCTATAAATTTAATTTTTGTTGGATAGAATCTATCCCCCACTCGACTCATCTATTATTTAAATCATTTTACAAATGAGGACAAATATATTAATTTTAAAAATTCAATAACCTTGCATCCATACATATTTTTTTAAAGATCGGTATTTTTTAAATCTTCAGCGTTTATCTTAATGGGTTTAAGAGAAACGTGATCATGCTACAGCACATTAATCATTTACAATAAGAGATCATTGACCACGTACTCGCTATAAGTTTAGACAGAAGATATACATTATTTTATCTTTGTGCATATCTCTTTTGCCGCAACCGATGTAAAAAAAAAAAAAAAAAAATGCATACTATAAAACAGGAATTCTGCTTTTTCATAATTTAGTGTCGCCCCCGATGAAAAATAAATATATATATGTATGTAAATATAGATAATTCAAACCATATTTCAGTTTTATGACTTAAAGCACACGCTTTTATTTTATATAAAATGACGACATTCGCATCCTCTGAAGAATTCGTCATTTACGATCCCTGCCTTAAACACCATCTGCAGTAAAGTATTCATAGGACGTCACTATAGCTGAATAATACACAAATCCAAAAAAAGAAACAGATGTCGTCACTCAAGAAACTCGAAGGGGGAAATAATCTATCTAATGTTTCATATGCCTTCATTTGTTTGTAATATAGATAATTAAATTAAATATAGTTTATAATAGCTCCATGTTTTGTCAGAAATCATTCATTTATATTTTTTTCAACATAGAGCGTATTTTAATTACATTTTTTTCTGTAGTTATGAGAAAATGGCAACAAAAAGATGTATATCTCAAAAATAAACTGAGATGCAGTTTTCAAACAAATTGCATTAAAAAGTACTTTTTACCCAATACGGTGGCATAAAAATTGAAAATGTGCGATGCTTAGAAGTTTAACAAATTGCAGTAGAGTATTCAACAGTACAATGAAACATCTGCTTTGTTTTACGGCTGGCTCATACAACGGAACTTTATATTTTGGAGACGACACATTAATAGCTGGGAGAAAGAAATAGCATACCGGGGGCTAATAAACTTCGTACGTGATTTTACGCCATATCCTCTTTCAGAAACCAATGGAAATTTGAGAAAGAGAAGATTATGAATGGGGAAAACTAAGCGAAAATCTGATTCTGCCACAAACAAAGAATACTTCAAATATAGAACGTTGGGCGATATAATTAACACCAGTTATCAATATGGATCCGAGGATGTCAAGGAAAACGATAGGGATTATTAGATTGCTTTGCTTGATATAATTTTCTAATTGAAATTAACTTTTATTTTAAAGTACAGGGCGTTTCCTAAAAGTTGCGCAAAACTTTAAGACGTTGACACTTCCACTCAAACAACTTTCGTCAGAGTATGCATAGTCGAAAATAAAACGCAAATTGTGCTAACGCATTTCATTACTTGCTCCATACAAACGTTAACGCTCCATTCCTGTTGCGATTTATCGGGAAAAGAATGACACTAAAGCATGCAAATGTGATATGGGGAAGAGGAAAAAGGCACATGTAAAATTTCGCATTGATTAATATATAAAAGACGCTGATCCGAGGGTGAAACTGTCAATCGCTGTATAACTATCGGGAAAATGTTCACTTCAATAATACGGAAAAGGCTGACATGCATTTTATCTGCGGAACTGGAAATGGAAATGTCTCAGAATCTCAGTGATTGTACTGAGAGTGGTGTTTCCCAAAAGGCTAATTGCCCGACCGTAAAACATTTGAGCGTTTGAACCGACAGTTGTGTCAGACGAGAAACTTTCTCGTTTCCCAGTCGGATGCAGGTCGTGGAAAGACGAACGGAACGTTAGTTGTGGAAGACGCCATACTGGATATGGTGGCTGGTGAGCAAAGTGCATGTACACGAGCAGTGGCCTGCAAATTACACATATCACACTCCACGGCATGGCTTGTACTGAAGGATGAACATTTGCGTCCTTATCATGTAAAACGGGTCTAGGAACTGACCCATTCATATTTTCAACCTATTTTCATACTGAAGTATTAAAACACCCCAGCCACAACCTCATTAAAGAAGAAATCTTACTGAAATTAACTTCAATATTCAAAGTTTTTAAAGAAATTATTCAAACCATGCCCAGTTGAAGCACACATATTTCCTTCGAAGAGTTTCACTTCTGTCCAACTGTAGCGCGGTCGTTAGCGTATAACCGAAAAGCTGGTTCGATTCTAACGTAGGTAAATTTATTTTTTTCCCATACTTTCTTCAGTTGACGGGTATTTCACCTCATGTAACGGAGGAATAAATAACGGATATTTGTCAATTAACGGGAAAATTCTGGCACCAATGCTGCCTGTATAATGTCCGTGAATTGAAGAAAGTATTTCTCAGAATGTAGTAATTAAATCGCAAGCCCCTTCATCCATAGCGTTTAAAACGTTTGCGCCTCGTATGAATAAAATGCACTTTATATAATATTCATCATTGCATTTAAAAGAATTTGTTTTTAGGTTCAATTAAACATTTTTAATTTCTTCGAGAGAAGGCTAATGATAGAAAAAATAAATTGTTTAAAAGATTTTTGCGAGATACAAGATTAAAGTACATGGACCAGAGGTGGCCCGAGTGCTTCTAATTCAAACCCACCTTCTGCTTCGATAAATTCTGGAAACATACTTTAGTAGCCTACAATAACATGTTATTAAAATAATCATTTTTTAACATCTGATATACGGTTTAAAAATAAAAAAATTATTACAATTCATCTGACATACAAGTAAAAATCACAAAAAGACATTTAATACAATTTAATAGCAAACGTTTTGAGCTAAATGTTAGCCCTTTATCAGTGCAATAAATAACATTCAAATGGCAGAAAACTATACATCATGTTTACAGCTAAAGAAGATATTTACTAACTTAATTCAAAATGGCTATCCTTTAAGATGGCTAAAAAGGATTTTTTCTGAGCATCGCGTGCCATCTACTGTAATTTGTAAGGCTCCCACTATTTACGTATCTCTACCATACAACAAATATCTTTCTGAAAAAAAAAAATTCTAGCCTTTTGAAGTCTCATAATATCAGTACATCATTCAATCCACAAAATGCTTTAAAAATTTACTTTGTAAATCTAAACCTAAAATTCCCCCTTACTAAGAATCAGTTCAATTTACAGTATCCCATGCATGTAAAGATTGCGACTCGGTATATATTGGCGAAACTGGTCGTAATTGCGCCGTTCGACTCGCCAAACATAAACGTGCCTACAAATCTGGAAGCCTACAGTCTAAAATTGTACAGCATTCTTTAGATACCGACCATATCCCAGATTTCGAAAATATGAAAGTTATCAGATCCGGTTGCAATAATTTTAAAAGTAGAGTTTTTCTGGAAGGTGGGTTCACTCGTAAGCTAACTTCGCCGATAAATGAATCATGCGCACTTCCACCTGAATACACAGCATTGTTTTCATATTTTTATACTTTATTTAATTTTAATTGCTAATAATTTTTAACTGTAAACATGATATATAGTTTCTGTCATTTGAATATTATTTATTGCACTGATGAGGGGCTAAAATTTAGCTCGAAACGTTTGCTTTTTAATTGTATTAAATGTATTTATGTAATTTTTACTTGTATGTCTGATGAATTGTAGTATTTTTTTAACATGTTATTGTTTGATGTTTCCTAATAATGCTTTTTAAAGGTAGAACGACTCGATCACAGACTACCTTACAGACGGCTAAATAAATAGGAGGAGAAATGGAATTCCTAAAAACATTTTAACCCGTGAGCATGCGCGTAGGGCGTCTCATACCTGGAGCTACAATCATCCTTTCTTATCTCACACCCCTCTTTCCAGAAATAAGTCAAACCCCGTGCAGCTGAGTTAGAGGTCATTCTATGGAAATAAATTTAGAAAAATTCCAGCAATAATTTTTTTGCAATGGTATTCATTGAGTGTCAGATACCCGAGCGACTTCTCGAGTCAGTCTGTTTTCACCTATTGATTTTATTCTTCAGTTTTCTTATAAAGTGAAAATGGCAAAATATGTATGCTACGATGAAGATCAAGGGAAGAAAAACTATATACACATGCCGAAAATGTGACAGGTTCACATATATATATATATGGATTATATCAGTCTATAGTTGTGAGGAATGTGCCATAAAAATTAAATGCACTTTTATCGTAATAAAAAGGTGTTTACTTGTCAGTTTTTATGGACCTAGTTTTTTCAACACTATTTTGTTTCTTTGTTATAAAAAATAAGAAAGTTACATTTCATGACATTTAACGGTTAAAACACCTGTCGGCTATGACATACCCAGCGTTCCTGCTCTTGTGCAATTTATTGGCGCACCTTCTCGAGGGTTAACGATATTATAACCAGATGAAAACGTTATTTCTCTTGAATTTTTTTTTTTTTTTTTTTTTTTTTTTTTTTTTTTTTTTTTACGAAAACATCTGAAACGGTTTCTCGTTAATTTATTCAGTTTTAAATACCATTTTTTCATATCAATAAATGTAACATGACAGATTAAGATGACTTTAATTAACCGTTTGCGCTCGGCATCTCTTACGCAAATTTTATTCGATCGGCACCACTTTTTTAAAAGAAGTTTCGTTCAAGTACATAATTTCAAAAATGCTCTGATTAAATAAGGTACATTTTATTTTCCTTTATTACTGGTGCCAAAAACAAATTTTGCAAAGAAAGATTATGTCTCTGTTCCGGAACCCTTGAGTGCAAAGGATTAATAAATTGATATTTTGAATCTATTGTGAATTTTTGAATCCATATTAGCCTGATTCTTGTCAACACTGGGAGAGCACACAATCTTCAATATAATTAAGATTCAACATTCTAAAATTTGTGATTACGAAAAAAATTAATGTGCGTGAGAAACAAATAATTTGGGTATGTTTACTTTGGAAAGTTTTGTTTGGGACTTTGCTTATTTTCGAAACATCTAAATCTTCTTATAAAATTGTTTTGAATTTCATGTTTTCTTCAAGAAATTGTCAATCGTGATAAATATTTATAGTGTTTTCGAATATTTAATTATAATTAAAAAAAAAGTATTAGTGATAATATTTAACAGTTTAAAGATTAAAGATTAGATAGCATTCTTAAAGAAGAAAATAGTAATGTAGAAAATGGTGGATGTACAGAAATTCAAATAATTTGAAAAAACAGAGGAGATGCTAAAGAAAATCAATAAGAAAAATGCATAAGTAAAATCATATTATTTATGCAACGTTACTGATTATATCTAAATATGCTTATAATTTACTAAAATGTGACTGTAATTTCATCAGCTTAAAATAAAATGTCATTATTATATGCATCATTAAGGGTAATCAATAGGCTTTAGATAATTATATTAATATATATGCTACCGTTCAAAATAATTGCCTAGATAATAATAATAATAATCAAATTATTTTCTTTTGATATTTTTTTCATATTTATAACGTTTTTGACGCATCCATTTAGATAACAAGATAACTTATTACAAAGATAATATAAACTTGTGTGACGGATGAAGCAAAGATTGATTTCATGTGAAACCTCTTCGTTCCCAAAGCAAAAATAATACTATAAATACTCATTCATTGATTTAAAAAAAAAACAAAATGACATCATAGATGACAGAAAAAAGAACTTTTCGGAAATTGATACTTTAGGGGACTAGTAGTTTAGGTTTATAAATAGGGATATAAAGTTACAAATTCCGTTAAAATATCAATTTAATTATCACAAACCCACATTCGCAAAATCGCAAATTTAAGGCCTTTATCAAGTGAATGATATACAAATCCTGAAAACATTTTATTGTAAAGGATTTAAGTTAAATAAGCATGAAAATTTCTCACTTTCTTGGCCACACCCTCTTGAAGGCGTTTTGTAAACTCAGATGAAAATAACATCTATTATATGAGGAAATCAGCATAGATTTCTGCCATTTATTGGTTTGCTTTTAAAGCAAAAATCATTCAGCTATTAAGAAATGAAGTCAAAATGTAAAAAAAGTCAAACAGTTTGGCTTTTATTTGGAAAAGAATAGAGGTCCACACATGTGGACCCAGGTAGCGAAGAGGATAAGGGCTTGATTAGGAATTGACGGATAGATTAACCCTCTGAGCGTCTTGAGGGTTTTCCTGCATTTTCATAAGAATAATTATAAAAATAATCTGAATAAAAATTTTCTTTCCCTGTTTGCTTCTAAAGTACACTTCATGTCCCTTTATTCGATACACATCTATTTAAAATAATTTAGTTTACAACAGATTACAGTTGTTTTTGAGAAACGGAAAAATGCGTCCAAACCGCTAATAGGGTTAATAAACACCAAATAAAATGCATTTTGAAAGAAGCTAAAACTATATTTACAGAAGTTTAAGCCTCTGGCTTTTTAATATAATCTTAATACGAAACGAATGTAATAGCTTAATTTATGAGCTAAAACAGGTAGTTGATTCGAATAGACTCTGTTCCCCAATTTCGTATTTTCCATTTTCAGTCCTGATGATAAGTACGATTGTACATCGAAGTTCGAAGTTTTATCTCTAGAAATTTTGTATTTTATATTTTATATATTTAACAACGTATTAAACAACGTATTAAAAGTTTCTATTATCTTAGTAAAAAAAAAAAAAAAAAAAATGGCTGAATTTATTCATATAACAAAAACAAATAAATTAATGTTGATTTCAATATGTCGAATTTGCAATATGACATTTTCTGTCCAAATGTCCCAAATACGCATTACTGTTAGAATACAACAGTGTACCATCTGTGCGAGCAGTAAATTCACTGGATGTTTAGACGTTGAAAAATGGAGCTTCACTGTATATGATAAAAATAGATATATTTTCAGTAAGTATGGAAGAATAGTACGAAATATACCTATTTCTAAAGTTTCCTTCTGCAGTATATGATCTTCCGAAAACTGCATAATTTAATCATTGTTGTATTCCGGATCTCCTCGACAATATTACAAGAATTCGTGTGAACTAAAAAAATTCTCAGCTAGAAAAGAATCTATTTGAATGCAATTACTCTATACTTTTCGACATTCCTTAGGTGGAATGTCAAAATGTAATTTAATTAATATAAAAACCTGTTAAAACGAATTTGCGACACAGCGGATAGATAGTTCATTTTAATCAGGTTTCCGCCTAAGCAGATACACCGTGTATTGTATTTGTATCACAATGAGTTTCGACAGAACGATGAAAAATTTTCGTTACGCAAGATTCCGTTATAAAAATGTTCCGCTTGAAAAGATGTAGCATATTTAGCAGAAACTGAAGTTAAATTGTTTTCCAGTGAACTGTTTTGGTAAAAATATGATTTAATATAGCTTACATATATTGTTTTATAATAGAGTCGAGGACCCCTCTGGAGTGGTAACTTCCCAGCAAACACAGATTTGCCAGGAAAGTCACCAATGGATGTCAAATTTATCATGATTGTCAAGTACATCAATTTTTATGTAACATTGCGATATGTATTTAATGGCAAAATAAAGTTATATCGTATAAGTGGTGCCAGTAGAATGTATGACAGACGATAGAAAATCGTGGCCCTGCAAAAGCGTTAAATACTGTTATCCATGAAATATCCGACATATGATGATTGTTTAACATGTCACTAATATGTGCGCCGGGCGGTAATCATTTGACACCACGGATAGTATGATTTGCTAATGCGCCACTGGTTTCCTATCTGTTTTGTGCCATGTTACTCGTATAACTTTATCATAGTGAAGAGTGGCAACAGTAAGATGAAATCGGGGAAATTTCAATGGCGGCGGCCGCTGTGTTTTGGATCGAACGGCACCTGGTAAGCATGTGGTTTTCTCGCTGTAAATGTGAAAGGTAAGTGCTTTACTAGTACTCTATTTTTTTACTATTTGTCATTGAATAGAAATTTTAAATAATTCGTAGATGTCAGTGGCAAAAATGCCAACATTACACGCATGTTACACGTTTTGAAAATATTATGTAAACAAACAAGCAATCGTCAAAACAATAGTCTGATAAATTCGTAATCATGTGTCGATACAGGTTTTTTTTCTTGAGGCCCATTTTGTGAAAAATAAAAGTTATTTTTATGAAATTTATAATTTATTTATTTATTTATTTTTTGGAAACATTTTGTCACGAAAAATGAAATGCAGTTTCTCAAAGTCGAAACAAATCGCCAATAATTTCTTTAAAAATCCTTCTATTAAATTTTTCCGTTATGGTGAGTTTATTTTGTTTAAATATTAAACATTTTAATAGAAATAATCAATGAAAAGTATTTTTTTATCGGCGATTTTGTGAAGGGGCCTGTTTTGTTGATAACATGATTTAAATTCTCAATTGTTTTTATATGTAATGCGCTGGAAATGCCGTTATTGAAATCGATCATGACACTACAAAACTGCGAAGAAAAATTGTTTAATAAAATCACTTCAGTTTTAAAAGTAATCATGAGTTTCAGAATAGCGATCATCAATAGCGATCAAAATGGCATTTTAGCACGCTTGGGAAAAAAAAAAAAAAAAAAAAAAAGCTAATTCATTTTGCAAACGACAAACACATCTCTTACCAGTAAAGGATTTATTTTACCAGCCAGCTAGATGTAATGTACAGTTGAAAAAAGTTAGGACAAAATTTCACAATTGCAAATATAATTCATTACTACAATGAAGTTTCATGTTAATTTTTTTTTTTTTCTATGTTTCTTCTTTTTTTTTTCCCCCTTTCATATAAACCTAAGAAATTTATGCAACAGATAAAAGTTTAGTGTGGAGTAGAACTTAATACTATGTTTACATTTTGGAAATTAGCAGAAATGCAAAATATAAACAATTTTTTGTTCTACCAAACTCTACCCTGCAATTTATAAATTTGCCTAAAAATTCACTTGCCTAGTCAGAAAATCCATTCGCCAGTGGCGAGTAGAATGGTGTGATTGCTTTCCCCTGTTTATAGATGTTTAAATAATTTGTTATAATGCAGGGACTACCTGTTAACTGGACCAAGTAAATAGATTTCAAAAAATGGTTGTCAATTGTCGATTTTGTTTATATTATTGTCAGTCGCCAATCATGTTAAAAATGATTATTTAATAAATTCATAAAATCATTAAAAATATAACAGCAAACCAAAATAATAGAAAAGTCATTTAGTAAACATTTATTAAGTAAATAATATCAAATAGGCTGCTTTCAGCAATAATTGATATTAATATTTTTTAACATTGATAGTTTTATTTACTGCAGTTTGTCCACTAAGATGCATATAAACAATATGCAATGCATATATACACTGTATCATTGAATATATTATATTTTTACCTATACTATATGTATATTAGGTACTTTTCGGTTAGCCGGGTGCCAGTGTTATATATACATACATATAAGTATATATACATTTATGTATATATATATATACATATGTGTATATATATATATATATACACACATATATATGCATTTATATATACATATGTATGTATATATACAATATATATGTATATATAACACTGGCGTCCGGCTAATCGAAAAGTACCGTATGTTATATAGTGTTAACTCTAGAGGTAGGCCACCAGGCAGAATTTTTTATAAAAAGGGCACACTGATCTCAAAAAGGACATTCTTGTACCTTGTTTAAAAAAATATTCTAAACATATTTGTTTGTCACCTTTATCAATAGAATTTTGTGACTGTTTGAATTTCAGGATTCCCCCCTACCCCCTTTTCCTCATCCCAATCGACTGACAAATTTCTCGTTATTTTTTCTGCGACTGATTGAGAATTTCACTTTTTTTTTTTTCCCCCTGCAACAGACAGAAGAATTTTGTATTTTTTTTTTCTCATGATTGACTCGCAAATTTCAATTTTTTCATTCAACAACTGACAAATTTTGCAGTATTTTAAGCCAGCTAACATGGATTTCTCGTTTTTTTTAAAAACGATTGACTGGTGAATTTCACTATTTTTTTCAACGACTGAAAGATGATTTTCAGAACTTTATTTCTGTAATCGACTGACAAATTTTGTGATATTTTATTTCTACTGATTGGTGAAATTCATTTTTTTTTTTTCTCTTGCTACTGATTGCCGCAACCTTTTTTTCACGTACACTCGGTGGATGAATATCCCTGTGTTTTCTGTACAACCAGAATTTCGAGATTTTTTCCCCCAACTGACTGAAGATTTTTTAAAAATACTACTTTTTTCATATGACCAGTTGGCAAATTTCATGATACCCACAACCAAAGGATGGAATTTACAAATTTTTTCTGCTCTATCAGTAGATGTATTTTGTAAGTTTGGCTATCCTTGATTATGTCCTGAGAGGACTGCCTTTTTTTTTTTTTTGCCAGTTTTTGTGGGCGATACTCAATCCTGACGGCTGTAGTGTTCTGGCAACCACAGGTCTTCCGGGTCGGCGACTTTCCGAGAACGAAGTGTCCTCGTGACACTGTTCGGTGAATTGTGATATGAACTAATTTACTGAGTGGCCATTTATTGCAACTTCAGGATTAAATTTTTTTGAAAATACAGAGATTAAACGAAAAAAGAAAGAAAATCCCAATAAAGGAATTTTCAATAGAAATCGGCATTCCAAATATTATTTGTAAAAAAAAAAAAAAAAAAAAGATTGAGCTGCACATGTTTTTATACCAGATTGTACCAACTTTTATTATTTTGATTTTATTTGCTTTATTTTGATATTTTCAATATTTTTTTATTAGAATATGTATGTTTATCTTTTTTTTTACTAGTGCTAAATTATTGCGGAAGCATTTTTTATTAAATTGTCATGCTTTTATAATCCTATTTTTGAAAATAATTTAACAATTTATCTTAAAATATAAATTGTTGCTTTATTTTGATAGTTCAACATTTTTTTTGTTAGAATATTTATGTATACTATTTTTCTTTTTGTGTTAAATTAGCATCTTGTAAAATTTTGTATGCTTTAAATAACCTATTTTTAAAACTAGTAATTTATCTTTTAAAATGTGATTTATTTATTCGTTTTAATATTTCCAATATTTTTATGTATTGGATTAAAAACCAAGCCTTATTTTTGAAATAATTTACAATTTATATTTTAAAAAACAAATATTTTCATTATTTTGATTTTGTAATCTCAGTATTTTTATACATTTATGGCTAAATTTTTTTTTTATGGTTGTGCTTTCGCAATTGACTTATATTTTTAAAAATTATTTTTGCTTTACCGTTTGAAAAAATGTAATCTCTATTTATGTATTTACTGTTTGCTCATTATGATTTCCCCACCATCTACCTCCCTTGAATCTCTCTTTTATACAAATGTTTTGAACGTGGATTTCTGTTGAAAATTGAAGGGTGCAGATGTGCAGAATCTATTTATTGTGTCAAACTTGGGAATTGTTATTGAAAAAAACAAAGTTTGGGTCCGTTTTGATATGTAGATGAACAACCCCTAATCAAATTTTATATATACATCATTTAAAAGTACTTTTTTTCCAGTCATTTGGTACCAGTAAATATGGTACAAAGTGGGATGGCTGGATTATCGCACAAAAATGGCAGGTTTGAACGACGATAAGACTGGCGACTGACACAAATTTCATGACATTTACCGCGATCAATCAGCAAATTTAACATTTCTTATTACTACAAATTGGCAAAATTCACCATAGTTTTTCTGCATTTGACTGAAAATTTCCGTAATTTTTCTCCGTGAACAATTGACGGATTTCACAATTTGTTTTTTCTTCCGCAACCAATTGACAAATTTTAGTTTTTTTTCCAGGGGCGATTGGCGAATTTAACTGCTTACGACATATTGATGAAATTCGCAATTGTTGTCATTGTGTCCAACTGAAAATTTTTGTGATTTTTCTTTCCGAATAACTGACGAATTCCATATTCTCCCTCGAGCGACTGACGAAATTCAGTATTTTTCCCTTGCATCCAATTGAAGAATTTCACGAATTTTTTCTGCGGCCGTCTTAAGACTGTTCTCAAATCCAAAAGGGCTACTTTTTAAGTTTTAATTCATTTTTGTTTGGAAATGCATGAAACTAGCAGGTGTTGTTGTTCAGAAACTATGTCATCAAGCTGTTTTTTTCCTTTTTTTTTTGCAAATGCAATAGATCTTTCAGAAAATAGTCTCAAAGTGGATGTTTTGAACAGAATTTCCGTGTGAAAGGAGAAAAACCGCTCGAGAAAAGGGAAAAAACGTGTTTGTCACATGATCAAAATCGCTTATAACTCAATAGGTAATTGATTGACCAAAAAATGGAAAACACAGATTCCAAATCGCTTCCAGGGTCAGGCTTTCCCATTTTATATCTTTCCATTCAAAAATGAATTTGTAAATGTGTCAAAACGTTTTGCGGTTGTTGAGCAGAGCAGTTGAGAACAGCCTTAAAATAATACACACGAAGTAGCTGGGATGCTCGCTGCCCATCTTCGTCTGCAGCCCTTTATTCTTCTACTCTAGTCCGACTTTTTTGCGGAAGCAAGATTCGTAGGTCCCCGGCACTTCCCGAGTGAAAGACTCTCTAGCAAAAGCAACGTTAAACCAAAAATTGAAACCGGACATTAAAAGGGAAATTACACAAATTAAAGACACTGAAAAGTGGGAAGGGCTGGGCTCGGTGCAATGAAGCTACCGAACGACTCCCAGCTACTTCGAGCTCAACCGCCGCGGCGAGCGGCCCATCTTCGTCTGCAGCCCTTTATTCTTCTACTCTAGTCTGACTCTTTTGCGGAAGCAAGATTCGTAGGTCCCCGACCACGTCCCGAGTGAAAGACTCTATAGCAAAAGCAACGTTAAAAAAAAAAAAAAAATTGAAAATTGAAACCGGACAAATTTAAAAGAGAAATTACACAAATTAAAGACACCGAAAAGCGGGAAGGGTTGGGTGGGGGGTTGACTGCCGCGGCGAGCGGCCTCTCTTTGTCCGCAGCTCTTTATTCTTCTACTCTAGTCCGACACTTTTGTGAAAGACTCTATAGCAAAAGCAACGTTTAAAAAAAAAAAAAAATTGAAAATTGAAACCGGACAAATTTAAAAGGGAAATTACACAAATTAAAGACACTGAAAAGCGGGAAGAGTTGGGCTCGGGGTGATGAAGCTACCGAAAGACTCCCAGCTACTTCGAGCTCAACCGCAGTGGCGAGCGGCCCATCTTCGTCTGCAGCCCTTTATTCTTCTACTCTAGTCTGACTCTTTTGCGGAAGCAAGATTGGTAGGTCCCCGACCACGTCCCGAGTGAAAGACTCTATAGTAAAAGCAACGTTAAAAAAAAATATATTGAAAATTGAAACCGGACAAATTTAAAAGGGAAATTACACAAATTAAAGACACCGAAAAGCGGGAAGGGTTGGGCTCGGGGGTGGGTGGGGGGTCGACTGCCGCGGCGAGCGGCCTCTCTTTGTCCGCAGCTCTTTATTCTTCTACTCTAGTCCGACACTTTTGTGAAAGACTCTATAGCAAAAGCAACGTTAAAAAAAAAAATTGAAAATTGAAACCGGACAAATTTAAAAGGGAAATTACACAAATTAAAGACACCGAAAAGCGGGAAGAGTTGGGCTCGGGGTGATGAAGCTACCGAAAGACTCCCAGCTACTTCGAGCTCAACCGCAGCGGCGAGCGGCCCATCTTCGTCTGCAGCCCTTTATTCTTCTACTCTAGTCTGACTCTTTTGCGGAAGCAAGATTCGTAGGCCCCCGACCACGTCCCGAGTGAAAGGACTCTATAGCAAAAGCAACGTTAAAAAAAAAAAAAAAATTGAAAATTGAAACCGGACAAATTTAAAAGAGAAATTACACAAATTAAAGACACCGAAAAGCGGGAAGGGTTGGGCTCGGGGCGATGAAGCTACCGAAAGACTCCCAACTACTTCGAGCTCAACCGCCGCGGAGAGCAGCCCATCTTCGTCTGCAGCCCTTTATTCTTCTACTCTAGTCTGACTCTTTTGCGGAAGCAAGATTGGTAGGTCCCCGACCACGTCCTGAGTGAAAGACTCTATAGTAAAAGCAACGTTAAAAAAAACATATATTGAAAATTGAAACCGGACAAATTTAAAAGGGAAATTACACAAATTAAAGACACCGAAAAGCGGGAAGGGTTGGGCTCAGGGGTGGGTGGGGGGTCGACTGCCGCGGCGAGCGGCCTCTCTTTGTCCGCAGCTCTTTATTCTTCTACTCTAGTCCGACACTTTTGTGAAAGACTCTATAGCAAAAGCAACGTTAAAAAAAAAAAAATTGAAAATTGAAACCGGACAAATTTAAAAGGGAAATTACACAAATTAATGACACCGAAAAGCGGGAAGAGTTGGGCTCGGGGTGATGAAGCTACCGAAAGACTCCCAGCTACTTCGAGCTCAACTGCCACGGCGAGCGGCCCATCTTCGTCCGCAGCCCTTTATTCTTCTACTCTAGTCTGACTCTTTTGCGGAAGCAAGATTCGTATGTCCCCGACCACGTCCCGAGTGAAAGACTCTGTAGCAAAAGCAACGTTTAAAAAAAAAAATTGAAAATTGAAACCGGACAAATTTAAAAGGGAAATTACACAAATTAAAGACACCGAAAAGCGGGAAGAGTTGGGCTCGTGGCGATGAAGCTACCAAAAGACTCCCAGCTACTTCGAGCTCAACCGCCGCGGCGAGCGGCCCATCTTCGTCCGCAGCCCTTTATTCTTCTACTCTAGTCTGACTCTTTTGCGAAAGCAAGATTCGTAGGTCCCCGACCACGTCCCGAGTGAAAGACTCTATAGCAAAAGCAACATTAAAAAAAAAAATTGAAAATTGAAACCGGACAAATTTAAAAGGGAAATTACGCAAATTAAAGACACCGAAAAGCGGGAAGAGTTGGGCTCGGGGGTGGGTGGGGGGGGGGGGGGTCGACTGCCGCGGCGGGCAGCCTCTCTTTGTCCGCAGCTCTTTATTCTTCTACCCTAGTCCGACTCTTTTGTGGAAGCAAGATTCCTAGGTCCCCAGCCACGTCCCGAGTGAAACACTCTCTAGGAAAAGCAACGTTGAAAAAAAAAAATCAAAAATTGAAACTGGACAAATTTAAAGGGGAAATTACACAAATTAAAGACACCGAAAACCGGAAAGGGAGGGCTCGGGGCGATGAAGCTACCAGACGACTCCTAGCCGCTTCTAGCTCATCATTAGTAACAGCCTTAAGAGAAAGTTGCGGTACGATATTTTACCGCAACTGATTGGCAGATTCTGTGATATTTTCCTGCAAAGACTGACGAGTTTCATGATTTTTTTCATTGACCAATGCTTAGCAAATCCCCTACCCCCGCGTCAGATCGACGAGTTATTGATTTTTTTCCTGAAACCAATAGATGAATTTCGCAATTTCATTCCATGACCGATTGACAAATTTTCGTTTGTTCTTGCGACATATTGACAAAATTCACAATTTTTTCCTTGTTTCTGACTAAAAATTTTCTTGATTCTTTTCTGCAATCAGAACAAATTCACGATATTTTCCCACAACACATTGATGAACTTTGCAATACTTTCGCATGACCAATCTACAAATTTTGCAATATTTTTCCTTTGCTGAATGATGAATTCTGTGAAATTTTCCAGCAACTGTTTGATGACATTTTTTCCGTGATATTTTCCCGCGACCAACTGGCGAATTTAGAGTTTTTGTCCTTGACCAACTAAAATTTTATAATACTTTCCTGAGACCAATTGCCAAATTTTGCTATATTTTCCTGTGGCCGATTAACAAAGTTAGTTTTTTTCTCCTGCAACTCATTGAAGAAATAGATCCCCCCCCCCCCTCCCGAAACCAATCGACGGATTTTGAGATTTCATTTTGCGACCGATTGGCGAATTTCCTTGTTTGTTCTTGTGACATATTGACGATATTCTCGATTTTTCTCTGCTACCAACTAATTTCACGATATTTTCCAGTGACTGATTGACGAATTCCGTGATATTTTTCCATGACTGATTGGTGAACTTCATGATATTTTATCCCTTGAAGGATTGGCAGAATCCACAATTTTCTTCTATGACTAATTTACATACTTCAAGATTTCATTTCCCGTGACCGAAAAGGAAATAACTGAAAGGGCAGTAACGTCCACCAAATGTAATGTTGCATCTTATCAAATAGGGATAGACTTGGCGCTAAACAAAATTTGAGATTAGATCATGTAGTGCAGAAAAAAATGTAGTGTGGAAAAAAAAAAATTGGGAACTCCAAAGAAATATATTTAGAAATAACAAACTTCTAGTTGATCTTGGCAATTCACTAAAATTAGGACTTTTTAAAATCAAGCATTTTTTGTGTAATAGACAGGGACCCGGAGCTGGAGCTGGAGCCCGGAGCCGGAGCGCTCCGGAGCTGTGTTTTTCCTGGAGCCGGAGCTGGAGCTGGAGCTCTAAATTTTCCCCAGCTCCAGGGCTCCTTTAGTTTTTAATATTCTTTTAAATCTTTTTTTTTTTTTTTTTTTTTCAGTCTTTTAAATTTCTAGGCTTAAAATATTTTAATTACATCATTATTCAGTATTTTAATTATATCATTTTTTATGTTTTTATTATTATTATTATTATTATTAAGGAAGGAAAACGTCTCAAAAAATGGCAACACTACTTTACTTCTACTTTCTACTTGAACTAAGTGACAACACTATTTGAAAACAAATATGGCCGCCTGTTGTTTACATGTGTAGTCGTACAATTTTGGCTGTTTGAAAAGTGTAGAAGAAATTTAAGATTTTTGTGTTTAAAATTCTACCAAACTTTCTATTTTAAAAGAAAAAGCGAAAAGATGTCATATTTTCTGAACAAGCATTTCAAGTTTGATGAGAAGAAAAATGCATTTTGTCAGATCTTTAATGAAGATAGAAAGTATTTGTGAGCAAAAAATTAAATGTGTAAATTAAAATCTGCAACTTAAAGCGCGAAGTCGGAGCCGAGTTGGAGCCGGAGCTGGAGCCACGGTATTTTCTCTGGGAGCGGAGCTGGAGCATCAAAAATTGTTCGGCTCCGGGTCACTGGTAATAGAAGAAATGAATTGATGGTTTTCTTTTTTAAACTTTGGGCCTGGGTTTAAAATATCAATTCATAGAACCTAGTTCAATTAATGAAAATACTAGGGATTCCAGTTTTAATTTTAATTCCATTAAGGATATAATAAAACAATCTTGTTCAGAAGTGACCCCCATAGCAGAAACTGTATGGCACGGCAGCAATGCTGCAGATTATTTTATGATTAATCTACCAGCTTAACAATAAATACCGGGCTTAAAAAAATCATTAAAAATTTACTTTGTTTTAAGAGTTATTGTGTTTTATTAGATTTTCTTTGTAAAATGCAATTTTTGGTTATTTTATGGTTATTATAAGTGTTTATAATAGTAGCTTGCTTCAGCATTGTCTTGTCGCAGATAAATTTTGTTTGCTACAGATGGACACAGAAAATTCTGCTACTGGGGAAGTGACCATGTTCACAATACCATATCGCCGATATGATATGTATTGTTTATGTGAGTAGTTAATAATGAAAACACATCAAATTTTGCAAAGTTTAAAAAAAAAAAAAAAAAATCAGCATCTAAAATTGAATAAAATCTAAGTTCAGAAATTCATTTAACAATCCAATTGTTAAGTGCCCATAATCATATATTTGATTATTTAAAAAAAAAATAATAAAAAGTTAAAAAATAGATGTGGTATACATAAAACTTGATTATTTTCCTTTATTTTTTAATAAAAATAAACATTTTGGATATACATTGGATTTAATTTATTTCAATGGTATTTTGTCATGTCTGTATTATCTTGAAGTTGCACTTAAGAAAATAGAGGGCTTTAAAGATATTTTTTGGCCCCTCCCACTCCCCTCTATTTATAAATGTTGGGAGGGAGACTCCCCTCCTGGGAAAATTTGAATTTCAACCCCTGTGGTATGTTTGATAATGTCATAAATTTTTTAATTCATAAAGATGTTAATAATAAATTTAATTCTTTATTGTTGTCTATTATTGTATTATTTTTAAATTTCTGTTTTTAGATGGTCTGGTTGAGAAATTCAGGAAGTTCTTCCTTTGTATTCCAAATATTTGACTAGTGTTATTGAAGTGCATCATATATTGAAGTGAATGAATATTTTTCCAAATATGTAAGTTATATTTTTTTTTTTTTTTTTTTCAGTTGTGAATTCTGCAATAGTTATGTGATTAACATTTGTGCTTATCGTATATACTCGTGTATTATAAGTTCCCCACCCTCCCAATTCTTAAGCAAAATTTTGAAAAAAAATTGAATTTTCATGTATAAGTCTAACCGCATTCTTGGTAGTATGTTGAAAAATGATTTGCAATCGAGGATAAGAAAAATTAATAAATTTTCTTGACATGAAATTGGTAAACATTTTTACATTTCTAATCAGACTTTTTTTTTTTTTTTTAATTCGACATTTAAAACTGTATAATTATGTAAAACCAAAGAACCTTAAACTACTTTGAAACCTATTCACATCAATTCAGTAATACTTAAAAAGAAAAAATTCTTTTAAAAATCTATTCAAGCCTCATTTACAAGGGTAAACAACTTCTTAGACTACTAAAATGTAGTACTACTTTGTATTTTAGGACTTTTAAGAGCGATATCTAGAAGCATTCTCATGTTGAACTCTTTTTAAAAAGGGTATTAAAATGTTAAAAGGAATGTCCCTGTATTGGTGGGAATTCTGTCCCAAGAGAAAATAGATGCGGAACAATTACAGGGACATTATTGTTGAGCTTTTTTTGCCAATCACAGGGAAATGACCGTTGTTCGCTTTTATCTCTCATGTGATAACTTAAGACTTACCCGTTCGCCGATTATCTGAAAATTTTTATTTTATATATAAGTCGAACCACCATTTTCAACTCCTAAATTTTGTCTAAAATTTTTCGACTCATTCACGAGTATATACAGTAATATATTCTTTTCCCAAAGTTCCATTAACGTCCAACCAGTGTTTAAGGTTGAAGTTTGGAATGTTTTCTACTGTTTCAATATTTCTATTTTGTTGAATTTTGATTTGACGGTCAATTATCTACTCGAGGTATATAGACTGAGGGGGGGAGTGCCCTTTGTGGGTGTTCTTTCTAATGGAACCTAACCCGTATTTACGCATGGAAATCCATGGTTCAAAGAAATCCACGAAAACTCCAAACGATTAGGCTGACGGGTACGATTGTGTTCGAATCCTGCACCTCCCGTCTACCAGCTTCGAGAGCATAACCTCTCGGCCACTGGTGGGGCTCAATATTTTTATTGATAAGTTACCACTGGTGTATAAAATATGCTGTCCGTGTATTTGTATAATCTATTCTATTTTTTTGTCTTTAAAGTATTAAAAAAAAATGATGTATCTATTATTTTTATGCTATTTTACTAGATATCAGGAACTATCCTTCTTCAGCACCGAAAGGTTATATTTATACTTTAAAAGTAAAAGGTTGAATTTTTGACATGTAATGGTTAAAACCGTCGTGTCCAAAACCTAGATTTAATAAAATAGTATCAAAAGAATTATTTAGCAGAGTTAGAAAAATTTAATCAATAAATTCTAAATAAAACTGGATAAATGCACAGTGCTGTAGTTGGAAAAAAAATATTTGTGGGAACGCACCTTTTCATAGAGTAGATGTTAATGCTACCAGATTTTTGTTAAGCCAAAATCCAATTTAAAGCATTTAGCTAAAAGCCAACGTTTTTCAATTAACAATTATAATTATTAGATTCTATTTTTTATAGTATTGTATTTGTATAGCATCGATCTAAAATCAATCTCGTAGTAACATTTTCCATTATGAATCAAAATAAATTGAAATAACAGGAATAAATCACATTACTTACTGGCACATCTATCCTAGAAGTTTCCAAAAGAACGATGATGAGGGGTGTTTTCTGTACTCTCTGATTTACAACTAGATGTCTCGTCTGCTAATTTTCTTCCTGATCACTACCAAGGTTTCACATATGATTGAAGACAAAAAATTTTAAGGGAGGTCCTACACAGCTTAAGTGAAACTCCTTAAAATCAGTGTAAATTATCGTTTCTCTTGAAAAAAAAATTGTGCTTGTATCTATATATATATTTAAAAATAAGGTATTCAACCAAGTATGCAAAAAAAGCCACACCAGAAAAATCCACATAACTTGAAAATGTAGACATAAACAAAGAAAAAAATTATAATTTCATATTTGATTACAATTTAATGTATACTAAACTACATTGAACTATCAAACAAAAGCAATGCTATATTAACAGCACTTTTTCTGTTTTGTTCTGTGTTTACGTACATATTTGTGTTTTGGACGGTTAAAACACAGTTTAAACCTATGTCATCTCAAAAAATAGTTTTTGATGGCTAACCCAACCCTTGCTGAACTAGAAAAGTTCATTAGTGGTCACTGGTACCAGTTTTATAAGGACCACTTTCTTTAAACTAGTGGTCATTTTTTATTTAAAAGTACTACACGGTAAACTTTCGTTAGAATTTCTATTAGTATTAATCTAAAACTGAATAGCCCAAATAAATATGTTAATATAAACATATTGCAACCAGATAATGTAGAATCCTTAATGGAATGAAAAAAAAATTTACTAATGTAACTAAATTTTTTAATACACAAAGAAATAAAGGCATTCTTTTTACAACTGGAGGCAAGAAGGCTGCTAATTTTTTGGAATGATGAGGTGCAAGAAGGGAAATGTTGTAACACAGGAACCATGGAAACACAGTCTATATATGAGGACGTGAGTTTCGAAACTGGCCTCATTCAAAATTTTGAAAATCTCAATCTATTCTACTGGTAAATTTGCACCGAAAAAACACTACCTACAAAATATTTTGTTTTATCCTGTATTTCTGGAATTGTAAAACCTTGGTTTACAATGAAAACTAATGGACGTAGATAAATGTTTTTGCGATTTCCCAAATTTAATTTTCTTGATAAGGCGGGTTTTGAAATATTTGAAACATGACTGTTTTTTTTTTTTTCTTTTTAGTCATCTGCCCTGAGCTTTTGACTGAACTAATTTTGCTAATTATTTTTTTTTAAATGAAAGCTGTTTATTTGTAGATGTGTCCACAATAACTATTTCCATTATTATATTTTTATTTTAAAGGGTTTTTTTTATGAAATTTCTTCTAAATGATGGTAATTTGATTACTTCCATTGTTAATTTAAACAAGAAATAATGAAAAATATCCAGACTCATGACTCTTTGGATGGATTTTTCAGGGGTCGATCCAAGCAAAATTTGGGGCCTATTTAGGGCCCTTCCACAAAAATCTATTTAATAAAATAGGCCCCTTCACAAAAATAGATTTAATAAAATAGGTCCCTTCGTAACATTCTTTTTCATAAAAACTGTTTTAAAATGTGTAAATTATAAATAAAACCAGCTCATGAAAAACAGAAACTTTAGCAAGGAGATTTAAAGAAGTTTTGTCAATAAATTCTTCGTTTGAATTTAAATAACTGGATTTCAACTTTCCTTACAAAATGTTATTTTTCACAAAAATATAGTAAAATTTAAAAAAATAACTTTTACTTTTCACAAAATGGGCCCCAAGAATAAAAACCTGCATCGACCCCTGTTTTTCATTTGCAAGTTAATTGCTATTAAAAAAAAATTATGCAATGTACTTTATTTTTATAAGCAAAAAAAAATAATTTATTGCAGCATCACGAGAATGTTGTCTATTGGGTTTATTTTATCACTATGCATTATGACATGGTTTTTTTTTTTTTTTTCCATTGCAATTAAATATTAAATAGAGAATATATTTTTATTTGTTAAGAATAAAGTACATATATAAAGTGTTTCAAAGTTATCGCTGGTGATGTTAAGCGTAGCTTGAAATGCATTTTTGCATTAATAAAACTAAAGATAAAGATTATGATTCTGCCAACATGTAATTTTCACTTATTTTTTATTTCCCAATTCTAAAGATTAGAATAGGAGCCTTTATTGATCAGAGAACTATTTCAGAAATTGAATATGGAGTAAAAAATATATCTTCATCTGTATTTGTAGAAATCATTTCTCATTTTTAAAATGTACTTTTCTACCATACAAACCTTTCAATGACGAAATCTTTATACTGTTCATTTGTATGATGTTTTATGAAAATGAAATGCAGATCAGCATTCCATCATTTTTGAGGAGGGTGATATACTAGTGATGTAAATAAATTGTGTATTGATATTCACAGATATTGATATTCAATAGTTGGTCATAGTGAGATAATATTTGAGGACATCAGAAGCCAAGGGGTACAAGTGACAAAATTTCGATTTGGAGTAAATTGAGTTCAAAGGTAATTGATGTTAAATTTGAATATCAATAATAATTGACTGAATTGAAGTAAGAAACTGCTGCTTGTTTTACAGTGGTCTTTGAACTCTTATTTCAATAAATGTGAAAAAAGTAGAGTGCAATTTTCTTTAAATTTATAATTAATCAATATTGATCATTATTCGGCAAAAGTGGTTGATCTCCAAAACACAACACATTATTAGAAAATTTCTTATATTTCTTTACCTGAAAAGAAAAAGGCATATTTCCAGGTCGTCTGTGCACTTAGTTCAATTTTGTCACTTATACCCCTTGTCTTCTGGGGTCCTCATTTATAAACTTTATTTTAAGTTCCAAATTAAATACAATTTTCCAATGCTCAGAATCCTTACACTTTGCTTTTTTTTTGGGGGGGGGGGGGGAGGGATTTGAGATCGGGCATTTTTTCTTCTGGTATAACTGGCTGACTACTGGTGCTTGTACTCTATATTTAGCTAATACCAGTTGTCTGTCTCTTTTACTTAACATTAACCTCATAATTTTATTTATATACATTTCAAACAGCACTTATTGTTAGTATTTTTTTTAATTGCAATGCCAACTATAATAACTGTTACTGATTACACAATGAATAGATTTTTAATATTAAATTGTAAAAATTAATAATCTGAATAATTAAGTTGGAATTTGAAGATGTCAAGTTCTTAAATTATGCCTTAATTGTATGTAGCAAATATTATGTTACAAAATATTAAATGTCATAATATTTTATGGAAAAGTGTTGATTTCTGTTCTTTTGAAGAATGTTGAATTAATCACTAACTCTCTTGTAGAGAGGGGTGTGTGAAGGTGTTAATGGGGAGCTTACCTGTAACTCACTCGCCAAGATTTTAACGGGAGGGGATTCAATTGAAATTTAACATGTGTGATTGAAATTGACTTTTCTCTACTTCCATCTATCCAAAATAATATTTACCTACTACACAATGTTGTTTACAAAACTCCTTCTCCTCAAGTAGTTGAGTATTATATCTTTACTAGCTGACCCGCCCGGCGTTGCCTGGGCCCGTAATAATATTCTTAAATGAATCTGAAATTTTTATTGCAGGTCCGTACAGAAAGGGCTGGGTGGAGACAGTGCAAATTACCAGGGCCCGACTTTTGTTCAGTCTCAAAGTTGTGTAAAGTCAAAGGTTAATTTTTTAAATTTTTATGTGTCTCATACTTTAAACTTTTTTATTCCAAATTAACTGATGAATTTAATTAAAATGTAATTATATTTTCAATAATTTAATTTTTTATTTAAAATTTTTATATGAAAAATCAATCACAAACAGGGTTGCAAAAAAGCCGGCTAAAATTAAAAAAAGCCAGGCCGGTGGCTTTTATTGGTTTTAACCGGCTTTTTTTGGCCAAAATTGGCTTTTTTTGGCCATAATTGGCTTTTATACAATAAAGCATTGTAATTATAAACTACACATTTTAAAGTGTTTTTAATTAGTTT
Source organism: Maratus speciosus (assembly GCA_963932465.1). Lineage (NCBI taxonomy): Eukaryota > Metazoa > Arthropoda > Arachnida > Araneae > Salticidae > Maratus > Maratus speciosus. Next base: position 437,865,406 of record OZ010800.1, read on the forward strand.
TAATGACATTTAATTGATTTACAGTTTAATAAGTAACCCAATTTCTCAATAATGAGGACATTAATACTGGAATAAAACTTAGATGATTTTGCTTGTGATTTGTATTCTGAATTGCACATATGTCAGCTAAATTTTAAAAGGGCCATACCAACTGCCAATTTTTTCATTTTTACTGCTTTATAAAATTAAAGAGGACAATGGTTACTTAGTTATATGTTTTGTTACTTAATTTTAAGAACTATTAATATACAAGTCTTATTTTATTTCTAGCAAACATTTGAAATTATACATAGTCATATTAATAAAAACACCACCATTTCTCACTTTTAAAAAACATTATGAATAGCATATGCATGAATATGTTTAGCAATAAGCTTTTCAAAATTTTATTTGGAGAATTTTTTTTTTTCTTGTTTTAAATGCTCTATTTTTTATACACTTATGTACCACTCTCCTCAAACAAAACATCTTTTCTAATTTCTCTTAACATTTAACTTAATCTCTCCATATGGACACATAAGAATGTTTCCATTTTGATGTGCTACATTTTGTCATTAAGGCTTTTAAATCAAAAAGGGCAACTTTCTGACATAAGTTTTAATTTATTTTTGTTCAGAAATGCATAAAACTAGCAGATGTTGTTGTTCAGAAACTATGTAATTGTGCTGTTTTTTTGCAAATGCAATAGATTTTTCAGAAAATAGTGTCAAAGTGAGCGTTTTGAATCGAATTTCCGCACGAAAGAAGAAACCACTCAGAAAAGGGTGAAAAAACATGTTTGTCACATGATCAAAATCTCTTATAACTCAATAGGTAATTGATGGATCAAAAAATGGAAAACACAGTTCGATTCCAAATCGCTTCCATGGTCAGACTTTCGAATTTTACATCTTTCCGTTAAAAAATGAATTTTTAAATGTGCCAACATTTTGCACTTGTTGAGCAGAACAGTTTTAATTAAATATAATCTTTAAAATGTGTAGTACATGTGGAGCTATATTAGTGTTGACGCTAGAAAAAAGGACCGCCGGGCGTGAGTTTTTCAAAAAGGGAACACTATTCCAAAAAAAGGGTACATTTTTCAAAAAGGAAATGCTGTTCTAAAAAAGGGTGCATTTTTTTCAAAAAGGGAACACTATTATAAAATAAGGGCACATTTTTTTTTCGAAAAGGGCACACTTGTATCTTGTTCATAAAACATATTTTGAACTGGTTTGTTTGGAGTCCCTAGAATTTGCAATATTTTTCCGGTATCAATTGAATTACCATGGGGTGCATAGGAAGTGTTAAAAAGGGCAGCCGGGCACATCAGAAGGGTTTAAAAGAGCCACCGGGTGCAAAAAGGAAATAAAAAGGGCCGCCGGGCGCTGCACTTTGCTAAAGCGGCTTAGAGTCAACACTATATATAATATAGAATTTCAAAACACCAATTAAAAGCCTAACTTATATCCTTTTCAATGTTTATATATATATATATATTTTCTTTTTCACACATAATGCGTTCACAGTTGCCTTCTAGAAGTTATAAAGACTTATAGATTTCTATTAAATTTTATCAAATAAATAATTTTTTTTAATAGAAAATATTTATAAGTGTATTAAAAATTAATTGATCCAAATTTAAAACGAATTTACCGTAAACCAACTTTAAAAAATAAAAACTGGCTTTTTTCAATAAAAGCCGGCTTGTTTTAATAAAAGCCGGCTTTTTTTAAGTGGTTAAAACCAAAAAAAGCCGGCCGGCTTTTTTTGGCCTGGCTAAAAGCCAGCAACCCTGATCACAAATGCAACATAACGTGTAATACTGAAAAAGAAATAATAAAATTGTAAGCAAATATTACTATATAGATTTATTTTAAAAATACCATCCAGCAAATTTATTTTTTAATAGAGTAAAGCCTGTTTATAACGGAATTCTGAAATAAACGAAAAAAAAAAAGTTCCAGCTCTCTCTCCCTCCCCCCCCCCCCCCCCCCCAAAAAAAAAAAAAAATGCTATTATGCTTTGTTCCATTTAAATAACCTGCATAAAACGAAATTTATCACTGGTCGTTTTCGTCTAAGCAGGTATTATTGTATCTTATTTCTGGGGGAGGGGGGGGGGGTGTAATAATATTCTTAAATGAACCTGAAATTCGTATCGCAGGTCCGTACAGTCAAAACTACTTGTCCTACCTGTCCGTACAAAATCACATTTTACGTCATGACAACATTTTGTAAACTTCTTGCTGCTGTTTAATTCGCATTTCCAATACAGTGCTTTGCAGAAATTGCACGTTTCACCCACAGTTATGCATGCCCGGAACGTTTAAATCAGTAATTTGGAGTGCATGCTACAGTTATTAAGCCTATTTTGCCGATCGCTTAACGGCGTTCCCTATTTGGATTTCGAATCTATTTCTATTCTACTCGAATTCGGCTTCTTTACTTTCAAGCATTCACCGAGATTTTTTATGGGCATTTCAAATGACATTTTGAAGCTACATAATTGCAGCGAAAGATATCGCACCGAAAACGCGAAAAGTAAACAAACCTGATCACCATAAATCCTGCCAAGGACTCTTACACAATAGCCAATCAGATGAGATTCTAGGGCGTTGCCATTAAACAATAACAAATAATCGCGATTTATGTGCCATGTACGTTAGCGTAATATATATATAGATAGCCCTCACCCCTGCCTGTCTAAACAGTATTTATTTCATAAACTGTGAAATAAGTAATCTATCATAGATATTAGAATTGAGGGTGAAAAGGACTTTTTACTATACTTTTTAGTTAAGACATTTTAAAATTATTGAATAGCATAAACTTAATTATGTAATGATAAACAATTTGAATATTTCCGTTAAAGCTTTTAAACCCTCTTTTATTAAATGTATTTGTCTGATAATAGTTTTGCTTATAACTTTCTACTTTTGCGTTACTGATGTTTGTAAAAATCTTGAAATAAATTTTCGAAATTAAAACTGGTATTTTATTGACACTGTCAATTGTACTTTGTTAATCCATAATACAAAAATTGTTAGACTATTGGTGCTTTTTTTTTTTTAAGGATATTTGATAAGTAAAATTATATCTTCTGCAATGAATAATACTGCTTGTATACAAAACTTTCTTAGCATATATGGCATGTAAGACATTAGCCATAAAATAAAATAAAATCTTCTGAAAAAAAAGAGAAGGGGGAGGGGGCGTGAGGAGAAAGAAAAATTTTTTTTGTATAACCACATGTTTTTTTTCCTTAATTTTTTGCTTTTTAAAATTTACTTTCAAAATCTAGGAGCACATGGTACATGATGGGTGTTTGAGATTTGATTGGCTTTTATATTATATTTATATAGAACTGAATTCTGTGCAATTTTAGCACTAGCCATAAGATTTTAACACTGTAAAATCTGTTTTTTTTTCTTAATTGAGGTATTAAAAGTAGGGTGAGTGTATCTGTTACATGAGTACATAACATACATGATAAAATAAACAAGTCGCTTAAAATTCTTTGACTTTTTAGAATTTTTCTAGACTCCTTGGATTTTTTTTCTTTTCAAATCCCTATAAACACTGCATATTAGTAATTTCTACATAACTTCTGATTTAATGCTGTAGCAAAGAGCCCTTGTTAAAGTGGCTAATGCTCAAAGCAGTAAGTTTCATTTATATATTTTTATGAGAATACTTTAGAATTTCAATAAGCTGCTGATTTTCTAATGACAATGGAAAATGTTGTCTAGTAGTTAAATCACACAAAAATTAGTTAGGCTTAAATAAAAGTCCTGTATTTTTATATATCTTGAATAAAATTTCCTATATATTTAGTGTTAATGCAACGTGTAATTTACTTGTTTTCAAGGTGTGAAATTCAGTTATTTTGTTTATTATATTTCTACATGTTTAATAATTTGATTTTGTGTGCACAAATAACAATTTTAGATCTTTTCATTTTATATTGTTTAAATAGGTGGAGAAATTAATCAGATACTTGGAGCAATACCTTTTTTTACCCGACTTGGAAGGAATCTGGATTTGAAGTATACCAGACTTGAGAGTAAAGCCAGTTTCCGAATTTGCAAGAAAATATATTGTGAAAGCTCATGGTAGCTGTAGATGTAAAATATATTGTATTTCTAAATCTGATCTTAAAAAAAATTAAATAAAAAGAAAATATTTCTGTTTTAAAAGAATACTAAATATATAATTTGTAAGCAATAATTGTTTAATAAATGAAGTAGCACAATGAAAACACTAGCATTGCTTTATATTGTCTGTGTCTATTTATTTCAGCTATCCTAGCACGGTAGGTATTTTCAGATAGAACATAAAGAGAAGAATTTCCAGAAAATGATTAAAGCCATCTAGCTTAATTCCAGCTGTGATTTGAAAAGGTGTATTTCAAGGTTTATCGTAAACAAAAGGGGAGGGGGGACAAGTATTAGTATTATTTTTTTTTTCTTTAATGCTTGATTGTGTGTCTCATATTTGATTTCAGATAAGATGTATTTGGTGTGTGCATGTATATGAATGCAAAGTTAATTTTGATTGGCAAGTGTAATTATTATCGAATTTAAATAGTTTGTAACTTTTTAATTTAATTCTATTTGATACAGAATGTTCAGTTGTACTAAAGTCTCTCAACATAAAAGTTTATGAAGCATGAGTTATTCCACTTAATTATCCCCCCTCCCCCCCTCAAAAATTTGTATTGTTGCAATTTTATTTATATATTTTTTGCTATTTAAATGGTTTATGCATCTCAAAAATAAAACGTTATTAATTTAATTAGTTGCTCAAATTTTTTTGGAGTTCAAAAATATTGAATGACAAACATTGAAAACAAAAATTCAAGATTAAAATAAATAGAAGTTTTGCAATTAAAAAATGTTATATCACAAAAGTACTCTAATACTCAAGGGGGGGGGGGGGGCTCTGTTAACCCCTGATAATGTTTAAATTTGTAAGTAATACGTTTTTTTTTTGTTTGTTTTTTTAACATGGATTTTAAGGCAAATGCCATAGGGGGAAAAAACAGAATAAAATCTGTAGTAAGTAGAAATAAGCTTTTTATTTAAGACTAATTTCAGCATTAATAATTATAATTTGCATTAATAATAAATCTTATGGTCAAAAACAAGTGTGACATTGAAAGACAAAGCATCGAATAGTTGAGTAGAAATTGGAATTTATGCTTCATGATTACTTAGAAAAGGTACAAGACTTCCCCCCCTACACACACACACACACCTCTTATATCAGAAAAATGTTTGCTTCTTTGGAACAATATTTGATTTTTTCATGTATTACACTTGGAATGAGCAAAAATTAGAATATTTGTATGATTCATGATTAATTAGAAAAATTACAGGATTTTTTTTTTTTCCACTTATCAGAAAAATATTTGCTTCTTTGGAATAACTTTTTCTAAAATCATAAATAGTATGCCCAGTCAAAGTAAGATTTTATACTTTGCCTTTTTGACAAAGTATAAAATCTTCAATATGTAAACAAATCTTTTTTTTTTAATATATATAATGCTAATTTCAGCATTAATAATAAATGAATTTTTTATGGTCAAAAACAAGTTGGTCATTCAGTAGTTTAGCAGAAATTTCATTTTTTTTCTTTTTTTATTAATGCTTGATGAATAGTTAAGGGTAGTTTTGTTAGAAAAATGTTTCTTTGGAATGCAATCAAAAATATGAACTAAATAAAAAACTTGTATATAAAATATTAAAAAATATATTGTGCTTTCTCTATGCATAACACAGTCAAAAAGAATCTATTAAGTTAAAGTGAGGCCAAGTACTATGCAATAGAATAAGTTAACTGCAAAATCACTGTGTGTGTGTCGAGGCGGGGGGGGGGGGGGGGGGGGTGAATCCTCCAGTTCTAACGTTCCACAATAAAACAACATAAGCTGCAATTCTCTACCATAAAATTGCAACATTTTATGATTCTGTAACTGAGAAATGTGCATGTGAATACTTTTTTAAATGTGCAGAAAGTTTATTTTTTTAATTATATAACGAATAAATTATTTTAACTCTTTCAAGGCGGCGGTACATGTATGAAACAAATCGATTTTAATTCCCAAGTGGTACCAGAATATTGATTTAAAAAAAAAGAGTTAATGAATGTTTCCAAATTAAATTTGTTTGTGAATTCCGGTGATATTCATTTCAACATTTTAGCAATGGGAGAGCTTTGGCCCTGAAAGGGTTAAAATAGTTTCTGTACTACAAAATATATAATTAAATCGATTAAAAAGTATTCGCCGACATGCGTATAAAATATCATTATATTGGCACAAGATCTATATTGTCATACATGCATAAAAAAAGCAGTTCGCAATGATGATCTTTGGATATCAGCAATGTGTAATTTGTGCAACATTTTTATGCCAGATATTTCGGAATTCGTACGTATTTGCATCAAACACGTATCACCTATATCGCCGATTTCCGTCGTTGTGCCATGTATCTGGCGCAACGTCGATAACCCATGAAAGTATCGCCAAAGATATCGAATGAAAGGACAGAATCGATACTTTTAGGTTACGATTCGCTGTTATCGAAATAACACCTCTAGTACTTGATGAAAGATATAATTTTTGTGCCAATCTGTTAGTTCTGTGCTTGCTGGGTTACTACGATCAACACCTTAACTCCATTCGCATTTCTTCATTCATCAAAATACAACAGTTTTATCATTATCTATATATCTATGTTATAAAGGACAAACGTGAATGTTCGTAACGCTGACGTCCTTTTGATGGTGGCAACAGGAGGTGGTTAAATCTAATATTTGTCTGAGCGAAGCGAAGGCTAATACTCAGCGAAATATTACCGTCCGGACACATTACTACTACGATGGATATTAACGCCATGTCCTACTAAAAAAAAAGCCTAATAAAAACCTTTCGTCAAGCATAACTCAAAAAATATTTGTCGGATTTCGTTTCTGATTGCACCAGAAGGTACCTATGAGGGTCGCCTACTGAATGCACCTACTATGAAAAATAAGTTCCAAACCATTTAAAAATTATATAGAAAAAACTGATAAAAAAGCACAATTTATCTGCATACGTCACAGAAATTTGGTGTGGGTCACTTTCACCGGTTGATGTTTTCATAGACAACTGGTTTGAACACATGGAGCTAATAAAAAAAAATATGCACGCAGTAATATCGAATAGATCAGTTTCAACCACGTGATCACAAACCTTGCAACAACCCATGGCAACCACTTTTGGTGGGCAAACAAATAATAATACAGTACTCCGTACCACGGTGACCGTTTTTAGCCTATTGTATGAAATCTGGCCTGTTGTATGACATACAGTTGTGGGTGATTAAAACAAAAGACATGAGTGTTTATTGCTCCGGGAGGTTAACTTTCTCTAGATGTCTGTCTGTCTATCATACAGCATGTAATTTTCTTCTAAAGGATGATATTATTATGCCGTAAAACCTCCATAACGGACGCACCCGATTAGTGGACACCTCTATTTAGTGGGCATTTTTTCGATTACCGACCCTTAAATAACTGTACATTTTTTACTCTCAGTAGCGGACACCTCCAAATAGAGGACAAATTCTGCCCTCCCGAGGTGTTAGCTATTCAGAGGTTTTACTGGTAAAAACTCCATAGCGGACACACCAGATTAGCGGATACCTCTATTTAGCGAACATTTTTTCGATTACAAACTCTTAAATAACTGTACATGTTTTACTCTCAGTAGCAGTCACCTCTAAATAGAAGACAAATTCTGCATTCTCGGGGTGTCCGCTATTCAGAGGTTTTACTGTATATAATTTTGATAGTTATTTTACAGGGCCACACAGAAGAATAAGAATATATGAAATGAATATAAACTAAATTCGGGATTGGTAGATCGCTGATGGTAATGTAATTTTAGGATGTTGTTACAGTCATCCGCAGCATGTCTTTAGAGTTTCGTTCATCTAACGAAACAATACCTGTCACACTCCTTTGTCTGTCAGTCTGTCCGTCTGTCACAGAGCCCGTTCTCAGAAACTATATATCTCGGAGACTTGAAAATTTGCATACTTATAGCTGAGCACCACACATCAAACGGCAAATAATAAAATTTTGAAAAAGTCTAATATTTAACCCTTTGGGCCCTAACTTGTGTATTTTAAGCAATTTTTCTAACTCAGCCCCTAATTTAATTAAGTAGAAGACATGAAATTTTGCATACTTATAGCTGAACATCTCACATCAAATGACAAATAATAAAATTTTGAAAAAGGTTTAATATTTAACCCTCTGGCCTCTAACTTGTGTATTTAAAGCAATTTTTTCTAACTCAGCCCCTAATTAAGTTGGAGAAATGACATTTTGCATACTTATAGCTGAACACCTCAGATCAAACGACAAATAATAAAATTTTGAAAAAGGTCTAATATTTAACTCTCGGGGCTCTAACTTGTGTATTTTAAGCAATTTTTCTAACTCAGCCACTAATTAAGTTGGAGACATGAAAGTTTGCATACTTATAGCTGAACACTTGCGATAACACGATAAATCATAAAACTTCGAAAAAGTCATATTTAAAACTCCGGTCTCTAACTTCTGTATTTTAAACAATTTTTCTAACTCAGCCCCTAATTAAGTTGGAGACATGACATTTTGCATACTTATAGCTGAACACCTCAGATCAAACGACAAATAATAAAATTTTGAAAAAGGTCTAATATTTAACCCTCTGGGCTCTAACTTGTGTATTTTAAGCAATTTTTCTAACTCAGCCCCTAATTATGTTGGGGACATGAAAATTTGCATACTTATAGCTGAACACCTCACATCAAACGACAAATAATAACATTTTGAAAAAAAAAACCAATATTTAACCTCTAATATTTTGTCTCGCGCAATTTTTAAATTTAAACTGTTTTGCAATACTATTTTTTGTTCATTTTGCATAATAAGTGTAATGTGACATAATTTCTTCTATTTCAGACTTCTAACGCATGTTAATGAATTTATTTTACAATATCCTTTCTCTTTTAAAATTCACATGTAAATATAGTTTTTATGGCGTAATTTCCAATAAGTGCCTGATTTTTATACCTAATTATTTAATTCTAATTTGAAGGTTTTTTTCTGTTTATAATAGTAACGTGTAAATATTTTTTTTTTTTTATTTGAAGCAAACATTATTGTTTACGCTGTTTATACAGTTGGCAACAGTTGAAATTAATACCATTTTCTAAAATATGTAAAAATTATCTGTCAAGATGCTGAATATTTGAATTTAAAATAGAAATAAAACCTCAAAAAATGAGTCAAATTAAAAAAAAAATTAATGAAATCTGCACACCGGGATCTTCTATTGAATAAAATTATCTAAAACTGTTTAAATTCCCATGTATAGCTTTTGGTCCTATAATTTTTTTTAATGGAACAATTTTGTCCAACTTTACCATTAAATATCTCTTAAAATAATTCTTCGATTTGAAAACTGTATGCATTAGCGTGTTGATCAAAACTTTCGCTATAATACCACCGATTTTCATATTTTTGTATGCAATAGTTTTCTTAATATTAACGAAGAAAGACCCCCGGTCACAAAAAATTCAAAACCGGCGGCGGCGGCGGTGACAGCGTTAGTTACTTTTTTTTAGAATAGAGAGATATATAAAAATGAAAACTTGTCTATCTGTCTGTTTGTAATTTTATAAAAATCCACAATTTGGAAGCCAAAATTGTGAAAAGATACGGACATGTGTATTAAAACATGGCCCAGGCAACTAAAGTAATTCGGAATCGAAATAATTTATAGTGAATTTTTAATTAATAAAAAACCACCAATTTAACAGCAATTTCTTATCAAATTTAAACATTTTTCGTTATAGCAATTGCCAACAATTAAAAAACACAATAAAATTATTACTACAACAATTAATTTTCTACTGCAAGATTTCCACGTGAAAAATGAAAATGAAATAAATAGTTTGATGAATTTAAAAAAAAAGGTGAATATTACGTCATAACTTTTCTATTGCAAGATGTTCACGTGAAAAATGAAAATGAAATAAATGGTTTGACGAATTTAAATGAAAGTGAATATAACTTCATAACTTTTCTATTTCAAGGTTTCCACGTGAAAGAGGAAAATATTACGTCATATTGGAAATATAAAGGACGTGGTGGATATAGTATAACGTCATATGAGTGTGAAAATGTATTGAAGCATGATAAAAACCCGATTAGGGAAATTATTGGCCTATTTTAACATTATTGCTCCAATTATAAATTGAAATAAGTTCATATATAGCTGTATTCTTTTGCGTCTGTTATATACATTTATACATTTTTATGTAGCGTTTTCATATGATTCATTCGTACAACATTTCGACTGCTTTTTTAATGTTTGTTTTGTGTTGTATCTCAAATTTTGAAATTGATTTTTCAGAACAAACATCCTTCAAATTCTGGGCAACGCCGGCACTTTAGTTTGTAACGGATAAATGGCTTTTGTATCTGTACATCTAATGCTAATATTATAAAGCGTTATAATATTATAAAGTATATAATATTATTAATGCTTGTATACGTTTGTGAGGTGTTATCTCTGAAACTACATAGCCAACTTAAAAAAAATGTTCGTGGCCATCTCTGCTCCTAAAAAAAGACTATTTTATGTCAGTGTTAGAACCTACATTGCTGAAGGAGCAAAAAAGTTCTAAAATTGTGATTTCTGCGATATTGATTGGGTTAGAAACTTTAAATTTGGTGCGGTTGTTACTTTTAAGATATAAATACTCGTAATGAACGCTCTCTAAAAGGTTAAATGTGACGGATAAACGTAAAAATTTCTAGAAAGGTTCTAAACTATAATTTATTTGGAATACTGAAATTTTTGGGATACTGTTCGGGTTAGAAACTAAAACTTTGGCATGGTAGTAATTAATAAGATGTAAATGCTCGTTGTAGAACGAATTCTAAAAAATAGAAAGACTAAACAAAGCGGAAAAAGATCTAAAGATGATCTAAGTAACGAAGTACATGGAATTGTTAGGAATATAAACATGAAAATTGACATGGCTATATTTATCATGGCGTAAATTCTCGCAATAGAACAATTTCTAAAAATGCCGCTATATAAACCAGTGCAAAAACAAAAAAACTTTAAAATTTTTTCTATTTCTGTGTTACTGCTGAGCCCAAAATCTTGAAATTTTGCTTCGGGTTAGTTTTAAAATATACAATTGTCTCTTTGAATGGTTTCTAAAAAATTTAAAAAGATGAAATTAACGGAAAGCGATCTCAATTACCATTAATTTGGAATTATTAGGTACAGCAACTTTAAATATTTCATAATGCTGCATTTCCTCCGCAAAACATGCGATTTAAATGAAACAAAACTGATAGATACCCACCTAGCAGTAAATAAATTGTGTAAATATTGAATAAAGACCTGTATGAAACAGTGAGTAGATTGCCCGAAAGTACTTATTAAAGTGTTCCTTTTCTAGGCTTTTCTCTGTCTCGCCAAGGCCACTAACAGAGGGAAGTGCCGTTTTAAATGTGATATGAATTTTTTATCCGATTTATTTTTCTATCGAAAAATGAATCGGTTAAAAAATTGAATCGGATAAAAAAATGTCTATAGACATTTTATCATAAGGTCATATTCTGAATTATCATTAGTAGATTTTTTATACATTAACTTATACTGGTGAAATTTTATAATCGTGTTCGTATTGGCGTATGTTAGCTTGCATGATTTGCTGAATAAATATGTATGGATTTGTAAATTACTTCAAATGATACTTTGACAGCTCAAAAGTTATGCAGATGATATATTCAGATCTTGTGTCATACTTTATGTTGTAATCATTGCCGATTTCTTTTATTTAATACATGCTAAATACAGCTCAACTTGTGCAGAATATGTTTGAAAACAAAACAATACAGCGTATGTAGTGGCCAGCATACACTCATCATTCAAATCCGATCGAGCATATCTAAAACACACTCAAACGAAGTATTGCATGCCACTGTTGATGTATTCGGCACTTTGATACTATATCAGATTTTGAGGAGAGAATTCCTTAAATGTTATCGACAACCTCATTGCATCCGTGGAAAACAGATATTGTACAATATTAACTATTCCGGGGGAGCACACATCATATAAAGTATAGTCCATTATTTTTAAACTTCATATATTTGTCATTTAAAGTTACTCAAATTGGTGCGGAGCGTCTGATTATGCTCTTGACATCATTTTATACAGTTAAAATTCCGATATAAGTAATTTAGTATTTCATTTTCTATTTTACTTTTAATATATTGCGTTTTCAATTTTATATCCATGCATGGCTGTCTTGAATGGTTAGATTTCCCATTTTTTAAAACAGTGTATACGAATTTATATATAAGATATTGTAATTCTACGATTCGTTTATTTTCATCATTTCAATCTATCGCAGCATATGGACAATTAAAGATAACATCTCATTTTCTTTGCTTCCACATGTTATTATTAAATCTATGTTCTCAGTAATATCGCTCAGACTAATCCCTCTGAGGGAAGTCCTAGTTAATAACTATTATTGCAACTTTTTTTCTTTTCAAAATACCGCACTTTTTAAATTTTTACACCGCCTAGTAGAGGTAAAAAATTTACTTTCAAATGCAACTTGTTTGAAATCTACATTGTAATTTGTTTGAAAAATCTATCGCAATTTACTCAAAATATATATGTCGTAGGCTAATTGAGAAATCCGGCTCTTTGCAAACAGCCTAGGCTCTTTGCAAAGAGCCGGGCTAATTGGAGAATCCATCTCCCTTTTTCCAATTAGACTGATATTTTTCAGGCTTTTTGCAAAGAGCCTAGAAAGCGTTAGGATAATTGAAAAATGACCACTTATTATCCGATAAGGGTGATATTTTTAGCTCACAGGCTATCAAAGCCTGAGAGCTTTTGTGCCCGCCGATTCTGTATGTACGTGTGTACGTACGTACGTACATATGTACGTAACGCGATAACTCTTGATAGAAATATCCGATTTGCTTCAATTTTTTTTCTAGGTTCATTCTGATAAGATGCTTCCCTGATTAGTTTTTGGGGTTCATTGGTTAAGGATAAACGGGGAAAAGGGGGGCTAGTCCCCCCCCTTAATTTATATAGATGGGTTTTTCATGCAGAAATATTAGATTTGCTCCAAATTTGGTATACCGGTTTATTGTGTTATGGAGCTTCCCTGATTAGATTTGGAAGCTTATTATTTAAGTATAAAGGGGGAAAGGGGGCTACCCCCTTAATTTAGATAAATCGGTCTTGCATGATGAATTATTCCATATGCTCCAAATTATGTATACCGGTTTATTAATTTAAAGAGCTGCCTTGATTAGATTTGGAGGTTCATTAGTTACATATAAAGAGAGGAAGGGGGGGGCTATCCCCCGTAACTTAGATAAATGGGTTTTTCATGCAGAAATATGCGATTTGCAATAAATTTGGTATACCGGTTAATTATGTTAAGCAGCTTCCCTGATTACATTTGGAAGATCATTATTATGTGCAAAGGGGGAAAGGATTCAACCGGATCCGAACTTGAAGGTTCCATTTGAAGTCAACCCGAAAACCGACCAGAACCAGGTTTCGGTTTGAGTTCAATTAGAACTTTCAGGTTCGGATCGGGTTGCCGGTGGACGGAGATTATTTTGTCTGGCTTGCATCGGGTTATAGTTTTTTGGAATATTTTTGTCGGTTAATATTTGGTTCGGGACGTGTTTCAGGTTGACTTCGAATGTAATTTTTAGGTTCTGGTAGCGTTGCGTATCCACGGAAACTAATTTGTCTTGTTCGGATCCGGTTATGGATCTTTGAAATATTTTTGTCGGTTATCAGATTTGGTTCGGGATTTCGGGTTTTTTCAAATGGAACTCTAAGATTCGGGTCGGTTTGCATGTAGACTGAAATTATTTTGTGTTGCTCGGATCGAGGTACGGTCTGTTGTAATTTATTTTTCGGGTTTGGGTAGGGTTATGCATTAATAAACCTAATAAAAAGAAAAATGCCCAGTCAAACTGATGGCATTGAGCTCACAGGCTATTCACACTAATTGTATGCTACTCTTCTTTCAAAGAATAATGCCCCTCGAAAAATAAATGAAGGGATTAGTCCCCGTTGCCCCCTTTCTACTTAACCAAAGATCCTCCAAATGTAATCAGGGAAGCTACTTAACATAATAAACTGGTATACCAAATTTGAAGCAAATCAGATAATTCTGCATGAAAAAACCAATTCACTAAATTAAGGGGGTGTATAAGCTCCCCCATTTCTCCCTTTATGCTGAACCAATGAACTTTCAAATCTAATCAGAAAAGCTCCTTATTAGAATAAACCTAGAAAAAAAATTAACCTAAATTAGATAATTCTGCATGAAAACCCATTTATCTAAATTAAGGGGAGGGGCAATTGCCCCCCCCCCTTTCCCCCTTTTATACTTAACCAATGAACTCCAAATCAAATGAAGGAAGCCATATCGTAATAAACTGGTATATCAAATTTGAAGCAAATCGAATAATTCTGTATGAAAAACCCATTTATCTAAATTAAGGGGACACTAGCCCCTGTCCCTCCTTTATGCTTAACCAATAAATCTCTAAATCTAATCAAGGCAGCTCCTTAACATAATAAATCGGTATACGAAATTTGGAGCAAATTGAATAAATCTGCATGAAAAACCCATTAATCTAAATTAAGTGGGGGTGTCTAGCCGCCTTTCCTCCCTGTATGCTTAACTAATGAACCTCCAAATCTAATCAGGGAAGCTCCTTAACATAATAAACCGGTATACGAAATTTGGAGCAAATCGAATAACTCGGCATGAAAAACCCATTTATCTAAATTAAGGGGGGGGGTCTAGCTCCCCTTTCCTCCCTTTATACTTAACTAATGAACCTCCAAATCTCATCAGGGAAGCTCCTTAACATAATAAACCAGTATACCAAATTTGCAGCAAATCGAATAATTTTGCATGAAAAACCCATTAACCTAAATTAAGGGGAGAGGCAATTGCCCCCCTTTCCCCCCTTTATACATAATAATTATCTTCCAAATGTAATCAGGGAAGCTGCTTAACATAATTAACCGGAATACCAAATTTATAGCAAATCGCATATTTCTGCATGAAAAACCCATTTATCTAAATTACGGGGGGTAGCCCCCCTTTCCTCCCTTTATATGTAACTAATGAACCTCCAAATCTAATCCAGGCAGCTCCTTAACTTAATAAACCGGTATACCAAATTTGGAGCAAATCGAATAATTCATCATGAAAAACCAATTTATCTAAATTTAGGGGGGTAGCCCCCTTTCCCCCTTTATACTTAAATAATGAGCTTCCAAATCTAATCAGGGAAGCTCCTTAACACAATAAACCGGTATACCAAATTTGGAGCAAATCGAATATTTCTGCATGAAAAACCCATTTATATAAATTAAGGGGGGGGGGGGACTAGCCTCCTTTTTCCCCTTTATCCTTAACCAATGAACCCCAAAAACTAATCAGGGAAGCACCTTAACAGAATGAACCTAAAAAAAAAAATTGAAGCAAATCGGCGGGCGCATAAGCTCTCAGGCTTTGATAGCCTGTGAGCTAAAAATATCATCCTGATCGGATAATAAGTGGTTATTTTTCAATTAGCCTAACGCTTTCTAGGCTCATTGCAATAAGCCTGAAAAAATCAGGCTAATTGGAAAAAGGGAGATGGATTCTCCAATTAGCCAGGCTCTTTGCAAAGAGCCTAGGCTGTTTACAAACAGCCGGATTTCTCAATTAGCCTACGACACATATATATATAAATTAATTTTTAAGCATGATTATTAATTAATTAATTAATTAATTAATTAATTAATTTATAAATTAATTATTTATAAATTAATTTCCAAGCATGATTTTTAAAAATCTATCCCTGTCACGTGCAGACAGATGATTACTAAAGATAAATCTGTTTGCACTTTAATTAATATAAATAAAATAGTTCAGCATTTCCTTCCGACTTATATTCCATAACGAAATTAAAACTTCATCAATCTAAAAAAAATTATAAAATATAAGCAAAACTCAAATGTAAGACATGTAATCAAACCACGCTTAAACCATTGAGTTCAGCAGATTAAAAAAGGGTAGCGATCTTTGGCTATTTCTTCGACTGTTAATTCCATGCACGAGGCCAATACGAAGCTATTGCTTTTAATAAATTTGAAAATTTTAAATGAATACATAATTGCTGTTTATCATATAAAAATGATTGTTGATATTATTAATTAAGAATATAAAAGATATATATTAAATGTAAAAAATACATTTGAGTTTTCACTTGAAAGTATATATATATGTTTTTTACCTATAGGGGAGACTAGGGAGGGTTGACCAACTTTTTATAAAATGATTTTCGATTTGTTAAATATTGAACGTAGAATAAAGCTTTATGTATTCTTTTATTCATTTTATCTATTATATATATAAAATCCAAACGGAAATTTCGTTCCGAACGCCTAGATTTCGAGTTCTACCGCATGGATTTTTACGGAACTTATACCGTTAGATAGGTATCGTTTCAGGGAAGGTTTTAAACTATAACACATCATTCTACCTAGATTAGTTATAGAAGTATGACGGAAAGTTCTGTTATTTTGGAATTTGTTACTTCATATTTCCTTAAATATCTGGGCTCCTATTGGTCGTAGAGCTTAGATCTCGCGCCAAAAGTAGCTCCAACGCACACAAGCAAACTTTCCCCCGCGATTATTTTGCCGTCTTCCGATTTCCTCTAACTCTATTAGGGGCCCGAGTAGGGCCCCTTTAACATATTTTTCGTAGTAATTTCAGCAATTATCTTACATTATTCGTTAAGACCGCCACCCTCCCGATTCATGTATCTACGGAAAGGTTGCACGAAGGAGTTTCGTTCGGATACGCTTTCGTTAAGAATAGAGTGCGCTCCCTGGTGGTGGAATGTGGAACTAACATAACGCGATATTGTTAAAATTGGGAAATCTAACAATGCGATATGTTTTAAACTTTGAGATAGTTCATAACGCATAATCTATTATCTATTCTATTATATATATATATAAAATCTATTATCTATTCTATTATCTATTATATATATAAAATCCAAACGGAAATTTCGTTCCGAACGCCTAGATTTCGAGTTCTACTGCATGGATTTTTACGGAACCTATACCGTTAGATAGGTATCGTTTCAGGGAAGGTTTTAAGCTATAACACATCATTCTACCTAGATTAGTTATAGAATTATTACGGAAAATTCTTTTATATTGAACTTTGTAACCTCATATTTCCTTAAATATCTGGGCTCCTATTGGTCGTAGAGTTTAGATCTCGCGCCAAAAGTAGCTCCAAAGCACCCAAGCAAACTTTTCCCCGCGATTATTTTGCCGTCTTCCGATTTCCTCTAACTCTATTAGGGGCCCGCGTAGGGCCCCTTTAACATATTTTTCGTAGTAATTTCAGCAATTATCTTAAATTATTGGTTAAGACCGCCACCCTACCGATTCATGTATCTACGGAAAGGTTGCATGAAGGAGTTTCGTTCAGATACGCTTTCGTTAAGAATAGAATGCGCTCCCTGGTGGTGGAATGTGGAACTAACATAACGCGATATTGTTAAAATTAGGAAATCTAACAATGCGATCTGTTTTAAACTTTGAGATAGTTCATAACGCATAATCTATTATCTATTCTATCTATTCTATCTATTCTATCTATTATATATATAAAATCCAAACGAAAATTTCGTTCCAAACGCCTAGATTTCGAATTCTACTGCATGGATTTTGATGGAACTTATACTGTTAGATAGGTATTGTTTCAGGGAAGGTTTTAAGCTATAACACATCGTTCTACATAGGTTAGTTATAGAATTATGACGGAAAGTTCTGTTATTTTGGGAGAAAGGGTTACCATTATTTTATTGGCGATGAATTTTTTGATAAATGAATTGAAATGGCTGTACATCGCGGAAAAAAACTGTTACTAATTTTATTTAAAAGGAAAAAAAAAGAAAAGAAGAGAGAAAATGAAAAAAAAAATTGATGAGTGGTAATATTGGAAAACGAAATTATCGAATTTAAACATGAAACAGAATGTTCGTAATGCTTAAAAATTTATTCAATATGAAAGATTGCAGTTTTAAACTACATTTGGCAATTTATCTCTTGCGTCCGGTTAAATAAAATGCATCAGAAAATTTTATAAAATAATATCTGAGTGATAATTTTGATTTCTTTTAAATTTACTTTTTATTTTTATTTAACTCGACCATCATGTGACATACAGAAGAAACTAGCAGATGTAATTATAAAAATGACGATACTTGTGAGTTACATATTGTATGTTTTTTGCGATTTCATTTTATCGCCGAACGATTTAATTTTAAGCCAAAAATGCATGAGCGTGCCATCGGTTTGAGCGACGTTCACAATATTGGTTATTTCTCAATAAACGACAGCATTTTCTGGAAATACCCAATTCTACTTATATATATATATATAATTAAAATGAAATTTCATTCCCGCTGCTTATAACTCGAGTTCTGCTGAACGTACACTGTTAGATAGGTAATTTTTCGGAGAATTTTTTAGTACATAACACGTCGTTCTACGTTTCTTGGTATTGAATTATGGTTTAAAGATCTTTAATGAGATGAACCTGATAATGGAAAATTAGCCCCTTTAAACGATTCTGCCCAATGTATTTCGATGGAACTTGGACTGTTAATTAGATAACTTTCCAGGGGCGTTTTCAGTATACAACATGCCCTTCTATATTGCTCAGCCATACCGTTTTTGGGGAAATTCTGTAGTCTGGTGTACGCAATTATCACAATAGCCTTTTTAAAAATTAAAATAAACGGTTTTTGATAGAATTTGCATTATTAGTTTGACAATTTTTCAGAGATAGTTTTAGTATATAATATATTGTTCGACACTGTTTAGTCATAGAGCAATGGGTTAAATTCTGTAATTTTCCAATATAGCTGCGAGTTGAAAAAAATGGGGTTGGCGAGACAAGGAAAGTTTTCATCCATATTTTCTGTTCAGTAATTAGATAATTTATTTACTATAAAGGATACATTTATCTCTTTTTTATATAAAAACAGAAGTAAATTGTATATAAATAACAAAAATATTAATATTCATAAATAAAAATTTATATAGGAATATATATATATGAATACATATTTTAAAAAGCTTAAAGTTCATTTTATTTGTTTTTATAGCTGTTCATATCATTTGGCCACAAATCTCACTTTCTTAAGCCCGAATTGCGCCAAGCTTTTTAACATCTAACAGTACACATTGGTCTTAAAATCAGGAAAATTGGAAAGTAGATGTAGTTTGTAAAGTATGCATAAATTAAGGAGATAAATTACGTTATCGAATCCATAGACAATTGGCATATTTGGTACCGATAAGTTACATAATTGAGTCTACTGACAATTGGCGTATGTTACCTGGCGTGGTTTGGCGCATAATTAACTTAGGAAAAGGTTTAAACTGATTCTGTGTTTTTAAAGCGGAGCTATTCTATAACCGAATTAACATAGAATTGGCGTGATTTGAAAGAAAACTTTTTGGCGACCTTTTCCTATTTTTACGTTATACCAACACCATACCAAATTTTATACTATTGCGCCATTTATTTCAATCCTAAATGTGCAAAAGTTTTTGGTAATTTACAGTATAGGGATCTTCGCGAAACAGAGAAAATAGCCTTGGCGGAGAGAAAATTTGGAAAGATATTTTCTGGCAACCTATTCACTGTTTCATTTCACATAAACAAGCATTTTTTTCTGTTTATACAATTTATTTAACATAAAGATGCAATTTATCTAATTTTAATTAGAAACAGAAGCAATTTGTATATAAAAAACATTTATAATATACATATATAAACAAACAAAAAATTTCATCAAGTTTGTTTTCTTAACTGTTTATCTCAATTGGCAATAAATCTCACTTTCTGATGCCGGAATAGCGCCAAGCGTTTAAAAAAACGCCAAGGCGCCTGTAGTGGAAAAGAAAAGTACCAAATTTTATTGCAAACGATGCCAAACTTTGGGGCTTGATATTTATTGAACGCGAATTTCTTTTGGCTTTAATTATTATTTATTCGTAACACTGCAAAAAAATTTAATTTACTATTTTTTGAAGGTGGAAGTATTTTTTATTATCAAGTAAAAGTAAGTTATAACTTCATTTTTCGCTGAATAAAACATGGAAATGTTTACTGCAGCGTCAAGAGACACTTAAAATGTCATGCGCGTAGTTGGCGATTTTGGAAAAAAAATATTTTATAATATCGGAACCCACAGCAAATTGGCTCATTTTAATGACAATGTTTTGGTACAAAATGAAATACATTTGTTGTAGACATAATAGTAAATCTCAATACTCGCCGATTGAAAAGTCTTTAAAATTATTCAGCAGAGACAACGAGAAATAACTTGCAGTTTCATAAATTTTAATAATCAATATTCGTATCTATCTATCTATCTACTTCTGTTTCCACTATATATACTAGAGTAAAATGGAAATGGGAAATTCGTGCGGGTTGCATATAACTTGAGCTCACCTGAATGGATTTTGATCATAATGATAGTTAGATAATTTTCCAGGGAAGATTTTAGTATATAAAATATCGTTCTAAGTTGCTTATACATACAATTATGTTTTAAAGTTATATAATCAGACGAACCCGATCATGAAAGATTAACCTTTTTAAAAGATTCAGCCGAATTGATTACGATTGAATTTTCACTGTTAGTTAAATAATTTTTCAGGCAGAGTTTTAGTATATACTATACCCTTCTGCATTGCTTAAAAATAGAGGTGTAGTGGAAAGTTGAACCCGAAAGTTGAATCAGTTGAACCCGATTATGAAAGTTTAACATTTTTTAAAGTTCTACAGAACGGATTTTGATAGGAATTTCATTTTAGTTAGATATCTATTCAGACATGGTTTTAGTATTTTGCATATTGTTCTACGTTGCTTAGTCATAAAGTAATGGCGGAAAGTTCCATAATCATATGAAACCGATTATGAAAGATTAGACTTTTCAAAAAGTTCTAGATGGCGGATATTGATAATACTTTCTTTGTTGATAAGACAATGTTTGCGGAGGTTTTAGTTTATTGCGTATCATTCTACGTTGCTTAGTTACAGAATTATTGGGGAAAGTTCTATAATCAGATGGACCCCTTATGAAAGATCAACCTTTAAAAAAAGTTTTACTGGATGGATTTTGTCCGTTTGTTTTTTTGCATTATTACAAGTAGTTATATAATTTTTCAGGGTTTGTTTTATTGTATTGCGTATTTTACTATCTTTCTTTACCAATCCTACTGTTATTGATCAACTAAAAGGGTTAAGACTTTAATAGCTGAAAATTTGTCTACACATTAGAAAATATAATAGCACATTGTCGTTCTTATCGTTTTCAGCAGTGCGAAAGGACATTCCACGTAAGGTTCCATATTGCTTTAAATCACAATGTCAAATTCAATGATACATTTTGTTTAATTCAAGGTTCATTTGGATAAGCAGACCAGCGTAGCGGGCATAGCCTGCTAGTTCCTTATACAATCAGGTTTCAAAATAAAATTGCTACATAAGTGTAATATATTAGAAATTTGAAAAATGGTTGATTTTATTCATGAGAAAATAATGGGTCAAGGCTCCCCACATATGGGAGGGTTTACCCACTATATGGGAGGCTTGACCCACTTTGTTTTAGATAGAAATATTTGTTAAGAAAAATAAAATCAGTTTAAAAAAAGCAAAATAAATTTACGCTGCATGCTTTAATTATTATTAAAAAAATATTTTTGAAAATATGATGCTTAAACAAACCTGTTTAGACGCATATGTAAGTCAGAGGCGAAAAATTTTGTTTTAAACAGAATTTTGCCTAAGCAGGTATAATTGTACAACAGGGAAATTGAAATTTTAACATTTAAGACAGTATTTTGCTAGAGACAGGTTCCGTTTCCATACGGTTTCATGCATTATAACGTCCGGATTTAGTAGTCACTGCCCCGCTTTATTTTTATCTCCTTGTCCTACTTTTTGTGACATTCGGCCTGACAACTCTAGTTCTCACATATTTTGGCTTCATCTCACTCTATTCTTTATGTTAAAATTTGTCTACATACCTCCCTAAAGTTTTTCAATCAATTCTATGTTCCTTTGCAGACGCACGAGTACTTAACTTATCGTTAACGTCTTTTAACCCTTTCCGGAGCTAAGTACTTTCAGTACTAAAATGTTGAAATAAATGACTGGCACCGGAATATGCGAATAAATTTATTTGGAAATATGAAAAAGGCTTTATTTCGCATACATATTAAATTGAAAAGATTATAGTAAAATCCTGGTGCCATTGTGACGTTTGGGAATTAAAATAAAGTGGTTTTATAAACATACCACTGCCCCTGAAACGGTTAAGACTGCTGCTTTTGTACTTTCTAGTATTTTCCAATGTTTCTTTTTACCTATTGTAAGTAATATTTAAGTGCAAAAAAGGTCCCATCAAACTTTCCCATTTATATTTCATTACTTTTTTTCGTGCAATGCAAATAGCAATTTTTTACATCTTTCTTTTATCAGTTTTAAACGTTTTCTTTTCCATTACCCCCATTTTACTGTACCTTTGCAGAATAAATTTACATTCATTTTTATATATAACCATTAATCTTTCATTATGCACAGTGTATAATAAAAATATTTCCAAACCCCCTTAATTAACACATTGCTGACGGTCTATTTTAATCAAATCTGAATTTTAAAAGAGTAGAAGCTCCTCCCTGTTTAGAAAGACTTTTGTAAATTGGTGTTCAAAATAGGTTTCAAAAGTTTACGCATTGGTAAATATCTTTCAATGAACGAATTTAATATAAAATGTCTTACAATCTAAAAAATATGGGCATTATGATATAAAAGCATTTTCTGTATGGTAGAAACCACGCCCTTAGTCAATATTTTTTTTTTTATTATTCAACGAAAATTCCCGTTTCCCGTCGTGAATGTTTTAAGGGAGCTTTTAGCATCTGTCAACCCTCCCTCACATTGACTTGGTCAAGCCTCCCGACATAAACATTTTGTAAAGAATAGCACATTGTTATATTACGTCTAACTTACTGTATAATCTTTATGCCTGAAATGAAAGCTCGATATTTCTGCATTACTTAAAACCTACTTACTTAAATTTCTATGATATATTTTATATGTAAAAAGCTTACAAAATATTGCTAAAAAACACAACTTTTAGGCTGAAAACGCCTCACAATTGAATTTTTCCACACCTAATTCGATTATCTGTATAAAATAGAGACTGTTGTTTGAGCATTCCGGTATCTTTGGTTGACACCTATTGATAAAACTCTGAAATTCATTTAAATATGAAAACTGATGAGTGGGTTAAGTCTCTCGTATGGTCAACCCTCCCTAGTCTCCCCTATTCTGTAACCCGGGTAACCCGTGTTGGAATTTATTGTAATTATAACTCATTAAGATATCTCGAAACAAGTAAAATTTCATTTTTAATAACATACAAATTGTAGGATAATTGTAATTCTCATCTCAATAAAGTACTATATAGGATATATCTATAATATATATTTGTACTTTTAATCTCTCATTAAATTTAATTTTTTTAATCATGTAGGGAGAACATAAAATAATAGTTATAATTTCATAAACGTAAAAAAATATTATTTCTTTTCTCTTTTTCTTCTAACTGTGCTAAATGTAAATATATACTTATTCTGCTTAATTTCTTCCTTGTTTAACGAATCATTTTCTCAGGATTAGCTTTTGAACAGAATCGACTTTCAAGAAAAATAAAAATAAGTCATGCCACCTTTTCTTTTTTTAATTGCTATCCATAACTTATATTCAGCCACCACCATTTTAAGTAACTCGGTTTGTCACCTTGATGTCATTCTCTTTCAACTGTCACAAATTTATTTTCATATCCAATTTATGCAGATGGCATTGCTTGACATTAGAAACGGCTTCATTTTTTCCAAGCACACATTTCTGTGTTATAGCCAATTTCTCATCTTCTGTGAAAATGAAATAAGAATCACAATGATTTATGTTTAACTCTACTATTCTCTTCGTCTGTGATCCTTCTATGTAATCCAACTGATATCGCCAAAGTGAATTGGCGAAACATTTATTATAAGGGAGATGACATAAATCTCTCTGGGACTATGGTCTAATTAAGATCTAGCTTCGTTTATGTCCCTCTCTGGAAATTCTATTAATGTTTAGTAAGTTTTGGTGGATATGCATTATCTATCCTCATAACGTCTTAAGGGGTCTTGTACCTTTTAAAGGCGTCGAAAATTACCGAAAATCTTCAAAGTTTGAATTAGTCTATAATCAAAACCTTTTTATGTATAAACATGAAATTTTGGATATTGATTAAACAGATTACGCTTTGTAATATACTACCAACAGAAATTTATGAACCCTTTACAGAATTTGTGCATTGATGAAATCAAAATAGCTCTTTTTTTTACCCCATAAGTCATTGCGCGCATGATATCTTGAGAAAATATGTATGGATTGTCCTGAAATTTGGTAAATATACTAAACAAATATGTGTGTTTAAAATGATCTACTTTTAAGTATTTACAATGGTAATATTTTTAGTTATGACTATTTTTATTCTTTAAAAATACAAAGTTTTTATTTTTTTTTACGAAAATATTTTTTTTATATAGTTAATGAAATAATTTTAGCCTAAGAGTAGATCATTTTAAACACACATATATGTTTAGTATCTTTACCAAATTTCATGCTAATCCATACATACTTTCTCAAGATATCATGCGCGCAATGACTTATGGGGTAAAAAAAGGGCTATTTTGATTTCAACAGTACACAAATTCTATAAAGGGTTAATAAATTTTTAATGGTAGCATATTACAAAGCATAGTATGTTTAATCAAAATCCAAAATTTCATGTTTATACATAAAAAGGCTTTGAAGATAGATTAATTCAAACTTTGAAGTTTTTCGTTAATGTTCGACGCGCGTTTAAAAGGTACAAGACCCCTTAATTTGAAAAAAAAGAAAATCAGTTTTAATGTATTGAATCTTTATTTGTTCTAAAAGCATAAAAGAGATTTGAAAAAGAACTTGTCATATACATACCATTGTATATATGCTAAATAATAATTTAATATGGAATATATGGCATTCATAACCAAGTAAAGTCTTGTTTATGAATTTTAACAAATATCATTATATTAAAAGATTTTGTGTTCAAAGAAAGACATTATGAACATAAATTATTTAATATCTACCAAAAATTACTTTCAATTACTAGAATTGCCAGATTTACCTGATAGGGACCCAACTGAAACGAGGTCTGCATTAGACCATAATCAGAGAACGAACGGTGTAAGTCCCTTCCTATAAATGGTTTGCCAACGCGTACGAGAAATACGTTGGACCTTCGTTCCTTGTGTACGCGCCTTCAATCCCATTTTTAATCGTTAAAACTTTTATTTTGCAATAATTTTAAGAGTCGAAATTCTGCCTGAATTATTAACGGAAATTTAATGTTTTACAGGATTTTCAAAAATCATTACCATTTACTATTTTATTTAAGTATTTGTTTACAATTACCCCTAACTGTAATTGTTATATTTGTAAAGCAAATACGAGCTTCTTAGTCAATAAAAATATTAATTTTTTGTATTATTCTGTACTTAGCTATATTTTAAATAAACATGTGAAATCTAATAAATTTTTCTTAATTTTATTCATGAATGTAACAGAGACCCCCATTAAAATGTTTAGTATAATTAGTTTTAAATGGAGGAAATCTACAATATGGAATCTGTATCAAAGAAGTAGTTTCAATGAAATAGTAATTAATAATAAAAGAGCTGGAAATTTACACCATAAAGAGTTCAATATTAACGTGAAAATAAAAATCACAAATTTACTGAATGGTGTATATAAAATTTTGTGAAGTCCATAACTAAACGAACATTTAAATAAAAAATAAAATAATCAACGTTTCAGTCATCATCTATAACCATCCTCAGGAAGGTGCTTTATATTCCTTTTAAAGAACAAAGTCAAACCGTCTTAGGTTTTAAAAGTTCGTTATGTTTCCAATCCTTTAACACTTTAAGCAATCGTAAGAAATGAAATATGCAGTGGCACAATTTATCTGAAAAAAAAGAGTAAAATTTAAAACGATTTAACGATGGAGAATGCAATGGCGCCGACCACCCACCAGAAGTAAGCAGAATAAAAGAAAAATCGAATAAACAGTATGGCATGCAGTGGCGACATCCATTATAAAGTGAAGAAAATAAATGCATAACAGAAGAATTGAATAAAAGAGACAAACTTCGCTAGAAGCATAAACAGTAGTGGATTGTATAACGTTAAAATTGTAGGATCAATAAAAAATATCTGCATATGATTATTTTAAGATGCACACCAAAAGTTTAGGGATAATAAATGAGATACATATTTCATTTCTTTTAACCATAATTTTAATGCATTCTGTCTGTACGACGTCAATAGCATTGTTACATGGAATTATTATCTTGGCATTACTAGAGTCCATTTAACTGTCAGGTTTGTTAAAATAAAATCTAGCTAGAGCTGTCGTCAGATGATATTACGAAATACTTCTGTATGTTCTTTCAAACGTTCTACAAATTTTCTTTTCGTTACTCCAATGTAAAACTTTCTGGTACCATTTTTAAAAATAACGGATATTTCATAAACTCCGGCACGTCCGCGTCCAGGTGTAGGGTCCAGATTTCTATTTAATAAATTATTAAGGTAAGGAGGGGCAATATAGCAATAAGTTTAATGTTAAATCGGCGAACAATTTTCTTAATTTTTCAAAAATGACAGGAACATACCTGAACAGACAATATGTTGGATTCTGCTACTTATTAGGCAGGCTGTGAGTGGGTAGACAATGTTGCTTGTGAATGATATTATACATGTATTTAAATGAAAAACCATGATCTATGGCAATCTGCTTTATAAAATTAAGCCCTTGCTTTAATTTGCCTGCCAAAACATAATTAATGTTATAACATAATTAATGATTCAAAATATTTAAATATATAAAATATATATAATTTTAAATACAGTGTGATATAAAACAAATAATAAATACTCTGTTTATTATAATGGGTTACACAATTTTTATATTTATTTTCAATTTTTTTTTAATTGTTTTTCACACACCTACATGTATCTAAAATTACATTGAAAATTACTTTTCAGACTAATTTATCTGCTATTTGTTTTGCTATGTTCGGTTATAATCTCATTTAAGCTGTGCTATTTTTTTTTTTTGTTAATGATTAAATTCTCGTTTCCCAGTTAAATGGTATAAGTGATGTATGCAATAAAAAAGTCGGACTTAATTAATAATTTAATAATTACGTAATGATCCTTTCTGTTGCATATTTTTTTTATTAAAGTACTGTCTATTAAATATTTTTTTTTTTTCAAATGATTTTGAAAACTTAGTATTTTTTCTTAGTTATTCGTTTCGATGAATAGTTCTTTTTTTTTCTTTACGAATTATCGGATGTCCCAAAAATGACTAATGGATTTTAAAATTCAATAACTTCCAAACGGTGACAGATATTTAAAAATTCTTGCAGGAGGGTTATGCATAATGTTAGGAGTTTTTGTACTGGGATTCTTTATTTTAGTTCGAATTTCAAACAATAGATGGAGCTGAGAGCAATAGATGCTCAGTCCAGAACCGACGTTTGGCACTGCGGGATACATTCAAGACAATTTAATCTCCCTTTTTCGCATGGAAGAAAAGAGAGGCCGAAAAATCAAGCTTGGATTTAGCGGTTATTGCTTGCAGCGCCATCTATCGATGCTATTTTTAACTAAAACTGAGAATCGCAGCATAAAAACTCCCGACATCTTACATAACACTCCTGCAAGAATTTTTTAAATATCTGTCACTGTTTGCAAGTTATGGAATGTTAAAATCCATCAGTCATTTTTGAAACACCCGGTAAATAGATTGTCTTTTACATACGACAAAAACATATCGATATTTTTGTCATTTCATTCCACTAAAGTATTTCAGAATTTTTGTGTGCACTTTAACTGGCGTGTACAAAATGAATCAGTAACCGTTATTCATTTAAACAATTATTTTTTTTCAATTACATTGAATAGCTAACATAATAATCTAAATACGAATCAGTTTTTCTGAATTACAAGTTACAATGTTTTTACTCACTCTATTTTAATTTAATATTTGCTTACTTTAATCACATAACTGTATTAATAATGTTGTCAATTAAACATTTCTAAATACTAGGACTTCCCGCAGAGGGATTAGTCTGAGCGATATTGCTGAGACCATAGATTTAATAATAACACGTGGAAGCAAAGAAAATGAGATGGTATTTTTAATTGTCCATATACTGCGATAAATTGAAATGGTGAAAATAAACGAAGCGTAGAATTACAAAGTCTTATATATAAATTCGTATCCACTGTTTAAAAATATGGGAAATCAAACCAAGCAAGACAGGCATGCATGGATATAAAATTGAAAGTACGCAATATATTAAAAGTAAAATAGAAAATGAAACACTAAATTATCTTATATCAAAATTTTAACTGTATAAAATGATGTCAAGGGCATAATCAGACGCTCCGCACCAATTTGAGTAACTTTACATGAAAAATATATGATGTTTAAAAAGAATGGGCTATACTTCATATGGTATGTGCTCCACCGGAATAGTTAATATTGTACAATATCCACGGATGCAATGAGGTTGTCGATAACATTTAAGGAATTATCTCTTCAAAATCTGATATAGTATCAAAGTACCGAATACATCAACAGTGGCATGCAATGCTTCGTTAGAGTGTGTTTTAGATATGCTCGATCGGATTTAAATGAGTGTATGCTGGCCACTATATATGCTGTATTGTTTTGTTTTCAAACATATTCTGCACAAGTTGAGCTGTATTTTGCATGTACTAAATAAAAGAAATCGGCAATGATTGCAACATAGAGTATGACACAAGATCTGAATATATCGTCTGCATAACTTTTGAGCTGTCAAAGTGTCATTTGAAGTAATTTACAAATCCATACATATTTATTCAGCAAATCATGCAAGCTAACATACACCAATATGAACCCGATTATGAAATTGCACCAGAATAAGTTAATATATAAAAAATCTACTAATGATAATTGAGAATATGACCTTATAATAAAATGTCTAGAAAAATGAATCAGATAAAAAATTCATATCACTTTTAAAACGACACTTCCCTCTGTTATTGGCCTTGGCGAGAGAGAGAAAAGCCTAGAGAAGGAACACTTTTTAACAAGTACTTTCGAGCAACCTACTCACTGTTTCATACAGGTCTTTATTCAATATTTGCAAAATTAATTTAATGCTAGGTGGGTATCTATCAGTTTTGTTTCATTTAAATTGCATGTTTTGCGGAGGAAATGCAGCATTATGAAATATTTAAAGTTGCTATACCTAATAATTCCAAATTAATGGTAATTGAGATCGCTTTCCGTTCATTTCATCTTTTTAAATTTAAAAATTTTTAGAAGCCATTTATAGCGACAATTGTATATTATAAAACTAACCCGAAGCAAAATTTCAAGATTTTGAGCTTAGCAGTAAAACAGAAATAGAAAATTTTCGAAAGTTTTTTGTTTCTGCACTGTTTTACATAGCGACATTTTTAGAAATTGTTCTATTGCGAGAATTTACGTCATGATAAATACAGCCATGTCAATTTTCATGTTTATATTCCTAACAATTCCATGTACTTCGTTATTTAGATCATCTTTAGATATTTTTCCGCTTTGTTTAGTCTTTCGATTTTTTAGAATTCGTTCTACAACGAGCCTTTACATCTTATAAATTACTACCATGCCAAAGCTCTAGTTTCTAACCCCAATAGAATCCCAAAAATTTCAGTATTCCGAATAAATCATAGTTTAGAACCTTTCTAGAAATTTTTACGTTTATCCGTCAAATTGAACCTTTTAGATAGCGTTCATTACGAGTATTTACATCATAAAAGTAACTACTGCACCAAATTTAAAGTTTCTAACCCAATAAATATCGAAGGAATAGAAATTTCAGAACTTTTTTGCTCCTGCAGCGATGTAGGTTCTTGCACTGACATAAAATACAGTCTTTATTTTGGAGCAGAGATGGCCTCCAACATTTTTTTTAAGTTGGCTATGTAGTTTCAGAGATAACATCTCACAAACGTACAAACATTAATAATATTATACACTTTATAATATTATAACGCTTTATAATATTAGCATTAGATGTACAGATGCAAAAGCCATTTATCTGTTACAAACTAAAGTGGCCGGCGTTGCCCAGAATTTGAAGGATGTTTGTTTTGAAAAATCAATTTCAAAATTTAACATACAACACAAAATAAACATTAAAAAAAAAAACAGTCGAAATTTTTTATAAATGAATCATATGAAAACGCTACATAAAAATGTATAAATGTATATAACAGACGCAAAAGCATACAGCTATAAATGAACTTATTTCAATTTATAATTGGAGCAATAATGTTAAAATACCCCAATATTTCCCTAATCGGGTTTTCATCATGCTTCAATACATTTTTCACATTCATATGACGTTATACTATATCCACCACATCCTTTATATTTCCAATAAGACTTAATATTTTCCTCTTTCACGTGGAAACCTTGAAATAGAAAAGTTATAAAGTTATATTCACTTTCATTTAAATTCGTCAAACTATTTATTTCATTCTCATTTTTCACGTAAATATCTTGCAATAGAAAAGTTATTATGTAATATTCACCTTTTTTTAAATTCGGCAAACTATTTATTTTATTTTCATTTTTCACGTGGAAATCTTGCAGTAAAAAATTACTTGTTGTAGTAATAATTTTATTGTGTATTTTAATTGTTGGCAACTGCTATAACGAAAAAGTTTAAATTTCATAAGAAATTTCTGTTAAATTTGTGTTTTTTTATTAATTAAAAACTAACTATAAATTATTTCGATTCCGGATTACTTTAGTTGCCTCGGCCATGTTTTAATACATATGTACGTATCTTTTCAGAATTTTGGCTTCCAAATTGTGGTTTTTTATAGAATTACAAACAGACATATAGGCAAGTTTTCATTTTTATATATCTCTCTATTCTAAAAAAAGTAAATAACGCTGTCACTGCCGCCGCCGCCGGTTTTGAATTTTTTGAGACCGGAGGTCTTTCTTCGTTAATATTAAGAAAACTATTACATGCAAAAATATGAAAATCGGTGGTGTTATAGAGAAATGTTTGATCAAGACGCTGATACATACAGTTTTCAAATCGAAGAATTATTTTAAGAGATATTTAATGTTAAATTTGGACAAAATCGTTCCATTAAAATAGTTTTATAGGAGCAAAAACCATACAGGTGAATTTAATCATTTTTAGATAATTTTATTCAATAGAAGATCCCGGTGTGCAGATTCCATTAATTTTTTTAATTTGACTCATTTTTTGAGATTTTATTTCTATTTTAAATTCAAATATTCAGCATTTCGACAGATATTTTTTACATATTTTAGAAAATGGTATTAATTTAAATTGTTACCAACTGTATAAACAGCGCAAACAATAATGTTTGCTTCAAATAAAAAAAATATTTACACGTTACTTTATAAACAGAAAAAAACCTTCAAATTAGAATTAAATAATTAGATATAAGAAACAGGCACTTATTAGAAATTACGCCATAAAAACTATATTTACATGTGAATTTTAAAAGAGAAAGGACATTGTAAAATAAATTCCTTAACATGCGTTAGAAGTCTTAAATAGAAGAAATTACGTCATTTTACACTTATTGTGCAAAATGAACAAAAAATAGTATGGTAAACAGTTTAAATTTAAAAATTGTCCCAGACAAAATATTAGAGGTTAAATATTAGACTTTTTCAAAATTTTATTATTTGTCGTTCTATGTGAGACGCTATATGTATGCAAAATTTCATGTCTCCAACTTAATTAGGGGCTGAGTTAGAAAAATTGCTTAAAATACAGAAGTTAGAGACCGGAGGGTTAAATACGACTTTTTCAAAGTTTTATGATTTGTCGTGTTATCGCAAGTGTTCAGCTATAACTATGCAAACTTTCATGTCTCCAACCTAATTAGGGGATGAGTTAGAAAAATTGTTTAAAATACATAAGTTAGAGCCCAGAGGGCTAAATATTAGACTTTTTCTAAATTTTATTATTTGTCGTTCTATGTGAGGTGTTCAGCTATAAGTATGCAAAATTCCATGTCTCCAACTTAATTAGGGGCTGAGTTAGAAAAATTGCTTGAAATACAGAAGTTAGAGACCGGAGGGTTAAATATGACTTTTTCAAAATTTTATGATTTATCGTGTTATCACAAGTGTTCAGCTAAAAGTATGCAAACTTTCATGTCTCCAACTTAATTAGGGGCTGAGTTAGAAAAATTGTTTAAAATACGTAAGTTAAAGCCCAGAGGGCTAAATATTAGACTTTTTCAAAATTTATTATTTGTCGTTCTATGTGAGGTGTTCAGCTATAAGTATGCAAAATTTCATGTCTCCAACTTAATTAGGGGCTGGGTTATAAAAATTGCTTAATATATACAAGTTAGAGCCCAGAGGGTTAAATATTAGACTCTTTCAAAATTTCATTATTTGTCGTTTGATGTGAGGTGTTCAGTTATAAGTATGCAAAATTTCATGTCTCCAAATTAATTAGGGGCTGAGTTAGAAAAATTGCTTAAAATACAGAAGTTAGAGACTGGAGGGTTAAATATGACGTTTTCAAAATTTTATGATTTATCATGTTATCGCAAGTGTTCAGCTATAAGTATGCAAACTTTCAAGTCTCCAACTTAATTAGGGGATGACTTAGAAAAATTGCTTAAAATACATAAGTTAGAGCACAGAGGGTTAAATATAGGACCTTTTTCAAAATTTTATTATTTGTCGTTTGATGTGAGGTGTTCAGCTATAAGTATGCAAAATTTCATGTCTCCAACTTAATTAGGGGCTGAGTTAGAAAAATTGCTTAAAATACACAAGTTAGAGCCCAGAGGGTTAAATTTTAGACTTTTTCAAAACTTTATTATTTGCTGTTTGATGTGTGGTGTTCAGATGTAAGTATGCAAATTTTCAAGTCTCCGACATATATAGTTTCTGAGAACGGGCTCTGTGACAGACGGACAGACAGACAGACAGACAAAGGAGTGAGACAGGTATAGGGTTTCGTTAGATGAACGAAACTCTAAAAACATGCTGCGGATGACTGTAACAACATCCTAAAATTACATTACCATCAGCGATCTACCAATCCTGAATTTAGTTTTATATTCGTTTCATATATTATTATTCTTTTTGCGGCCCTATAAAATAACTATCAATAATATATACAGTAAAACCTCTGAATAGCGGACACCTCGAGAATGCAGAATTTGTCCTCTATTTGGAGGTGTCCATTACTGCGAGTAAACTATGTACAATTATTTAAGTGTTGGTAATCGAAAAAATGTCCGCTAAATAGAGGTATCCGCTAATTGGGTGTGTCCATAATGGAGGTTTTACCAGTAAAACCTCTGAATAGCGAACACCTCGGAAGGGCAGAATTTTTCCTCTATTTGGAGGTGTCCGCTATTGAGAGTAAAAAATGTACAGTTCAGTTATTTAAAGGTTGGTAATCGAAAAAAATGCCCGCTAAATAGAGGTGTCCACTAATCGGGTGTGTCTATTATGGAGGTTTTACTGCATAATAATATCATCCTTTACAAGAAAATTGCATGCTGTATGATAGACAGACAGACATCCAGAGAAAGATAACCTCCCGGAGCATTAAACACTCATGTCTTTTGTTTTAATCATCCACAATCGTTTCTAAATTTCGTTATACGAGTATTAAAAAAATCTGTTAATTTCCAGTCCATAGACTGACAACTATCTTTTAGCCTGAGTTTTTAGCCGGATTTAGCCTGTTGTATGTCATGCAACAGGCCAGATTTTATACAACTGGCTAAAAACGGTCACCGTGGTACGGAGTACTGTATTATTATTTGTTTGCCCACCAAAACTGGTTGCCACGGGTTGTTGCAAGGTTTGTGATCACGTGGTTGAAGCTGATCTATTCAATATTACTGCGTGCGTATTTTTTTTTTATTATTATTATTTGCTCCATGTGTTCAAACCAGTTGTCTACGAAATCATCCACCGGTGAAAGTGACGCACACCAAATTTTTGTGACGTATGCAGATAAATTGTTCTTTTTTATCAGTTTTTTTAATATAATTTTTAAACGGTTTGGAACTTATTTTTCATAGTAGCCATAGTTTTTCAGTAGGTGGCCCTCATAGGTACCTTCTGGTGCAATCAGAAACGAAATCCGACAAATATTTTTTGAGTTATGCTTGACGAAAGGTTTTTATTAGGCTTTTCTTTTAGTAGGACATGGCGTTAATATCCATTGTAGCTGTAATGTGTCCGGACAGTAATATTTCGCTGAGTATTAGCCTTCGCTTCGCTCAGACAATAATTTCACAATATTTTAATGCTGGAAATTCGTTGAAATGCGAATAAGAATAAAATATTAAAACACGTTATTTATTTTATTTCGGAAAACTATTTTAATCACATAATTAATGAATTAAATTTTTTATCTATTAAACATTTTTAAACGCATTTTTAAATTTTTAAGCACTAAAAATTAGTTTGTGAATAATTATCACAATAAAAATTACATAAAGTAATATACTTTAAAGCAATCTTCTCGAAAAATCGAAAAATTATATTAAAATTGTTATTAATTAAACATTAAAAAATTGATTTTTAAATATTTCAACAATTGCTATTTTTTGTATTGGGAATAGTGAACAGAAGTTAAATTACATTAAATAATTTACATTCTAATCATTTAATCAGATACTTTTATTCAAATTGCTATCAGTTAAACATTACTAGAAATATTTTTAAAAGTTTTAACACTAAATATTAGTTGTGAGTTGAATAATTTTACAAGTTAAACAGCATTAAGTATTTTAATTTCACAACAAAAGTACCTATGCTTGTCATATGCCTCTTTATGTTTACGGCATCAAATGTGCCATAAGAGAAAAATGCACATTACTGCAAAATAATTTAGGTAAGAAATCCCAGATGACGTTCATATGACACATCAGCACAAAGTTGCAGACACATTTATATTTTTGTTTCTCTCTTCTAAATGTATTTCAAGACGGATTATTATACAGGCGCCAGGGAATCAAGATTCACTGAAGCACGAGTACTGTACTTAACGAGTTTCGTAGGAAGACTTCATATTTGTCATTTTTTTTCAAACTTTTAAACAGTTTTTTTTTTTTATTTCTGACAAAAATATCATTTTTGGAATGGTATGGTTTGTAAATTCAAGGGTTTCATACATAATTGTAAAAACACGCGCTAAAATTGCCGGTACATTCAATATTTATTGAGCCTTGTTTAAAATAACAAGTTGGAAATTGCAGGTCAAATGTGGCAAAGAGGTGCGTTCGTATAATAACTAGTTTTAGAAATATTTTTTGCACCGCATATTGTACTGAATGTATATTTTAGTGCACTTCATAAGTGCATATCAATTTCATTCTTTTCGCAAGGCTGTAATATCATTAAAATGCACTTGAAATAATTTTTTCCCATTGGCTGTAATGTAACGGAAAACTTTTGACTGTCCCTGTAATTAAACTATACATCTGATTTTCATAAAAGTTAATACTCGACAAAATTTTGCAACAATTATATATTTAAAATTTCAAACGATTCGGTTGGGTAGTTTTTGCGCTATTATATGCGGACGGACAGACGGACAGACGGATTGAACGACGACTATAGCTGCTACGTATTTAAATATTTACGAACGCACCAAGAAATGCGTTATTTATGTTACGCAGATTTAAGCGCAATGATGCAGAATATAAGTAGATGATAAAAATAGGCTAAATGGTGAATAAGAATAACATGTTAATTCGTAAAATACACAATATAAACATTAAAAAGCACACCATTATACTTAAAAGGCGAGAAAAAATATAATAATAAAGATGTTACAGGTTAAAAATATACATTTTATTTAATATTTCTTAGTACTTTCAGTCTGCAATTCCCACGGCCATCGTCAGAGATTATTTTTTATATTAATTGCTGTTCCATTCATACAAATACCTCACTTCGTTATTACAACAATTCGTCACAAATCAGAAGAGCAGTTAATAATAAAAATAATCTCTGACGATGGCCGCGGGAATTGCGAGCTGAAAGTGCGAAGAAATGTTAAATAAAGTGTATACTTTTAACTTGTAACAGCTTTACTGCTATTATTACTGTCACCTGTAAGTACAATGGTGAGCTTTTTGAAGTTCATATTATGTATTTTGTGATTGAATCAAGGTGGAGTATTGCATTTCGTCTTACTAGCCTCCCTTGGCGACCAGTTTGGTCTCCCTTAAAATTTATGTTTGGGAAAGAATGCTAAGAATTGTATCATAATACTTTTATTCATAATTTGATTTACTTGGACTCCCTTAAATATAATTAATATAATCCCTTAAGTTAATAGTTTTTGTTGAATTAAAATACCTTAATTTGTTGACTTTCTGTAAGAAAGTAAACCCCATTGGTTTACAATGGACGTCTATGGGAATTTGGCGAAATATTAGAGATATCGCCAAGCTGGCGACAAACTTGGCGGCATTTGGCGACAGAACAGTGTACCCTCTAAGGTACCCCCCCCCCCCCTTATAGCTATGGAGATGCATTAATTGCTGTTCAATAACCAATGAGATGCGTATCATTCGGGCTTTGCCAATAAACAACACATAATCGCGATTCCTGTGCCACGTACGATAGCGTAATATACATATAGACGATTTTATTTATGTTAAATACCACTGCATAATTTTCTTTGACAATAAACCTAAACCAAAAATACTATTTTTCTCATTTTCCTCGCATTTTATCACTAATATAAAGCTAGCTTAAACAGAAAATGTAAACTATTAAAACTGTGTTAGGTAGCGAATCCCTTCTGACAATTTTATATGTCACATGATCAAAAGTTCACATATCTAAATGTATTGCAAGATGTGTTACTATTGCTGGCGCCGGGAATTCATGATTCATCGAAGCATGTGTGCTATACATATTTTATTCCGGTGTGCGGTCGAGCCCTATTTTTTTCACCATTTTCTTTTTAAAAACTGATACACAGATATATCACTTCTGTCAAAAACCATTATTATATAAAACGTATATTTTTTAAAACAAATTTGCCAGAATTGCTAATTTAAATATGTAATAAGTCTTGCGAAAATTTAGGCACAATCGTAAGTCACTGGACAATTTTGAAAATAAATAAATAAACTTGAAAACAGGAATTCAAGAAATATATGTAATTTACTGCAAAACTGAGCTTAGATTTTGAGCTTAGTTTAGCGAATTTTTCGCATTTCAAGGGGTAAAGGACATATATAAAAATTCAAATCCTAAAATGAAAAGGTACATGCTTAAAAACATGCTTAAAAACCCTCTGATTTAAACCGAAAGCAGCATTAGATTGGAGAATTGATGCAATTTTTACGTTAGATTGATGAATTTTCTGAATTTTCGGGTAAAATTGCGAAATAATACCAAAAATGTTTTTGTTTTAACGAATAAATTCAACGAAACTATTCATTTAATTGGCCGGTTTTTGTTCCGTGTGCAAATTAATTAGACAAAGCTCTTCGAAGCCATCCATATTTTTAGACGAAATAAGTTTCCAAATTAGAAAGTAACGGAAAACAAAAGTAATTAAAAGGATAAAATGTTGGTAAAGAAGTGATATGTGTAATTTAAACTTACCAACACATTCAAGTTAACCCCTTAACTGTTTTTTTTTTTTTTTTTGACACAATAAATCAAAAATAAGGACCCGGCACCACCTTCCTTTTACTAAAATATTTTACTTTGTACAATCGAAAAAGTTATGACATTTAACAAACGAAAGATTACACTTAAAATTAAGTGGTATCCAAAAGCTTTCAGTATCAAAGATAGCTCTTTTTGCCCGAGCTAGGGTAGCCCGCTAATGGGACACTTCTTCCTATTGGTGATAGATTCTAAATCAAAGTGTCCTGAGATTTATGCAATGACGAAACCTCCAAATACTACATCAAATTTTCATTATCTTAGAGAAATATTTAGCCGACATGAATTGCCTGAAATTGTGGTAAGTGATAATGCATCTATTTTTAAATCAAAAGAATTTATAGATTTTTGCCTCAGGAATGGTATTCGACAAAGATTTATAGCTCCTGGTCATCCAGCAACAGACGGTCAAGCAGAGAGATATTGCCAGACTTTAAAAACAAAATTGAAATGCATGCGATTCCAGTCGGGTTCTCTGCAAGAAAAGTTATGCGAATTATCATTTTCTAGTGTATTTAAACGAATGTCTAATAGTTGACTAATTTGAAAAGAACCCTGCTCGGCATTATCTAAATATTGAACTAAATTTTCCTTGTCAGGTTTTCGCTTAATACGTTTTGTTATACAGACCTTCTCAATATGACCGTTTTTTGAACAAAATTTACACTTTAACTTACTTTTTATTCGACACGTTGAAGTTAAATGAGTTTCCCCGCAGTGCAAGCAAACGTTGTCTAAGCCTAACTCTTTCAAGTTTAAGATTCCTTTATTTCGACTAGCTGAACTATCATTTCTTCGATGATCTTTAGATCTTGATCTGCCTATAAACCTTTTGTTATTTTCTTTAGAATAAGAATTTGTAACTTTATACACATTAGTTGTAAATGGACTCTTATATATTTCTTTATTTTCGATCTTTGGAGCTTCGATTGCTAAGGCAATTTCTAAAGTTTGTTCGAATGAAACATTTAATTCATGGAATAGAATAGACTGTTGCCAAAACCGGAATTAAAAAAGATAATGAAACATTGATGCCAAATACAAATAAGACATAACAATTCTCCCCCACTAATGGAAGAGGCATAAACTGGAAGATATATAAATTTGAAAAATAATATAACATCGGATAATACAAAACATTTACATGCTGGCAATGAGACAATCTGTTCTCTGTTGATACTCATCAAAGATTCAGTCTCTGTACAGGCTTTTGTATGCGGGTCGAACGTCACAACCCTGTATTAGGCAGTTGTCGTGAAGTGGAATCTGTGCATGGTTGAAGGTTAAGAGTCGTATTTAAGCTAGCATTAGGTTTGACATCTGGATTTCTTATTCTGGAATTAACTTGCTCTGCATCCGGATTAATTTGAATTTCCTCGTTATCATTTGATGCACACGTTTCGGATCTGACGGGAATTTCTCTTTGCTGCACATCATTGCTGAAAGTTACGGATGGTCGTTTCCGAGGAACAGGAGATGGTGTCAGTATAAGTGGATTCTGGATTGGAACTTTGCATGCACGAAGTTGATTATAATGCCGTTTTATGACATAACCGTCGTCTAATTCAATAAGGTAGTGGATTTGTCCCAGACGTTCAACTACTGTTCCATATTTCCATAAAATTGAGTTGGTGTAGTTTCAACATTGCACTCGAGAACCTACGCGAAGAAACTTGTCGAAGTATGGCTGAGGAGTTTTATTTTTAAAGCACCCTTTCGCTTCAGATTTAAGAAGATCTAGCTTCGTTCTAAGATTTCTCCCCAACATTAATTAAGCAGGTGTTTTACCGCAGGAAAGTGGAGTAGCTCAATAGCGAAATAATAATTCGCATAACTTTTCTTGAAGACAACCCCACTGGAATCGCATGCATTTTTAATTTGGTTTTTAAAGTCTGGCAATATCTCTCTGCTTGACCGTTTGTTGCTGGATGACCAGGAGCTATAAATCTTTGTCGAATGCCATTCCTGAGGCAAAAATCTATAAATTCTTTTGATTTAAAAATAGATGCATTATCACTTACCAAACGTTCAGGCAATCCATGTCGAATACATATTTCTCTAACATAATGAATGGTTGGTGTAGTATTTGGAGGTTTCTTCATTGCATAAATCTCAGGCCACTTTGATTTAGCATCTATCACCAACAGGAAGAAGTGTCCCATTAGCGGTCCGGCATAATCCATATGAACTCGCTGCCAATTTTTTGTAGGCGCATCCCAGTTATGTACAGGAGCCTTTTGTGGATTTTCCTTAACGTCACAGCAATCTTTGCAACTCTTGACCAAATTGTGGATATCTGAATCAATAATCCTCCAATAGCAATAATTTCTAGCAAGAGCTTTCATTTTTACTATTCCTACGGGCGTAGAATGAAGTTCTGGAGATCGGCAGGTTGAAGTTTCTTAGGAATGATTAGTCGCTGGCCTCTAAATAAAATTCCTTCTTGTAAGGTTAACTTTGGATCTCGAACATTTCCATTCAAACATTTTCTTTAATTCATCTACATTTTTCGGTCTAGCAGCACTTTGAATGGCTTTTACTTTTTCAGGAGATTTACTAAGTCCTTCAGAACTGATAATATGACACAAATATTGCACCTTTTTCTCGAAGAATTTGCATTTATTAACATTGAGATGAAGATTATATTTTCTAACCTTTTCTAAAACCTTAGTTAAACGAGCTATACATTCCTCAAATGTTTTACCTTGAATAATTAAATCATCGAAATATGCGCTTACCTCATCTAAATCTTGAACAAATTTATCTATGAATGGATGGAATTCATTAGGTGCGGTTTTAATTCCGAAAAATAAGCGCTTGGCTAAATATATTCCACGATGTGTAGATATTGCTTGCACTTTCGCTCTCTTTTCATCCACTTCTAAATGTAGGTACGCTTTATAAATATCTAATGTGCAAAAATAAGATCCACCATAAAGTTTATTGAAAATATCCTCTATTTATGGTATAGGGTGTCTTGAATCATGCGACTGTTTGTTTACAGTAACCTTGTAATCAGCGCACAAACGTACTGAACCATCAGACTTAGGAATAACTACAAGTGGTGTTCCCCATTCAGAATGATCAACTTTTTCAATTATTCCATCAGCCAAAAGTTTATCTAATTCAAGATCTACCTTTGAATAGAAAATCATTT
Organism: Maratus speciosus; assembly: GCA_963932465.1. NCBI lineage: Eukaryota > Metazoa > Arthropoda > Arachnida > Araneae > Salticidae > Maratus > Maratus speciosus. The sequence continues at coordinate 437,906,635 of OZ010800.1, forward strand.
AAAGTTCGTATTAATTCGCTTATTTGAGTCATAGTTTACCTCGTCGCCAATTTATTATGTATTTACTATATGAAATGAAAGGGCATCGTTACAAGCACAATATACATTTTTAATTCATGGAATCGAATAGACTGTTGTCAAAACCGGAATTCAAAAAGATAATGAAACATTGATGCCAAATACAATTGATACCAAAGACATAACAGGCACTCGGGCAAAACAGTTAAGGGATTTATTTATAAGCTATAATTTTGGCGAGTAAGAAAGAATAAATGCTCTAGTTTTTTGGCAATTCAAAATTAATATCCTAACATGAAATGGTAGAAAATTATAAAGTTCTTCTGAACTAAACATGTGATACATTATAAACTATACTCCAATAGTTGAAACTTGCGTAGCTTGCTAGAAACTTTTATAACGTTGCAATGTTAATTTTAAATTTTCGGCACTCTAACTGAACACAAACACGGTGTGACTTTAAACATAAACAAAATGGCTGACTGCAAACAACTTCTAAATTAAACTTGTCAAACCAGGTTTACAAAAGAATGAGGAACGTTGAAAAAATACAACTAAAAGCTGTTTAATTTTAATATTTTACAGCATTTAAACTACCACGTCTCACTCACATTATCTTATTTCATAAACTACAAATATCATTCCAATTCTACAGAGCGCATTCGCAAAATTAGAAAGATATAAGTTCGAAATGTAGGATAGGTCCAAAGAAGGTCATGTTGTTAGGTGATGTTAGGTTTCGAAGACTAGACGGTTGCCTTTAAAAACCTACACTAATCACGACGAGAAACTCGAAAGCTAATGTTAAATTTATGAAATAAATCTTTACAAAATTCTTGCTCACATTTTAATATTTTTGAATGATTTTTACCGCTCCGTACTTAAAAAGTAAAAACGAAACAATTGTAATATCACTCCTGTGTCTGCCTGTACGCCTGTTACAGTCATTTTACTCGTAAACAATGGAACGTGGAAAAATCTCATTGGCTGACGTAAAAAAGCTATTGAGCCACATATTTATAGATTTTAACCATTCACAAATATATTTAGAAAAAAAAATAGAGAGGTGCTAATTAAGTAGAAAAAAAATATTTCCTTTGTATATCGTGTGAAAACTTTCGTAACGTCGAACTCAAAAATAAATTTCTTTTATATTTAGGCATTTTATTTTCAGAAAAATCATCGAAAATGTAATGCAAAAGTAAATCCTCCTTCGCCTCTATTTCCGAATCTACAGAAACTAAAATTATGAAAAAAAATGGGGCAGTAGAAGTTCATTTAAACCTTCTAGAAAAACTATAACGATTACCCTTAGGTCACATAGTTTTGGAGAAAATTGCATTTTTCCGTTACACACGAATATTTGCCGGTGTTACACAAAGGAGTTGAGGAGCACTGCAGGTACGTGTAGTCGCAGAAGCATAAAAGGATTGTTGATAATGAGTTTCGAAAAAAAATGCCTAATTATTCGATATCTGAACCCTTAAAGACACGGACGGTTTGGACACAGATAAAGACACGGGATCCGTACTCTATGCGCTATCTTCTTTTAAAGCCCAGCTAAGAACTTTTAATGTTATATCTGTGCAATACAATGCCCAGTTACTAATTCATATATTTATTTATGGAGCACTCCTTACGTGAGTTATACTCGCACTTGACCGGTTAGATTGCATAGCATACCTGCGGTTGATATCTATTGTTATGCTTTTGCACTTTTTCGATTTTGTTTAAATTTATTTTTTTTGTGTGTGTGTGTGTGTGTGAGGATATGCAATACAATGCCCAGTTACTAATTCATATATTTATTGCAAGGAACCCTCTCTGCGTGAGTAATACTCACAGTTGACCGGTTAGATTACATAGCATACCTGCGGTTGATATCTATTGTTGCGCGTTTGCACTTTTCCGATTTTGTTTAAATTTATTTTTATTTATTTATTTATTTATTTATTTATTGTAAGGATAGTTTTAATTTTCGAAGCGGTTCAAAACAGTTCCAAAAGTCAAAGCATTGGCATGTAAAAAAACGGTAAAGAAAATCGAAAAAGTACAAACACAGAACAATAGATATTGACCTCAGGTATCCTCTGCAGAAAAAGAAAATCATTTAAAAATATCAAAAGGCGAGCGAGAAATTTCATAAGAACGCTTGCATAAGGTTAACGTTAATTTGAGCTTTTCTTCTCGTGATTGACTATTTCTAATAAGATTAGTGAGAAGTTACACAAGTACAAAAAAAAAATGAGAATTTTATTTTATTTTACTGTCAATATATTCTCAGCGCTCCGTAATATTCTCGTTTTTGAAGAAAAAAATTCACTATTCAAACATTACACACTAGAGATGATTTCGAAAACTTTATTCGGACCCCGATACTGAAACAAATTGTGTCATCAGAGTTCGAATCTGAGCCCGATACCGAAATTAGACAGTAAAAATGGTTAATATTATTTTTAAAATTGTTTCAAGATTAATTTTCTTATTTTCAACTATCTTCTTGCATTGAAATAAAAAATAATACCATGCCAGTGTTTCGAGAGTATCATATACCTAAAAATATATTTAAAAAAACTGTTATATTTAAACACAACTAGCGGCAGAAATCTGCCAAAAGTCACAATTTTGTTCTTTTAAATTAACATTGTTCAATTATGGCAAAAAGACGTGAATTTTTTTTTCCAGTCTTGTGAAAAAGGGATTTGAACAGAAAGCGAGGATAGACAAGGGGTAGCCAACGGCTTGTTTATGTTACTAGCACTGACCGTGAAAAGGCTTTAGAGTAAGATATTTATCATTATATCTCATCAATAACATTTCAATTCCTTACAAATGGGATTTAAGATGTTTATAAAATACTGTAAGAAATATAAACTACATTCTTGTTTCTGAAATAGCCAAGTTTTTCTTTCATTTTTTTCAAATTAAGATCACATATTTATAGTTACTTTGAGAACGATACCACACAGGCCCGATGACTGATATAAAAAAGAACCACGAGACCTTTTCGGGGTGCCTCAAATTCGGGATCACGGACTCGGGCTGAGCCCGTCTCATCTCTATTGTGCACGGCAGACTATTTTAGATTTATCAAAAAAAAAAAAAAAAAAGGCTGAAAACGATGTTTATAACATGGTAAAAGTATAATGCTTTCTCCATCTGTTCTATAAATTCCTCATGCATAAACGTATGGAATGCGTTTTCTATCACGATTATAGAATATATACAGTGTGAATCTCAAAGATCGAAACAATAGCCTATTTCCTTAAATATTGCCTCTAGACACATACTTCCGATTACAAAGTTTCATAAAAAAGAGTGCAGAATTTGATGGCATATATTGCAACGTCATGTAGGGTCAATTTGAGAAAATACAAAAACTAAATTTTTATACAGACCTCCTAGAATGAAATTTCCAACTAGAATTTTTTTTCATTCCTGAATTAAATTTTAAAAATTCCACCTTGATATCTGCAAAACATACAGAGATATGCCCGGTTAAATAATTCTTCAGGTTTTAAGAGATTAGGCACAAATTGAAATGCGTGTAAATCAAGAACAATGCCAGGGAAATATTTATTTTTTCATTTTTTTAATTAAGTTAGTTTTTTTGTGTGTGATGGTTAACTCTATAAAATGTAAACAAAATCACATTCTAAAATTTCTCATAAAGATTTTAATTGTTTTAAATAATTTACTATTTTATAATTTATTACTCGAAATATTATTTTTCAAATTTCAAAATTTTCTTATTTAATTAAAGAGAAAAATATAAGTTTCAATTTTGTTTCAGCATTAAATTTAATATTAATTTCAAAAAAATTAAAAATATTTAAAATAAAAGATTAAAAAAATGACGTAACTTTAAAAAAAATATATATATATATTTTCAGAAGTATTTTTTTTTCCTAATTTGCCGAAACAAAATTAATGTAAAATAATTGAAAAAGACATGATCCTAGTTTGAAGTAATTACCTTTAACGATTCGTGACTTATAAAATTTAAGATGAGAAATGGTGAAAAAATCCATCATGCAGAAAAACGCACTTAATGTTTTAAACAAAGAAACTCCATCGCCAATATTTTTCTGAATTCTCACGATATTGGACTAGCTTTTTTTATGAGTAGAGTTGACAATTAAATCATGAAAAAAAAATTCCAATCATGCGCGCATGCGCATATAAAAAATATTCCACAACCGCTGATATTTCATAAGATGTTTAATATATTTACATTCTAAATGTACTATATTATTTCTACTACATTTTGTCACATTTTCCGAAACTGGCATTAAATTTGGTAGAATTGTCATTCTGATCAAATCGCCGATGATAAATATGAAGTCAAACATACTGTTCATAATCTTAAAGTTCCAGAAATATCCGACAGGTATACAGTGCAACCTCTATTATCCGAGCTAATTGGGACCGTATAAGTACCTTGGATATCAGAAATCTCGGTTAATAGAATCTATGTGTAAAAACTCTCCGTACTTGCGAATTTAACGTCTCTTAAAATAAAAAGCAATAGAACTTTTTTAAATAATAAAAGTAAATATATGTAAAGTTATGTTTCACAGCTTAACAAATTAAAAAAAGAAATCAACTACTAGTAGTAATTTTTAAAAAGCAAATTGAAAAATTTACTAAAGTTCACACAGCTACTGGAAACAAAGCATTGTTCTCTGTTGACTTCTCAAGGTGCAATGTTTCTTGGGAGTTGAGTGCTTTTGGGGGCAGAATAGCCAGTATAGCACGAACAGTGAACTAAAAATTCTAGTCTTTTTCAAGGCTCATTCAAAAAGAAAAAAAAATCAGCCTTCGTTATCGGCTCGGTTAACAGAAACCTCTATTAATCGAAGTTCGGTTAATCGAAGTTCGGTTAATCGAGGTTCCGCTGTATCTTTAAATATTCAACAAAATGTCTAAAACTGAAAGTGTCCGGTGATTAATGGCTATACAGTGTATATACCCACTTGAATATTATTGAATACTAGCTGAACTACCCGGCTTCGCCCGTGTCAATTATAAGGAGCCTTCCAGGTAAAATAAATTAAAACGAAATAATACGGCAATCGCAGTAACTGAAACTTGTGCATTCATTCATCAGAAAACATGACTTTATTGTCTCGCAACCATAGTAAAATCCCTGAGCTTTAATAACAGAATGCGCGTTATCTTTGCCGGATGTAAGAGAAATGTGTGATTTTCCTCACAATACGAAAAAAAAAAAAAAATCCACCAAATCGCGCAGCATTTAGTGAAATTCTCGTTTGCATGGTATATATATAAAGTAAAACACTATGTCAGTGCCCATAAATTGTAACCCATAAATTGCGCCTTTACTGCAATTTTTCTAACTTCTAAACATCACACAATTTCATTTTTTACAATGTCGAATAGAAAAAAGTTCTTTCAAATGAAATTTGTTTCAAAATTGTATCTCAATTTTCTTATTTTAATGGATTTTAAAGTAATTTTCCAGCATGGATATTTTTAAAGGTACGTGCCACCCGATTACGAAAAATGAACCCGTTTACTCTTAATGCAACAGTATAAAGAAAAGACATGTCTATGAGTAACCTGGTATCATATTTTCTGTGGCAACAACCTAACACAATAATTAATTTCCCTTTTACTGCAATTTAACCTCTAAACCTCGCACATTCGATTGTTTCAACGTCTTATGGAAAACAAAAGTACTTTCAGTAAGGTTTGTTTGTAATGTTTATCTCAATTTACAGATTTTGTTATGGATTTTAAAGTAATTTTCAAGCATGCATATTTTTTTTTTTTAATATGCTTGCAGTCCAATTACAAAATATTAACTCAATTGTTCAAAAACATTGTAACTAATTTATAATTTGTTTGTTTTCGTGTAATATTCAATAGCTAAATTGGCAAACGAAATTAAAACGCCAAAAATAACATAAAATAAAACATGAACTTAACAGATTATGGCTGTAGTATACAATCGAAGAAGTAAACAAAATATAGGAGCCATTTATTTACGGTGAGTTGACTACACATTGAAAAGATTTGATGGAATGTGAGGTCATATCTAGCCTTTTTTTCCCTTGTTCCTAAATTGTTTTCATGAAATTTGACTGTTTGTATTAAAGTAGATATTTTAATTTTAAAAAACAATTGAATTAAGGTGCTACGTCATTTTACCGCTCTTATAGTTTAAGTTTTTATTTTATATATAAATAATGTACATTTTCTGTTTAGAATGACGTCAATTTCAAAAATGCAAAAATATAGCAACGCGTTATCGTTACTTTTTTCACATTATTTCGTCATTTTTTAGGGTGTGGCAACGGGAAAGAAACGATTTAATTAGAAAATTAAAAAGATATATTTCTATAATATTAAATTACGGAACATGGTAGAAAAAAGGGATAAATATTGGTCTGGTGATTTTTTAAAGTAGACAGTGATCTTTTCCACGTTCTAAAGCCTGTGTAAATGAAGTTTCGTGCAAATCCGTCAAAAATTGAAGATTTGTATAAAGGACATACACACAGAGAACGGCTTTTATATATACTAGGGGATCGTACCCGGGCTTCCCGGGTTAAAGAATATAGGTGAAAACATTTTTTTAAATTAAAAACTAATAATTTTTTATATGCAATAAATTTTTTAGATTGCCCACTAACATTAAAAAAGCATTTTTCATATGGAAAATACGAATTATACAGTCAAATAAATTTTTGAAATTTATCAAAAGCTATATTTTATTATTAGCCGCATGCTAAGAGTTATTTGACCAAGATTTTGCTACTTATGGAATCCTTTTATATTCTGATAATTTCAGAGCATATACATGTCTGTCATGTTTATTTATACTATTTTATTTATTTATTCATACGGAAGTTTTTTTTTAAATGGATACTAACCGTAAGAAAATGATGACACCTTTATTTTGTTTTAAGGGCAAAGGGATTTATCTTTCGTAATCAAAGCTCCGCGCGATATAGATAAATTAAAAAATATTCCATCCTTTACATTTGTTTTTAAAACCATAGACAATCAGTAAATTGAGATGCACTTTGCAAATAAATTCCATTTGAAAAAAAAAATCCTATTTGGTGATCTAAAAATTAAATCGTACGATTTCAAATATGTTAGATTTGTGTTTTTACAATATTATTCTTTTATTTGTTTATAAAAGAAGTATGAATTTCGTTAATTTGTCTTTCACAAATATGTTAGATTGGTGGTTTTTTTAAATATTATTCATTTATTTGTTTATAAAGGAAGTATTAATTTCGTTATGCAAAAAGAGTCAGAAACAAATGCTGAAAAATGTTTGTTGCTTTATGTGCAAAATGTTTATTATTATTATGTATTGAAACCGGCACGTGATAAGCTAAACTTTTTGAAAAATCATGCCTAAAAATTATTTTAGAAAATATAATACATTAGTCAATTAAGATACAGTTTTTAAACAAATTGCATTTGAAAGTAATTTTTTTCCCTATGCAACGAAAATTGAAAATGTACGATGGTCAGAAGATTAAAATACTGCATTAGCGAAAATGTCAAGACGGAAATTTGATCGTGAAGTGTTGCCATTTGCAAAATGACGTCAGCGTTACGCACAGATACGTTTATTCTTCATAATATAGATACATAATCAGTAAAATATAATACAGATCAGTTATTAGGATGTGGTTAGCGACTGAAGCTTTTATGCTTGGTATTCCGAAATGAAAAACAGCAATTTTCAGCTTCTCGAAATTTGCATACGCACTTCTCATATCCACATTCATCATTTAAAAAAAAAAATTTGTATTTTGTTTGATCATTTAAAAATCATTTTAACTCAAAACTTGAAGTCACGATTGTCAGCAACATCTTTTATGTGAACGGACGCACCCTTTACTGGAGATTCTAATCTCAATTCCGGAGAGTAAAAATTTCCGTAATTTATGCTTTTTAGGCGCATTTGTGTTAAAATATTTGGTTTTATCTAAGAAAATGATCGTTTTCTTTTAAATATGACTTCATTTCACTTAATTAAGCATTTAGCCTAATGTCTGAATCTTAGTATCAGTTTACATGCAGAACGAAAACAATATAGAAAATTTATGAGGAAAAATGCGTCTTTTCAAAAGCAGTACGTCATTTTCCGTTCAAAATATTATATCCTTAATGGGATTTTGCGGCACTAAACCCTATACAACAATTTTTATCAACAAATTTTAATTTTTATCATATAATCACATTAGTAAAGTTAAATAAACCTCATTATTTCTCTCTTCTCTGCAATAATGAAAGCTATCTTATTACCATCATTTTGAAGAAATTTCATAGAATACTTTTAAAATAAAAATATAATAATGGGATATTTAAAAAAAAAACAGCTAAAGCGATCACACAAAATGAACAGCTATCATTTAAAAAATTCATTAGTAAATTTGGTTTAGCAGAAAGCTCAGGGCACATGACAAAAGAACACACTTGCGTTTTAAATATATAGATTATATAAAATTAGGAAGAATTAAATTAAGCAAATTATGTTATTTTGGCAAAATTATAGTAGAATGTCTTAAAGAATAGCAATACAATTTTATTTTTTGAAAGAATTTTGGACAAACACTTCAGGAACATGATATTATTTTAAACCACGAATTATTTGTTTGCTTGTCTAACTCGGCCAAGCAAATCCATCCAGGTGAGAATCATCAATTGCTGTAAGATAAATTGCTATTATTTGCATCTCACCTCTCTTCTATAAATACACTCTAAATTTTTGTAAAATATTGCGTTTTATCAGTGTGTGCTTTCGATTATATTATTTTCAAAAGTGAAGCATTTTCACCTGTGAAGAATTTCAAAGCAGCTGAGCTGTGAAAATGACGCACTTCTACAAAACATAATTCAGGTTTAAGAATTAAAATACGCGCTTTTTTATAAAATGACGTCATTTGCATCCGGTAAAGCAATTCACTTTTACAATCAAGTCTTAAGCTTCGTCTATAGAAAAGTATGCATATGACGTCATTATCACGGAATAACAGACAATATTCTTGATATAGCCCATATTTTAATTTCAACTTTTTTTTCAGATTTTATGAAAAAATGGCAACAATATACAGTATCACCTATTTTCGACTATTTTCCGTTTACTTTCAATGACTTTCAATAGAAACGGGGAACTTTTGTTGCCACGATAAGAAAAATGATATTAAAAACTACAAAAAAATTAATATCTCAAAAATAAATTAAGATACAGTTTTCAAACAAATTGCATTTAAAAGAGCATTTTTTTCCTTATACGACGGTGTAAAAATTTAAAATGTGCGATATTTAGCAGTTTAAAAATTTGCAGTAGAGAAAATTGCAAAACGAAAATTTTATTTCAAATTTCAAAGTGTTGCCATTCGCAAAATGACGTATGCGTTACGCACAGATATATTTGTCCTTCATAATATAGATAGATATTTTTTAATGATACGACATTTTTTTAAAGGAAATTTTCTATTCTACATTCAAAACATTCGATAGCAGTGCTATTTCTGCACAAACTTTTTTCAGAATTCTTTTGAAAATATACTACATATTTGTCTACAAACTTGTTAGTTTATAAAAATAAACTACCAATAAATGTAATCCTATTGCACAGATAATTCTAGCTGGACATATATTTATGTACATGCTACGTTTTGTGAAATTTTAATAAAAATGAAGAAAATAGATTTAAAAAAAGGGTTCATTGTATTAATGTTTTGTAAAATTTTCCAGAATAACTTTATTTATACATGAGAAATATATCCGAGAAAGAAAATCACATCATTTAGAATGTTCATCACCATGTTAAAAGTAATAAAACTAGATTGCGTGCGAGAAGTTTTCCAAATGCCAAAACAGTATCTTGAAAGAAAAAACTATCCATGAATATTTTAGAAGTGTTTTGGATATATTTTTAAGAAACCTTGGAACTTTTTACTGTTAGGAGATGAAAAAATAAATCTTTGTATCAATATGATATTTTATGCACACTTTTAATTAGGTTATTTTAGATTAATGATGTAAATAAATTCTAGGAAATTTAAGTTGAGTGTTTTATTTAAATTAAAAAACAGCCAATTGTCTTCCTTAACGTTTCGTTTGGAGATATTATGTGTATTTTTTGACTTAATAATATACAAGATGTCTCAAAATCCCTGAGACATTTTAATATGCAATATAAAAACAAGTAATTGTCATACAGGAGTGCGGCTTGCACTAAAAAGCTTCTCACGATGAAAAGTTTTCTTCAAGAGAATAAAAAAATTAGTTACAAATCTCGCTCGTAAATGGCGCTGTACCTTAAATTATCAGAAAGACGTATCAAAAGCTCAAGACAATCCGTTACAGATCATTTTCTGTTGTCCAAAGCAGTTACAGAGCAATAATTTGTGCAATCCATTAGCATAGTTCACTGTGTGTACCATTTGTCGCTCGAGCCACATCCAAAAGGAACTCCAGTTCAATCCACTTGTTTGCTAGCATTCATCATTGAATTGACTGGATCACATGCGACATTCTCGTTTTCAGTACATCAATGTCAGCAACAGTAGAAGCATATAATTTGTCCTTGACATAATCCCACGAAAATAATCGAGTGGGCTAAAGTCTGGGGAACAAGGTGACCAAACATACGGACAAGGGCGCCACCTATGATCTAAGTTTGGAACTAATTATTTTCATTCGCTTGAAGAAAACTTTTCATCGTGAGAAGCATTTCAGTCCATTCCGCACTCCTGTACGACAATTAATTAATTTTACATTGATTTTTAAAATGTGTCGGGTACATTTGAAACACCCTGTATATATTTGTGTTCACATTTCTTTTGCGGCCTTTTTTTGTGTGTGTACGCTACTGAATCTTTCTCAAATGAAGCAGTAAGTTTCTCTTAAAAGAGCTCTCTCCAAAAGAAGAATAGTATAAAGCAAATGCAGTATGTATCATCAGGTAACCAAACGACAGAAACTTCAACAAAATATGGCCAACATCTTCACGCACTTTTGATTTAAAAAATTTGTCTCATAAATTCATTATGTTAAAAAAAGATATTTAAAATATGTGAAATTTTTAAATTTATGCGCTATCAAAAATTGGTTCACCATAAGTACCATATAAGTATTTCTTGTACCAATATAAGCGCGAAAGAAGAAAAAGATTGTTTCCATTTAGAGCCACTTTATAAATAAAAACTATACTGAAAGAAGGATCAAGCCAAATGGTGACAGCAGTTGTTTGTTGGATTTTGTTAGAAAAAGGAGTCGAAGTTCAAAAGGGGATATTCCACTTTCTTTGTATCAAAATGTTAAATTTTTCCTTCTTTGGCATATTTTGCATTCCTTTGGGTATCTATATTATAAAGGGCAAACGTATCTGTACGTAACGCTGACGTCATTTTGTGAGTGGCAACACTTCACGATCAAATTTCAGTTTTGAAATTTTCGCTACTACATTATTTTTAATCTTCTAACCATCCTACATTTTCAATTTTTACACCGTCGTATAGGGTGAAAAATCTACTTTTAAATGCAATTTGTTTGAAAACTGTATCTTAATTGACTGACTTATTATATTTTTAAAAATAATTTTCAAGTATGATTTTTTGTAATTTATCTCTATAACGTGCCACCTCCATTACATATCAATAATAGACATTTTGCACACAAATCAATAAAAACTGTACAGCATTCATTTCTGGCTAATTTTCCATAGCGAAATTAAAACTTCCTCAATAAATAAATAAAAGAATAATATTTTTAAAAAGTTTAAATTTAACATACATGTAATCGAACAGTTTAAATTTTTGCACCACCAAATAAGAAAAAAAAAACTTTCACATGAAATTTGTTTGCAAATTGCATCTCAATTTACAGATTGTCTATAATTCAATTCCAATTTCGAAGCATTAAATATTTTTTTTTAGTTTGTCGAAAGATGAATCCGTTTGCCCTTAAAACAATGTAAAGAGTTAAAATATTTTCTTACGGCTAATATTTAACGTAAAAATTAAAACTTCCTCTATAAATAAATAAATAAAATAATATAAATAAAACACAAATTTAACATACATATAATTGAACTACGGGCTTAACGCACTGAAATGATCAGAGTCAAAAAGGCTACCGTAATTACCAAAATCTTGGGCTAATGACTCTTAGCATGCGACTAATACGAAAATATTGCTTTTGATAAAATTCAAAACTTGATTTGATTGCAAAAAATGATATTTTTAATATAACAATGCATTTTTGGTGTTAGTGGGCAATCTAAAAAATACCTTGCATGTAAAAAAAAATTATTATAGTTTAAAAAGAAAAAAAAATCGATTTTTACTTATACTCTATAACTCGAGAAGGTCGATTTCGAACCCCTAGTGTAGGTAAATTCCCTAAAGTGGTTTCGAGATATTTCAATTCATTACACTATTTTTTGTTTGTGCAACATAACACCTCCGTTTAACGTTATGCTATAGTAATACTGTTTTCTTGAAACAGTTTTTAAGTTTCAAAGCACAGTTTTTCAAACTGTGCGATCGTTTTTCTATAGAACTATTCGTTAGATTACCTTCATTTTTTTTTTTTTAAGAAAGTTAATCGTCTTTGCTGGAGGTTATACCACAGAAATGTATAATTCTGTATCGTATATACAAGTATGTCTGTAATGCGTATATGTATATCTGTAATGTATATACAAGACGTAATATTCCTTTTAGTTGGGGGGAGGGGGCACAGAAATTTAAATATATGAGTGAAATCCTACTAAATACGATACAAAGTGTCCGAAGGTCTGATCCGGTAAAAACGGTCGCCCGAATGTAAGTTCAAGGCTCTAACCGGCCTGATCTCTTTGGCCCTGACCCGCACATGACGTATTATTTCTTTTTATTTGCACACAGAAATTTCAGTATATGACTGAAATGTGAGTAAATACAATATAAAGAGTCCGAAGGTCTGATCCGAGAAAAACGGTCGCCCGACTGGAAGTTCAAGGCCCGCACCTGCGGGTACACTCCGCCACACAAGATGTATTAATCATTTTTTGCACACCTAAAATTAAATATATGAGTTAAATGTTAATAAATACAATACAAAGTGTCCGAAGCTGATACGAATTTTATTCTTAACTGAAAAAAATCGTAAATATCATATAAATGTTAGGCCAAAGAAGTAGAATCTTCCCTTATAAAATTTCAAAGCAAAAATAAATGTTCAAAAAGTACTTTCCGGTGCACACATATAATATAACAGGATTTAAAATACAAAAAAATATATTAAAATACATTAGGAAAACACAGAACGTTATCACCCATTACAAGTCCGTTAGCAGTGGTATTTAAATGTCGTTATTATTTTCTTTGCGCATATTCGAGAATTGTCTAGAAGAAAACATTGTAATTTAAAGGTTGTAAGTGAGATGGGATGCCAGATAAAGTTATTAAAATTTTCAACAAAGCGATCTTTCATCTATTATGCAGCAAATCTCTCGATACTCCATGGATATCGTATGATCGCCGCAGAATTCGCGGCGCGCGCGCGTTCCTTTCGCTTTCCTTGTCTATTCCCACTCTCTAGCGGAAGCAATGAAGAAAGCCGCAAACATTAAACAGAGGACACCGGACAAGTTTAACAGCAAAATTGTACATATTACAACCAACGAGGAGCGTAAAGGGTTGCGGTCCGGTCCCTGGAACTATTGGACGACCCTTGAGGATTCGAGCTTGATATTCGACGAATGAGCATACGATATTCATGGAGTATAGAGAGATTTGCTGCCTAATAGATGAAAGCTCGTTTTGTTGAAAATTTGAATCTTTATCTGGCATCTCATCTCACATAGAACTTTTAAATTACAATGTTTTCTTCTACACAATTCTCAAATAAGCGCAAAGAAAAGCATAACAGCATTTAAATCCCAGTGATGACGGCTTTGTAATGACTGAAAACCTTGAAATACATTTATGTGATATGTATGCACCTGAAATAATGTTTGTACATTTATTTGTACTTTTTAGGTGCGTTCATAATTATGTAAATATGTAGCACCTATAGTCGTCGTCGTTCGGTCCGTCCGTCCGCACATAACAGCGCAAAATCTACCCAATCGAATGGTCTGAAATTTTAAATATATAATTGTTGCAAAATTTTGTCGAGTCATTTCAAATTTTATGAAAATTGGATATAGAGCTTAATAACAGGGACAGTCAAAAAATTTTCCGTTACATTACGGCCAATGGGAAAAAATATTTCAAGTGCATTTTAATTATGTTACAGCCTTTTAAACAGAATGAAATTGATATGCACCTATGAATTGCACTAAAATATGCATTCAGTACAATATGCGGTGCAAAAAATATTTATAAAACTAGTTATAGTACGCACCTCATTTGCCACGTTTGACGTCTAATTTTCAAATTGTTTTATATGTATTTTAATTCTTTAACTCATAATGAATTTAGCACTATGGTTTTAACTTCCATTTCTTGTTTAAAATTTCAGTATGTGCTTTTCAATATGTACGGAAATCTGTTTTTTAAGCTTTGAGAACGAATATGAAGAGGAAAATCGATTTCCGTTAAAAGACCTTGAAATTACAACCACATGCAAAAGAATTCAAATCAATAAATAAACAATAAGAAAACCAGGAGTATAAATATCCATATAGATGAGGACGTAAGTTTCAAAACTCGCCTTATAAAAATAAATAAATAAATAAACTAGTATGTTGTGGCCATCCCAAAACTTTCTTCTATCTTATACATGTCAATACTTCAAAATTGGCTATCACAGTGCCAAATTAAATGGCAATCTGTGCTCATGTGAATTCTAAAAAGATGACTTTCCGTGCATTAGTTCTCGAGATACGACTGTCGCTGAAATCGTGTAAATCCAGCAAAATGCAGCATTGCAGTGCCACCTATTGGGCTATTTACTCCTGAACCTAATTATCATCAACTTATGTCAACGTCTAACTGAATATGAAGTTTGAAGAAAATTCATGCATTAGTTATTGAGATAGAGCTATTGCGCAAATCATGACAAATGCGCATAGCAGCGCTATCTGTTGAGCGATTTACACCAACACATAATCAGCAGCAATATTAATCAAGTTATACTTAAATCTGAAGTTTGATGAAAATTCGTGCATTAGTTCTTGAGATACAGCTATTGAGGAAATAGTGCAAAATGCAGCACATCAGTGCAACCTATTGGACTATTTACACCAACACGTAGTCAGCATAATTTCATATCAAAGAGTAACTGAATCTGAAGTTTGATGAAAATGTGTCCATTAGTTCTTGAGATACAGCTATTGCAGAAATCGTGTAAATCCTGCAAAATGCAGCATAGCAGTGCCATCTGTTGGGCGATTTGCACCAAAACGTAAACAGCAACCATTCATGTCAAGGACTAACGCAACCTGAAATTTTATGAAAATCCGTGCATTAGTTCTTGAGATACAGCTATTGTGGAAATTGGGAAAATGCAGCATAGCAAAGTCACCTGTTGAGCGATTTACACCAAAAACTAATCAGCAACAATTTATATCAGGGATTACCTGAATATTAATTTTTATTAAATTCCGTGCATTAGTTCTTGAGCTAGAGCGCCCACAAATTTGTGTCAAACACAGACAAACAGACTCACAGATTCTCAAACTCACAGGCATATATTTTGTAAAAACATGTTTTTCGGGTTCTCTGACCCCTAAAACGTGTAAATCCGGCGAAAACCGGTATTCGAAAATTTTCATGAATCCAATACTTTCTTCTTGTAACGATAGAACGATAGTAAAAACGATAGTAAAAACGTGTTTTCTACATTAATCTATTCTATTGGTAAACCTGCAATGAACAAGCGCAACAAACTGCGAAAAAAAATTATCCTCTATTTCTGCCCTTTGTAAAATCTTGTTTTACTGTGAAAACCAATGGACGCAGTCAGAGGTTTTTCTCGATTTCCCAAAATTTGATTTTCTGCATAAGGGAAGTTTTGAAACTCATGTCCTCATATATATATATTCAACCCTTTAAGCCGCTTTAAAAACTTTAAAACCCTTTATATTTAACCCTATGTACACTGGTGTACAAAATTAAGGACCAATCACAAAATGCTAATTTTTAAGTAAGCGAATACTCAAAAAGAAATAATATAATTCAAATAATTACTATCCCTTCAGCACAGCTAGTCCACATAGCATCTCATTCATGTCAACCATGGTCACAAGTGTCACAGTCATTACGGTGAAGCAAAAAAATAGAAAACTCCATAGATCTCATTATGAATCTCAAATGATCACTATATGTGACTCCACTGAGACGTCAATGTGACCGCTGCTTTGTGACGAGTCACCAGGTGACTTTACAATGTAGTTCCATTGTGACTCTCATGTGACTGTCATTTTTAGACTCAATTTCAAAGTCATCATGAACGTTGCATTATGATAAATCACCAAATAATATCACATTATATTCACATGGTGACTTTTCTCAAAAGCACAATGATGACTTCACAGTAGTCTCTCTGTCACTTGAAAGTCATCATGTGACTTTAATGTGACATTATTTGCTAACTTATCACAATGCAACGTTCACGATGACTTTGAAATTGAGTCTACAGATGACAGTCACACGAGAGTCACAATGTAACTACATTGTAAAGTCACATGGTAACTCGTCACAAAGCAGCAATCACAGTGACGTCTCAGTAGAGCCGCATAGAGTGGTCATTTCAGTCTCATAATGAGATGTATAGTTTCCTATTTTTTTTTTTTTTGCTTCACCGTAGTGACTGTGACACTTGTGACCATGTGTGGCATGAATGAGATTTTATATGGACTAGCTGTGCTCTAGAGATTGTAATTATTGTAATTATATTATTTCCTTTTGAGTATTCGCGTACTTGAAAATTAGCATTTTGTGATTGGTCCATAATTTTGGACATCAGTGTATATATATTTAACCCTTTAATACCTGACCTCTACAAGAGTGTAGTTGATGCGAAAGAAAAATAAAAAACCTATTTTGTGTGATTTGAAGCTAAGCCTGCACCCACACAATTGTGTGGACCCTCCCTGGACGTAACTTGACATCTGAATTTTTTTTAATATTTTTTTTATCAAATACGATCCTATTAACGCTTTATTTACTGAATTAAGAATTCATGAGAATTTTATTTTCTGAAGCATTTTTCGTGAATTTTTGAAACAACATTAGAAGATTTACATAATCATTTAATAAATTTTAGAAGGATTAATTAAATTTCTATTTATAGGGATTTTGTGCAATATTTATAACCACGTTGGAATCTTTTATTTTTAATATTTTTCTAAGTATTTTGTAGAATTAGAAAATGTACAAGTATAATGTTCTTACAATAGAAATATAGAAATATTTCCCAATTGAAAAATCCCCCCCCCCCCCCCCCCAACGCCATGAAAGCTGAAAAGAAATCACCCTTTTAAAAATAATTTTATTTGGTGTAGCCAATAATTCTTTTGGAGCAATATAAAGTAATGCATCTATAACTCATTCTACTATTACTATTAATCGATGTATTAAATTAATTTTTAACAAGTTATTTTAATTTTACTTATAAGTACCGTTAGTAGAGAAAGTGTTAATTAGAGAAAACTATCAAAACTTTAAATTTTTACAAAATAATTTCTGGTCTTAAAGGGATAATCAAACTTTTTGTAATTGTAAACCTTTTTAACAAAAGTTAAATCATTCATGATATATATAAACGTTTTAATTTTTGTACAAATTCTCTGTATATTCTGCTACAAAATTTGCGATTATTTGCCTTTTTTTTTTTGTGATGACAAGTATTATTGTGGAAAAAATTGTTAATAATTTAAATAATTATTTTAAATGTTAGCGGACGAATGGTGCACATTGTATATATTTGTGTAAACAGGCATACATAAATTAAACAAAAACATAATTTGCAGAACAAATTAAAAAAGAAAATTTATTTCCTACATTGTTTAAGCCCGAGAAGGGACAGATATTAAGATGTTTCATTCAGTTAACTCTAAGTTTAATGTTACATTTTTTGTAACAAGTAAGTTAAACCAATTGAACCTTAAAAAATAAAATTCAAACAATATGATACTTTAAACACCCTAAAAACTTGGATTCCGTTCAAATGAAAGCGAAATAAATCTCAGACTTTTTTTAAAGGTTTGTATTTTAGACGTGCCTTATGATTTTATGTACAATCATCATAAACATAATACAAAATCTGCAATACAAATATTTACAACTAATAAATGGGAAAAGTCTGATTTATTTCGTTTTCATTTGCACAAAATCCAAGTTTTTAGGGTGTTTAAAGTATCATATTGTTTGAATTTTATTTTTTAATGTTCAATTGGTTTAACTTATTTGTTACAAAAAATGTAACATTAAACGTAGAGCTAACTGAATGAAATATCTTAATATCTGTCCCTTCTCGGGCTTAAACAATGTAGGAAATAAATTTTCTTTTTTAATTTGTTCTGCAAATTATGTTTTTGTTTAATATGTCAAGTTTTTTAATAACTACTGCATTCAGGCAAACACTCAGATGAACTCATTTCAAAATTAACGGGATGCGCCATCATTAAGGTTTGATTATCGCATCCAATTTGGGATGTAATTTACCAATGATTAATCCAAAATGGTTCATGAAAGCAATAATACAGGTTGTCGTTGTTTGGTCAAAAACTTCCAAGTCAAATCAAAAACATTTTCCACTTGGGAACGCTATGAATGCAAAAATAGTGTTATATATTTAGTGCTAATATTTAACAACAGTATAGCGGTTGTATAGTAAGACATAAAAAAACGCCTGTTTTACTTAAAAAAATTTTTACCCTTTTTCCTCGCAGGGAACGACGTAAACGCAAAAGGAAATTGTTACCTAAGTTAAACTTCGGGTATTTATTTTGCGGCAACACCAGCTGTTTCTGTGCCAGGCAAAAAAATGACAAAAAAAAAAAAAAAAAAAAAAAAAGACCTTGAGGAAAAATTTTAGATAAAATGCCATAGACATAACGTTAAAAGACCCCATCTTTTTAAAATTTACAAATAATGGACCCCATCAGTGGTGACGTCAAAGGCAACTCAATTCAGCGTACCAACCATAAATTGGATCTAACTAAACCACAGAGTTCAGAAACAGATGGGAGGAATCGTGATGGTTTGGCATAAAGCTAAAAATCTAACCTTGAAATTAATTAAAACCTTTCACAATTTGGTCCAAACAATTGCGGGTAGCTTTAAAAAAGTCTCCCATTCCAAATAATTCAACACTGGTTCCACGTGCTCGTCTAGTTTGTGCCGAATGATCTGAGCGATACCTGGCTTCATATTGCAAGCCGTTTTAACGCGTAGTGCATCTCTTATACACTGAACTTTCTGGGTTTGTTTAGATTCAATTTGGGGTTCATACACGGAGTTAAGTTGCCTGTGACGTCACACTGATGGGGGCCATTATTTTTTATTTCTTGTTGATACAAAAAAGAAATTGCCTATGAACAATACATATAGTACACAGCGAAAATGTCCTTGTGCAACGCTGACGTCATATTGACGATGTAACCAGAAAAATAAATTTAACTTATTTGAAAATTTATTAACTTCTAAACGTCGGAAAAATTCAATTTTTACGCCGTCTTAAAACAATAGAAAGAGTCCAGAATTGGTTTCCAGCTTATATATCTTAACGAAATTAAAACTTCCTCTATAAATAAATAAAAGAAAACAGAAATAAATCACAAAGTTAACACCTTTTTAATCGAACTACGCGCTCATCTGTATGTAACTTATAGTCACGCTTAAAAATCAGTATCGGTAAAATTTATTTACATTTTTTGACGTCATATTCACCTACTTACTGTATTTACTCATATTAATGTTTCTTGTATTACTTTTATTTCCACTATGAAGCCATATTCATCTTATTTTTAATTCTTAAAAAAAATTATTTTAATTCCCTTTTTCACGTGGAAATATTTCAACTGGAAATTAATTGCTGGAGAGAAAAATTTATCACGGCTTTTGAATTTTTTTAAACAATAAGAAATAATGTTAAATTTTATGGGAAAAAGTCCATTGATTCTCAATGAAATTAGCGAAATTTGTTATTATTAAGAAAAATATTTGAATAATTTAAATAAAACATAGCCTGTGCTATTTTCTGGGTTATAATCCACCCATATGCAAAAGCATTTTATCATCCGTTTTCTGTCTGATATCAGGCAAATGTTTTTACACTTTAAATTTATAATATTATTAAAATTAACAAAGAATAAAAAGTGAGTGGCATCAGGGACAAAAAGGTGGGAAGAAAAAATCAAAAAGTTACGATCTCCATAGGCTTTTCTATGTTAAATTAACATTGAGAAGTGACACTGGGAATAAATAAGTATTGCGCTGCCGCGCAATACTTAAATAATGTATAAATATATGTAACACTTTCCACTAAGTAAAAATACTTTCTATGCCGAAACCATATCAAACATCATAACATAGAATAGTTGCACCTCTATATCTTGAAAGCATTTCTTTGGCATATTCCTTTCTCCTTGAAAGCGTTAGTAAGACGACATTATTATGCTCAGACACGCTTATGTTAATTTTTTTCTGAAAATATTCTGCGATATTCTTGCAGCTTGATATCTATGTGAAAGTAGGCTTGAAGATTCAAAATGACGAAATTATTTTCATTTTAAAAATGCGCATAGTAGATCGTTGCTATTCAAATTATTTTAGAGAAATTATATACCAAATTGATAATTCTTGTAACTGTTGATGTATCCTTTATCTGTCAAATGCTTGTGACATCTATAAAAATCTTGGGAATTTAAACTAATTAACACTTAATTACACTGTAAAAAAGAAAAATGTTTTTTAATATGCAGAAATGCAATATAACGGCATACGGAAATGTAAAAAAATGCCTTTTGAGGTAACAAGATTCCGAAAAGCGTTCTTCATCCCTGAAAACCTTCTGAACCAATCTATTTTTGAGATTTAAAGAAACATTTAGGAAAAAAAAACAGTTTTCTTTCCTGTCAATGATTTTCGAAATTTTTTCCGAGAAGATTTTATAATGTATTAATCTAAATAGTTAATTGAGAATTTAAAGCGCTCTTAAATTATATATTTGGCTTTCAGAAAATAGATTAATGCACTATAGAAACTACTCGAAAACGTTTCCGAAATCAGTGATAGCAAAAGTAATTTTGTTTTTAAAAATGCTTCCTTAAATTTTGTAAATATATTCCTTTTGAGATTTCTAAAGCTAAAGAAAGATTTTTGGAACTGCGGGTAATTTGAAAGATATTATTGATAGGTTCGTTTGTGGTTACATTATATATTTCTAGATTAACCTTAATCTAAAACTACCGTGTGTAACGCAGTTGCGTTTAGATATCTACCCTTAACACAAAAATGAGCGTGTCCTCAGTGTTATCACGCTATCTAACCGGTATTGGTCCTCTACCATCCAATACCCTGAAACCCATCTGCAAAATCTGCGCATTTTTAGTTATTGAAAGAAAAATATTGTCTTTTTGACGAAGTCTGTTAGACGGCGTGTTATCGATTCTGTAATTTTTGCTGTGGTATATCGAATTGACGGAGCTGTCAAAGCGGGTAGGCTATGGTGATAAAGACTGGAGAAACTATTTTGCAGTGGTTTTATGAAGTAGGAAGTGACATAAGAGATGTTGAAAGTATTTCAGGGGATGAATAATTATATTTAAATTCTGATCTCGAAAGTTATTTAACATTGACTGGAAATTTTGATGAAAGCGAAAATGAAGATATATAAAATGATGAAAAAGCAGCAGATGCAGATACGATATATAAAATTTGAGAAAATCGGTACTGATTGTCTGGTTCAGATGTTCGCCCCTCGTCACGAACAAAAAACTATACAATCACAAAAGTACTAGTTTTAAGAGGTAAAGCTGGGAAAAGGCGGATCTATTCTCTGCCTGACTGTTGTCACTTACAAATGATATTTTACTCCATATAGGGAATTGAACAAACCACAAACTAATTGAAATGAGAATGAAATATAATACTGAAACCAGAATATGAAATATGCTGATCTTATTGAAATGAAAGAATTTTGTTCTTCTAATATTCACATCGGTTTTCAACTCAAATCATGGAAACATTGAAACATATTTTGAAACGGATGGAACCAGTGGAGACATATTTATGGCAATAATGATTATAAAAAATTTTCACTATTTCTTTTAGCATTCATATTTGACTGACCCGATAACAGATCAGAACGAATGAAACAAGATCCGATTGCAGCTATTTCCTACATATTCTACATTTTCATAGAAAATTGCCACGCTGTCTATGGAATAGATCCGTCGACAAATGTTGAAGAAATGCTCATTAGTTTCAATCTAAAAGTTCACTTCAAAATGTATATACTCAGTAAACCATGTAAATACTGAATAAGAAACATGGCTGTAACAGACGCAAGGGACAGTTATCATTACAATGCAAACATACATCGTGGTTAAGACTCTGACGGATTTGGGCTGGACTCAGAACACAGAAAATTTTCTAAACCAATGTAACCTGTTTTACGATTTGCTCAGCTTATTTTTGGAAGTAATCGAAATGTCACAGCAGATAACTTGTTCTGGTCCACAGAACTTTTAGCCATCCTGTTTAAAAAAATACAATATGTCAGTGCAATGGAAAGTAATAAAATAGAAAATACATCTAAATTTTTACCTAATAAAACAGGAGAAGTTGAATCAACATTTTATTGGTCTCGAGAGGGTTGTACCATAATTTCGTCTAAGCAAGAAGAATAAAGCAACCGTTCTCATTTCTTTAGTGCATGACCGAGTTTATACAGATATTGAAACACAGAAACCAGAAAATCTGTTTTATTATAATACAGACAAATGTGGAGTTGACAGTCTTGATGAGAGACGTGCAAAACGTTCCTCCAGTCGTTGCACATGCAGATGGTCTTTAAGTATATTTTCCGCATTCTAGACGTTTCGGTAGTTACTTTATATATTTTATTCCAGTGCGTCTAAGAAAATAAGGCAATAAAGAAAGAAATCTGTATATGCGAAGTCTTTAGTAACTGGTTGTTGGATATTACTGTTATTATTATTTATTTATTTTTTTTTTTGTGTGTAATTTTTTATGACAAGTGAATACTTAGCTACCACGAGAATTGCGTTTTAGAGTTCTTCGCATTCTCCAAAAACTTTCTAAAAACGTACCACAGGTGGCTGATAACTTAATACTTCTCAAACGTAAAGCATGATTTTTGAGTCATAGAATAACTCTAGAATGACAAAATTCCTGCGTGTACCGTTCCGGAAGTCTGTATGCCTGCAATGCTCTAAAAAATTCAACGATTGCATAAAAAACGCAGATATTTAGAACATGCCGTAATATTTATCATTAAATGTCATAATAATTTTAATGCCGAATATTTTTAATTAATATTCAACAAATATATATATACATATTTGCTTTTATTTAATTATTATGTGGAAAATCAAATATTTAGAATAATAATGTGTAATTTTGAAATATTTTCTGTCTCTGATATTCAAAACTTATTTTTATGCTGTTATCTTTAAAAAATTCGGCCTGTTAATGCATAACTATTAAATAATAAATGTTTAAGTTTACTATTTGGTAAATTATTAGGAGTTTATTTTTTATTTTGTAGCAATTTTTAATAATTAGCAGTATATGTTTGTATACACTGCAAATTGAGGCGTCTTAAATTTAGACACATATGTGAAGGAAAAATAATTTCAGACACTTATGTGACTGAAACTGAAAATTAAGACATATTAAGACACATAAGTGTCTTACTATGATCATGGTATATGCGAACTAAAAAAGTGTCTAAAAAATCAGTAGGCATCTTATTTTAAGAGATTTTCTTGCTCCCGTTCTTTATTAGCTAAAAGGGGGCACTCTCAGTTGCACATGCGTTTTAGATTTGTTTCATTCGAGCTTCATAGTCGTTCGTAATTCAAACGGAAGTTTTCGTTCTATGTTGTATATTGTAATTAATTTATTTTGACTTGTTTCATTTTTTGCAGAATGTTAAGTTCTGTGATTTTTAATACGCATCTACTCAGTTTATGTATCTATTAAATGTATACATCTAGCATGCGTCCTTGACTCCCGCTAATATGCCGTTATCGATATAAAGACAGGATATACACAAGGAAGTACACTACACTTGAAAATTTCATCTAGGAACTCCACAAACAGTGTGCTACGGACTTGGTGTTATTTGTATAAATTTATATCAACAATACTGTCTTAATCGGTCTTCGTCTTGTTAAAGCTGGTAAAAAAAAAACCTTTTTTCTGGCGGATTATATTTTGAGGATGAGAAAACTTCATTCTTTTAATATAGCTAGCCGGTTATATGAAGAGATTTACTTTTAAAAAGATGCAAGTCGTTTTACCTCAGTGTGATAGTTTTTAAAATTCAAATTCAGGAAATTTCCTTACCGACTGCGAAATGTTTGAAGTATATTTGGTCGATTTGTTTAAAGATTACATTTTACCTAGATATGTATTGGATATAATACCAATTCTAATATGGATTTTCTTATTATTATTAGTTCAAAAGTAATTTGAAATAAAAAATGAATATTAGTAAAGAGCTAAAATTTTATATATGTACTTCCTAACTAGATTTTGCACTTAAAATTGTGGTTTTTATAACTTTATTTAAATGCTTTGCATAAGAATAAACAAATATGTATGCTATTTGCAGGATTAATTCTGCTGTTCAATATAATATGAGTGATTTATACATTCAATTCACCTATTATTTATTTCAAAAGAGATAAATTACAAGTGATCAAGGCAAATTACTAATGATCTTTAAATTCAATAAATCAGCAATCTTTTTTTAATGCAAAATTCCGTGGATCCATCTGATAACACATGTCCGATTATGTCACCTACTTTCAAGCAAAGCAGAAATTGTCCGCCAAAAGAATAAAAAATATGTTCAAATGTTTATCTCTTATTATTATTATTATTATTATTATTATTATTATTATTTTACAAAGAAGTCCATCTTCTCTGAGTGAATTTAAAGACCCAGATTCACAGATAAGCACATTTGAGATTTTGCAAATTTTCTATATATTAATTTTTCCCAATCATTTTTTACCAAATGCGTTGTTGATATAAAAAAGTATCCCATATTAGAGGAGTACACTAACCTCCATAACGGACACACTCGAATACCGGACACCTATTTTTACCGAACCATACTGCAGGGCTAAATTTTTTGTAGTAGGACTTTACTAAAGCATGAGCAAACTGGACACAGTGACCCCTACGATTTTAGGAAACCGAAATTAGGTAAGAAGTTTTTGTAAAGATTATACTTTAAATCTGTTTCGACATTGTCCTGATTATAAGCAATATTTTCAACTTTTAGAGTAGAAAAAAACTAACCAACTAAAAAATCTAAATACAGCAAAACTTCTCAATCGCGGGCACTTCGGAAATGCTGAATTTGTCGGCTGTTCGAAGGTGTTCGCTTTCTGATCTAAAAATATATATATATGTTGAAAAAGGTGACTGTTTGCAAAATAAAGTTGTCCGTATAAAGGTTTTGTATTAAAATCTCCATAACAGATACTCCTAAATAGAGGGCACTATTTAAGAAACACATTTTTAATTCACAACTTGCACATTGTTAATATTCATTTACCGGAGAAACGCAGACACTTCCGAATGGCGGACAAATTCCTCGCTTCTGAGGTGCCCGTTATACAGAGGTTTTACTATTATTAAGACAAATATTTTTTTGTTTTTAATCTTAATCTACTATAGAAATTCAAATTAGTGATTTTAATCAGTACAAAGTAGAAAAAGATTTCAATCATCAGCTTTGCAAAAATTGGATACCAAATTTTGGACCCCTAAAATCAGGCTGTGTGGGAGGCTCATGGCCATGTATTTTTCCAGGATTCAACGTGGTCAAACATGGCCAAGTATAATGCAAAAAAAAAAAAAATAATAATAATAATAATAATAACAAAATAAAATAGAAAAAAATGTGTGTGATTCAGATGTTTGAAGTGTCTGAAATTCAGACGCAAAAAGTGTCTAAAACAATTCAGACATTTTAAAGTGAACACTCTTTTCTGTCAGTTAAGTGTCTGAATTTCAGAAATTTCAATTTACAGTGTACTGAATTTTTGCGTTTCGGGTAAACGATTGAGAATCATTTGTCTTTTGTTAGTGTAGGGCGCCAAACGAAACAAATATTATTTCATTTCTATCTGTACTTAAACTGAAAATAATAAATTAAACTGTGAAAAATGTATAGAAAAAAAACTGAATTTGTGACGCAGCTAATAGCTGTTAAAGATTAAATTATATCTTATTGAATATATGAATATCTTTCATATTTTTTAAAATGTTAAACACAAAATATATTTTAAATGTGTTAAACTAACTTGTTTACAGAAAATGAGAAAATATCTTGTCATTGTTTAATAATAAAAAAAATCAGCTATTTGTGACACAGCTGACACCAGTTATAGGCCAATGTTTTATCTTATTGAATATTGTTGATATTTATCAAAACCTTAAAACAAAGTTTTTTTGAGAATTGTACGAAGAAATATTAAACATAAAATATAATTTAAAGGTGCTAAAGTAACATGTTTACAGAAAATGCGAAAATATTTGTTAAATTTTTAATTTATGGAAAATCCGAAAGCGTCGGATCAGATTTTTTATATATTTAAGATGATATTTTTAATAATCTTTCTAAATTATTAATTTTACTGAAAGATTGTAATCAATTATATTTTAGCTACAGGAATCTAATTTGTTTAACACAAGTACGCTTAAAATATATGTATATTTGTTTATTTATTTTTATTTATGGAAATTTAGAGCTGTGTGATCAACTTTTTTTTATTTTCTAGACATATATAGATCTGAAATATTATTTAAAACTTATAATATGTCACCTTTATAAATTTTGACACTGGACGGATAAAATAATAAAACAGTAATATCATAAAAATAAAAATTTCCTTTTAAAACTGCTTTAAAATGAAATTTATTCGTGTGATTAAAATTAAACGTTAGTGATTTTGCGATAAAGACTTCTGTAGCAGCGAAAAAGATTGTTTCTATTATTTTTATATTAAAATCTTGAGTTAAAATAAAGGGATTTTGTTTGCAAGTTAAAATACAAAATGAAAATATAGTTTATTTATATCCTGTTAACAAGTGATATTTTATATCACTAATCCAGTGTTATTCATAATAAAACATATGTTTTGATTTAATAATATATCTTCCCTTTCGATGAAGACTTATTATTTATGCTCTTTTATTTACACATGAGGAATTAAGACATAAACGTATTGCATGCTATGTTATGTATGGGAGATAGGGGCAAGATGACTATGTTAACAATTTTTGTTGTTTATTAATTTATTTTTAAGTATAGTAAAATTTGTTTTACATGAAATGTTAGAGTATTCCTTTGTAGCATTAAACTAATTACCATTTAATTTTTTAAATAAAAAAATAAAGGATAATTTTATGTTTTCATAACATTAACATTATCAGCATCTTGCCCCAATACTGGGGTAAGATGACTTTGGCCTTGGGGCAAGATGACAACACTGAAAAAAGGTTGAATATTTTATTTTTTGAATATGTTACATGGTTTAACAAATGATAACTGTGGTTTTATATCTTACAAAGTATTCAACTAAGCATAATACATTGTAACGTAATCTTGAAGTGTTTAGTTGTGCAGCTAACAATAGTCACAAATAAAAATGCCATTTTCATAATTGGAACATTCCTCATGCCACCACTCTTGGCATTTACAGCACTGGATCCATTCTTCTGGTGGTGGGTCACAACATTCCTCGCCACAAGCAGGACATCTGAAAACACCATCCTTTGAAGTTGATGCAACTGAACTGTTTGGCCTGGATTAAATAGACAGGCCTACACGAACTTAGTTTGAGTTTTTTACTCCCTTTTTAGCTTCACGAGCTTCTTTTCTCCGTTTTTTTTTCAAACGTTCCTGTTCTTCCTTCTGCTTTTCCTTTGTTCTAACATTTCTTTGATGGGTGTGCTTCCTCTGGTCCCCCCCCCCTTTCGAACAACACCTCCCCCCTGATCCTTTGCGCCATTTAGCCTTAGAGGAGATAGAAGCGCAATGTCGCGAGGACAAACACACAGACAAACAACCGTTTACATGATTTAAATAGAATGGACAACCTAGTTTGATTAATAAATTCCGAAACACCGGGCTCGTCCTCTTGCCCCGGGCTGCCTGTTTAAAAATATTCGTTTTCATTGCCATGAAGGAAGGCAATTAATTGATATTTATTCATGGTAATAGGTAGTATTTAATCTAAGTTACTGATAAATATTAAAGAGAAACGATATATCTTACGTGTATCTGTAGCAGAGCTTATTTACACATGCATAAAAGTTATAACGTGGCAGCGGTAAGCAATCAAAGTTTCACAACTAACACAAAAATGGCGATTTCAGCGTCTCTATACAATTGTTTAACGAACGGCCGATAGGAGATCCAGTAGTGTCCGGTTGATGCTGCCACCTAGTGGAAAATGGAAAAATTAAGACATTCGTCATCTTGCTGCGCTGTTCATCTTTCCCCGGTCTCCTCTACACCTATGAATTAAACAAAGCATTTTAGTCACGATTTATTTAAATGGAGGTGGAAAATATGCAGATGTAGGTAATTTTTTTTGTAATTATTAAAGTCAAGACGAATAGTTTCGAAAGCAATTTATTATAAGTTCTAACCCTCAGATGATTGATAGCAGTTTGTTGCTATCCCCGAAGGAAAAAACTGTTCAACAAGAAAGTATTTGATTGCTTGATACAGGATATTCAGAGGTGCTTATATTTGACTACAACTACACGGGAATAGTAAATTTTGTTTTATTTAATTGCACAAATATGTAATTAAACGAACAAAGATTGATGATTGATAATTGCATTAGTGAAATATGAGCATATTTATTTTCCCTGTACCTCCTTGCACAGCCAGAATTTATTCATGACAAAACTTATTTATGTTTGCCTCGGATAACTAGTCTTTGCTACTAATTGCTTGATGATGAGACAGTATAACTGATTGCTCTTGAAACTATATTTGTGTTCTTTAGTCATTATATGTATAAAAAAGAAGATATGCTTATATATAAAGAAATTTAAGTATTAAAAAATATTTACAATCATTTTGAATGAAGAGTATGTTTTAAAAATATACATTTCCTGTATTCTCTTTTTAAATAGAATTAAAATGGTAATTATTTTATATTAATAGTAATAAAAAGTTTTATTACTGTTAATATAAAATAATTTATTCCTTATTTATCAGTATTGTCTCTTCATAAATATTTTCTTAGCTAGAATTTATGCCTATCAAAGCTGAATTTGTCACACCGAAAAGAAATTTCTTTGGGACACTTATTTTGATACGTGCAGTATACTTCCTTTTATTTTACTCTCAAATTCTACATTTTCGTTCAAAAAGAAGGCTATAAAATAAGAATTCGTTAGTTAATGTTTAATAAAATTCTTCGGCAAAGATTTATATCATGAGTTTGAAAATATCCCTTGAAGCAAATGTCATATACCAAAAAAGTATTTTTTGCCATGTACAATGTAATAAAAGTAGATTGAGTGCGAAATCTTTTTTAAGTATAAAAGTTTTTTTTTAAGATCAAAATAAATAAACGAACCTATATATAAATTAATTTTGATATTATTTTTAAAAATGCATTTTTTTCTATTCTCATTTACAACAAATGTTTACTAAGTAGATATTGAGTTTCGTCTTTTAAATGTACAATTTTGTACAGAATTTTAAATAACACATATTTGTTTACGAGATCATCTGATGTTATTTTATTTACAGTAACTTTAATTACTACTCTTTTAATTAATTATAAATGCCTTTGGGCGCCAACCACCTAAACTTGTGATTGGTACACATATTGCACATTTAGTCCATTACAATTCCACTATTGTGATATTAGCTTCTGAGATAATTATAAAGAATGCTTTACGGAATTGTGAGTGATTCTGAAGAGGTAACTTCGTATTTTCATTCGTGATTATATTGTGACAAATTCCAAACACTTAATTGACTTGCACTAAAATGTTAATTTTACATATTTAACGTCATTTTCATAGACCAAAAAAATCACAATGATCCACATGCTCTACAGTTTTTAGCTCACTTATGTGCCCGCCGGTTCTGTATGTACGTACGTAACGCGATAACTCTTGATAGTAATATCCCATTTGCTTCAAAAAAATTTTCTAGTTTAATTTTAATAAGGCGCTTTCCTGATTAGTTTTGGAGGTTTATTGTTTAAGGATAAAGGAGGAAAAGGGGGGCCAGCTCCCCCTCAATTTAGACAAATGGGTTTTTTCATGCAGAAGTATTCGATTTGCTCCAAATTTGGTATACCGGTTTATTATGTTAAGGAGCTTCCATTATTAGATTTCGAAGTTTATTACTTAAGTACAAAGGGGGGAAAGGGGGCTAGTCCCCTTAATTTATATAAATGGGTTTTTCATGTAGAAATTTTCGATTTGATCGAAATTTGGGATACCGGTTTATTATGTTAAGGAGCTTCCCTAATTAGATTTGGAGGTTCATTAGTTAAGTATAAAGGGAGGAAAGGGGGGCAACCCCCCTTAATTTAGATAAATGGGTTTTTCATGCAGTATTATTCGATTTTCTACAAATTTGGTATACCGGTTTATTGTGTTAATTAGCTGCCTTGATTAGATTTGAAGGTTTATTGGCTATATAGGAAAGGAGGACGGGGGCTAGTTCCCTCCTTAATTTAGATAAATGGGTTTTTCATGCAGAGTTATTCGATTTGCTCCAAATTTGGTATACCGGTTTATTGATCTAATGAGCTGCCTTGATTGGATTTGTAGGTTCATGGTTAAGTATAAAAGGAGGACGGGATATAGTCTCCCCCTTAATTTAGATAAATGGTTTTTTCATGAAGAATTATTCGATTTACTTCAAATTTGATATACCAGTTTATTCCGATATGGTGCTTCCTTCATTTGATTTGAAAGTCCATTGTTTAAGTATAAAGTACGGAAACGGTGGCTAATCCCCTTCATTTATTTTTTGAGGGGCATTATTCTTTGAAATAAGAAAATAATATACAATTAGTATGAATAGACTGTGAGCTCAATGCCACCAGTTTAACTGGGCACTTTTCTTTTTATTAGGTTTGTTCGATAATTATATAAGGACGTAGCACATATAGCCGTCGTCCGGTCCGTTTGTCTGTCTGACGCTATATAACAGCGCAAAAACTATCCAACCAAATGGTTTCAAATCTATCTATACTAATATTATAAACAGGTAAAAATTGTTTATTTGTAGGAGGTAAGCTCTGGAACTACCGAACCGATTCTAAAAGTTATGGTATCAAAATGATGGTGTTAATCCAACTTAGAACATAGGCTATATCTTATGTCCGTGCCACTGGCCAAAAAGGGGTGCAGGAGAAAAAACGTTCTAAAAATGCGATTTTTGTGTTACTGAAGGACCTAGAAACATGAAATTTGGAATGGTGGTTACTTATGAGATACTAATGTTCTCTAAGGACATTTCTTTAAAAAATCCAAATTAAAAAGGTGTGATAATGCGCAAAAAGCGTTCTAAAAACGTTCTAAATGGCGATTTTTACGCAATCTAAAGAAGTACGAAACCGATATAAAAAAATAATGTTGGCAAAATGATGGTGATAACTATTGCTCCAACATAGGCAACATTTTATGTCGGTGCCACTACCCCTAAAGGAGGTGCAGGAGCAAAAAAACGTTCGAAATTGCGATTTTTGTGTTAGTGAAGTGCCCAGATATATGGAATTTGAAATGGTAGTTACTTATTACTATAAATGATTTCCAAGAACATTTCTTAAAAAATTCGAAATTTAAAAGGGGTGAAAATGAGCAAAAAGCTTTCTAAAAAACGTTCTATATGGCGATTTTTACGCAATCAAGAGATGTACCAAACCGATTTAAAAAATAATGGTGTCAAAATGATGGTGACAACACTTTCTCCAACACAGGCTACATTTTATGTCGAGGCCACTACCACTAAAGGGGGTGCAAGAGATATAAAAAACGTTCGAAATTGCGATTTTTGTGTTACTGAAAGGCCCACATACAGTACCGGACCTCAAATCCGGACTGGTCGGGACCGCGGTCGTTCCGGATTTCGGAATTTTCCGGATTTTAGGTCCTCAACCAAAACAATAAATAAACGGATACAGTACATATCCTTGGCAAAATTTTACATGCCAAGTAATCTATACCGCGAATTGCCATGTTAAGCTTAGTGTAAATAAAGCCAAAAAATACAAATTACAAAAAGTAATTCAAAATAAAAATAAGTTAAAAAAATACTATTACTGCATATTCTTAGAAATATTAAAGCATTTTTTAGAAAATGGAAATGCGTTGTTGCTCGCGAGTTAGGCCTAGGAATCTATATCGCGGATTGCCATATGAGGTATAAGTAAACAAAAATAAATAAAAAAAAATAATTTAAAATAAGGATAAGAATTTTTTTTTATCCTGCACTTCACATTATCAGAGTTGTATAATATAGACGCACGCCGTGCGCGGAAAATTTTCCGCAAAGTTCGGAACTTTGGGGAAAATTTCTTAGGAAAAATAAAAAAGTAAATTTTGTTCTTTAATACCGAAAAATTAAAAATGTCCCCTCATTTTATGTACGATTTATTTATTGTTTGACAGGGGTGATTCTGTTTCGAATTTTCCGAAAATTTAAGGCATTCCGTCCCGAAAATTAAAACAAATCGGCCGTCAGTCCAAAAATTCAGATATAAAAAATATCACTGAAATATATTGCGGATTTCAACAAATGGTCGCCGAAAATAAACCAATTCCGTCAATCGTTCGCAGAAAAAATACCCACTTTTGTCAAAACATAGCGGAATAAACGCGAATTTCATTAAAGGACCGCGGAAAAAACGCGAATTTCTTTAAAGAATCGTGGGAAAAAAATATTCTTTTATCAAAGAATCGCAGAAAAAATACAAATTACGTCAAGGAAGCGCAGGATAAAAAACGAATTTCGTAAAAGCATAGCGGAAAAAGCACGAATTTTGTCAAAGGTTCGTGAAAAAAAAAAAAAAAAATGCAAAGATCGCAAAAAAAGCGTGAATTTCATCAAAAGATCGCGAAAAATCCAAATTTCGTCAAAGGATAAGAGAAAAAAAGCGCAAATTTCGTCAAAGAATTGCGACAAAACCCGCGGAAAATCGGAAATTTTGCTAAATGATCGTGGAAAAAATGAGAATTTCGTCAAAGTACCGCAATAAAAAATCATCTGTCTCTTTAATGATGATACCTATGAATGGACCTCTCCTTACAAAATGTGATTCAATTGTTTCAGAAGCATTTTATGCCATTATTGCATTTTGTGAGAAGAGGCCAAAATATTAAGGATTGGGCTGCTTCTAAATGCATTGACAAAATAACTGATAAGAATTCACCCTTTCTTATCATGGATTTTTAGCTTTATAATTTTTTAGCCAACATAATTATTCTGTAATTAATATTAATGCATTTTAAATTTAATTAAATTATTTATTATATTTAATTATAATATTTTCGTAATTATTTTGAAACTACTGTTTAAAATTCATACCGTCAAAGTAGCATAACACGTTATTTTATTAAACATTAAATTAATTTGCAGAAAATTTTTGACCAATATTTACGTGCGCAGAAAGTTTTTGGTTTTATACAAGTCTGCACATTATTAGGAACATAAAAACATTTTTTAGAAAATGAAAATACATCGTTGTTTGCGAGAACCGAATTAGGCTAATTGACGAATTTCGTTCAAATTTTCAGCAAGTTACAATAATAGTGAATTAGCTTGTGTAACAAATTTTTATTAAATTATGATAAGTTATTTGAAAGCTAGGGTACCTCTAAAAAAAAAAAAAGGCCACTAGATGAAAAGAAAGTAAAGAAAAACGACATATCTATCCGCTGTTTGTTTTGCTTATTCAACATGTTTATTTAACTGCGTGAAATGGAAAGTCAACGTTATCAGAATGTGATCATTAGCTTTCGATGAACAGCTTGTTTTGTTATGGAGAAAGGAACTTTGCATAGATTTTTTTTTCTCTTTGAGTTAAAGAAAAGAATTTTTTGGTACGGTGCTTACAAACAGAATTTTTTCGAAAAATTAAATTTGTTGAACATATTAAAAGTGGGGGGAGTGCGTTGTAAAATTTTTTTACATATAAATTTTATAAATATATTCTACGAACCTTTTTAAAAAATAATTCTTTCTTGTGGTTATTTATTTATTCTTTTTACATTTTCTATATAAATGAAGAAAAGGGTTTCTTTTAAAAATAAATTTAAAATGTGTACACACACTAACTACGATAATTCTGTTAGAAAATTTGGATTAAAACTGATGAATGAAAAACATTGCAATAAAATAAACTTGCCGAATCTAGTTTGGCTCGGCACTGTGTTACGCGCGCAAGTAGCGCCATCTATGGACGTTTTTATGAAATATTTATTCGAGATCATCGCGGAATTTCAGTTTTCTTTTTTCCATTCCGGATTTTGGGTCGTCCAGATTTTAGGATTCCGGATTTGAGGTCCGGTACTGTACGTGGAATTTGGCACGGTAGTTACTTATTAGATATAAATTATCTCTAAGAATATTTCTTAAAAAACTCGAAATTAAAAAGTGGTGAAAATGCTCAAAAAGCGTTCTAAAAACGCTCTAAATGGCGAATTTTACGCAATCTCAAGAAGTATCAAACCGATATAAAAATTAATGGTGTCAAAATGATGGTGACAACCCTTGCTCAAACACAGGCTACATTTTATGTCAGTGCCACCAACCCAAAAGGGGGTGCAGGAGCGAAAAAGCGTTCGAAATTACGATTTTTGTGTTAATGAAGGGCCCAGATACATGGAATTTGGCATGGTAGTTACTTATTAGCTATAAATTATTTCCAAGAACATTTCTTAAAAAAATCGAAATTTAAAAGGGGGTGAAAATGAGCCGAAAGCGTTCTAAATATGTTCTAAATGCCGATTTTTACGCAATCTAGAAAAGTACCAAACCGATTTAAAAAATAATGGTGTCAAAATGAAGGTAAAAACCATTGCTCCAACATAGGCTATGTTTCATGTCGGTGTCATTACCCCCAAATGGGGCGCAGGAGAAAAAAAAAAGTTCGAGAATGCGATTTTTGTGTTACTGAAGGGCCTAGAAACATGAAATTTGGAATGGTAGTTACTTATAAGATATAAATGATCTCTAAGAACATTTCTTAAAAAGTTCGAAATTTAAAAGAGGTGAAAATGCGCTAAAAGAGTTCTAAAAACGTTCTAAATGGCTATTTTTACGCAATCTCAGAAAGTACCCAACATATTTCAAAAGTAATGGTAGGAACTTGAAGATGACAGCCCTAGCTCCAATATAGGCTTTATTTCATGTCGGTGTCACTACCACCTAGGGGTTGCAGAAGCAAAAAGTGTTCTAAATTGCGATTTTTGTGTTACTGATGGGCATAGATTCCTGAAATTAGACAGAACAGTTATTTATAAGATACAGATGATCTCTAAGATCATTTCCTAAAAAAACGAAATTTTAAAGGGGTGAAAATGAGCGAAAAGCGTTCTAAAAAACTTTCTAAATTGCGATTTCTGCGGAATATCAGGAAGTACCGAACCGATTTAAAAAATAATTGTGTGAAAACGAAGGTCACAGCCCTCGCTCCAACACAGGCTGTATTTCATGTCGGTGCCACTACCCCAAAGCCGGTGAAGGAGCAAAAAACAATCTAAATTGTGTTTTTTGTAATACTGCAGGAGCTAGCAACTTGAAACTCGGCATGGTAGTTACATATAAGATATAAATGATGTCTAAGAACATTTCCTAAATAATTCTAAATTTAAAAGTGGTGAAAAGGGACAAAAAACTTTCTAAAAAACGTTCTAAATGGCGATTTCTATGCAGTCTCAGAAAGTACCCAACCGATTTCAAAAGTAATGGTTGGAAACTGATGATGACACATTGCTCCAGTATTGGATCTATTTCATGTGGGCGTCAATACCACCTTGCGGTTGCATTTTAAAAGACGTTCTAAATTGTGATTTTTGGGATACTGAAGGGGCTAGCAACTTGAAATTTGGCATGGTAATTACTTATGAGATGTAAATGCTCTCTGAGAAGAGTTTCTTAAAAATTTAAATTTTAAAGGGGTGAAAATGAACGAAAAGCGTTCTAAAAACGTTCTAAATAGCGATTTCTACGCAATCTCGGGAAATATAAACCGATTTCAGAACTAATGGTTTCAAATGGATGGTGACAGTCCCTGCTTCAACATAGCCTAAATTTTACGTTGTTGTCACTACCACCTGGAGATTACAGGAGCAAAAAATGTTCTAAATTGCGTTTTTGTGTTACTGAGGGGGTCTAACATTTTAAATTTGGAATGGTAATTACTTTAAAGATGTAAATGCTTTCTAAGAATTGTCGGAAGAAAATTCCAAATGTAAAATGATGAAGTGAGCGAAAAGCGTTCTCTAAGCGTTCTAAATTACGATTTTTAGGCAATCGTAAGAAATGCGAAACCGACTTCAAACATAATAGTTGCAAATTGATGGTGATAGGACCTTTTCAAATATAAGCTATATTTTATGTCGGTGCCACAACCCCTCGAGGGTTGTAGAAGCAAAAAATATTCTAAATTCCGATTTCTTCGGTACTGAAAGGCTAGAAACTTTAAACATAGCGCAGTAGTTACTTATAAAATATAAATTTCCTGTAAGAGCAGCCGAAATTACATTCAAAATTTAAAAGGGGTGAAGCGAAGGGAAGGAGCGAAAAGCATTCTAAAAGAGTCCTAAATTACGATTTCTATGGAATCTCTGGAAATAATAAACCGATTACAGAAGTTACTGTTTGCGAATCAAGAGTGATAGTCCCTGATCCTAAACGGGCTATATTTTATGCTGGTTTTACTACCATCTGGTTGGCAGGAACAACAAGAAAGCCTTTAAAAATATCTAAATTCCGTTTTCTATAGAATATTAGGAAATACAAACCGATTTCAAGGTTAATGTTGGCAAACTAATGGTGACAGTCTCTGTTTCAACATTTTTCGAGACATACTATTTGAATTCTATTTCGGCATTTTATGTTGGTGCCACTAACACCAGAGAGGTGGTAGGCTGTTAGACAAGAAGCTTGGAATTT
Source organism: Maratus speciosus (assembly GCA_963932465.1). Classification (NCBI taxonomy): domain Eukaryota; kingdom Metazoa; phylum Arthropoda; class Arachnida; order Araneae; family Salticidae; genus Maratus; species Maratus speciosus. Next base: position 437,944,018 of record OZ010800.1, read on the forward strand.
GACATGATGGTTAATTTTAAGATGTAAATGTGTTAAGATGGTTTCTAAAAAATTCAAAACTTCAAATGAATACTGAAATGAGCTTATGAAATGAGCAAAACAGACTCAAAATATTTTCTAAATTATCGTTTATTTGGAATTAGTTTTAGTTCTTCTTATTAATTAAAATCTCATTTCTGTGTATCGCACTTTTATAATAAAGTTTAGTCAAACTGTGGCTTAATTTGTAATTTTTGAATTATTCCAAAATGTGTTCTTCTAATAAAAAATAGTCATGCAAATAACACTCGGCATATTTCAACTGTTACGCGAGCAAAGCCTCGGGGTTTGCTAGTTTAATATATATATCCGTTGAAGAATCTTCTCGAGCCTTTTCAAATTTTATCAAATTATAGATTATATATAATGATGATAAGAACATCCATTCATGTTTTATCATCATACATATATATTTCGCTAATACTTTATATTTTCTAGCTCACAGGCTATCAAATTCGGTAAGCTAATGTGCCCGCAGGTTCTGTATGCACATACGTACGTAACGCGATAACTCTTGATACAAATATCCGACATGCGTTAAATTTTTGTTCATGTTCATTCTCGTAAGGCACGTACCTGATTAGTCTTGGAACTTCATTGGTTAAGTATAAAGGAGGGAAACTGGGAGCTACATCCCCCTTTAATTTAGATATTTTTTTTTTATACAGAATTATCCGATTTGCTTCAAATTTGGTATGCCAGTTTATTTAGCAAAGGCGCTGCCTTGATTAGATTTGGAGGTTCTTTGGTTAAGTGTAAAGGAGGGAGATGTTGGAGCTAATCCCTATTTAGCTAAATGGGTTTTTCATACAGAATTATCCGATTTAATTAAATTAAGTATACATGTTTATTCTGATAAAGCGCTTCCCTGGTAAGATTTCGAGCTGTATTGGTTATAAATAATGGTGGAAACGGGGGCTGTCATCAACGGGGGCTATCATCCGCTTAATTTATTTTTCGAGAATTATTATTTGAAATAAGAGTATAATATGCAATTAGTGTTAATAGCCTATGAGCTCAATGCCATCTGTTTAACTGGGAACCTTTCTTTTTCATTCATACTTATTCACCATCAACATCAATCATTCAATATATTTTTCATAAAATTAATCACCTACTTTTCCTCTATTAACTTCTGTTAAAGGGCATTGTTATCCTTCTTTCGTTTTCATATAATTTCTAGGTCTTCATTAATGTTCCTGTGATTGAAATATATTAGTTCATTTTTTAGCTCAAAAGCTATCAAAGCCTAAGAGCTAATGCGCCAGCGCGTTCTGTATGTATGTACGTATGTATGTATGTACGCACGTAATGCGATAACTATTGAGAAAAATATGCGATTTGCTTCTTTTTCTAGGTTTGCTTCTTTTTCTAAGTTTTTTTTTTCTAGGTTCATTCTCATAAGGAGCTTCCCTGATTAGTTTTGGTGGTTCATTGAGTAAGTATAAAGGGGGGTAAGGGGGCTAATCCCCTCTTAACTTAGATAAATGGATTTTTCATGCAGAATTATCAGATTTGCTTCAAATTTGGTACATCGGTTAATTCTGATAAGGTGCTTCCCTGTTTAGATTTGGAGATTCATTGGTTAAGTATAAAGGGGATAACGGGGGTTAATACCCCCCTTCATTTGGATAAATGTATTTTTATATCCGATTTGGTATACCAGTTTTTTCTGATAAGGCGCTTCCCTGATAAGATTTGGAGGCTCGTTGATTAGGTATGAAGATGTGAAACAGGGGGGGGGGGGTGTTCGAAAGGCATTATTCTTTGAAGTAAGAGTATAGTATACAATTAGTGTGAATAGACTGTGAGCTCAACAGTTTAACTGGGTACTTTTCTTTTTTATTAATTTGTGTTTCAAATTTTGATCGTAGCACCAGCTTTTTCATATTACAGTTCTTTGTTTCAAATTAAATGTCAGCAGTGGCATTTTTTTTTTTTTAAATTATTCTCTCTCTGACACTTGGCCCATTACTCAGATATTAATTGTAACATGCTTCTGCATTTCGTATCTTGTTGAATACATGTCCCTTTTAGGTGCGTTCGTAATTATATAAATACGTAGCACCTATAGTCCGTCCATCTGTCTGTCTGTCCGTCCGTATATAGCAGAGCAAAAACTACCCAACCGAATGGTCTGAAATTTTAAATATATAATTGTTGCAAAAGTTTGTTGAGTCATTTCAAATTTCATGAAAATCGGATTTATAGTTTAATTACAGGGGCAGTCAAAACTCTTCTGTTACATTACGGCCAATGGGGGAAAAAAATGTGCATTTTAATGATGTTACAGCCTTCCGATTGTTTTGAAATTTTAAATATATAGTTGTCGCAAAATTTTGTCTACTCATTTGAATCTTTATGAAAATCGGATGTATAGTTTAATTACAGGGACAGTTAAAATGTTTCCTTTACATTACGGCCAGTAGGAAAAAAAATTGCAAGTGCATTTTAATAATGTTACAGCCTTCCGAATCATCGTAAATTTTAAATATATAATTGCTGCAAAATTTTGTTGAGTCATTTCAAATATTATGAAAGTCGGATGTATAGTTTGATTGTAGGGACAGTCAAAAGTTTTCCGTTACATTAAGGCCAATGGGAAATAATTATTTCAAGTGCATTTTAATTGTGTTACAGCCTTTCGAACAGAATGAAATTGATATGCACGTATGAAGTGCACTAAAATATACATTCAGTACAATATGCGGTGCAAAAAATATTTATAAAACTAGTTATAGTGCGAACGCACCTCATTTTCCACGCTTGACGATCAATTTCCAACTTGTATAATTCTTGGTGAATTTTTTGGTACTTACTGAGACTTTTATATATAATAGTTTATTTTTCGTTCATTTTTATAGCTATTTGACTTTATTTCATTTCTTTGGATTTCTTACGCTGTAAAAAAAGACAGATGTTCCTTAAAATACGAAAATTTACTATAAACTCTAACGAAAATATTCGATAACTGTCTCCTAGTCAAGCAATATTCCGAAAAGAGTTCTTTTATCTTTAGAAACCTCAGAAACAATTTATTTTCAAAATTTAAAGAAAATTAAAATAATAATAATAATAATTTTTTTTTTAGATGCCCGTAATTTTCGGAAACGTTTTCGAGTAGCTTTTACTATGCATTAATCAGTTCTCTCTATCCGGAAGATCGGTTTTTCGGATGCTATCAGATCCCAATTAAACATTTTCAGCTGCACAACTGAAACAATGCAAACTGTGCATGCAATTGTAACAGAAAATGTTAATTTTAATGTTAATATTAATGCTGTTAATTCTGTATGATTTTAGTTAAATATATTTGCTGAACATCAAAATATTTAATTGAGACGTCATAGCGTCCAAAAGAAAACTGATTAATGCACTGTAAAAGCTACTCGGAAACGTTTTCGAAAACTACTTGTAGCTAATAAACATTTATTTTCATAAATTCTTCTTTAAATGTCAAGGATAAATTCTTGTGTTGCGGTTTCTAAAGATAAAAAAAAAAAAAAAAAAACTTTTCAGAATCTTGGGTGATCCGGAAGTGATAATTGTATATTTTCGTTTGTGATTATAGTGCATTGATGTAAATTGAGAAATATCTTTTATCTATATCTTTTATGTGAGAAATATCTTTTGAGAAATATCTATGTCTTTTTTACAGTGTAATTTATTTCAATTGTCCTTTTTATGTTACAAGGAGCTTATTATTGTCATTTTTAGGCTCATGCTGACAATATTTGATGAAATAACCCATCTGTACAATAAATTGTACTTATCAAGCTCTTAAGACGAATGCATAGCAAATTTATAGTTTATTAGTGTTTCCACTCTCCAGTGTTTAATTTCTTGCATTTTTTTTCATTTTTTTAAACACATTATATTATTTGAATTTATATTATTCATATATATATATTACATATATATGAGTGTTTGTGTATTAATCTATTATCATATTATTTTTTTTTAAATAATTCTTTTTAAAGGTGTGATGTATAAATTATATATATTCCACAGCAGAAGAAACCTTCATTTGATTTACAGCAAACTAAACTTTCGTTATTCAAGTGTTTTGTAAGTAAGACGGAAAAACAAACAGTAATTTATTGAATTAAATTTCGTAACATTTTAGAGCATTCGGCAGCAAAAACTTAGAAATGTTCATTCAATGCGAGAAATTATCTGAATATCATAACATGTGCATGTTATGAAATTTAGGTAATTTCATCATAACTCGAACGATTTTGGCCGTAATGAAAAGGAATTTTAAGTGTTTTAATTTTATAAGCATAGTGGAAATGTTTCTAAATTTAACTTCTCGGATTCAATACTGCATAATTTTTTTAATAAAACTAGCAGGAGTGTTTTAACAGAATGATCTTAATTCCTACCTTATTTTGAACACTTTCGGAATTTTCGTTGCTTGCGTATTTCCAACAGGTAAAAAAAATTAAAGCGCGCTTCAATCTTTTCGGATACTCCTTATATTATGTCAAAAATGAAATTTTCCTTCAAAACTGTTTTTTGAATGAAATTAAAATGAATTTAAAAAATATTACACACATGTTTTAGTCAATAATGAATTTTTGGTGTCTAAACACTAATTTATCTTGAAAAAAATTAGAAAGATAAAATATATATGAATGTGTCTATAAATGTGTGTCATGCAAATAGTGCATCTTTTTTTTTTCAATTCCTACTATTAGTTCACACTCTCCCTATATTTATTTATATATCTTGTTCAAATTTTCAATCGTTAATAAAATAATTATTATTCATCCTATCAAGTTGAAATAATTTTTTTAAAACTTGTACGGGATGACAATTGATATTAATACAGATTTTTCAAATATAAATTCATTAATTAAATTTTAATTAATTAATAATCCCATTAAACATGTATAAATCCGTCGAAAATTTTCACGAATCCAATATTTTCTTCTTGTAAAGACAGAAGAAAGTAAAAATTACCGAAAATAAAAACCACCACTTGTAAAGATAGAAGAATTTAAAAACTATGATGAAATACCCACGTAACTTTTAGGTGGTATTTGAAAGTATTAATGCAGAATAGCTTCATAGGGGTCACATAAAGTACTTTAACATCAACAATGCGTTTTATTATATGGTCATAAATGGTAATCATTACATTTATACTCGTTTAGTAAGCATAACTTGTTGTTAGGTAGTCTTCGTAAGTAATGCTACCTATAGCAGCCGTCAACATGGTACGACTTTTGAAAAAATCCTAAATAACTTTTCATTATATGACCCCAGGAACCCAAAACTATCCCCACCTAAATATTATATATATATATATATATATATATATATATATATATGTATGTATGTTCATATGTACTACATTATTTTTCCACACAATAAAAGTCGCAAATATGCATGGCTGGTCTTCGAACTCGCCAAAAACATTGAAATGGCTAATATCTCGGCGGGGGTTGTAAATGGACAAAATAGGCCTAAGGGAGTGTAAATGGGGGGGGGGGGGGGTTAAAATTTTGAATACAGCCTCAATATGATTTTGATAAACCAGCTCTCACAGAAAAATGACAGGAAATTTTTTTATTTCGTTATAGCAGTTGCCAACAATAAAAAAAACAATAACATTATCACGACAACAATTACTGTTCTATCGCAAGATTTCCACGTGAAAAATGAAAACGAAATAAATAGTTTGACGAATTGGGAAAAAAAAATGAATATTACGTCAGAAGTTTTATAGAACAAGATTTCCACGTGAAAACTGAAAATGAAATAAACAGTTTGACATCTGTTTGACAAGTTTGACATCTGTACTACAAAAATTGACACAGTTATTAAAATTCAAAGTTTGAGATTTTTTGCACATGATTTTGTCTTTCATTGAGGGATCACTTGAAAGATGAATTAAAGTAATTCGAGATCAAATTCAGGGTGCAATGTTCAAACCACGTTTAGCCGGTATCGCCAAATCGATGTATCACCAAAGAGGGTTATTTCATCTAAAAATTTGAGCTGTGCTTTAGGGGTCGTGTACAAAGCGAAGAATGAAATATTGGAATTAAACAGAAAATAAATATCAATTTATTATGATATCAGAAAACGGTCTATTATAAAAAATGATTACATCAAACGCTGGAATCTACTAGAGATACTGCTCAAAGTGTTCTCCATTGGTAGCAATGCACAACTGAATGCGTGACAGTACTGAGTCCTGGACACGTTAGAGCATAGCAGGTGCGCAAACTGTGCGACAATCAAGGATGATGCGCTGCTTCAGATAAGCCAGAGAAGTGGTCTCAGTCACATAGACCTATTCCTTGATGTAATGTCAGAGATAGAAGTCCATGGGAGTCAAGTCCGGCGAACGTTGATGTTTTATGCAAGGAGGGCCCCATCATGTTGAAACCAAACCCGGCATGCATGTCGGAAAGGCATATACTTCATACCAGTCACGTACCGTGTTTTGTAGCAGATGCAGGTAATGATCGCCCGTTAAGGTCCCATCGCAGAAGATGGGACCAACAATCTGGGTTCCTCATATACCGCACCACACGTGTCGTAATGCGCGGGGGATGTGGAGGTTATCCAAAGACCAGTAATGCACATTGTGCACGTTCAGAATGTCACAGGTGTTGAGCATGAAATTACAAGAGTAACATCGTCTTGCGTGGTCACCCAGCATATCAATGTTTGCAACAGTGTCGGATGGTATGGATACGCATCATGTGCATGTAACAAATGGCAGGCATGCTGACCACATGCCTTGCTTATTTCCGTCGTGCTCATTTGTGAAATTAAAAGGGCGAATGCCAGCACATCGTCTGGTGTCACTCAAACAGTACACCTCTCCCGTCTACTTATTCTGGGTCGAGGTGAAACGGAGCAGGTCTCTCTAAGATGGTGCAATACATCAGTTAAAGTTTAATGCGTTGAATGTAGATCCTTAGGGAAACGTTCTGAATAAGCACTCGCAGGCTCTCTGGGATTCTTTTGACATTCACCATAAATAAGTATCATTTCGGCATATTGCATGTATGTGTAGCTTGTCATCACGATCTCAGCGCTGACTAGCATTTCACTGCTAGATTGCTCGTGTTTTATCCCGTACGTGTGGCGCTGTGATACTATTGTAATCTGCATAATCCCAATTTTCATGCCCGTTATAGCTCGGCTGGTCATTTGCATTTCGCTGCCATTTATCTCCCTAGTGAGTATGTTTTAATCTAAGGTTGTCGATTCTACGTATTTTGATGTTTGAATGTGGTTCGACCCATAAAAGTTAACTCAAATTTTTAGATGAAATAACCCTCTTTCCCGATACCGGCTAAAGGTGGTTTCGCTGTAAAAAAGACCTGGTTTTGACCTCGCACCCTGATTTTGATCTCGAATTACTTTAATGTCCCTCTTAACTGATCCCTCAATGAAAGACAAAATCATGTGCAAAAATCTCAAACTTTAAATTTTAATAACTGTATCAATTTTTGTAGTACAGATTTCAAACTTTTTGTGTTATATCTGTTATGATATGTGTAAACTTTTACTAAATATAACTATAGGGACTGGGGGACGGTATAAAAAGTTAGATTTCGTAATTTTTATAAAATTGATTTTTTACTTTAAGTAATGCCACAACTGGAATATTTACCTCATTTGAAACGTTTTTGTAGTTGGAGCTATATGTCTACCACCAATGATTGAGAAATTAAAGGTCGGCGATAGGTAACATATTGCATTCTGTATATTGGAATTATACGTCATATTGGAAGTATAAGGGACGTCAGCAAGTAAATATGTAACGTCATGTGAGTTTGAAAAAACGAATTAAAAATGATAAAAAACCGACTATGGAAATATTAACATATTTTAACGTTTTGAGGTTTTCTGAATTTGTTTTTGCATTTTTAAACATATTCAATATATATGTATGTGTGTAATCGTGCATATTATAATTTTAATAAAAAAAAGTTTATGTCCCCAAAGCTCATTCTTAGTGAAGAAATTGGATTTATCTCTAATTTCAATTTAGGTTTTGTTGATGAAATTTGTACTTCACTTCGAAATCTACCTCCGCATGTAGGCCGAGCAGGGAGGGAAAATTTTTTGTTGCTGTTGTTGTTGCTGTCGTTTTTGTGCGAATAGACGAAATTTTGTAACCGATGTTTTTCTCATTTATTGATATTTTACGTTTAGTTATTTATTTTATTATAATTACCTTCTTTTAATTAACTTAACATTGTTCGTGTATGTATGAGGTAATAAAGAATTTTGTAATCAATTTTAACCTCTTTTCCTGATATGGTAGAATGGTAAAATTTATACATATTTGTGTGTTTCCGATAACAATACAATATTTTAATGTTTTTCGAACTTATTTAGAAATTTAAAAAAATAATAATTTTAGAGTATTTTCATATCATACGAACTGAATATTTCCAACAGAGCGAAACATTATTACCAATAAGGTTACCTGAGCGAAATATGCTAACCGGTTGTCAACCCAGTTAGCTTAAATGGTAAAACGTTGCCCTGTAACCCAAAGATCTGAGTTCGATTCTCGGTCTGGGCATTTTTTCGCTCAGTTGGAAATATTCAGTTCCTATGTATTCAGAATTTCGATGATGTTCTCCCGATCATAATTTAGTTAATATTAAACTATTAAATCATAAAATAGTATTTATTTAAACAATTATCACACTCTTTGTTTATTATTAATATTTTCTCAATTTTAGTGTTAAAACTATTTCTTTGTTTACCGAATGTGATCACTAGCTTAATAATCTTTATAGTTACAACTTTTCAGAAGTTACAAAAACAGTGGACGTAACGCCAAATCTCTCTCACTAAAATATTGTAACTGACTGTGCAACTGCAACAAAGAAATAGTTTAAACACTAAAATTTTGAAAATATTAATAATATACAAAGTGTGCGATAATAGTTTAAATAAGTACTATTTTATGATTCAATAGTTTAATATTAACTAAATTATGATTTGGGAGAACATTATAGAAATCTTCAGTACATACGAATTGAATATTCCCAACTGAGCGAAAAAATGCCCAGGCCGAAAATCGAACACAAATCCTTGGGTTACAAGACCAATGCTCTACCGTTTAAGCTAACTGGGCAGACAACTTTTTCGCTCAGTTGGAAATATTCAATTCGTATGATAACTTTAACAATCAGTTTTATTGCGTTAAAGTAATAGTTTATCTACGTACCCATCGTTTATATGGAGTTCTTTTACCTGCGGTTTACTCTGTTGAGCTTTCTACATGACAGGCCAGATGTTATTACCAATAAGATTACCTGAGCGAAATATGCTCACCAGTCGTTGGCCCAGTTATCTTAAACAGTATAGCATTGACCCTGTAAACCAAGGATCTGGGTTTGGTTCCAGGCCTGGACATTTTTTCGCTCAGTTGGAAATATTCAATTCGTATGATAACTTTGCCAATCAGTTTGATTGTGTTAAAATAATAGTTTATCTACGTACCCATCGTTTATATGGAGTTACTTTACCTGCGGTTTACTCTGTTGAGCTTTCTACATGACAGGCCAGATGTTATTACCAATAAGGTTACCTGAGCGAAATATGCGCACCAGTCGTTGGACCAGTTATCTTAAACGGTATAGCATTGACCCTGTAAGCCAAGGATCTGGCTTCGGTTCCAGGCCTGGATATTTTTTCGCTCAGTTGGAAATATTCCATTCGTATGATAACTTTACCAATCAGTTTGATTGTGTTAAAATAATAGTTTACCTACGTACCCCTCGTTTATATGGAGTTCGTTTACCCCGGTTTACTCTGTTGAGCTTTATACATGACAGGCCAGATGTTATTACCAATAACGTTACCTGAGCGAAATATGCTCACCAGTCGTTGGCCCAGTTATCTTAAACAGTTTATCATTGACCCTGTAAACCAAGGATCTGGCTTCGGTTCCAGGCTTGGGCATTTTTTCGTTCAGTTGAAAATATTCAATTCGTATGATAACTTTAACAATCAGTTGGGTTGTGTTAAAATAATAGTTCTTCAATACATAATTCAAATACATTTTTTTTCCTTTGCTGATGCCCTACCTTAAAAAATAAACCAATCAAAAATTCTAATATTTTAACTAAATTTACTCTTTCATGTTTTCTATCCAGCATATGTCAAAATGCTGATTTTTTTTTTTTTTTTCACTAATCATAGTCACTCCAAATTAACGTACTGTAAAAGAGTTTTTTTGTGGACCTACTTGAATTTCATTCTATAATTAGTCTTGTTTAAGATAAGCGAATGATTATAAAATATTAGATTTTGTAACTGTTTTCCTCTTATTTACTTAAAAAAGATTAAGTAAATTTTCGCTTAATTGTAATTTATTAAAATGATAAATTGTTAATTATTGAAAGCATCTCTAATAATATGAACATTTGCTCCGTCGAATATATTACATGAAAACAAAGTATTCATTGTACTTTTTTTGGTAAGTGTGATTCTACGTTTGATAAAAGTATTTAATTAAAGTTAGTTTTTCCTTTAAAATATTAAAATTTTCAGTTCCAATTAAATGCTTTTGAATAATATGCAAAATTAACTAAATGAAAATAAATGAATCATGGTACCTATAATGTTGATGATTTTTATTTCATTTATTACCTATTTAATTTAGGCTCTTTTATATAATTAAACTATTTCTATTCGACTGAAGTTTAATATATAATATTTGCCTCCAAATAATTCGTCTCACTTAATACACATGGCTCTAAATATCTTACCTACGAACTGAATATATCATGTTTATGGTACGATGAAAACACATGCTTTTAATTAATTTAATTCCATTTGAATGTTTAAACATTCTTTATGCACTTCAAATCGTATGTAAAAAAGGGAAAATATATTTGTTCATTTAATTTTAATTAAAATAGCTAAAATATTAAATTTGTATTATATATTTATAATAATATATAAAATGATATTAAATTTATTTAAATTATAAAGTACACTATTTTCGTAATATCGTCTAATTTAATTTACTATTTGCTCATTTTATTCACTTAATTATTTTAAATTTGTTATCTATGAAACATTACAAAAATTTCAAAAATTTCAAATTATTCATAATTAAATTGAAAATAAGTCATTTGCTGAACAATGACCACAAGTTAAATAATATTAAATTATTTTCTTTCTAAACAATCTTATACCAAAAGTAGTATTTTCGTCATATTCTTTTAATTTTTGAACAACTGCAAAACTAGTAAGAAATGAAAATGCATGATATTTGTTGTTTTTATAGAAAAAACATATGATGGATAGTGTATGACACCAGAGGAAAGTTGTATATATTGTTTTCAACTCCTACATGCCTTGCAAGATGGATTTATACCTGAGATTCAAGATTTATTTAAACATGAATGCTGTAGGGGTGACTGGCAAGGGTTGACCATAAGGTAGGTTTGACCCACCCTTCAGTTTTCATATTTAAAAGAATTTCTTTCAATAGGTCGCGCAAAAAAACTACTGGAATTCTGAAACAAAACTCTTTGTTTCATGCAGATAATTCGAACAGGTGTGGAAAAAAAATTAATTGTGAAGAGTTTTCAACTTAAAAGGAGTATTATTTTAAAAGTATTTAGTAAGATTTTCTCAAATAAAATATATAATAGAAATTTATCTAAGTGGGTTTTAAGTAATACAGATATATTGAGCTTTCATTCCAGTCATAAATATCTTATAGAAAATGAGGCTTAATATAACCATGTCGTATTCTTTACAATGTGGGTATGTGGGGAGGATTGACCCAATCAGTGTTATGGTTTGACCATATGGTCAAGGCTCTCTTAATTAAGTGTTTTTGAAAATCTTTTTTTATACACTGTTAAGTGTTCATAAAGAAGGATTAATGGCTATATTTTTGAATGAATGTAAATTTAATCTCTAAAGCTAGAGTAAAATGGGGTGGTAGAAAGGAAATTGCTTAAAATTGATTAATGGAAGATGTGAAAAATTGTTATAGAAGCAAGTAAAACATAATGAAATATAAATATGAAAGTTGATAGGAACTGCTATTTCATTTAAATATTACCTACGGTATATAAATATAAAGAACGAAAAAGACTAGAAAGGATGGAAAACAGCAGTCTTAAGAAATGTCAATTGTTCATGCGGCTGCAAAGACAATATCATTGGTAAGAAAATTTTAGGAATGCATGTAGACAAGTATCACCAAGATAAACACAGTGAGATAAAGCCAAACTATCTGGAAACTAGTGTTGTCATGTCGAGTGTCAAAAACAGCGGGTGTTTAAATCATATTTTTTCTCCTGGTAGTTTTTAATAATAATTACACCATTAAGCATAAAGTTATTCGGCCTTTATTTTAACTGATTTTATTTTCATTAACAAATATTTCAATATAAAATAAAGTGGGTCAATCCTTCCATGTGTGGGGAGCCTTGACACATTATTTTCTCCTGATTAAAATTAATTATTTTTCAAATATCTTACATATTGAAGTTATGTCGCAATTTTATTATTATAACTTATTGTATAATAAATAATATGACAAAAAAACTTTATTCTAGGTTCAAAATTAAAAAAAAAATTATTTTGTAAAAAAATATGTCAACCCTCCTCAGTCTTCCCTGTTTCTTAGTAATCGCCGTTGGTCTTCTTTTATTTTCATTTTATCTAACATATATGAATTCATCTGTTTATTGCGCATATTTTTCACGCGGATTTGTTTCATTTCGTTTTTGTTCTTAGTCCTGAGATTATCTGTTTTAAAAAATTGCGCGGTTGCCGTAATTGGGCCAATTATGTTGCTTAAATTGGACCAGGTATGCGATAATAAATTTAACAAGTAAGTAATAGATTTCGAGCGCTTTGTACACTTTTTTTAAAATTTGTTTAATATTTTATAAAAGACTGCTATCTTCATGCAAAGTTTTGTTTTGTTTTGTTTTGTTTTTGTTTTTTTGTTTATCTGGATTATTTTTTTATACAGTTTAGGCCTATATAAACATAAAAATATTTTTACATGTTTATGCAATAAATTTTGTTTGCAATTTCTTTTATCTTGTATGTATTTGTATTTATTTTCATTGAATTCCTTATTCCTACGGCGTATTTGGTTTACAGAGTTGAATTCAAACATTTTTCTCCTGGAGGATATTTGCGATGGCAGGCTTTTTACAGTTCTGGAGGGTGGAATTACACTTTTTTTGCCATTAAAATGCATAAATCCTCAAACCTTCAGGGGGGAGTGTTTATTTTACGGCTCCGGGTGTAAGGGGGAGATGAAATCAACACTGTTTGAATATATAATGTTTACGTTTGATTAATCGCAGCGTACTTTTCAATAGAGGATATTTTTTAAACACTTTTTTAATGTAATTTTGAAAATGTTGAGAAAGACACAGAAAAATACCCGTAACAGCAAAAGCTATTAAAGATATTGGAAACAAAAAGGAGGGTGTAAGTTGTGAAGAAATTGACCTGTAAAAAGGATGAAGCTAAAAATTCTCCCCAAAAGCCAAAAAATCATTAGAAATATAATCTCCCTTGCTAAATTAAGTTAAATCAAAGTACGGAGGGAGCCAAAAAAACAGTTGTGTTAATATCTTCGCCATATAAAGTAAACCTTGAAATTAAAAAAAAAAACCGACAAAAAAGAAGCTATCGCAGCTCAGAAACAATTGGAATATAAAGTTTTAAAAAATAGGCGTAATGCAATTTTCAAGAAAATGATGGAAGGGAAGAACTACAAACATAATGTAAAGAAAACTTCTGTTAAAAAATGTCTAATGATTCAGAATCTCAAATGAAAAATCTAGACAATGATAAATCGTTTTGCCTAATTTGTAAGAAAAATCAAATGGCAGAAATGATTCAGTCTGCAGATTGCCCAATATGGTTGCATGTTGTGTGCGCTGGAAAAAAAAATCAATAAACGAAATTCATGTGCAAACTTTGCATCACTCCTTACATGATATTCAAGTAACTGACAATTAGTTCCATAATTTCTATTCTTAATTACTGATAATTTTGATTTATATTTTGAATACTGTTTGATTTAAAACAATTACTCTTATTTTCAGATATTTGATTTTATTATATTTCATTACTGTTATTTTGTTTGATCATTTCATTAACTGCAAACTATGCTTTTAATAAAATTGGTTATATCCCCTAGTCATTAAAACAACCTGATATTATTTGATTCAATTTAGGAGACTGGAGGTCCAACTTAGGCAACCAGTTGCTGAATTTGGACCACTTTTGACCAATTTTTCAAATGAAAATTAAATTTAAGATTTTCAAAAAGAAATTGATTTAACGATATATTTAGTTAGTTGGTGAATAGATTGACTCCGTGTAACGATGATTTGCAGATATTCCCAAAATTAGGTGAGTTACACATGAAAATAAGTGAAGTGGTCCAAATTCGGCTACTCTCCCCTATTTATAATAATCTATATATTTAAAAGACCAGCCTGTTATTTTAGTCATCTGCCCTGAACTCTCTACTGAATCGATTTTGATAATTATTTTTTTTATGTAAAGCTGTTCATTTCTGGATCTACCGGTACTAGATATTTTTTAATTTTTTTTTTCATTTTTATATTTTATTTTAAATTTTAAAAGATCTTTACGATTTTTTTACCAAATGGTGGCAACCAGGTTAAGCTTTTCGCTCTATAATATAAATTTATTTTCCTTTATCACATACCGCTAACCAGAAGCGTGATTTCACCAGTGAATCTGTCATCGTATTTAAAAGAAGAAATTTAGTAGTTTTCATAAAATTTAACCATAATAAAATGATTGCGTGTAATTGTGAATTAATCACGGGAGAACAAATTATTTATTGAGAAATAATATTATGTTTCCGATGAGGAAAACGACGTCATTCATTAATTTGCACAACTATTGTAATATATGTTGTTAGAACTGTGTCATCATATTCACTGATGTTCATTCTTGCATCTAAATAGACTGCTGCTATTTATTTAAAGATACCTGGGATGAACAAAAGCAAATATTTTTGAAAATTGCGTCATTTCCATTTAATTATAATCTATCTATATTATAAAGGACAAACATATCTGTGCATAACGCATACGTCATTTTGCGAATGGCAGCACTTTGAAATTTGAAATAATATTTTGGTTTTGCAATTTTCTCTACAGCAAATTTTTAAACTTCTAAGCATCGCACATTTTAAATTTTTACACCGTCGTATAAAAAAAAAATGTTCTTTTAAATGCAATTTGTTTAATAGCTGTATCTCCATTCATTTTTGAGATATTAATTTTTTTTTTGTAATTTTTAATACCATTTTTCTAATCGTGGCAACAAAAGTACCTCATTTCTATTGACAGTCAATGAAAGTAAACGGAAATTAGTCGAAAATAGGAGATACTGTATCTTTTTGTTGCCCTTTTCTCATAAAACCTGAAAAAAATGTTGAAATTAAGATATGGTCTATGTCAAGAATATTGTCTGTTATTCCGTGATATTGGCGTCATATGCACACTTTTCTATAGACGAAGTTTAAGACTGTATTATAAAAGTGGATTGCTTTAGCGGATGTACGTCATTTTATAAAAAAACGTGTATTTTAATTCTTAAACATGAATTATGTTTTGTAGAAGTGCGTCATTTTCACAGCCCAGCAGCTCTGAAATTCTTCACAGGTGAAAATGCTTCACTTTTGAAAATAATGTAATCGAAATCACACACTGATAAAACGCAATGTTTTACAAAAATTTAGAATGTCTCTATAAAAGAAAATTAATTTGTAAATAATGGCGATTTATATTACAGAAATTGAAGATTCTCGCCTGGATGGATTTGCTACGCCGAGTTAGACAAGCAAACAAATAATTCGTAGTTTAAAATAATATCGTGTTCCTGAAGTTTTTGTCGAGAATTCTCTCGAATAATAAAATTTTAATGCTATTCTTTAGGACATTCTACTATAATTTTATCAAAATAACATAATTTGCTTAAATAATCTATATATTTAAAACACAAGTGTGTTTTTTAGTCATCTGCCCTGATCTTTCTGCTGAACCAATTTTATTGACATTTTTTCTAAACAGAAAGCTCTTCCTTTGTAGATGTGATCGCACAATCTGTTTTTTTTTAAAATATCCCCACTTTTATATTTTAATTTTAAAAGCATTTTATGAAATTTCTTCAAAATGATGAAAATTAGATAGGCTTCATTATTGCAGACAAGAGAGAAATAATGAGGTATTTTTAACTTTATTCATGCTATTTTCTGATAAAAATTAAAAAATGTTGATAAAAATTGTTCTATAAGGTTTAGTGTCGCAAAATACCATTAGGAGCAGAATATTATATTATGGGCATAATAACGGAAAATTACATTCTGCGTTTGAAAACACGGATTTTTCCTCATAAATTTTCTATATTGTTTTTCCTTCTGCATGTGTACTGGTACTAAGTTTCAGACACCAAGCGAAATGCTTATTTAAATGAAAATGAAGTCATATTTAAAATAAAACGATCATTTTCTTAGATAAAACTAAACATTTTAACACAAATGCGTCTAAAAAAACATAAATTATGGAAATTTTTACTCTCCGGATTTGAGATTAGAATCTCAAGTAAAGAGTGCATCTGTTGACATAAAAGATATAAAAGCTGTTGCTGACAATCGTGACTTCAAGTTTTCAGTTAAAATGATTTTTAAACGATAAAACAAAATACAATTTTTTTTAAATGATGAATATGGATATGAGAAGTGCGTATGGAAATTTTGAGAAGGTGAAAATTGCTGTTTTCTTTCCGGAAATCCAAGCATAAGAGCCTCAATTGATAACCGCATCCTAATAAATGATCTCTATTATATTTTACTGATTAAGTATCTATATTATAAAGAAGAAACGTATCTGTGCGTAACGCTGATGTCATTTTCCGAATGACAACACGTCACGATCAAATTTCGGTCTTGAAATTTTCGTACTGCAATTTTTTAATCTTCTGACCATCGTACATTTTCAATTTTCGTCGCACTGGGAAAAAAATTTACTTTCAAATGCAATTTGTTTAAAAACTACATTCGTTGACTGATGTATTATATTTTCTAAAATAATTTTTAAGCATGCTTTTTTTAAAGTTTATCTTATCACGTGCCAGTTTCAATACATAATAATAATAAACATTTTGCACATAAAGCAAAAAACATTTTTCAGCATTTGTTTCTGACTATTTTTGCATAACAAAATTAATACTTCCATTATAAACAAAAATAAAAGAATAATATTAAAAAACCCCCACCAATTTAATATATTTGTGAAAGACAAATTATCGAAATAAATACTTCTTTTATAAACAAATAAAAGAATAATATTGAAAAAACACTAATCTAACATATTTTTAATCGTACAATTTAAATTTTAGGTCACCAAATAAGGTTGTTTTTTTTCAAATGGAATTTGTTTGCAAAGTTCATCTCAGCTTCCTGATTGCCTATGTATTTAAAAACAATTTTAAATAGCATGAAATATTTTTTAATTTATCTATATCGCGCGGAGCTCGATTACGAAATATTAATCCGATTGCCCTTAAAGCAAAATAAAGAGTTCATCATTTTCTTACAGCTAATATACATTAAAAATTTCCCTATGAATAAATAAATTAGATAATATAAATAAAACACAAATTTACCACACATGTATAAGCTCTGAAATTATCAGAATATAAAAGGATGCCATAAGTAGCAAAATCTTGGCAAACAACTCTTAGCATGCGGCTAATAAGAAAATATTGCTTTTGATAAACTTCAAAAATTTATTTGATTGTATAATTCGTACTTTCCATATGACAATTGCTTTTTTAATGTAAGTGGTGAATTTAAAAAAAATTATTGCATATAAAAAAATTATTAGTTTTCGATAAAAAAAACATATATATTTTCGCCTATATTCTTTAATCCGGGAAGCCCGGGTACGATCCCCTAGTGTATTTAAAGGGCAAGGCTGTTTTCTTAGTCAACTAGCCTGAACTTTCTACTGAGCCGATTTTGATTTTGATTTTTTAAAATTAATGTACTTTTTTTTGTAGATGTGCATGAACTCGCTATTTTCTAAAAGAATCCCATTTTTATATTTTAATTTTAAAAGTTTTCTATAAAATTTCTTCACATTGGTGGCAATCGGGTTGGTTGCATTTTTGAAGAGAGGAGAGAAACAAAGAGAATTAACATATCGTTACGGATGCCGTTTTCGTATTACAATTAAAAATAACATTTAAAAAAATTTTTAACAGAAAATGACGTCACTAATAAAATAACGCATTCTTACTCTTAACTCTTTTACATTTCAACATTTATCACTCCGCTAAGACTGAGATTGAGACTCTCATCTAAGACAGATTCAGTGGGTGAAAAAAATGTCATAGTAAAAATGAAATTTCTCTTTGCTAAAACTAAATATTTTACTGCGAATGTGTCTAAAAGTAAATTTCTGGATTACGCCGCCACTCAGATTATATCTACAAGTAAAGAGTACGTATGTTTACATACAAAATTGTAACTCGCAAACTCAACATCAAATTTGGAAATATGTTTATTAAATATTGTTTCATTATTGCAATTTTTTATATAAATTCTTTCAATCGTTTTTTTTAAACATTTTCATTCGTCAAATTTCACTGGTTTCGACTCGTATCTATATTATAAAGGACAAACGTATCAGTGCGTTACGCATACGTCATTTTGCGAATGGCAACACTTTGAAATTTGAAATAAAATTTTGGTTTTGTAATTTTCTCTACTGCAAATTTTTATACTTCTAAACATCGCACATTTTTAATTTTTACATCGCCGTAAAAAAAAAAAAAAAAAAAAAAAAAAAAAAAAAAAAAAAAAAAAAAAATGCTCTTTTAAATGCAATTTGTTTGAAATCTGTATCTCAATTTAATTTCAAGATATTAATTTTTTTGTAGTTTTTATTACTTTTTTTTGTAATTGTGGCAGCTGAAGTACTCCATTTCTGTTGAAAGTCATGTTGAAACTAAAGGGGGGGGGGGAATGAAAGTAGTAGATTGCTGTATCTTTTTGTTGCCATTTTCTCATAAAAACCGAAAAAAATGAAATTAAAATACGTGCTATGTCAAGAATATCGTCTGTTATAAAACCCAGTGAGTTTTGGCTTTATTTCGCTTTTATTTATCAATTAAATGATTTTGCCGTGCCAGCTCCATTGCGAAATATTAATAAACAATTTGCACATAAAAAAAGTTCAGCATTTCTCTCCCGCTAATTTTCTACAATGAAATTAAAACTTCATCAATAAATAAATAAAAGAATAATGTATAAAAAAGCACGTATTTAACATATATGTAATCGAACAATTTAAATATTTAGAGCCGAATTGGGAAAAATATGTGCTTTTAAATATAATTTGTATGAAATAGAGTTGCTAGGCAACTGTTAAAGTAAAAGAGAAAAAATAATCTATACATTGAAAACACAAGATATCTTTTTTAGACATCTTCTCTGAACTTTCTACTGTACCAATTTTGCTAATAATTCTTTTTTGTAAAATGAAAGCTGTTAATTTGTAGATGTCTTCGCATTAGCTATTTTTCTAAATATTTCCACTTTTACACTTTTTTAATTTAATTTGAAAAGTTTTTTTTTTTTTTGAAATTTCATCACAAAGGTAGAAATCGTATTATTTCCACTGTTGCATAAAAATGAAATACTGGGGTTTATTTATCCTTAATGATACCATTTACTCATTACAATTAAAAATAACTTTATTTTAAGTCTGAACAGAAAATGACGTCACTATTTAAAAAACATTTTCGCTCATAAAGCTAATGTCACAATATATTTTCATTCGGCTGATACCGAATTTCAGACACTTGGCGTAATGCTTCAGTAAGTGCCATATTTAAAAGAAATAATCCTTTTCTTTGATAAAAACTATATATTTTTACACGAATACATCTAAAAGACATCAGTTTCTGGAATTTGTACTTCGCGGTACTGAAATTAGAACCTCAAGCCAAAAGAATACATTTTCACATGCAAAGTTTTAGCTGACAAACGGAATACTTCACGTTTGAAAATCTATCTATATTATAAAGGAAAAATATGTCTGTGCGTAAGGCTGACGTCATTTTGAGAATGGCAACGCTTGACGATTAAATGTCGGTTTTGCAATCTTTACTACTGCAATTTTTTGAATTTCTAAACATCGCGCATCTTCAATTTCTACACCCGTTATATAGGGAAAAAATCTACTTTCAAATGCAATTTGCTTGAAAAGTTTATCTTAATTTATTTATTTATTATACCTTTTTAAATAATTTTCAAGTATAATGTGTTTTAATCTATATCCATTGCGTACAGGCTCCATTACGAAATAAGCCATTTGCAGTTAAAATAATATTAATAATTCGGCATTTGTCCCTAACTAATTTTTATAGTGAAATTAAAACTTCATCAATCTATTATATTAAAAAGTGACTATCCGTTTGTATTTCACAGCTGTTCCTCCTAGAATATGGAATGTTGGGTGATCAAATTAAGGCCAGGTATCCACATGGGTCCGAGGATGTGAAAAGTGATCGTAGAATTTTAAAATTTGATTAGTTTTCGAGATAAAAATTTTTACGTTATTTTTAATGACATTTCTGTAATGATGGAAAATAAAATTGCTCCATTTTTGTGGATAAAAGAAAGAAAAGGGAAAATGACAAGGATTATTAGGTATCATTGTTTAAAATGATTTTTAAATTGAAATTAACGTTTATTTGACTAAATAATGAAAACATTATTGTAGTTTTCAAGAAAATTTCACGAAATACAAGCTGACACATATTCAAGCTTCGGAAATCCGTTTATTTTAGAAACACAAATTCGACTCTCGGCTGGAATATTGAGATACATTCTGTTGACGTCAAAAGAAAAAAAACAAAACATCGTGCGTAATTTTCATTTAATTTAAAGTCGAAAAGTAGATTTTCAACTATTCCCTTAAGATGGCTAATAAAACATTTTAGAAACGGACATTAAAAATGAAATGTTTTAGCGAGAAAAAAAATTATTCTCTAAATATTTATTTTAATTCATAAATATAAAATTCTTCTGAAGAAATTCGTCCAAACAAATTCATTTTTGTATAAGATGACCCAAATGACATCATTTCTACCAACTCCTAAATTCGAAGCAAAATCTTGGAAGAGCGAAAAGCTCTAGGCAAATAAAGTTATAATATATGTGCATTTTTATTGGGAAAGCTTTTGACTTAAATTGTAAATATAACTTATTATTTGAAATATTGTGTTTATTAAAATTAATATTGTAATGGCTTTCTAAATTTACAATAAAGTTAAGATTTCATTTCTCGCAAAAATATCGACTGTCTCATGCAATTCAAAAGCAACACAACGTGTTGCTACGCAACTAGTAATTATAATAATGTAATTGTAATGATTTAATTGTAATAGACTGTCTGTTCCGTAATGATCTCTGAAATTTCATTAAAAAACTTGTTTTTCAAACAATTTTATAATAAATATAGTACTTTTAGGGTTCGGTACTTAAAAAGTAAAAACGGAACCATTATAAGATCACTCCTGTTTCTGTCTGCCTATCACAGCCATTTTACTCGTAAAGTATGGAATGTAGAAAGTTCAAATTCGGGGATATAATAAAGACTATTGATCCACATATTTACAAATAATTAAACAATCACAAATATATTTAGGAAAAATGTACAGGGGCTAATTAAGCTACTTGAAAAAAAAATCTTTTCTTTATATATCGTGTGGGGTATTCTGTGAAAGCTTTCGTAATGCTGAACTCAAAAATACATTTCTTTTAACTTTAGGTATAAAATTTTAGGAGATATCGTCGAAAATGTAGTGCCCCCCCCCCCCCCACCACCTCTATTTCCGAATCTACTAAAACTAAAATTATGAAAAAATTAGAGGTAGTAGATGTTGATTTAATCCTTGCAGGAAAATTATAGCGATTACCCTAGGTCGCATAGTTTTTGAGAAAAGCGCATTTTTCTGTTACACACAAATTTCGGTTTATGGGCATTCAGCAAAAGTGCTGAGGAGCGCTGGAGGTACCTATCGTAACAGAAGTATAAAAGGATTGTTAATATTGATTTTCGAATAAAATCGTTGGTAATTAACCGAGATATTAACCCTTAAAGGCAAGGGCGGTTTGAACATAGCATAATGACAAGAGCGGCTTTCTCTATTTACTATCGGCTTTTAAAGCCTATATAACAATTTTTAATGATATATTTATGTAATGTAATGCCCAGTAGCAGTATAAAAGCAATAAAAGTCAAATTGTTAAAAACATTTTAATTTAATTAGAATGAAGCACATAAATACTATTGGATTCGCGTGTAGTTTGCATTGAGTGGATCTCTCTATACGCCTCCCGTGTCTTTAAAAGTTAATTAGAAACATACCTGGAAGAACGCGGCACGGACCGAGGCAGTGTTGCAACTTTGCAACCACCTTTCGACGTGTGCTCAGCTCAATGCCAAGTTTAATTTTTGAACAAGGGTTTTGTTTTAGCTACACTGTAAAAAGAAAAGATTATTACTACGCTGAATTTAGTTTTCTGAAATGCTAAATGAAGTTTAAATGTCCACAGTTTTTATTGTCAGTACCGAAATAAGTTCATCATAAACGGATTAGGATAAGAATTTAAAAAGTGTTATACAGAATAGCAATATTTGGTACTATTTAGTCTTCATGTCTCTTTGAACTTTCATGGTATACCCATTCATAATTTTCTAGTATATAGAGCTATACCCAACCCTACGTTGCATAGTTTTTACAAAGACTTATTCTTTTAGCAACGATTTTTTTAAATAATGCAAGTTAATAATAATAATTCATAACCCTCTGAGCGCGAGAAATACTCGCACTTGACAATTTATTTAAAATTCATTTTAAAAGTTCCTACGACATAGACTGAATGTTACTAATAAAGTGAGAATAACAGAGAAGTGCACGTTATTAGTTATAGTTTTGAATAATAAATGAAGGACGAGAAGTCTTCATGACGCATTAACTGAACGATATATAGACATATTAATATCTTTGTGAAATTTTTAAATGGATTTCAAGATGGATTTCCAGATTCAGTCAAACACATGAGTCTATATTTATTATCGTTCTTTGGGGTACTATTTTAATTTTACATGAACACAAGTATCTAATTTCTGTGAAAATAAATTATTTAAAAGAGCATATATTTGAAAATTCAAAGCCGTCATATAAAATTATAAAATAGTACAACTGCATGGATGTTTAATACAATCATAATTCAATGAATCTGTTTTAGACGTTAGCAAGAAAGAAAAATAATGCGTCAACCATAGATTATGAGACACGTTCCAACACACTAAGAATATTGTAACAAAGCTTCCTAGTTTAATAAGATGATATATGATGTCTAAAAAAATAATTTGGAAAATGCAAAACACGTGTGAAAATCAAATTTTAGTAATTTACATCTATATTCGGAAAAAATACTCGAATTTGATTTTTCCTCTCTATATATGACGTATAGATTTGTATATATATTACATAATATGCAAACTTTTAGCTCAGTTAGTAAACACATAACACAGTTAAAATATCCTATTTAACAATTTCCAATAACTACCCGCTCTTGGCGACCAGTTTGGCCTCCCTTAAAATTTATGTTTGTGAAAGCATGCTAAGCATTGTATCATGTTAATTTTATTCATAATTTAATTTACTTGGACTCCCTTAAATAAAATTAATAAAAATCTCTTAAATTAATATTAGTTTTTGTTGCATTAAAATATCTCCATTTGTTGATTTACTGTAAGCAAGTAAACCCTATTGGTTTAAAATGGAAATCTATTTTATTGGCGAATTATTAGAGATATCGCCAATTTGGCGTCACTTTGGCGACTAATTTTGATCTCCAAATTTGGGGATATATTGCCAAGTTGTCCGCATTTCGCGACAGAACATGGTCCCCCCTATGGTAACCCCCACTTATAGGTATGGAGATGCTTTAAATGCTGTTCAATAACCAATGAGATGCGTTTCATTCGGGTGTTGCCATTAAACAATTAACAAATAATCGCGATTTCTGTGCCAAATACGATAGCGTAATATATATATAGATAATATGAAATGCAATCGAATTATTTTGTGCAACCCTTTAGATGATCGACAGAACTTATATACAGTGAGTATGCAAAAAAGGAGTTACATTTAAAAGCGCATAGCGCAATTAAGAAGTTACTTTAATCAATAATTGCTCATAGACATACTGTATCATAACGCTTTTCTGTGTCCCTATAAATGAACGATAAATGCTACGGACGCCCTGTTCTATAGTAATCGTGTTGTAGTGCTCTTCAGCGATGTAAATTAGTTTTAATATTTCTTCAAAATAGTGTAATATTAATAAAATAATGTGCAAACTATTTTTTACCGCACTCCAGAATATAACATAATTATTTTAAGTGCTCCTTTAAATTAATTATAAATGCTTCACATCCTCTTAATACAAAGTGTGCTATGCTAAATCTCAAAAACACATGTCAAGTGCGAATCCGAGTATATTTCCGCGAGTCAGACTACGGGAACACTGACAGACAGTCATAAACAGTTTTCAACAATGTTTAAAAAGATTATTGTAAAGAGTTGCTTTTTAAGCACAATAACATTTATTATGTTTCATTAAAGATGTACAGCATGTTTATTTATTATCACAAAAATACATTAACTAATTTGTCTTTCTAGCAATCTTATACCATAAATGACTATTTTGGACATAATGCTTTAAATGTTCCGCGATTTCATTAGAGAAATTTTCATACCAGTGAAAACTGTTTTGATTAACAAATTCTTCAAGACAATGTTACATCATTAGCGAAATATTATAAACATGTATATGCAGGGTGCTAACCACCCCCAATTAGCTTCAGAGCAGCAACGGCTGTGCATATGAAAGATGTATATAGGTATAATAAAGTGGATATCTAGTTCACGATGATAACTTCTACTGTACCAAATAGCGATGAACTTAGTAACTAGAGTTCTCATTTTGAAATCGGTACGAGATACGAGAAAAAAAATCTATGGCTTGTTAAAAGTTTGTTGTGTATTCTTTCACGTAAAAAATAACTTAATTAGTCTTCATGGTAAGTAATTATTTTATACGAATTTGAATATTTCCAACTGAGCGAAAACTGAGGAAATATTCAAATTCGTATGATAACTTTACCAATCAGTTTGATTGTGTTAAAATAATAATTCATCTACGTATCCATCGTTTATATGGAGTTCCCTTACCTGCGGTTTATTCTGTTGAGCTGTCTACATGACAGACCAGATGTTCTACCAATAAGGTTTTCTGAGCGAAATATGCTGGCTGGTTGTCGGCCCAGTTAGCTTAAACGGAAAAGCATTGGCCTTGTAAGCCAAGGATCTGGGTTCGATTCCCAGCCTGGGCAATTTTTCGCTCAGTTGGAAATATTCAAATTCGTATGATAACTTCACCAATCAGTTTGATTGTGTTAAAATAATAGTTCATCTACGTATCCATCGTTTATATGGAGTTCCATTACCTGCGGTTTATTCTGTTGAGCTGTCGACATGACAGACCAGATGTTCTACCAATAAGGTTTTCTGAGCGAAATATGCTGGCTGGTTGTCGGCCCAGTTAGCTTAAACGGAAAAGCATTGGCCTTGTAAGCCAAGGATCTGGGTTCGATTCCCAGCCTGGGCATTTTTTCGCTCAGTTGGAAATATTCAAATTCGTAAGTAATTATTTATATATATATATATATATAATCAGCAGTGTAAATACGCCACTAATTGAAGCAGAAATGTGACATTATATGGCAGATGCATATTTAGCAATCAAATCAACACATGAAAGCGACTTTTACATTACTTTTATAATGGATTCATAGTAAGTATTCTAATTGTGTCTATCATCGGAATACATAATGATGCACGTATTCCAAGATCTGACACATTAACTACCTGTAGTTTTATTTTCATATATAAATAAACTGTGTCTTGCTTAAGTATATTATTAAGTCTTATTAGTAATTCAGTATTTGGTGTATGACGTATTTATGAAAGATTTAAACATCGCATTCGTGTTCGTGGTCTTTTAATAAAATTATTTTTACATGCATACATGTTTTCATCGCAAACCAGAGATACTCTACTACTGTGTAATTGACCCTTTATTTATGTACCTCGTACCGCTTTCAAGATAGGAATGCAAATTGTTTCTGCTAGCGTTGTTGTAAGTGGTTTCATCGAGTAGCTCATAACTATTTTACTCTATCTGCGTACTCTTATCTGGCCCAGTTCTTATATTAATGGAGCTGAGCAGGCCTTTAGTGACAACTATGTACGAGTACATAATTTTAACCTTTGGGAATGAGTTGCAAGATCACTAAATTGTATTTAAATTTTTATTTCTGAAACAATATTGAGTATATTTTTAGTTATAATGGCATCGGAAATATGGAAAATACTGATCACAAATTAAATTACATTATGTAAATTTACTTCTCAATAATTGTATACACAAAGTTAATGATTTTGTCATCAGTCTGTTACTGTTTTATTACTGCAAAGTTAGCATAAAAGAAAAAGATATACGTCAGGAAACTGTTTTGATTTACACATTTCAGATAACAAGACTACGCCGTACTTGAACAGAAAGTTGTCAGCACCGATATATATTTTTCACCTTTCTGAACGTATTTTAAAATCACATAAGTTTAAGGTGTCCAAAAATTTTAAAAATGGCATTAGTTCTATTAAAAAATCATTTCAATTACAGAATATTTTAACCCAGTTAATATTTAAATTATGCCTACGCGAAAGTACCATTGATATTTATGTCTTGATCCAAATTTTTAGAAAGGAAGTGGATGACTTCAGTGCAGAAACTTGCTTACGTATCCTTTTTTTCACAGCTTTAAATACTTTTTTATTACAGGGTAGCCGTTGACCTGCCGGAGATTTTTACTTCCTTCTGTCTTTACAAAAAGAAAGTTTCGATTCATGAAATATTTCGACTTCCGATTTTCGATGAATTAAACGTTTTAGAGGTCAGAGTTACCGATAAACACGTTTTTACTAAATGTCTGTCTGTGAGTCTATGAATCTGTTTGTCTGACTGTATGTGACACAAATTTTTTGGGCGCTCTATCTCAAGAACTAATGCACGGAATTTAATAACAATTTATATTAAGTTAGTATCTGATAAAAATTGGTGCTGATTTCTTTTTGGTGTAAATCGCACAACAGGTGGTGCTGCTATGAAGCATTTTTTACGATTTCCGCAATAGCTTAATCTCCAGATCTAATACACGGATTTATATCAAACTTCAGATTCAATTAGTCCTTGATTTGAACGATTTTTTTATATTTTGGTATAAATCACTGAACAGGTGGTGCTGCTATGCGGCACTTTTTACGATTTGCGTAATAGCTCTCAAGAATAAAGAATGAAGAATCTCTAGAATAAAGTATTTCAAGAACCTCAAGAATTAATGCATGGATTTTCATAAAACTTCAGATTCAATTAGTCTTTGGTATGACGTGCTGCAGTTAATATTTTGGTATAAAATGTCCAAAAGGTGGCGCTGCTATACTAAATGTTTCACGATTCCCGCAATAGCTCTGTCTGAAGAACTAATTCCCCAATTTTTATCAAACTTAAGATTCAGTTATGGGAACGTCTATTCGTTACTCTTGTGATAATTAGAGCAAATTTTCATATATAATTCCAATTATTTTTTTACAAAATATAATTAAGATAAAAATTGATATAACCAGCTAAATACCACTGTGTTCCACACACAAACATATATCTAATTTGTAACAAAAAGCATTTTACTTACGTATATATTAAATGACTCTTGTGACAGTCTGGTCTCAAGAGTAACAAAATTTTGATTGATTATATTGACAAGGGAACTGCTTTTTGTTACAAATTAGATATATATTATGCGAGTGGAACATAATTGTATTTAACTGGTTACATCAATTTTTCTTTTAATTATATTTTGTAATAAAATAATTGGAAGTATTTCTGAAAATTTGCTCTAATGGTCACAAGAGTAACAATGGACGTTCCATTATACCGTGATAGCTTTTGTTGCTGATTATGTTTTGGTGTAAATCGCCCAAAAGGTGGCGCTTCTATGCTGTATTTGTCACGATTTCCACAAAAAACTCTATCTCAAGAACTAACGATTTTTCAGTCTTAGGATTCAGTTTGTCGTTGACACAAGTTTTTGCTGATTAGGTTTTGGTGTTAATCGCCTAGTAGGTGGCGCTGTTTTACGCGCTTTTTGCAGGATTTACATGATTTTAGCGACAGTCATATATATCATAATATATCATATGTATCACATAATATATCAAGAACAAATGCATGGAGTTTCATATCTTTAGATGCAAGGGTTGCCATTTAATTTTGGCACCGAATTTTGTAGTGTTAACATGTATGAGACAGATGAAAGTTTTGGGATTGCCACGTCCGACTAGTTTCATGGACAAAAGAGATTGGACACATTTGGAAATATTGCTCACTCGCAAGAAAATTGACACAACTCGAAAAAAGTAAATTCTACAACTCTGCATGCAGTTGTAAAAGCGTACACAAAAGAGCAATAAATTTAAAAATCCATTCGTGAAACAGATAGTAAGAATTAAATAAATTTATCCCCCACCCGCATACATGTATTCCCCTTTTGAGTTGTGCAGCACAATCTGTGAAATTCTAGCAGCCTCTCAAAACAGTATATTCAAAAATGTGGAATTAGCTTAATAGATTTTTAAAAGTTAAGCATACATATTATTTCTGCTGTCAGCATCATTTTTCTTTACAAATTTGTATCGTACAATAAGGAAGTAAAGAAAACGGAAGTCCACCATCCACTGGTTAGGGTTGTTTTCTCACATATGACATCGCATACTGAATTCAACTATCGTCTAGTGTAAAACGATGAACGAGGTGTCATTCGATAGGAATTTTTGCCCACATAAGGCGTCGCATACAGAATTTAACAAACATG
This sequence comes from Maratus speciosus, assembly GCA_963932465.1. NCBI lineage: Eukaryota > Metazoa > Arthropoda > Arachnida > Araneae > Salticidae > Maratus > Maratus speciosus. Next base: position 437,973,156 of record OZ010800.1, read on the forward strand.
CTCCCTACAACAATGAAAATGACAATATTGGATACGATTTTTTGCCCACATCAGATATTGCATACAGAAATTTCGTTGAAAGGGCTTGTTTGAAATTTCATTTAATTAATAAATTGGTGGTATGCGAATATCACTTAGAAGCGGGGAAGCTATGTGCGAATTTTTTCCAAGGGTTATCTGGTATATTATAAACCATTAACAATGATATTAGTTTGCATGAAAATAAGAATCAACCGAAGATTTATCACAGTGTTTCTGGGTATTTAAATTTTTCTCAATAGCCAGCTTTTAACTTTTAGTATAGATACAAGTGAAATTTTATTTCATTTCGAGTTCAAGTAGTACTGCTCCGTATTTCTTAAAAGGCGAATTTTATGTATAATGTTCCCTGCACATAAAGTTTAGTACAGTAACATTATTTTCTGAATTAACATATTATTTTATTCATCTTACAATCAAACGGTCTCAGATACCTCTCACTGTAACTATGCAACATTTCCGTCACAGTAGTTAACTCGGCGTTAGTTACATTCGGTCGTAACTTATCTGGGATATACCCAACGCTGCTTTAGCCAATTCAAGAGCAACTTCCGAAAGTGAAAGATTAGGTAAATGTATGAAGAATCGGTGAGAAGCAGAAGATTCCCAATTCAAGATATAACGCACAGACCACGACAACTATTAGCACAAAAAAGTAATTTATTATTTTTAATCGATAACAAAAAATAAGTATGTGGTTTTGGAAAGAAATTTTTGAGAAGTGTCTTGTTTTATCACTTAAAATTTTCTGTGGTAGAAACGTGGCACATAGTGCACTACAACATTTCTATATACCTACATTTATAAAACCTTTCCTGTAGCAAGATGTCCTATAACAGACCTATTAGTGGTAAAGTACGCGAAAAATTTTTTTTTAGTTGTGCTATTTTTCTTGCCGGTGGGCTATCTGTAGTTTCTGTACAAAGAAGGTTTTCGGATTATTACTCATCGACAAGTTTTCAGCAAGGCAAGGATCGTCTTTGATATATGTGTCCTACACTATAATGTATGTGAATACTGTGCGTAACTTTAGGAATGAAGACGATTAGGTTTCTTTTTCACATTTTTTATAACACACAGCACACAAATGTTACAAACAATCACGAACACTGAAGAACATAGAATAATGAAGTGACGTTGGGGTAATAACCCGCTGTTAGAACAAGTGACGTTCATTAAACATATTTTTGGGGAATACTCCCGCTATAAGAAACAGAATAATTGGGGATAAGACCCGCTAGAATACACAACGTGCCGCAATGGCAGCTAAAGAACAACAACTCTATACTTGGGGATAAGACCCGCTAGAATACACAACGTGCCGCAATGGCAGCTAAAGAACAACTGAACTGGGTCACATGACCGCAAAGCCGCGGAGCTCGTTCGGCATGCGCACAAGGTCCGAACATGCCGCCCCGCGTTGCAATGTGCGTAGCACATTCAAAATATTAAAAATACACTATAAATACAAGAACTAAATAAAATACCAATACCATAAAATAATATTACAATACAAATACATTAATAATAAGTTGCAATAACAAGGACTATACAATACAATAAAATTAAATTCTTTGTTACAAAATTTAAGCTCTTTTCTAAAAATAGTTCGATGTATTCTTAAGAAAAGTTGAATGTAAAATAACATGTAAATCTTAGGTGCACTTTAAAATAAGTAGACAATGAGAAAAGGTATGTACATTAGGTTTCATTAATGGGCAAGACACACAATCTAGATATGGATCTAAGAAAGATATTTGAGGCTGTTTTTACCTTTGCAACCCTAACATTACCATCCTTTCCTGGTATAACCTCTAAGATTCGCCCTAGCATCCACTTACAGGGAGGTAAATTGTCCTCCTTTATGACAACCATCGCCCCTGGTTTGATGTTTTCCCCTTTTACCTGCCATTTTGAACGATTTTGGAGATGACTCAAGTAATTTAATTGCCAATTTCTCCAAATTAATTGGACGAATTTAGTGATTCTCTGCCACCTAGATAATCTCGATTCTGTGATATCAATCAACTGAGGTTCTGGAATGGCATCGATAGGCCGACCAATTAGGAAATGGCCTGGTGTCAATGCATTAAAATCATTTATATCGGTCGATAGCGGAGTTAAGGGACGCGAATTTAGTACTCCTTCGATTTGGGTGGTGACTGTTTGGAATTCTTCCATAGTCAATCTAGCACCTTTTAATGTTCGTTTAAGATAATACTTGAAAGATTTTACACCAGCCTCCCATAAACCACCGAAGTTGGGCGATCTAGGAGGAATGAACTTCCATTCAATAGCTTCTGAAGTAAGGTAATTAGCTAATTTTTCATCCGGTCTACGAACTAACTCATGAAGTTTTTGCAATTCTGATTTAGCACCCCTAAAATTCGTAGCATTGTCTGTCATAATAGAAGCGCATTTTCCTCGCCTTGAAACAAAGCGTTTAAGCGCGGCGATAAACGCATCAGAAGTTAGATCCGTTACTATTTCTAAATGAATAGCCTTTGTTACTAAGCAAACTAAAATCGCGACATAAACCTTATGAAAAATCCCTTTTCTTTGATTTTTATATTTAATCTCAAAAGGGCCGCAAAAATCGGCTCCTGTATGGTTAAACGTAAAATTTGGAGTTACTCTTTCCGATGGGAGGTCACCCATGATTTGTTTAGCAGTAACTGGGTTGTTCCTAAAACAGACAACGCAATCATGCACTACTTTTCGCGCTAAATTTTTTCCACTTACGGGCCAAAACCGCATTCGTACGTAATGGATTAAAGTTTGGGGACCAATATCAAAATGCTTCCTGTGAAAATGCTCAAATATGAGTTTCGTGAGCTTATGGCCTTTCGGCAAAATGATTTGATGCTTCTTATCAAAGTTTAAATTTGAATTTTCCAACCTACCGCCAACTCTTAAGATATTATCTTGATCCAAAAAGGGGGATAAACATTTAATTTTACTGAAAGGGGGAACCCTTGATTCCCGTTTTAAACCCTTGATCTCTTCCTGAAATTCTGCATTTTGTACTAATCTAATTAGAGAAACTTCTAAATTTTTTATTTCTGGGGTTGTGAGGCTGCCTCTGCGCCGGTCTGTTAACTTGCATTTGCAATTGTGAAAAAACCTATAAACATATGCCAGTATGCGAAGAATACTATAGTATTTACCACTTATATTGAGAAAAAAAATTTACTTCTTCAGGATTCCTGAAAAGAGAAAGAGAAATATTAGAATTAAAATCATTACAGTTATTTTTATATTTTGATTTAGTCTCGGGAAAATAATCTGTTTCTGGCGCAGAAATAGTTTCTTGCTCAGTCACTAAGTCATCAGCTGCTAGGAATTTTGGTCCCCTAAACCACATTGGATTCTCTACAAGAGAATTAACACTAGCACCTCTGGTCAAGAGATCGGCAGGATTGTCCTTGCTAGAGCAGTGATACCAAGAGTTCGAATCTGAAAGTGCATTAATCTCTATGACACGGTTAGCCACAAACTGCTTCCATCGCTTTGATGATCCTTTGATCCAGAATAAGGTTATTTTGGAATCCGTCCAATAGTACACTTTCGATGTTATTTTTTGATCTAGGATGGGTTTTACTTTATTGGTCAGTCTTGCACTTAGTAAGGCTCCGAGAAGTTCTAGCCGAGGCAGAGTTATCTCCTTTATCGGTGCAACACGAGTCTTTGAAGTCACGAGATTGACTTCCACACCACTCTCTCTTTTTATTCTCAGATAAATTGCAGATCCATACGCTATTTTACTAGCATCAGAAAAGGCGTGTATTTCTACAGCTATTACTTGATTCAAGCAACCAAGAATTTTCCTCGGAATTTTTAATTCTGCTAAATTTGGAAGTTCTTCGAGCCACTTTAACCATTTTTCGTGCACATTAGTTGGTAACTGTTCATCCCATGCTGTCTTCTTTAGCCATAGTTCTTGGAACAGGCATTTTATTCTAATGGTGAATGGCGTCAGCATGCCTAACGGATCGAAGATTTTACCAACTGCTTGCAATAGTAGACGTTTTGAGTTTTTTTGCGATGACAAGAATTCTATTAAACTTTTGACTTCGAATGTCAGACAATCTTCTTCTGTTTTCCAGGACATTCCTAATACCTTGCTTAGATTGATTCCTAGGCTTATTGCAGCGTGTTCTGTTTGAATATTTAAACCTTCCTTTTGCCAGCACTTCAGTAACGCTTCATCATTGGTTATCCATTTTCGAAGAATCATTCCTGCTCCAGACATTATTTTGTTAGCATTCAGGGAAACATCAAGAGCTTCTTGCAGCGTATCTTCGCCAGATATAAAATCGTCCACATAAATATATTTATCGAGTAGGTGAACAGTTCTTGGGTGTAGGTTCGTAAACCGCTTGATGTGCTCCTTTATGGTAGCAGATAGGAGGAATGGAGAGGCATTGACTCCAAAAATAACACGTTTGAATCTGAAGACCTTGAAAGATTTTAAACCATCATCATACCACAGAAAACGGACAGAATCCCGATCTTTTTCAGCTAGTGAGATTTGAAGGAACGCCTTCTCGATATCAGAAGAGAAGGCAATTTCGTATAATCTGAAGTGGATTAAAATATCAAATAGAAGTGGATTTAAGTTGGTACCGGGCCATAAACAATCATTAAGGGACAAATCACTGTTATCATGAGAGCTGGCATCGAAGACGATTCGGACCTTTGTAGTAAGTTTATCTTCTTTACAGACCGCATGATGGGGCAAATAATAAACTGCCCTGTCTAAAACAGGTTCAGTTTCTTGCACCTGCTCTATAATTCCTTGCTTTAAATATTCTGTGATTATTTCAGAATATTGTCGAAAAAGCTCTGGGTTTCGATAAAATTTTCTTTTTAGACCTTCCAAACGCTGTTTCGCAACATTAAAATTATCATTTAAATCCTTCCAATCCTTTTTCCACGGTAACTGAACTCCATAACGATCGCCTACAAATTTGACAGTTTTATCGAATATTTGTTGTGCTTGATCAGTTTCCGATATTTTCGGATCATCATGTTTTATGCCTATAGACTCAAGCTCCCAAAATTGTTTTAAATTATCATTTATTTCATCGAAATCTCTAACGAAATTGCACATAGTAATATTGTTTGTTTGCGTGTTCTCCTCTAGCGCCCCAGTTGGGATCCATCCAAAAACAGTGTCTTGCAGAAAAAGTTTATCATTTATCTTAATTGAATTATGCTTTAAAATTCTATAAAATAATTCAGCGCCAACCAATGCGTGAATTTTTCCCGGTTTGAAAAATGTGGGGTCTGCCAATTCCACAATATTCGGTAAATTAATGTCCGATACATTTAATTGCCTTGATGGAATTACATCCGTGATTTTGGGAACTATTAAGAAATCTATATTCTCCCTGAAAGAGCCATCTTCGTTTGTAATTACACTCGAAATTTTATTTTTTACATTATAAGTATAACCGTTTAATCCTGTAACGGGTACATTAATTATCCTTTTTTTAAATTTCAGCATGTCAGCGCAATCCTTAGTTAAAATATTGACATTGCTAGCATTATCCAAAATTACTCTAAATTTTCGTTTATTTCCGAAATTATCTTCTATAAAAACAAAGCATGTACTCAATAAAATTGATTTTCTTTCTTTACTTATATTATTCAAGGTCTTTAATGATTCATTATTTATCGAAATGTTTTCCGCTTCTCTATTTACCGCACCTGCAAGAAGGGAGGAAATTTGGGGGGAAGCCAATTAATTTTTGGATTTATTTTTTTTATCTCTATGAAGCGATGAGCTGTGTCGCAATCCACAGGTATTACAATTATATTTTGAAATGCAAGAATTTACGAAATGAGAATTATTCAAATAATTAGTACACAGTTTATTTTTCTTCACAAAATCGTATCGTTCAGAAACATTCATTTTTAGAAACTGAGAACATTTGTTCAAATTATGAAAAGCCAATTTACACAGAATACAAGTTTTTCCATTCGATTTATCATTCGAATTTAGCATGAAATTTTTTTGTTTGTTCGAAAGAGGAATGTTTTTGTTTAAGGGCTTTGAAGCAGAGTATCTATTTACGCTTTCTAACGTAGAACTGCGGTTTTCCAAAAATGACATTAATTCATTAAATTGCGGGTATTCTGATTTTTTAATCGAATATTCAAATAATTTTCGAGATTCCTTATCTACCTTTTGCAATATAATATTGACAAGGATAGCATCAGACAGATTGTTTTGTTCATATTGTAATACTTTTAAGGCCCTCAAATTTTTATTTACACAATCAATAAAGGATCTCAATTCTTTAGAAGACTCGTAATGTATTTTTTCATAATTAATTATTGCTGATAAATGAGTGTCAATGAGCAAACGTTGATTTTCGAATCTTTCAGTAAGGGCTGTAAACAATGACTCAAAGGAATCGTCTGGGCTCTCTAGTTGTTTTGCTTCATTTTTTAGCGATGCTCGCAAATAAAACAGCTTCTGAGCGTCATTTAACTGGGCATTATTGATAATTAAATTTGTAAATTGTACTTTAAAGATTGACCACTCTTCATATTTACCATTGAATGTTGGTAGTGGGATTTCAGGTAACTTAACTTTAATATTATTCAAACTTATAGATTCAATACTATCAGCATGCACATTTATTTCAGAAACTTTAAGATTTTTAAGAAATATGTTGAGACTTACCTCAAGTTTCTCGAGACGATCTTCGAGTTCATCTAACTCGTTTTCGATTTCTGGTAAGTCCTTAATATCAGGGATATCATAATATTTATCCCGTATTTCCGATACTTTTGCTTGAAGCTCAGGTAATTTTCGAATCTTTATATCGAGCTCGGTACTCGAGTAATTAATTTCGTCTGTATTATCTTTTACGAAATTTTCTAATTTCGTTATAGCACCTTTTAGAGCACCTTTTGTTCTATTTAATTTTTCCATAGCAGCTATTTCGCTGTGAAATCGACGGACCACAACAATGTATGTGAATACTGTGCGTAACTTTAGGAATGAAGACGATTAGGTTTCTTTTTCACATTTTTTATAACACACAGCACACAAATGTTACAAACAATCACGAACACTGAAGAACATAGAATAATGAAGTGACGTTGGGGTAATAACCCGCTGTTAGAACAAGTGACGTTCATAAAACATATTTTTGGGTGAATACTCCCGCTATAAGAAACAGAATAATTGGGGATAAGACCCGCTAGAATACACAACGTGCCGCAATGGCAGCTAAAGAACAACAACTCTATACTTGGGGATAAGACCCGCTAGAATACACAACGTGCCGCAATGGCAGCTAAAGAACAACTGAACTGGGTCACATGACCGCAAAGACGCGGAGCTCGTTCGGCATGCGCACAAGGTCCGAACAATAATAAAAGACTAATGTTTCTTAATCTACAAAAATGAACTCTAATTTAGAGCAAAAATATACAATCTCTTCCTAGTGACCAAAGATTCATAAAAGCATTATTTTACCTTTAAAAACCCCAGAAAACTACATATTTTCAAAATTTAACGAAGAATTTTTTAAAATAATTTTTATTAGCTGCCCGTCATTTTTGTAAACGCTTCTGAGTAGCTTTTACAGTACCATAATCAGTTTTCTCAAAACAGAATATCACTTTTTCGGCTGCTATTAATTCTCAGGTAAATATTTTTATATTCAAAAAACATGTTTAACAGACAAACTTACTAAATTAACAGCATTAACATTAATATGAAAATTAGCGTTATTCTGTTACAATTGCAAGCACAATTTCAGCTATTCAGTTAAAAATGTTTACCTGAGAATTGATAGGATCCGGAAAACTTATTTTCCGAGTACGGAGAACTGATTAATGCATTGTAGAAGCTACTAGGAAATGTTTCCGAAACTTACAGGTGGCTAATACAAAATTATTTTTATAAATTCTTATTTAAATTTCGAAAACAAAATGCTTTCATAGGTTTCTAAAGATAAGGGAACATTTTTTGAAATATTGGGTGACTCGGAAGACGTTATTATATATTTGCGTTCGTGAATATTGTACATTTTCGTACATTAAGAAATATCTGTCTTTATCTACAGTGTAGCGTTATCCTGGTCGCTGTCACTTTTTAGAGATTCAAACTGTGCTTGTTCTGCTGCTTACTTTTAGCGCGAAAAAAAAATATATAAGTGACAACTCTTTGCAATGATCTGATGGAAATCAACATACACACTACAACTGAAAATAGCTTTCCTAAATAGAGATAACATAAAGCGTAGTCGTTCTCTACATATACATGCTGGGAAATACAGCGCGTCATGCATCAAGAAACAAATCTACACACTTCGATTAGATGGAACTTAGTCGAAGTCTTGTTTCTGTTAAAGCACACTCTTTAGAAATACATTTTTAATCTATAATGCATTACTAAAAATAGTTTTAATTGCAATTGCACCAAATGTATTCTGTATGGTATGCTCTATATAAGCTTATACCAAAAATATTACTTTCCATCTGCCTTTTACTGTTTTAAATGGCAAAGCTAGCATGAGAGAAAAATGTATATTATTGGTATGTATATTATGTATATTATTGGCCGAGTTTTCTACTTCACACATCAGCAGAAAAATATAGATACATATATTTTGTTTATCTAAAATGTATTCCGCAGAGGCGACAAGATCTCATGATTTACTGATGCATTTTTAGCATTTGTTTTGTTTCGTTTAGTGTTGTTACTCTAAAGTGTTTTTACTTTTAGTAATTTTACTCAAAACGAGGTGGACCCCGTCGAATTTCGACGAAAGAAAATGTTTACAAAGGAAATGGTGCATCAAATTTATAATACATCGACAACAATAATTAGAATAAAAAATCCATCTTACACTTGCTAGTTTAACTCTCCAAAGACATATTTTAACCTAAAATTAACAAAATATTTTTTTCATAAACTTCAACTGTTAAAATTATTGAAAAATTAAACTTTATTCATATACGTAATCAGTAGCATATAATCCAAATAAGTAATTTTGATTAAGTTATCAATTAATGCTTGGTATTACGGAATGAAAAATCAGCAAAAATGATTTCACCTTCACATAATCATAGAATTCCCCCCCCCCCCTTTAAATCTAAACCGAATCAAGTCATTTCCACGTTTCACATCCATATTAACCATTTAAATAGGGTTATTAATAAATATATTTTCAAGCTTGAAGTCACGTTTGTCAACTATTACAACATTCCGTGTGAAAATACTCACTCGCGATTTGAGGTCTTAGTATAATCTCTGTATCTGCGCGTAAAAATTCCAGCATTTTATAGCTTTTAGACATATTCAAGGGGAAATATCTTGTTTTATCAAATAAAATTATCGTTTTCTTTTAAATATGACGTAATTTTCAGTCGCTGAAATATTTTGCCTATTGTCTCAAACTCAATATCAGCGGAATGAAAAAATAGTGAAATATAACAGCATCATCAGGGAAAAGACACAATTAATTGTGTCTTTTTTAAAGCGTAACGTCCTTTTCTGTTCAAATTTTTTAAAAAGATATTTTTAATTGTAATTAGAAAATGGCATCAGGAAGAATATAATCAATAAAGGTAACTAAACCACTTTTAATAGAAATGAAGAACTTCAGTTGCCACAATTAGAAAATTGGTATTAAAAACTATAAAAAAATTTATATCTCGGTAATAAATTGAGATGCAGCTTTCAAACAAATTGAATTTAAAAGTACATATTTTTCTGTATAAGACTGTGTAAAAATATAAAATGTGGGATGTTTAAAAGTTTAAAAATTTGCAATAGCGAAAATTGCAAAACCGAAATTTTATTTCAAATTTCAAAGTGTTGCCATTCGCAGAATGACGTATGCGTTACGCACAGATATGTTTGTCCTTTATAATATAGATAGTTAAAATTACAATTATACTTGACATTTTCTGCATGGAGAATCTTAGGTTAAATTATACTAAGTAATTTGCATCCTAAACGAAACTTATACCGAAACGCCATTTTACTTCTTTCTTTGATCAAAACTGGAAAGCTAGCATAAGAGAAATAAGTATACCGTTGCAAACTGTTTTATTAACAAATCCCTGATGAAAAGTCTACATGACATATCAGCGGAAAGGTGAAAAATATGTTTGTTTGATCTTTTTCACCTTTCTAAATGGATTTCAAGATGGATTAGTGTACAGGCTCCAGGGATTCATGTTTCACTGAAGTATGTATAGCATATTTATTATGTGTCGTTTTGTTTTTATTTATTTTCTTTGAAATGCTTTTTGAAATATATTTTTTGTTTGATAAAAAATATTATATAGATAAATATTCCAATGTTTCATAAATAATTATAAAAGAGAACAATCATCTTTTATAATTTTAAAGGCTTAATATTTCAAAAATACTTCCAAAAATACTGTAAGTAACGCATTCATATAAATATAAATTAATAATAAATATTATTAATTAATAAGTATACCAAATGAATATTTTTTTTTATTTAAATCAATTGTTAGTATTTCAAGTCACCATTCTAAGAAAATTACAACCAGATTAGAAAATACTGAAGAATCTTATTGTACTTTTACTATTGAAAACTTACATGTATTTTTCTGAGATACGTTATCTGGAAAATAGAAAATAAGTTCTTATTTATAAAAGATTGAAATTAGAAACTAACTCAGCAAAACTGTTAGCTGAAGATGCAATCTTAAGGCTCCGGTCCCTGCCGGCGAAGGAACTCACGAGCTAATGCTAATCCTCTGAGGAGATGGATTGTTGTAATATCTCGTTTGCATTTCGACATTTTTAAATAATTATTTTTGAATTGGATAGCCGAGATACGTCTCTGCATCGCACCTTTTTTTACTTTTCCGATTTTGGTTGTAGATATTTTTTTTTTAATGACACTTTCATTTTCAGAACTGTTTTGAAAGAGAAAGTAGCTTTATAAAAAATATCTGCGACCAAAATCGAAAAAGTAAAAAAAGGTGCATTGTAGAGACGGAGCTCGGCTATTCAATGCAAAGAAAAATTATTTAAAAATGCCAAAATGCAAACGAGATATTAGAAAAATCCCTCCCCATAGGATTAGCATTAGCTCGTGCGTGTCTTCGCCGGCAGGGACAGGAGCCTTAAAATATATTAAATACATAATATACGGGTGATAAGAAATTCCGCGGTTAATGTTTATGGTGTAATAAAAGATGCTATTAAACACGGTTACTATAGTTTAATTATGTCTAGATAAGATATTAACCTCCAACCTTACTGATATAGGCTTTCTGAATTTTTAAATGCTAATCTCAAAACTAAATTTTATTTTTGCATTACATAATGAGAGTATAAGCTAGGTAAATAAGTGTCTGTTTGAGAGCGGTGTGTTATAAGTTAGACAGTGTCGGATTCAATGAAGTGGTTCTCAAAACTTCGTTATTACACTGACAGATTTTTACAGCAGCTCACCACATTTTAACAGTCACGATACCATTAGATTTCAAAATTTAAAAAGAAGCAACTGATGATCACTCGACATAATACTCCGTCTGTAAACTTTGGCTTCTTGAACTATCGCTCAAAATTTAAAAAAATTACGATCTATTTGTTTTATTATAATATTTTAGAAGATTAACTAAATCTACAGTCTTAATTTTTTTTTCTTTTTACAGTTGGAAATGTGAACAGGGTACGAAACGGGCTTTTCGAGAGTAATGTGGCAATTCACACATAAAATGTTGCATTATTTCATAATAATTCTGCAATCCACGAAAAACCCTAGACGGCCCTAGTTTATTTTTATAATTTACTTTGTAAATACTGCCTACTACTTACACAAGATTTTCAGCATAGATAATTAATTGATCCCGAAAGTATGGTCATGTTTTTTACTTATTACATAGAGATAAAGAAGTATATGTAGAAGTATATAAAGAAGTATATACGTACTATTAAAAACCATCAATTAAAATTGTCATGAGATCAAATATATTCTCGTTCTTCTTAAACTGATTAATTAGAGGTATTTGTTTAACAAAAAATCAATGAACGAGAAATTGACAAGACGAATATTATACGATTCTGACTCAACTAAATATAATTCGTGTATTAGATTAATGAAAAGGCTGTAAAGGTTAGTTATTATTTGAGATAACAAGTATACAATGATGAAACCGTAATATACAGGGTCTCTACAAGTTAGTTGGGCAAAAAGAGTTATTTATTGAATGTAATTGACAGGTAAAAAATTAAAATACATATTGTTGTAAGATAGAAAAATAGTTCAAGTTTACCATTATAACCATTATTTCGTCGTACTTGCGTAGCAGAATGAGTTTCATGAAACCAAAGGCTTCGCTTTTTCAGCACCATGTTACATATCAATTGTCTTAATGCCAAACAATAATGATTACCGCTCGTTAAGCAATAGCGTCAGTTACGACACCTAACGCTATCTATGAAAAAGCTTCGGCAATATTATTACTAGTCTGACTTTCAACAAGATAATTTCATTCAATATTTTGGATGTTCTTAACTTACAAAAATGTCCACCTAATTTGCAGACAACCTGTATTTTACTCCTCAATATAACAATTGTATAATACATACCAATATAACTTTTATTCATCAAGATCAATTTGATATTTCTTTTACTTGAGGATCATGTTAACATTTCACAGAGAAATATTTATTTTTATAAATACAGGGTAATTACAGGAGAGATTGACCTCGTTTTTTCTTCGTGCTCTAACAGCCACATATTTACATATATTTTATTTTTCACTGTATATATGTATAGTGTATGATGTTTCAAAAAAGTCCTGATGCAGAAGTTCATACCTTTAAAGGAATTTCCCTTATAATTTTTTCAATTTTTTACTATGTGGTCCATCTCATCATGACTACTTCGGGCGAGATGGACCTTAATAAAATATTGCAATAACTGCATATATTAAGTTTAAAAACTGCTAATTTTCATTACATGAATATTAAATGATATTACTTACGTTATTGATTTACTTACATTACAGAACATTATATTTACATGAATTATTACTTGACTTTTTGATATATAACGATAGAAATTAAATTTATTTTTTGAAATATTAATATCTCCACAGATTTAAACATTATTTAGGAAAATGTTTTGGATACTACGAGCAATGATTCTTTTGTCAGTAACTTTTTTCTTGATATATAATTTCATCTCACAATTATCGTATTGTAATTCAAACCATGACTATCCTTGATCAACGCACACAAGAAACACACTCTAATCACCCTACTTTTTGTTTCGTCTGATTGTAATTTTCGCGCATCCCACATATTCGTTTTCGTTCCAATCTTCTAAATAGTCATACTCGTCATAACACATTTCTTGAATGTTTATATCCATGTACGAAACGAACCTTTTCTAATATAGGTAGTGGGCATTTTCCGAAAATAGAAAACTACAAAGCCTTAGTATTTTAAATTCAGCTCTTTAAAAGGCTAAATTGGAAATTCAAGATTGTATGGCCCATCTCTCCCGACAGAAAAATTGGTCCACCTCTCCCGTCTACACTTGATCCAACTCTCCCGATCGTCTAGGTAAGAAGTATAAACCAGCCCGACTCTACTCTGTAGGTATTATGTCGAAATTTTAGGTTATTTAGAAGCTTAAATGTTCCCCGAAATTACATCACTAAAACTTGATAGATCACTTATAAACAAAGACCTTTAAATGCATAACTATAACCAGATGAAAAAAATATTCGACTTACGAAAAGTGATAATGTTTTTTAGCTGAAAAAATATTACGTTTTTTGAGAAGCTAACAGATAAATGCCATACAAAATAAATTTAAGTGTTTGACTAAGATAGTGGCACCATTTTTGAGACGCCGCATTAGGGCGATTCCATGCAGAGTGTCACACTTCGGATAAAAAACACATTTTGAAATTAAATGTTATACATATACACTGACACATAGACATATGTGATTATACATAGACAGACACTGAAATTAAATGTTATACTTCTGTGAGTTTTATTGCCTCACATTTAAATTTTAAAATATGGTAATAACTTATTTACCATACCACTTAAAATCAGAATTAACATTAAAATTTAATAAATAATTGAATACATGCAAATTAAAGCCTGCGTTACGTGTGTGACACTCTCCATGGAATCGCCCATTAACTCATTAACGCCGGTTGGCATAAAAACTTGCCAGGTAAATCGAACAAAATTTTAAAATTTGAATACCAGTAATTTAGTTTGGAAATTTTCATATTATTTAATATCAGATTTTGATCGATTAAATAAATCCAAATTACAAAGTGGCAAAAACTGGTGTCGAAGAATAAAAAAAGTGTAAAGTAGGCTCGTCGTTAATGGGTTAACGAAATTTTTGACTGGTCCATTCACATTGTATCATCACTCCCGCACTCACCCTATATATGCCCAGTTACAGTTGATAAAGTTACTGTAGTGATCGAATCATTTTTGTTCATACTTGGAACGTGTGTATCAATTTTAATGATACTCTGTCCTTGTTTAAGATATACAAAATGTGAAACGATATCCCAGAGTTTGATAGTCATTTGTATTTTGAGTTTTTTTTAATAATTTGTAATTGCACGCTGCTGTGGAAACTTTTACTGATCATTTTGCTTTTAACAGCCAACTCTTCTGTTTTTCTGGACATTAAATTGCTTGCTGATAAATGCAGTAAGGAGTACCTATATAGGTAAAAAGTGAAATTTCGCCTGTTGTATGTATTTAAGATGTATGGATATATTTAAGCTATTAGAGAAAAATTTTGAGACTCATTATAACAAAAAATTACGGCGATTGTACTTTCAGAAGTGTGACTGATACTGCAATTCAGAAGACGAGTACGTATACGTTAAAACGTAATTTGTAATCCATTTGTGAAAAAAAGTTCCTAATCGATATATATACCAAATATAAATACACGATAAATGTACTGAACGTTATTGGAAATCAGTGTCTATACTGAATACTAATATAACAAAGCATAATAAATTTCATAATGGAGGGACAGCGCAAGCAGTAGTTGAAAAGTGTTTATGAATTAGGTTTGTCTGTCTGCCCGTCTGTTAGTGCTCCAACTCGCGTAAGTATAGTCCAATTGCCATGAAATTGATGTACGTTATTGGGGTTTACTATGTTTGGTATTTAAAATGAAGTGTGTCGTATACTGGTTTTCCTTACAGGGCCGCTCAAAAGAATTGTGAGAAATTACGTACTATGGAGAAAAATCATTTGCCATGTATTTTAATGATATTACAGTATTTTAAACATATTGAAATTGATATAAATTACTGAGGGGTACTAAAAGATTCTTACTATAGAATATGGTGCGCATATAAGTTATCATTTATTTACAGGGACATACAAAATAATTTGGGTATTAAAAAAAGGAGCAATAATTGAACTATGGAAGCCTACGAACAATAATCGCTGGAAGTACGTTTTCAGTTGTGGTATGCGTTTTGAAATGTAACTACATTTGAAATAATACTTGATGTGTATAAATTCTATAGATCGTATACAGGGTCGCACGAAAGCTCTCAACAACATTCGTTTATTTTCAAAAATTGTTGAGTGGTAATTTTCAAGTGTGTTATGCGTTTAACTGAACTAACTTTTAGAATACTAAGTAATATGCATACATATGGGGCATTCTCACAATATTTTGACTTTCGGGAATAACAATCTGGTGAAATTAAACTTGCTAAAATAACATTTTTATCTGATAGACGAATGCCTTAATGATTCAAAATAAAGAAAAATTGGTCAGCAACGAAAATTTCTTTATTTAACTGAGGTTTATGTTAAACTTGCGAGTTTAATTTTCCTTACCATTTTACCACTAAAACTTTTTATTTTCTTCTAAATTTTAACTTATAATGAATTTGCATGGTACCCACAGGACATTCAAATAAGATATAATAACAATGTAGTATTTTTAGTAAAAATTATTGTTATAACATTGTCTTAAAGGGGTGTTAAAGAAAGGACGGTAAGGATGAAACGGTAAGGGAAATTATCCCTATTTTAGGCAAATCATGTTAAGACGAAGTGATAACCACAATGTTCATTGGTTTTGAGAAACAGTTATTGACATTGGATTAAATTTAAAAATAATAATAATTTACCTCGAAAAGTGCAGGTATAAACCTTGGGACTATACTACCCATAAAGCCACGGTGCTTGAAACTGATATTTAAATGCTGCTTTAAATTCTGCAGTAAATTTCCTGTTAAAGAATTTTAGCCATTCTTTCTCTAGCATACTTCTGCATGAGAAAAAACTTGAAAAAATTCAGTGGCTGCATCTGAAGTGCTTTTCAGTATAAGTTTAGAAGAGGAACGGTATGGAATCTAAAACTCAGGGACAGAGTTTAAAAAATAATAACAATCCAAAATATGTGTGCAGGTAATTTTTTGCTACATATTTATATAAAACAATAGCTCCACTTTCAGAAACAAATTACACCGAATTATTTTTATTGAAACAATTTTATACAGACAGCTCCAAACTTAAAATTCAGCATCAGGGACACGGGGCGGTAGATGAGTTTTCCTGGTATTTGGATCCGAACATCGTCCAAAACTTATTTATATCGTTAGTATTGTTATGCAATCATGCAATGAGATGTTCCCCAATATATGAAAAAAAAAAAAAAAAAAACACAAGAACATGTACTAAAGAAAAATTATTATTCAGGGACATAAAAGACGAAAGATTGTGAGAATACCCCATACATGTAGATCATATACAGAGCTGCACAAAAAAATCATATAAGGTAATAGCAGAAATCGGGTTTTGAAATGCGTTATGTGTTTTCTGAAGTGTTCATTTAGACATCAGCATTCATCTCAGTAAACTATGAAATTTTGTTATAGTATTCTGAATGTGTTGAAATTTTTTTCATAATATATGCTTTACGCATGATTTTTCGTTCTTGATTAAATGCCATGTAATACTAGCGTAACCCGCAGTTTTGTATGCATAATAGTTGAAATATGCCAAATGTTTTTTTTTTTTTTTTTTTTTTTTTTTTTTTGTGTGTGTGTGTGTTTTCTTAAATAGAAAAATTACACTGTTACGAATAATTAAAAAATACTAATTATGCGACAGTTTTAATTAAACTTCATTATTATACTGCCTTAGGTGAAAATGAGACTTAAATTAATAAAAAAAACTCAAACAAATTCTCAATAAATGATAACTTAAAATGTATTTTGAAACTTTTACGCTCATTTGAGTTTTCATTTGAGGTTTAAGATTTTTTAGAAACTTTTTTTTAGCCCGCATTCTCATCTTAAAAGTAACGGTCATGCCATCTTCCAATCTTCTAGTCTAACGACCTACCAGCCCTCTGGCGGTATTGGTACTCGCTTTTACCACACTTCACACTCTTAAATTTAGAAATTTTTAGTAACTCTCCTTATACATGATTTATATATTATACGTATCTATCACGCAGAATTTCAAGTTTCTATCTTTAACTACTAGAAATGGCACTTTGGAACGTTTTTAGAAAGTGTTTCTGCATTTTAAAGTCTTTTAATGTATATATATATATATAATGATATTTCTTCTAAAATTCTTCGACTAATGCTTAAAATGGCGACACCCATCGCTGAGAATTATCATTTCTGTGTCGCAGCATCACAGTTAACCTGAAAATAAGAAAAAAATGCATGTTTGAAAGCAAACATGCGGAAAGGTGGCGCCATCTGTGATCAAAATTTGGAACTAATAATTTTAGTTCGCTTGAAGAAAACTTTTCATCCTGAAAAGCATTTTAGTTCAAACCTCACTCCTGTACGTCAATTGCATGATTTAATATTGTATTTTAAAATGTGTCCAGGAATTTTAGGACAGTCTGTATATTTCACTAAATTTAATCCCTTTAAATTTTCTAAAATATTAACTTTTTTGTAATAATGTAAATAAAAGATTTTATATAACGATCATACATTCATTTGCTTCGTAAATATCCGATGAGAATATAATATGTTGAAATGTTTTTTTTTTTCAATTTATCCTCTATTTCTCTTAACCCTGTCGCTGCACAATCCGAGAGTTTCTCAGGCAACGTAAAAGTAGCAAAATTTGCGCAACCCGAGATTTCATCGGAGATGCATTTTTCTGTCTAATTAACCCACCTTGATCATTCTCACCGGTTACTTTTTATTGTAAATTTTGTATAATCTAATCGGAGCGTTTTCACGATTAAATCAGACGAAAATTTCTGTTTTGAAAAACCGGTGACAAGAGAATAAAAATTCTTAAAAGACGCTCGTCACGAAGGAATTAAATACGCAATTTTTGAAGCTATTTTGATAAAACAATTGAAGAGCTAAGTGGAAGAACATGTTACGTAACAAAAATTATATTTGAAGAAATTTGATGTGAAAGTTTTTGTTGTCAATTTTAATGATTTATTTTCTGTTTAATACCATGTGTTTAAAATATTAACAGGTGTGGTACTAAATTTTATCAAAAAAACTTATTAATATTTAATTTTTAAATATTAAAAAAATATTAATATTATTTGCATTATGAAATATTAAAATATTAAATATTAATGAATAATGTCTTAAATCTTCAAGGCTAAATGGAACTTTGGTATTTTATCTTTACCGTGTGATAGAATACCTGATAATATCTTCGTCCAAAAGATAAAATAATTTTTAAGAAAATGTAGCACAACATGTTCTTCCACTCAGCTCTTCAATTACGTAGCGAGACGGTTAACATGCTGTTTATTTCGAAAATATATCAAACGGATTAGGCATTTCAAATGAGTCATTTTCGGATGTTCCGCAAGCAGATATAATCCTATTACGAAATAATACATTATGCATACAGAGCTTATTAACGTAATTCTTCACTAAACGCATTTATAAACATAAATACCGAACTGGAATAAGAATAATTGTGCATCGTTTAACCTTTGAATGCACGGGGGAGGGCGGGAGGTTAGTAACAAGGACGCCACATTCTTTTTACCTTCTTCTATCTTTAATAGAAGAAAGTATTGGATTCGTGAAAAAATTCGACTTCCTGTTTTCGATGGATTTATACGTTTTAAAATGTTCTAAACACGATTTGATGGTTTTAAAAAAAGTCTGTCTGCGAGTCTATCTGTCACTCTGTGAGTATGTATGTGACAAACATTTTGTAGGTGCTCTATCTCAAGAATTATTTTACAAAACTTTAGATTAAGTTAGACCTTCATATAAACTGTCACTGATTACTTTTTGTTGTAAATCGCCCACAGGCGGCACTGCTGTGCTGCATTTTTCGCGTTTTCTGCAATAGCTATATCTCAAGAACTAATACACGTATTTTTATAAAATTTCAAATTCAATTAGTCCAGCATCGATTGAAACTATATTAATACTTGGAAATTTTTGAGAGAGAAACATTCGCCTTGCATACTATATTTCAAATGAAAATTAAATTTCAAATTAATTGCTTAAAAGCACAAAACCAACCTAGTGAAAAACCTAGTGATTTCCCAGTATTAATATAGTTTCAATCGATGCTGGATTTAATTACGTTTCGTGTTTGCCCATGTCGATGTCTCTAGATAAATATTCCATCATGTGCTGCATTTGTATCCTTGCCAACCTGTAATAGTGAGAATTTGCAGGCTGGGTATCGTTCCATATGATTTAGTCGGTAGAATGTCAGTGCGCTTTACTGATGGAACGGGATCGAATCCCGGCATGTAATATTTTTTACTAGGTTGGCCTTTGCGCCTTTTAAGAAATTAATATGAAATTTAATTTTCATTTGAAATATTCAGTTAGTCCTTCATATAAGTTGTTGCTGATTACATTTTGATGAAAATCGCCCGGCAGGTAACGCTGCTATGCTGCATTATCTATGATTATCGAACTAGCTCTATCTCAATAACTAATTCACGAATTTTCATCAAATTTCAGTTTCTGTTATCCCCTTATGTAAATTAGAACTATTTAGTTTTTTGTGCAAATTGTCCAACTGGTGGCGCTGGTATGCAGCATTTTCACGATGTATCTCAAGAACTAATGAATAACTTTTCATCAAGCTTGAGATTCAATTAGTTCATGGTATAAATTGGTCCTGATTAGATTTGGTGTAAATCACCCATCAGTTGGCACTGCTGTGTAGATTTTTTTTTTCCATTTCCGCAATAGTTTTATCTGAAAAATTAATCCACGGATTTTCATCAAACTTCAGATTCCGTTAGAGGTTGATGTAAGTTGTTGATAACATAACCGACATAACCGGGTGATTGACATAACCGGGAACGCTGATATGCTGAATTTTTCATGAAGTACTATCATGTATGAGATTTTTGGGATTGCCATATCACTCGACTAGTTCTACTTTATTTTCAAAGTCTAAATAACAATTTTTAATGATATCTTTGTTTAATGCAATTTCAAGCACAGCAGTAACATGAAAGTAATAAAAATGAAATTATTAAAGAAAAATAAATTAATTAGATTTAATAAATCACGATCATTTTGTAGTAACATAAAGACGCGGGCTGCGCATTCTATTTTTAAACTATTTTTAAAGACTAAATAACAAAATTTAATGATATTTCAAGTGGTAAGATGAAGGAAATAAACGTTATGTTATTAAAAAAAATTAATTTAATTCGAATTAATATAACACGAGCAGTTTGTAGTAACATAAAGACACGATTGACATGCTTTATAGGCCAACGACTTTAAAAGACAGAATATATTCTTTTTATGATAAAGAAGAATATCATATACTGTCTAGTAATTGCACAGATTTAAAAGACATCGCATAATTTTCTTTGAAAAATTGTAATTATAAAGGGAAAGAAAGTCATTGCACAAATATACGGGCGGAATATTCCGTGCATCATCAGTAACTTACAAATAAAAGTAATGAAACAGTAACAAAAAGTGTCAGTGTTTAAGAAGTAATTTCTACAGCGATGCAATCAAACAATAGTAGAGCAGATGTACCATATCCTGTTTAAAAACTGGAAGAAACTACATATAGTTACTATAGAAATGACATATTTAAAATCAGAGATGAAAGTAAAAAAATATCGTTAAATTTCACTGTCTGTTTTAAAATAAGCTCTATAAATTTATGTGAAAGGTCTCACATTTTCTCAAAACGACATATTCTCTCACGTTTTGGAGTTAGATATTCAAATTTTCGTCTGTTATGTTAGGAAAGTATAATTAGTCTTTCAAAACTTACAGAGCATTATTTTCTTCATTCTTACTTTTTATTCCGGACTTAACATAATGTTTTTTTGTCTTTTCAAATTGAATATTTTTGACCAATATAAAACAATATAAAACCACAGAAGCAATATAAATTACAGAATAAATAATTGTATGCATAATTAATATATGATAATTCAGATGTGTTTAATATTTTTCATTATTTATACAATACATTATATTAACGTAAATAATATTTACTACAGATAATATTAAATACACTTCACCTAAAATTTCTTTAAATTGTGAGCTAGATATATTTAAACATTATAAACATTAATTATGTATTTATTTTCATCTTTCAATATATGTTTAAACAAGCTACACTTAAAATAAATGTTTTGAATTTTCTATTTTCCGTGTTGATAAAACGACAGTTGAGTATCACCTGGGATTCAATCATTTAACGATATATTTCTGTCTCTCTGTACATAGAACATAGCACACAGGAGGATTGAGAAAAATAATATTTTGCTTAAAATAAACACTATTATTCATTTTTAGTTCTACATCAGATATATTGTTTAACTAGATATATTTTAAATTTTGCAAATCTAAATTTCATGGCACACATTAAAGTCCATGCATGTTGTTTAATTAACTTGTATATGAAAGTATAATATTAGCTAAAATGTATGACCTACACCCCCTGAAATTTTAAGAAGAGACTACATTTTCAAGTAGTCTAGAAATTTAAATGTTCCCATTTTTTGATTAGTTTTTTAGTTTTTGAAAGCACAAAATATTACAATTTCGGAATATCATGCTAAACAGTGATGAATTTGTTGGGAAAAAAAAAACTTTTTTATGAAAATTTATCTATCTGTGATTGCTGCTATCATTCCTGCCATGTTAGGAAATTGTTTTATTAAAATTACGTTCTACTATTGCAATAAACTTTATAAATAAAAGCAATAGTCTTCATTTTATTTTATAAAACATATTCCGCTATTGAACAAAGTTAAGATTACTAGTCAAAAAAGTGTTTGATTATTTGAATAAAAATATTGGTAACAGGATCTCTTCCATACCATAAATTATATCCTGTCAGATTAAAATTTAGATTTAAGATTATATTGAATTTTTATATGCATAGTTTTCGGTATGGTGATTAAATTTTATGCATGACATTTTTACAAGCCAAAATGTATCGAACACGAAACGGCTTAGTTTATCTCACTCCCTAATGTTATTTTTATTTCAAATCCATCATATTACACATGAAAAAATTAATTTCATTATCGCACAATTTATTTACCATAAAAGTTTAAAAAATTCTTTTAAATACAAATTCTAAGAAAGATATATATAAATTTTCAATAAACTTTTTTTGCTGTCTAGAGTAGAAAATGAGAAAAAAGTTTTGAATTTCAATTATAAAAAAGGGCAAATTTGAATTTCTACACCAGTGAGATATTTTCTCACAGATATAAAACGTATGGAAATATACACTTTTTTATTGAAAAATGTTCGCGAAATTGGTTGTGAAAAAATTTATAAAAGTGCTAACATACCATTAAAAAGACTTTCATAATTTTTCTGGTATAATTTTCTCATTTGAAACATGTTAGTTTATAATACACGTCTAAAAAGCTTAAAATTATATTAAAATGTTTTTAACACTTTCCAAAGTAGTTGACATTTTTTATACATTCGGCTTCTTCGAAAGTGCGCCTGTCTGGCCACTTGTCTCACGTAAATATATTCGTTTTGCCAAATAATTGATAAACATTTTTCAGGTTTACCATAGTATGTTCCGTTTTGAAAGTGGAGTGTGCAGCATTTATAGTTCATTTACAGTGGCCCTCAAAAGAATGTTGTTATATTACGGACTACCGTTAATAACACTTTGCAGTGTATTTTTTATTATATTATACTATTTCAAACCTATTAAAATTGATATACTTCACTGAAGTTTACTTCAAGATGCTGGCTATATAGTATGATATGAATAACACTTATATCTCGTTTACAGGGGAACTCAAAATAATTCCGCTTCATTATGGTATACGAGGAAAAATGGTTCGAGATTTATTTTAATCAAGCTCTATTAATAACAATAATGAAATTGATATGAATTTCTAAGGTGCACTAAAAGGGGCCTTCTGCAAAATTTGAGGTCTAAATCATTTACAGTGCCACACAAAGTAATTCGGTTGCATGATGTCCTACGCGAATACAGTGTTTGTTTCATATTTTAATTCTGCCACATCATTTAAAAAATATTGAAATTCGTTCACAATACTAATGTTTACTGTAGGATATTTACTGTTGAATGTGATTGCGTAGCATTTATCGTTCTTTTACAGGAGCATACAAAAGATTTTGGATACATTATTCTATCCGAAATATTGTCTATTAGCGAAATTTACTAACAATCCGTTATCAGTTGTGGTATGTGTTTTTCAGTTTAACTAATTTTTTTTACATAATACCGTGCTGTTTTTAAACACTATAGATCATATACAGTGCTACACAAAAGTATGAGTATGATGGAATTTGCTTAAAGGTCGTTTTTAATTGAGTTAAGTCTTTTCAACTGAACTATATTTAGTATACCAAGAGTTGTTTCTAGAAAAAAAACTAGTTGGATGTGCCAATCCCAAAACTTTCTTCTATCTTATACATCTTAATATTTCAAAACCTAGTTACACATGTTAATACTTCAATATTATTAGTTCAATACTATACCAACTTTGATTTTCATCTTAAATTTCTGCTCAAGTCAATTAAACGGACTAAAAACGAGTTAATCTATATCATGATATTTGTTAAAATTATTAATTTTTCCTTATTTTGTTGTTATCAGCTGTTTGCGAATAGCCGACTTAGCAGGTAGCGAGTTCCCGCCGCTGCATGAGCCGCCGATGCACAATAGAACTACGAAAAATCAAGAAAAGTATACAAAAATCGCTAGCACAGAGCCCCTTTACCGCGCAAGGACCTGTTGGCCAAAGCCAAAAACAAGCACAAAACTTTTGGTTCAATTGTATGCATAATTTTATACGTTGTTCGATGGTACAATAAAAAAAATGGCACAGAGATCGGAATTATAGCGCCCCCTTCTGGCGGAATTTTTTCAAGTTCAGGGAGGACTTGTTTGCCATAGCCAGAAACATGCACAAAAAATTTGGTTCAATTATATAGATAACTTCATACACTTTTCGATGGTACAATAATGAAAATGGTACAGACATCGCAATTATAGTCCCCCCTACCGGCAGAATTTTTCCAAATTCCGGGAGGACCTTCGTGACATAACCAAAAACAAACACATAAAATTTGGTTCAATTCTATGCATAACTTCATACACTTTTCGACGGTATAATATTCAAAATGGCGCAAAAATGGCACAAAAATCGCTATTACAGCGCCCTCTACGGGCGATTTTTTTACAAATTAAGGGAGGACCTCCTTTCCATAGCCAAGAACTTAAAAAAAATTTGGTTTAATTCTATGCATAACTTCATACACTTTTGGATGGTACAATATTCAAAATCGCACAAAAATCGCAATTACAGCGCCCCCATCGGCGAATTTTTTCCAAATTCAGGGAGGACCAGCTTGCCATAGCCAAAAACTTAAAATAAAAATTTGGTTCAATTCTATGCATAACTTCATACACTTTTGGATGGTACAACATTCAAAATCGCACAAAAATCGCTATTACAGCGCCCCCTACCGGTGAATTTTTTCCAAATTCAGGAAGGACCAACTTGCCATAGCCAAAAACTTAAAATAAAAATTTGGTTCAATTCTATGCATAACTTCATACACTTTTGGATGGTACAATATTCAAAATCGCACAAAAATCGCATTTACAGCGCCCCCTACCAGCGAATTTTTTTCCAAATTCAGGGAGGACCTGCTTGCCATATCCAAAAACTTAAAATAAAAATTTGGTTCAATTCCATGCATAACTCCATACACTTTTGGATGGTACAATATTCAAAATCGCACAAAACTTGATATATCAGCGCCCCCTACCGGCGAATTTTTTCCAGATTCCAAGAGGACCTGCTTGCCATAGCCAAAAACTTAAAATAAAATTTTGGTTTAATTCTATGCATAACTTCATACACTTTTTGATGGTACAATGGCGACAGACAGACGGACAGACGGACGGACGGACAGACGGACACACAGACAGACAGACATTTTCTATAAACATGTTTTTTGGAATCTCTGACCCCTAAAACATGCAAATCCGTCGAAAACCGGAAGTCGAAAAAAATTTCGATTACAGTACTTTCTTCTATTGAAGATAGAAGAAAGTAATAAAATCATATGCAGGAGAACGCAAAGATCGGAATACATTGCCAGCAACTGATGATAGTTTCTGGAAGTGCAATTTTAGGAGTTTTAAGCATGTATTGCCGAAATTTATTTTTTAGCTTACTATGGGGCGTGTTCTAAATTTGTAGCTTATGAATAAGTTAGAGAATTGAGATGATCATAAGTAGCCGTGCATTGAAGATTTTAACAGTCGATCCCGCTTAACCGAAAAAGTCTTCGTAATCCAGAATCAGAACTGACAGAAAAACTATTTCATATTCTAAAAGACAATGTTTTTTCTTTGCAAATCATTTTATTAACAGGTAGAGTGGTTTATTGTTTGTGGCACGAAAGATAAAATGATTATTACTGTGGGATGGCGCCGTAAATTTAATACAACTATTAAGGCAGAAGTATATAACAAAAGTGACCAACAGAAGTACATCTATATACCAACTATATCAGATCCCCGCAATGGCGAGGCCAAAAAATGCCAAATAAAACAAAGATATAAAATCCGTTATATGAAAATTTAATGTGATAATTTAAAATTACATGCCCTAGAAGTATGGGCACCATCTCACCAACATCTGTATTTTAAATAATTATAACCCTATTCATATGTGTCTCCGAGCAGACACAGGAATAAAGCAATGTTTATATTATACATGAAGCTGCATTTGTTATTGTACTTAACAAAATAATTTAAGTATTTGAAATAAATCTCCTTATACAATCACAAAAACATAAATTAAAAATTAACTTAAATGGTGGGCAGCCCATCTGTGATAGCAAAAATATATTTTGGTATACTAAGTGTTGTTTCTAGAAAATAAATAAAATAATATCCAGGAGAACGCAAAGATATGGATACATTACTAGCAATGGATGATAATTTCTAGGATTTAATTTTAAGAGTTTTAAGCGTGTTTTACCGAAATTTCATTTTTAGCTTACTTTGTGGCGTGTTCTAAATTTGTAGCTAACATACAGTGCTGTTAGAAAGAATTCAATTACGTTTCCGCTTATTTGAAGAAATCTCTGATTTTCATCCTGTTATGCGTTCTCTTACTAAAATTGTTTTACACTGAAAAAAAAAATATTTGTAGCTCTACAGATGTAAAATTACAAGCTTTCTCAACTTTCATCTATAACTGTACGAAAAAAGATGCAAATCTACAAAACTAGTTTTTGTAAAGCTACATAAACCTGTAACTTTACAAATGAATCTGCTAACATTAAAGTAATCTTACTAAATTTCTTTCTGTAACCCTGGTCGCAGTTACATGAAAAGTTCTAGGTATCCCAATTTTCTAAAAAATTCTAAAGTAACATTATAGATTTTTTGATTTTCGGCGCAAAAGTGTGTCTGTTCCATGCATTTTTGTCGTTGCCGTTACATAAAAAGTTCTAGGAATCCCAGTTTCCTAGAAAAACATTAGTAACTTTACAGATTTTTTTTTTTACAGTGTAGGGCATTACAAATGTATACATCAAATACAGAGCTTGACAAATGAATTGAGGTACACGTCCTGTATTGGATGGTAATTTCTGAAATCTTGTTTTAAAATGTTTTTTTCTAAAATGTTTACTTATGTATCTTATTTATCTTAATAAATTGCGAAGTCTTGTTAAAATATTCTGGGTTGGAGACAGTTTCATAATGTATGCTTGAGGCATAATGTTTCATTCTTGTTTTTATTTTGTTGCCAGTATCTTTCGAATTACATTGGAACCAGTGGCGCAGCCAGGGTGGGGGTTTTCAGACACTATACCACTTTTTCCTTAAAGTTTTGTTTCGTATAATTAAATCTAAAAAATTGTACAAGTAAATTTTACAAAGTTACCTGTATAAAAATAGTGGTACATTGAGCTGGAAAACCCCCACCCTGGCTGCGCCACTGATTGAAACAATATACAATTTTAGTCTTTATCTTAGACAAACATAATTTTTTTGTCATACAAATAAAGCTTATGTTATTTTATGTAACTGAAGATGCAGTTTTAATTGAACTTCAGTATATTTCTATAATCGTATATTTCTACTTTGAGCCACGTTTTATTTTAGTCAAAACAAAGATATTTTTATGTTTGAAAAAAATAAAGTTAATGGAAAAATAAAACTTTATTAAAACTTTTGTTTTTAGTTTCTCTAAATCAAAATCGCATGGCCAGTTTATTTTTTATTTATAACTCTTATTAAAATGTTATTATAGAAAACGGAATTAATATTATCCTACTGGACATTTGGGCGTAAAATTCGATACGCAAACCGTCATATCGAATAAATAAAGCGTATTCTTCTCATACACTGTAAAAAAAAAAAAAATCTGTGAAGTTACTAAAGTTTTTCTAGGAAACTGGGATTCCTAGAACTTTTATGTAACGACAACAAGAAAAATTCCTGTAACAGATGCTGTTAAAGGAATTTCTGTTGTTGCAGTTACATAAAAAAGTTCTAGGAATCCCAGTTTCCTAGAAAAACTTTAGCAACTTCACAGATTTTTTCTTACAGTGTAGGTAAAATATTATTTGATTCTAACCCAAAATTTAACATATTTCATATACGGTTGGTAGTAAAATTTGTACGTTTCTGGAACATATAAAATCTAAAAAACAGTTCTTTTAATCGTCATGTCGTTGTCTTCCTTTAAATGTTTTTTTAAAACGCCTTATATACCGAAGTATTCTGCATTGTATTATTTTTAACCATTTGGAAAAATGGTTATTGTTCTCGTCAGGATGGAAAATCAAAAGCATATCTGAAGGTTTTCATTGGTTTAATCTGCAATTTATTCGTTTTCTGATTGGTCTATACAGTAATCTGTATTTCCCTTTAATGTATTACCCTTTCTGTATCCCTTTCTGTATTACCCTTTCTGTTGCCACTATGGCAAAAAAGTAATAAAAACTACAAAAAAATTAATAATTCAGAAGCAAATTGAGATACAGCTTTCAAACAAATTGCATTTAAAAGTACATTTTTTTCTCTATCCGACGGTGTAAAAAGTAATATTGTCGGATGTTTAGAAGTTTAAGAATGAAATTTCATTTAAAATTGGCCGTCAGATTTCTTGGAAATCTGACGATGGAAAAGCCTTTTCCCGAACAGCTAATGGAATGCTTGGATATTTACGTAAGTTTCAGGTGGATAATACTTAAGTTTCATGAAATCTGACGGGTCGCAGGAGATATTTTTGACTTGCAATTTTTACGTGTAATAACACTATTACTGTTTAATTCATGGCGTACGTAATGTATAATCAACTCCGTGCGATTTTTATGTCTTAAATTTTAGTCTTCAAAAAAATCGTTTTCCAAATGGTCGTTGTAATTTGATAAATTGTTTTTTTTTTTTTTTTTTTTTTCCAATGCTTCCGATTAATGTACAGTATTTGATAGCGAAACATGTAGGAAGTCAGACACGTCGCTGATATTTATTACATTTATTTTATAATTGAAAACAGTATAAAATGTTTTTTACTATCATATCTGACTTTAAAAAGTCCTTCCGGCCAGTGCCGGGAGGAAGAGGTAGCTTTCAAATTCCTTATTTTAAAAATGCCAACTTATATTATTCAAACACAAGAAGCTCAATTTAGTGGAAACCGAATATAGGAGATTCAATACTAATTTTTATCAATACTAAATCATTATGAATGAGAATTTCGCGAAATTAGTCAGCTTTATCCAAGATGCTTATATTTAAAGTAACTTATATTTGGCTGAGATGTTCATGTATACTATCCACATGACTTCTTACATGGAAATAAGCGAATACGTGTGTTATCGCGTGACAAATACAAGATCGTTTCAAAATGTTAGCCATGAAATTCAAAGTGCTATAATCCAACCATTTTTTAAGATATAAACAAAAGAACAAATTTTCAGAAACAAAATCTGCTCCGGAATCTTTGTGTCAACGCCAAACACATAAAAAAATCTTTTTCATTTTCCAATTTTTTATTACCTCATTTTAAATTTTAAATTTAAATTTTTTTTAAATGGCAGCCCTTTTGAAAAAAGATGGCGAATGAAGATCGCCAACGAACTCGGTCTAGACATTGGTATGTACTATGTACAGACCAAGTAACATCCAAATTGGTTCATAAATACGCTTGTCATCGCGTGACAAAAATCAGGTCGTTTTAAAATGTCAGCCAGAATAGAAATTCAAAATGCTATAACTCAGCCATTTTTTTAGATATGGACGAAACAAAAACTGTTCCGGAATCTTTGTATTAAGGTCAAACACATACAAAAAAAATCTTTTTCATTTTCTAATTTTTTGGTATCTCATTTTAAATTTTAAATTTTTTAAATTTTCTTAAATGTCCGCCATTTTGAAACAAGATGGCGGATGAAGCTGGCCAACGAACTCGGTCGAGACATTGGTATGTACTATGTACAAATGAAGTTACATCCAAATCGGTTCATAAATACGCCTTTTATCGCGTGACAAAATTCAGGACGTTTCAAAATGTCAGCCACGCTAGAAATTGAAAATGCTATAACTCAGCCATTTTTTAAGATAAAGACAAAACAAAAACTGCTCCGGAATCTTTCAATAAAGGTCAAATACATAAGAAAAAAATATTTTTCCATTTTCAATTCTTTGGTACCACATTTAAAATTTAAATTTTTTTAAAAACTTTTAAATGCCCGCCATTTTGAAACAAAATGGCGGATGAAGCTGGCCAACGAACTCGGTCGAGACATTGGTATGTACTATGTACATACCGAATTACATCCAAATCGGTTCATACATTCGAGAGTTACAGTATGACAAATGTCATATATATATATATATATATGGATATATATATATATATATATATATATATATATATATATATATATATATATATCAACTTTTGAACGGAGGGTGGTTTCGGGGTCTGGGGGTCATGATCGATGAAAATATACCAAAAGTTTTTGAAATCGCTTTCCTCCGAACGGCTGCAATAGGTAGCTTTTTGTAATGAAAGCTACCTAAAATGTAATGTCACTTCCATTGTAGTTATATGCAGTTTCCTACACTGTAAAAAAAAAAAAAAAAAAATATATATATATATATATATATATATGTAGTTCTACAGATGTAAAGTACCATGCTTACTATACTTTCATCTGTAACTGTACAAAAAAAGCTGTAAATCTACAAAACTAGTTTTTGTAAAGCTACAGAAATCTGTAGGTTTACAAATGAATCTGCTAAAATTACAGTAATCTAACTGAAATTTTATATGTAACACTGGTTGTAGTTACATAAAAAGTTCTAGGCTACACAGTTTCCTAAAAAATTCATAGTAACCTTATAGATTTTTTGATCTTCGGTGCAAAATGTATCTGTTACATGAATTTTTGTTGTTACCGTGACATAAAAAGTTCTAGGAATCCCAGTTTCCTAGAAAAACTTTAGTAATTTTATATATATATATATATTTTTTTTACAGTGTACAGTTTTTAAACTGCTACATCTTCTCTACCATTGCTTGATTACATAGCCCGAATATTTACATCTTATACACTGTCACTTATTCCTATATTTTTAAACTGCATACGTTAACTCTGCGCTACTAGTGTCTAATTGATAGTCGCAATTGTGATCACGTATACTCTATCACATTTCCTTCACTGTAAAAAAAAAAAATCTGCGCAGTTACTAAAGTTTTTCTAGGAAACTGGGATTCCTAGACCTTTTTATGTATTGCCAACAAGAAAAATTCCTGTAACAGGCGCTGTTACAGGAATTTTTGTTGTTGCCGTTACATAAAAAAGTTCTAGGAATCCCAGTTTCCTAGAAAAACTTCAATAACTTTACAGATTTTTTTTTTTTTTTTTTTTTTTTTTTTTTAACAGTGTTGGAGGGTTTCCTTATAGAATCTGTCTTAAAATCGTTTAAAAGGTGACTAAATACTTAATTTGTTAGGAAGCCTTACGAAAATCTGTACAGTTTCTGCGACAGTGATCTCTAGCTTATTCACCCAATGAAAGCTTAATCTGAAGTACCATTTGAGAATTACCTCACTGTAATGAAAATTGGCAATTTTTACAGACTTTTTTTTATTTTTTACAGAAAAAATCTTTGTTAAGGAAAAATGTTTTTTTTCTGTAAAAAATGTGAATTTTGTAATTTTTACAGAAAAAATCTATAATTTTTTATACAAAAATCTGTTTACGGATATTTTTAATTATTATATTACGGATATTTTGTGTTAATTAAATGGTTTTCCATTAGCGCCAAAATTGACAGTTTTATTCTGTCCGTTTGAGAGATTTTTCTTTACACTGCTTGTTCACTCTTTCACACACACAATTCATTATAGCAGTGTTTTACTTAACACTATTTATATCGGTGTCAAATGACACATTTTTAAAGTATAGATTTATGATTATTTTGATAGTAGTTTGTGAACGTAATAAGCATAACAAAGTCTTCAGTGTATAAAAAGGATTTGTAATTGCATCAAACTAAAAATTACAAATGAAAAAAACATAAATCGAAACCTTTTAAAAAGCGTTATTTGATACCGGTAGAAATAGTGTTAAAATTGCTGTTTGTAGAGTATTTAATCTTATGAGTTTGCTTAAAACTACACTTATCAATAGTATAATTTAAATGACGTTGAAAGTTAAATTCAGAACTAATGAAACAATTGTTCTTATTTTATTGAAAACATAATACTTTCAATGTAAAGCCTTCAAATGTAGTTAAAACAAGTGCATTATATTCCTGTTTATTTGATTGACATTTCGAGCTAACTTTTAGCGAAAATGTTTCAAAAGGTGACATCATAACATGCTTTTAAGAAATTTACAGTTTGCACTTTGTATGTCAAAATCATAATTGTTCTTGTCTGCTAAAACGTCTAAACAACATGTTGACTAATCATCGCATTTTCCGCACACTTTTATTTTACTTGGTTTTTGTATGTAAAGATATAATTTCATAATTGATTTATCACTCTTTACTTATATGCTAGAATTATGAAAATTTATTTTCATAAATGTGCTTCTAATTATAATACAATATTTTATAATTTTTAAAACTTATTTATAAGTTATTAAATTATATTTAAGGCATTTGTCTGTTAAAAAACCGCGGGGAATAAATCGCAAAATATTCTTTTTGGTTTCAATTACATACAACAGCTAATTACGGATCTAATTATGCGTCAATCCACTCTCACGAAATTAGACCAACTTGTTTGTAAACTGCAAAAAATGAATATTTTAAACACTAAAAAGTAGAAATATAAAAGGTGAATGTAGAATTTTGATTTTAAATTTCAAAACGATAATTTGAATACCTAAAAAACATATTTAAAAAAATTATACACCGCAGGGGAGTTTGTATTGCCATTAAAAAAATTAACTTTTTTTTACGTATGTGATTATGTTAGTCATATCCTGAGTGCCACTCTCCATGTTTCATAAAAATTGAATTTATTATTCTTCAACAATTGTTGTCTATGTCAATAGTTTGGCAGCAAATGTGAGCTATTTTGTAAATATGAGGTAAGTTTGATAGCAAATTTCTCTTGCTTTTAAAACTGCTGCTAATATTGCGCCATGGTCTATTGCCATTGCAGCAAACTATAGCAATGTTTAAAATAATATGGTAGTGATGTTGAATATAGCAAAAGTATAAGAGCAGCTATCTATCAAGAAATGTTAGCATATTTGCAGAATGTTTATAAAATATTTAAATTTACCAAATTAGAATTTGGTAAATATAAATTAATTTTATTTGGGTACTATTTGATTATCCCGTCGATCAATTTCGCCAAACAATTCGCCAAATTATACAAATTGCCGTATTTTTATTTTAAATAACGAAAAAACAAATAAATTAATAAAACCTTAATGAAACTACAAGTAAAAAGTCGAATTAAAAATCATTTGATGACGTAACAAACACGTGTATGGTGTTTAATGTCAAGTGAATGCGACATTTATGATCATCCATTATTGGCATTTAATCTTACAGTTAGGCGATAGTTTTTTGGTCGACGGGATAATCAACTAGTACCTTTATTTGTTCTAGTCAATTAAAACGAATTTTACTGTATTCAGGAACCAGCTATTTCGTGCTCGATTTAGTATAGTTGACAACCGATGGTTTAGTTGACAAACTGCGTTTTATCGTGTTGATAATCACTGTGCAACAGTATTGGCAAGAATTCCGATTACGGAAGACAAAAGATTTTCGATTTTTTTTTTCGAATTTTCCGAATTTTTTAATTTTTCCTTTCTTTGTATCCCAAATACTACCTTCTTACCAAATTTCAAATTTCTAGGGCTACAGGATGTACCTCAGATTTTTTATGATCGGTGAGTCAGTCAGTGTCGAAAAAGCGAAACATTGATTTCATATATTTTCTGAACTAGAAAAGATAGAAACGCAGAAATTTAAACATTTACTTCCATTTGAAGAGCACTTTTAGAGAAACAAAGTTTCAAGTTCCTGGGAAATTCCAGCGCAGGGATATGGGACTGTCAAAAGTACCCTGAGTTGCTTCCAGAAAAGGATGCTTACGGCTGTGCTTTCTCGACTTGGCAGGGGCACTGCCGTGCCCCCAGATAAAAAATGAAGAGTGCATATGAATGGTACATAGATTATAATTTAAAAAAATAATTTCGATCCAAAAATAATTTCATATTAAATAAATTAAGATTATACACTAAGAAATGAAGTGAGAAATCTTAAACAGATACTTTAAGAAAACTTTTTTTTTTTTTTTTTTGTCATATCTTACACAAGAAGTAGATCAAATTTAGAATTATTTAAAAAAATTCATTCGCTTACGCTTTCTACAAAGCTTAAAAAAGTGGTATATTTTCCGTATTCGGGTTCGGAGCAAACGCCATTGGACATATTGTAACGGAATTTGTTTTTAAATTCATGAATTGCAGAATGAAATTACACAGTAAAAAAATTCTGCCAGTTTTCGAGTAGGAATCGAAAAAATAGTTGCCCTTATCGCACCGGAATAATTTCCGATCCAGCTCGGAATAAAATCCGTAAAAATAAGGAAATAGTCAGTAAAACGATATTTTACGGATTTTATTCCAAGTTGGGTTGGAAATTATTCCGGTACGATAAGGGCAACTATTTTTCCGATTCCTACCGGGAAACTGGCATTATTATTTTTTTTTTTTTTACAGTGTAGGCGTGATTATTGAAAGCTTATAAAAACGTGTTTAAAGAAAACTATTTTAATTTTTTATATATTTTTATTTAAACATGTGTGTTTATCTCAATATTTTCAACCTTCCACCCACTTCCACAATGACGTATATAAGTGTGCACGCTATATGTACAAGGTGGTCGTAAAAAATCTTCCCCAATATATGAACCCCTAGCGGGCTATCGGCTCAACCAATCGAATAGAAATTTTAGATATACATATTTGAAGGTATGCACTTGAGATCATGATTATTTAAAACAATAGAGCTCTCATGATAACGGTTACAGTGAAAAAATTTCGAAATATTTGATTGGCAGCACCCATTTTTTTCATGCGCAAATTCATCAGTGCATTGAAAAACCATAATGGCGTTGGAATGAAGCAAGTACGATGAAAACTGCTGGCGTAAAACAGTTGCAAAAAAGACCATTGCGAGGAATGAAGGGGTGGCTACAAGAAATGTTTTTCAGCAGTCGATTTTTTTTTTCACTTGTGAATTAAGTAATGTTGTAAGATTTGTTTCAAAATGTGTTTTTGTACACACAGTATAAATAAAAATATAATCATTTGTTTTAGAGTGCTGAAAATTACATTGCATAGGAACTGATTAGGATTGAGTGCCACGATATTACATCGAAAATTTTAGTCATATGCGTACCATTCTAATGCCATTTATGGTTTTTCAATAAGTTGACGAATTTGCGCATTAAAAAAAAGGGTGTTGCCATTAGAAAATTTCGAAATTTTTTCATTGTAACCGTAATAGTGAGAGCTCTATTGGTTAAAATCATCACGATCTCGAGCGCATACCTTCAAATAACTAAATCTGAAATTTCCTTTCGATTGGTTGAGCGGTTAGGTCGCTACGGTTACATATATCGGGGAAGTTTTTTTAGGATCACCCGGTATATTGATTACTTATACATATAATATATAACAGTTAATTTTTGTGTAATATCCACAATTTTTCTTTTCGATTGGACGGTGGACGTTTAAAAAAATTTCTTTTAATTTCCCTAATAGAGATTTGAAATTTTGTGCAAATATACATTTCACCATAATTATATAAAGCACCTTAAAAGAAATTTCCAATCTTCTTATAATTTTCAGATCTTTTAAAAATTTCAAAATTTTAAAACGAAATTTTAAAAATGCTCCTTGCATCGTAAATTTTTACATATTTCCTCGATTTTGCATTTTAAACTCTATTACAAATAAATCTGCGTATCTAATTTTAATCTCTTAAATAGTTAATTTTTTAGAGATGCGTTTCTGAATTCCATATAGATTTTCATCAAAATTATTCCTTATAATAAATAAAAAATAAAATTTAATTGTCTTAATGAAGTCGAATTTTAAAATGCATACACAGTTTCTTTTTAAGCAATATCAATATTCATCCTAATCAGTTTCATGAATTTTGATAAAAAATTATGTTGCAAGGAGCACTTTAATTTTTTTTTTTTTAAATCTAAAACATGTGTCTTGAGAAAAACAGATTTAAAGTATATTAAAGGTTAAAAAAATTGTATGTGAACAAAATTAAAACTCTTGTATCTTTGTGTAAAAAAATTGCATCTGAATTGCATCTGAAAACTTGCGTCGGTTTTCGACGAATGACATTGTATAAATTGGAGAATAATAATGCAACCCAAAAGGAATGTCAATTTTTAGGTCGATTTTTGCTCAAATAAAGGTCCATGGCCTTAACAAAACATTTTCCTTCTTTTAGTTCACCAAATCCTTTAAAAGATATTATGTATCAACAAATATTTTACAATCGTTTGAATAGAAGTTTTTTCTCAACGTGATATTAATTTATATAAAAATTATTTTTTTTTTTATAACGTACAAACTATTGTGTGGATGTTTTTCATTAGAACAACTAGGGAACTGTTTTATTTTACAGTCGTGTGCTTGCGCACAAAGTTGACACATTCGAATTAATTTATTGAAAAGCAAAATAAGAAAAAATATTTATTTCGGTTACTTGCTTTTTATGAAATGAGAATAGATATAACACCGTGAATATTGCATTTCAAGCGTAAATCAATTGAGATAGTTTAAAATTGATTTGTAAGCACTGATTTCGAAAGGTCCTTAAATGCGAGACATGACGTCTTCTGACTAAACAGTATCTTATAGCTGAAGATTTATATTGGGGCAATTTTAAAGACTACAATCTTCCTTTCATACAGAAATCTATAAGAAGACACCGATACACAGATATAAAAACAGTTTCTTCATTTGTGCGACAAACATTAAATTGGCAAAATGAAAAATTAGTAAAAGTCTGGAGGGGTTACTGATTTCATTTTATTTTATTTTATTTTATTTTATTTATTTATTTATTTATTTGCAAAAAATCTGTAACATTTCGGAATATTTTCAGAGTGTGCAACAAGAAAGATCTCCTTAAAGCTTATATTCAATATTTAAAACAACAACAACAACAAAAAAGTTAATGAAACTACTTATGATATAATTTTAGTTAGGTCAACTGGGCCATGATTTTACATTGTGACTCTGGAGCTTTTGACACTTCAGCTTCAAAAAGCTGAAGTACTCATTTGAATTAAAGTCTGAACTTCTTTAAATGTGTTTAGTTAAGTTCCCTCTATCAGACAGAAATGCTCAAAATTACATTCTAATATTTAAAAATATAAAAATATGCATATTCCATCCTGCTTTCCTCATGGGTCTAGTTGCCCCATAAAAATGGGATAAGTGAACCACGAGGGTCTATGTTCCACACGCGTTTTTTTTTTTTTTTTCATATCGGATATCAGGTCCTGTTTGAAAAAGTGTAAACAACATTAAAAAATTAAACCAGGCAGATCATGTAAATTATGCATGAACTAAAGAGCGTTGTAAGGGAAACCTTTTCTGTCAATGTGTCTAAAAAAACACTAAAAGTGAAAATATTAGATTTATTTATACGAAAAACATAAAAATTAAGTAAGTACTTATGTACTTTAGTATAGGTAATAAGTATAAAAGTCACATGGATATTTTAAGGGAAAAAATAGCAAGGTAAATCTACGAACAAACGGCTAAGAAAGTACTTAAGTACTTTATCTGTATCCAGGAGTCGCATTATATAGGGAAAATTGTACTGTTCCTACCAGAACCCTTAATGAGTTACTTTCATCATCATTTTATTTAACATATTCTAAAGAAAGGTGTGATGAAGATATTATTTTCAAAATAGTGGTAGGAAAAATAAAAGGTTTCCCTATAGAATGCGACCTCTGTGAATCGTACAATTTCAAGGTTTGGCTATCTCGCTTTCAGGGCAAGGTACTTGCATTCGTAAAATGTTGAAATAAATTAATGACACCAGTATTTACAAGAGAATATATTTGTAAACAGGTAAAACTTTATTTTTGAGTACTTAAAAAAGGTGAAATTTTCATTATAAAATTTCTGTGCCAATGTGGCAATTAGGGATTAGAATTATGTGATGCAATATCGGCATCACCGCCTCTCAAGGAGTGAAGAAATTTGGTTTGATACCACCCAATTTGCTTTTTAAATTTTATTACGTAATTTTAATAAGGTATTCTATAATTTTCTTTATTGTGAGCAAAAAACAATGGAGAAATTTATTTCCCGTACTAAGAGAAACTCAAAAAAATTATTTTTAACTATTAGGGTAACTAGATCCAGCATGGTTCAGTTACCCCGGATACATGTCCCAGTCACCCCATTCTTGAAAAATTTATGGGGTTACTGGGACACCGGTCTTACATTTGAAATATGAAGTAAGTATGTATAGATGTATAGATACCTAATAATATTAATGTAGTTATATGCCTAATCTTTAAAAAAGAAGATTATTTAATAAAAATACTTACAGTATTTTAATAAGAAGCCGAGGAAGTTCAACCATATTGTCGTTGTTTAAAAAAAAAAAAAAAAAAAAAAAAAAAAAAAAAAAAAAAAAAAAAAACGTAAATTTTTGACAACCTATTACAGCAAAGTGAGAGTTATGATTGAGTTGACACTCGTTGTTTTAGGAAGTAGAGATTAAGGTGCATAGTTCTCAAAAGTTAAAACTTTAAAAACATCAACAGTTTTTTATGAAATAGCCTATGGCTCAGTTACCTCGTGGGTTTAGTTACCCCAGCTAACCTTAATAAAGGATCAGTAAAAGTTAGCGCCGGAATTCCTGTAGAAAGTCTGTAAAAAAAATAAAATACTTTCGAATATTTGGCGCGAAAAGATGAACGCCACACATGGTTTGGCGAGCATTACATGCAAAAATGCAAGTGATTTTATTGCATTTGGAAATTGCTAGTTAAATGAGCGTTTAAATGCGCAGTACCTAATGAATTTAATCTTAAAGGATTAAACAGCATTTTTTAATACTTATACTACATATATATAATTTGTCTGTTTCTTAAGTTATTTAATTTTTAGCAGTTTCACTAGCTGGGCAAATATTAAGCGTAAAAAAAAAAAAAAAAAAAAAAAAAAAGCTGCCCGATTCAGAAGACTCTTTTTATACATTTCGATATTCAATAAGTCTTTGTTTCCACGGCAACAATACTGAGCTTTTTTTGTCTCCGACACTAACAATATCAAAATCAAATTCAAAGCACTCCAAAACGGACGTTAATTTTCAGCTTGAAGCAATTTTAATCACTTTAAATTTGTTTTAAACCGTCGTTAAACTATTGTTGAATTTCACTATAGATACATATAAATGCATATGACAAAGTCATAATTATAAATGTGTATTTGTTTAAGTAAAACTTATTTAAAATAGTTTAATAGGAAGAGTATAAAGAGATTTTCCTTAATGAATACATTTATCATAAAAACATTATTTTTTCATCATTATATAACCAACCAGCGATAAATCGCCAAAAAAAAGATATATATAGTTTTATTTATTTATTTCTTTATTTATTTTGCGGATGCTATATAGAGGTTTCGCCTGAATTTCTTTACAAACATATATATACTCATAAGAAGAACATTCTGTATTGTTTTTTCAATTTTTTCTGAGTATGGCTTATGAAGTGTTTTCTGGTAAGTTTTGATGAAGAAAGGATTCCTTAGACAGGCAGACATTTTGCGAGCGTTTATGAGAGGAAAACCTATGAAAATCATTTATGATTTATGCGTCTTCAATTCAATTTTCAAGCTTATGGAGAAAAGAAAAAATTTCTGAAAATAATATGCCATTTGGAGCAAGAGTTGTTTTAGATTTTATTGAATACGCTGAAATTCCTTATCTTTTTATTGGGGGCGGGGTAAAGAAGCGGATTCTCGGAATCTATTCCAACAAACAGCCATAGTTTATCATAGTTTAGCAATGATAAACGGAAAGACAAAAACGCTGTTTTCTTATGGAGTGATTTTGAAAAAAAAATTAATCCGTGAGGGAAGACAAATCGCTGATATTTTGTAGAACTATTTTAGCAGCTCATTAAATATGGCTATTATAGCAAAATAGAAAATTCATAGAGAAATGAAACAGCAGATGTCCTGGTTAGCCCAGTGGTTGGGGGGTTTAATCCGGAATTAATTAGGGGAAAGCTGGAAATTGTTTTAATCCCTTCAGTTTAGGTCTAGAATGAATATGCTATGTTTTCCCCCTCGTACTAGGTGAGCGTCAGGAAATATGTACAGATTTATAGTAAAAAAAAAAAAAAAAACACGTTTTTTTTATATACCATAACAGTATCTCAAAACAGCTAACTCTGTCAAAAACATTGTCAGCACAAATGTTGTGGAGCTTAAAATTCTGAGTAATTTGAGTACCTACACTTAATATTTTTGTTGAACATTAAGGTCACAATTCTACTTTAAAGTTTTAGACCCGTGGTCAGGGGGTTGAACTCAGAATTAATTAGGAGAAAACTGGAAATTTTTGTAATTCCTTCACTTTAGGTCTAAAATGAACACACTATGTTTTCGTCCTCGTGCTTGGGTGAATGTTAGAAAACATGCACATATTTATTTTCGAAAAACACGTTTTTTTTTTTTTTTTTTTTTTTTTAATTACCTTAACAATATCTCAAAACAGCTAACTCTATTAAAAACTTTTTCAAAACAAATGTTGTAGAGCTTCAAATTTTGAATAAAGTGAGTGTCATCATTAATATTTTTGTTCAACATTAAGGCCACAATTCTATTTGCAAATTTTGCCTTAATCACTAATCAAAAACTTGAAGCCGGGAGAGACCAAGTTAACTTAACAATATCTCAAAACAGCTAACTCTACCAGAAACATTGTCGACGCAAAAGTTGTAGAGTCTACAATTCTGAGTAAAATGAGTACCTACACTAAAAATTTTTGTTCAATATTTAGGCCGCAATTTTGAGATATTGTTAAGTTAACTTGGTCTCTCCTGGCTTCAAGATCATGATTTAAAACATTTTTGAAATAGAATTGCGACCGTAGCATCGAACAAAAGTATTAATGGTGGTACTCATTTTATTCAGAATTTTAAGCTCTACAACATTTGTATTGACAATGTTTTTATAGAGTTAGCTGTTTTGAGATATTGTTAAGGAAATTAAAAAAAAAAACGTGTTTTTCGAAAATAAATATGTACATATTTTCTAACATTCACTCAAATACGAGGAAGAAAACATAGTACGTTCATTTTAGACCTAAACTGAAGGGATTAAAACAATTTCCAGTTTTCTCCTAATTACTTCCGTGTTCAACCCCCTAACGACGGGTATAAAATTTTAAAGTAGAATTGTGACCTTAATGTTCAACAAAAATATTAAGTTTAGGTACTCATTTTAC
Organism: Maratus speciosus; assembly: GCA_963932465.1. NCBI lineage: Eukaryota > Metazoa > Arthropoda > Arachnida > Araneae > Salticidae > Maratus > Maratus speciosus. The sequence goes on from OZ010800.1 coordinate 438,014,718, forward strand.
TCAGAATTTTAAGCTCTACAACATTTGTATTGACAATGCTTTTGACAGAGTTAGCTTTTTTGAGATACTGTTGCTGAATCTAAAAAAACGTGTTTTTATACTATAATTCTGTACATATTTTTAACTCTTACCTATTACGAGGGGGAAAACGTAGCATATTTATTCTAGACCTAAACTAAATGAATTAAAACAATTTCCAGCTTTCCCCTAATTAATTCCGAATTCGGCCTTTTCCCCCTCCCCTACCACTGGACTAAGTTAGAATGTAATAATCACAATGTTATTGCGTTGATTAAAAAAAAAATGAATGGAAACCGAAAATGTGTTTAACATCACGAACACCAATGAATACAGTTGTGATTTTTTATTGCACGTATCATTTTATTTCACAAGCTGTAATCAGTCGAGGTGCACAATTTACTACCGAACGCACGTTAATTTAATCTAAAATGTCATGGTAATATATAGTCGAGTCTTTTCATCTGTGGTTCAGTGAACTTATCTATAGATATTATACGTCTTTAATGGCACAAATAAACATTTAATAACATATAAAGAACATAAAAAAAAAATGTTGTCGCAATGGAACGGCGCAACACATCTAAAAATCTACATATCAACAACAAATTACTTATTTTCAGTTAAGAAACAGAAGAGTTAAAAGTGTGTATGCGCTTGGTAAGTAGATGTTTTAGGAACTAGCAGGAACAAGCTAGAAAACAATCAAAATGCAAAATCTGCTAAAAGAACTGTTATATGTCGCAAACAAATGTACAGTATTACTACATAAGAGCTGCAATTACATTTTTCACAAACGATTGTAAGGTAAACTTAAAAAAATATGTATTAAACAGGTAACCAAATTTAATTTGTTAAGCTATTAACAAAATATCTCCATTTTCTGTATGATGTATTTCAAGAAATTTTTATACCGGATCTAAAATTACAATATTAAAAAAAATGCTTACTTTATTCCATAAACTTATATAATGCTTGTTTCAGTACATTTTTATTAGTCTTTTGCTTAAGGGGTCTTGTACCTTTTAAACGCGTCGAAAATTAACGAAAAACTTCAAAGTTTGAATTAGTCTATCTTCAAAGCCTTTTTATGTATAAAGATGAAATTTTGGATATTGATTAAACAGATCGTTCTTTGTGATATGCTACCATTAGAAATTTATTAACCCTTTACAGAATTTGTGATTTGTTGAAATCAAAATAGCTCTTTTTTTTACCCTATAAGTCATTGCGAGCATGATATCTTAAGAAAGTATGTATGCATTGGCATGAAATTCGGTAAAGATGCTAAAAATATATGTGTGTTTAAAATGATCTACTCTTAGGCTAAAATTATTTCATTAACTATATAAAAAAAATATTTTCGTAAAAAAAAGTAAAAATTTTGTATTTTTAATGAATAAAAATAGTCATAACTAAAAATATTACCATTGTAAATACTTAAAAGTAGATCATTTTAAACACGCATATTTGTTTAGTATATTTACCAAATTTCATGACAATCCATACATACTTTCTCAAGATATCATGTTCGCAATGACTTATGGGGTAAGAAAAGAGCTATTTTGATTTCAACAATACACAAATTCTGTAAAGGGTTAATAAATTTCTGCTGGTAGTATATTACAAAGCACAATCTGTTTAATTAATATCCAAAATTTCATGTTTATACATAAAACGGTTTTGAAGATAGACTAATCCAAACTTTGAAGTTTTTCGTTAAATTTCGACGCGTTTAAAAGGTACAAGACCCCTTAAATGTGGTATAACTTACGACTTGAATGTTCATACGGAAGAAACAAGGTTTACCCCCGTTAGGCGCTACCTCTCCCATTTTGGGACCCTGTTGTAAATTCTATACGACTGCAGATTCTTTTAAATTTTAAACTATGATTCAATTGAGACAAATAATGTACTTAAACACATGTGGGCGCTTACTGTGTAAATGAATATAGATATATATACAGTAGTGTAGTAGAGATCCGCACTTTAAAATATTTGGAGATCGTAAATTATTACCAGGTTCAGTTTCTTTGCATTCGCTGGGGTCTATAAATAGCTGTAGGCTGTGATCAGTGTAGAAATAACGCTTTTAAATTGTTTTTTACGAAATCTGTTTATTTGGAGTAACTATATAAAATTAAAGCATTTTCATACAGAAATGGATAGGGATGGTGCCTGATAGATTTTCTAAAGACGATTTTTTTACATGACTGATTTCATGAAGTGCAAGGGCGCAATTGCCAATTATTCTGTAATATACACATTGGCATCAAACAATTGGCGAAAAGAGCACATGAAAAATGAATGATATCATATGAGAAAAATTATCTGTTACGCTTTGGACAATTAGGAGAATTTTGAATTGTGTGGCAGGGCTACCAGCATAGCAGTCCTAAAAAATAAGCCAAAAAGAATTCGAACGCCAATTCGTACGTTAAGAGCAAAGTTTTGAGAACATAGCGTTAAAGACAATACAGACCGCATTTACTGGAAATGTTTATGATTTAACAAGGAAGTCATACTCAAAAATTAAGCGGACATCAAAGAGTTATTTCTACTGGCCGAAAGCAAAGTCGATCTTTATTCTTTTTTTTATCTAGTCACCGTGAATAATCATCTAAATGAATTTTATGAATGCGAGAGCCGATTTAGTGATAAAGGCATCTGTTAAATATATTTTCTTTCTTTTCTTTTGGAGGAAAGTTACAATGGGAACTGAAATAAAGGTTAGGATAAAATGAATAAGTAATTAAAGATTAGTTTTAACTGAAATTTAGAGAAAGGAATAATTTAAGAAAAATATATGTGATTCCACATCACAAGTAGAGCCCCACTAATCCGAACGAATTAGAACCGGTGCCTGTTCGGATTACCCGAAATTCCGATAAAAATAGATAAGAAAAATAAGTGTGCTAAAAAAAAGAAATTATATGTACTCAGTAGTAGTCATATATACTAATTCTGGAATTATTTTAATCAACAGCAATAGAAAAAGAATATGTCTATCCTTTTATTAGAATAATGGATGGGCTCTTGTATGAAGTAACCTTATCTTATGATAAACTAAAGTAGAGATTCATTGCGTGAAACTATTCTGCTAATTTTTCCGCTTATTAAATGCATCTTAGGCTGTAAGACGCAATTGAACACATGATAATTGAGTCTTCTAATATTAAATACAATCAGTTAAATACAGATGAAGAAATCATCTCTTAAGTTCAAAATAAACCACAAGACAATGACTAATCTAGCAGAAACTGATGAGACAGAGAAGAGAATGTTCTCGTTTCCCATCCTGAAGTTGCAAATGTGCTAGAAATGTCACTGACATTATGTTTATGAGACGTTGTTTCCTCGTCAAAAATAACATCACTTCGTCAGAGAAATCTGATAAATTTCTTCAACAGAAAAGATTGTTAATACAAATGTGTATCTGATATGTTAATGTAATTAGTTTTTATTAAATGTAAATGTGATCCTTGAATTATTGCATTAGTTTCTTCGATGTGTATAAAATTATGCATGCTGAAAAAGTGCTTTTTTTTGTTTTTAGTACAATATTTCAATTTTTTCAGTTAGTCTGGTCTAATATAATTTTCGAAAATAAAATCTGTTCGAAGTAAGCAGATTTACATATAGCGGGGTTCTACTGTATTATTTGTATTTTTCTTCTGCTGTATATTTCAAAAATAATTAAACGGCGAAATAAATTAGATTGAGTAATTACATTAAGAAAGATATGGAAAGGAATTTAGAATATTTAGAATGATGTATTTTTTTTTTTTTTTCATGATGCAAAATAAATCAATAAATTAAAAAAAATCCTGAAATATTTAAATTATTGAGTTATTAATTAGTACGCTTTATATAAAAAAGAACCTAGCTTTTTTCTAATAATAAGAAATCTTAAAAATAATATTTCATGTGTCCCAGAAACTCAAACTGACACATGGCGGTAATAGATCAATAATCAATATTCTTACGCAAAAAAATTCGCTTGATATAAACTTTTCTTTTCGGTAGTAAAATGTATCTTAGGATTTCCAAAGTTTCTTTAATATTATCCAAATATTCCCCTCCGCATATCGAAAGTAATTGAAGGATGGATATAGTGTTTAAGAAATTTGGTTATTGTTTAAAGCTGTATTGCACTGTGAAGCTTAAAATTACTTTTTATAAAAATCAATTGTATTATATTTTATACACTTATTTTTTTATTGAGAGATTCGTTTTGATTTTATCTCGAAAGCGAATGCATCAGATTATCTAGCTTGAGTAGAGTTTTCGTTTTGTCCTCAATACTTCTAAATAATTATCGCCATCTTATTTGATGACAGAAAATTGTCACAAAATGTAGAGTTAAAATAAATCAAGAATTACTTTTTTATAAAATAGTACTGAAATATGGGAAAAAGTATCCAACCAGAGTACGTCATACCTTACACTTATTCTCCCACGTCAAATGTAATTATTATATGGTGACATATGTTATTTGTGTTGATTGTACATTTTTTTTAATTCTATTACAGCCAAATGTCATAAACCCATATTCTAAAAATATAGTTCTTATAATTTAAGATTTGTAGCTGAAATTTTTAAACACATAGTGCAACACCTTTTAATAGTCTATACCAGGGATGGTGAACCTTTTTCGGAATGCGCGCCAAAAATTTCAAAATTATTGTGTACCAACATTCTAACGTGACAGAAACATTTTAACTTAGATTAAATCCAATAACTAATTTTTATAGAATTTTCACTCAAATATTTTTCGATTTACACTAAATTCGATTGCTAAGTTATTTATTATGCTGTACCTATTTACTTAATAATATAACCATGTCGCATAGAATTCCATGTTTAAAATCTATAAGTGGGTTTTTCTTTTATTGTATACTTCCGAATCATATCATTTTAGTTGTAGAAACAGGTTCAATAGATACATATTACTTACAGTAACAGTTAAAATTCAATTTCCAAAATTATAACCTAAATATAATAAAACCTACAATGACTTAAAAAACTAAATAAAATAAAACCTAATCTCAAGTAGAAGCGTGTCAATTAGGTATATTACTATGGAAAATCTATCTAAAAATTCAATTTTCAAAAACTTTTGAAATTCCATAAAGAAAAAAACATTTTTGGAGAACACTATATGTTGAATGGTTTGGCGAGAAAATGACGCTACAGGGCGCTTTTATTGAAATTTATAATACCTTAATTCATCCAAAATTTGCGGATTATCTTAAAGTAAATTATATACCTGCTACGCAAACTATACTTTTTGTTAAAAAACATAAAATGGATTGTTCTCCATAAACTGAATATAATCTATAAATTTTTCGCGTGCCAGAGATGTTTTCTAATGTGCCAAGTTCAGCACGCGTGCCATAGGTTCGCCATCACTGGTCTATACAATAATACATTTAAAACGTATGCTTATGAAAAAGAGATACCAAATGAGGAAAAACGACATCACCAAATTCTTTCGGAAGACTCCATTCTCCCTTTATGATAATGCAGATGAATTTAATTAAATCTTTCCAAACTTACATTCCTAACTTTATCCCCATTGAAATGTGTGGCGGACATAATAATTTAAGGATATAAATGCATAGGATATAAATTTAAAGATCTTCATGTGCAATTTTAATTAATTTTTCAACTACATTTCAGCAGTGAAACTACGCTTGAAATTATTGAATATTAAAGACGTGAATTATCACATTGCTAACAAAGCGTAAACCAACTTAGTGAAAAATGTCCATGCCGGGAATCGAACCCGGGCCCCTGGAATAGATCTCCAGTGCTCTACCACTAAACCACAAGGACGATGCCCAGCTTGGCATCTCTCACTTATAAATACTTATATAATCAATTATATATGTGAGAGATGCCAAGCTGGGCATCGTCCTTGTGGTTTAGTGGTAGAGCACTGGAGATCTATTCCAAGGGCCCGGGTTCAATTCCCGGCTTGGACATTTTTCACTAAGTTGGATTACGCTTTGTTAGCAATGTGATAATTCACGTCTTAAATATTGGTCTTCATGTGTTTGCAATTTCATGGGTATGTTTCATTTATGCTACTTATATTTTTGGGCATCAAAATAGAATATTTTAATATTACTCAAAATTTAGATATATTTTATTTATTATCTAGTGATTATAGTAAAACCTGTAACAATGTTAATCATCTTATTCTAGGAAAGTGTCCTTGAAAATAAGCAAGAAATTCATTTTTATTGTAGGTCAATTCCATCGTTACTGACGTAACACTTTATCGTCGAATTTTGATTTTAAAGCTGTATAGAAAATTTACTAATAAAGCTAGAACAAATTTTTACAATTTAAAATGTTTCTTACTAAGAATTTAATACCCAAATACCTGCACATTATTTCAATCTCTCTTTTAGTCCCAAAAATTGCAATTCAAAATTCTGCAACTCATGTAACATAAAATAGGCAAACATTTTTTTCTACCTTCATTGAAGTGTAAAAATTATCAAAACTATCCGTTAAAAAAAGTGATTTAGTGTTCTCAACAACATTAAGTTATGACGAACTATAACAGTAACTTGTAGATTTAATTTCTGAACAAGAAAAAAGAAAAAAAATGGCATTTACACATGTAACTGACGTAACTTTTATTGTGGAACTGACGTAATATAAATATATTACAAACACAATAAGGGTACTTAACTTAGTTTGTAAACTGTAATTTACAATGCCTTTTTATTAGTATTTTATTATAGAACATAAATATATTAAGCTTTCCAATCATACCCTTAAATTAAACATATTATAAATTTTATCCCCCCCACAAAAAAATGAGAATTTTCTGTGGAATTGCCTATATCTAGTAAGACGGAAAGCGGTTGGAAACGGAATTTAATAGTGAGTTTTTCGATTTCTATAGATTTTACAGTAAAATTTCATATATGTATTATTGAAAGACTATATTTTACTTTTTGATTCAATATCAAAAGTTCCTTCTACACATTTGTAATATTATTCCTCAACATATACGATAGAAATTGTAAAATGGTATTTTTAATAGTGAATAATAACATACCAGTAGATATAATTTTTTAACAGAAGTATTCATCTCTGTTGAAAGTAAAGGGAAAATACAGATTACTGTATAGACCGATCAGAAAACGAATAAAACGCGGGATTCAACCAATAAAACGCTTCAGATATTTTTTGATTTATATATATATATATATATATATATATATCATTGCAGATTTATGCTTGTAGATTATCTCTCTTCAATATAAAATCAATGTTCGAAGGTATAACTTTTCCATTAGTAAAATAGCATTTTTAGAAATGAGATAAAATCTATTAATATGTCTGTTTTAAAATAAAAGGGAATGCTAATGAAGCAATAAATGTTACAATAAGAAGTGATATCTTAAATGTGGAAAGATTTGGCGCATTCCTTCATTTTTTCAGACTTTCGTGCACTCTCTTTTGATTTTTAATCCCTAACTTGTATTTTAGTTTTCTTTACTTATACAGGAAAATTTATTATGTTTGCATTTTATTAATGCGTTTAATAATACGTATGAAGATCCATTCCACGTGTGTAAAGAGATTCATATATGTTTATGAAGAATCTGTGTTTAATTCGATTTATTAGCCTCAATAAATACGCATTGTTTTTTATATAATGTGCAGAAAAAACGCCATAACAATCAGTATTTTTAAAATCTTATGTTCAAAGTAAATTCGTTTGAGAATGCAATTTTAGCTGAAAAAGTATGTAGAACTGTGAATTACCGATTTTATATTTATTTTTTTTAAGTAGAAGAGTACTATACTATAAGTACTACCAGAAATTAAACATTATCTTTTAATTAAAAAATAAGATTATTTCATGCAATATTTCAATTGTTTTATAGGTAAAATTTAATATGATATATGCTCATATGATACTCATATGATATATGCTCATACTGCCACCTGGTTTGATGAATTTCGTTTTTGTATCTACAATATTGATATCAGATGTAAACCGAATGAAGATTTTCACGAGGACCTCGTTGAAGGAGTAGTAAAGTGGGATATTCTAGAATATGTCTCTGACTCTGAATTTGATCCCAGTTTTCCTTGTCGCAGTTAACAACACATTAAATAGGCATGGATATCTTACATATTGGAGGAACGGATATTACCTTCTCTTTGCCGTATTTCTGAGAATCTACTTAAGGGCATAAAATAGTTTCAGGATGATAACCGTCACGTGCACTGAAACAAAATTGTTACTGCTCTGATGAACATTCCAAACAGCTCTGTTTGGCATTTAAAGATCCGAAATTTTAATTCAATTTAAAATCTTTGGGAGTAACTATTTTAGGAATCTCACATATCTAAGAACAAACAACTAAAGAATCGATAAATTTAAATCGATTCAAATATTATCCACAATATTATTCATTAAATGCCACGAAGAATTTCGCCTGTTATTCGTACAAAAAGGTGGACCAAAAAAAATTTTGTTTATATTTATTAAATTGATTTAATATTTTTGTCCAGCATTTGAATTGAATTGTTTTTAATTATACCATGACAGTTAAAAAACGTCTTCGAAGTATGTTTTATTTCCTGTATATAAAAAATATTTAAATCATTCTGAAACTTTATATTGGAACACAAGTGCACTGTGAAAAATAAATGTTTTTTAATCAAGCGAAATATAATTGAACCGAGAACGAAAATATGAAATAAATTGTTCCCTGTTACTCACAATTCAGGAAAGCGGCTTTATCTTTGAAAACATCAGATACCAAGAAGTGTTTAAGATTTAAAGAAGAATTTATAGAAATAAAATGTCTTTCTCTGCTATGCATGCATTATCCAGCCTTTCAAACCAAAAAATAGGTTTTCGTATGATATCAATTTTTAATTAAGCATTTTCAGATGCATAACTTATTTTGTACACTATCTACCAATAATTATTTGGACACATGTGATCGAAAAGAAAAACAACATTTATTCGCATTCAATAGTTAGCAGAACTTCCACGAGAAACAATTAGTGCTACAACCCTGCCGAGAGTGTTTCCTAGAAGTACTTGTATGACAGCTAGGGATTTTTGTTTATATTCGGCTTGGAGAAGGCATGTTCCCAGACTAAACTAGGAAAATATACCCAAACCACATTTCCCAACCCACCGAACTTAACTCTGGGCTCAATGCATTCCGGAAGGAGGCGTTCACCAGGCAGACGCCAGACTCAGACCCTATCATCCGACGCCGACGGTAAAAGATGCTTTGCACAACCTTAACCGAGTAGCGCGGTTGGACTTGGTGATCAAGGGCTTATGGGCGGCAGAAACGACCATGAAAATCAAGCATATAAACTTCCTGACGGATAGTATAAATCGAAACTACACACCCGGACGCCAGTTGAAACTCTTGACGTAGGTGTGCCGTTCGCTGGGTGCGGTTCTTCCTAATTTCTCTGTAGAGCACACGTCGCCCTCTATCTCCGAGTTTCGTGGGGCTGCCGACTCTGGGTATATTCCGACAATCACTGCTCATCTTTCTCTTCTGAATCACAAAAGCCAGAATGGAGTTTGGGTAATTGAGCTCCCTATATTTGTCCCTTAAGGATCGGCCATTGCTGTGGTACTCGATGATTACACCTTTCCCGAAATCAGATAACTCTGCACTTTGTGGCATCTTGCAAGCGACTGATGTCAATATTGTTTTTGACATCATTTAACGGTGGAGAGCGTAAAGAATATCAGGACCGCAGATATCGGCATTTGCATAGGCGCCCAAATACATATTGGTAGATAGTGTAGATACAAGTGTGAAACAATAATATTAAATTTAATGTAAATGTTTCATGTTCTTTTGTAAAAAAGTGTTTGTTCAACTTGATAATGTTTACTTGAGAATGAATAGCATTGATTTAGAATGAATGAGAATGTGTTCAATATAATAATTACCTCGAATTTGAAAGCGTCCTAAAGGCATACAAGGACATGCATTCCGGTTTGAGAAAAGTGATTAATTCACTATAAAATCTATTCGGAAATGCTTCCAAAAACCTTGACACCAAAATTAAAAATTGTTTTATAAATGCTTCTTAAAATAGCTAAAATACAGGATGTCCACATGAAATCTCCTTGATTTCAAATGCTAATTGCACGGAAACAATGATCCTAGAGATTGGCTGATTACAGTATCATTAATAGCAACATAACATGTTTATTTTGATGCATTTGTTTTTCCGAAGCAGTTAATTTTTTTTGTATGCATTATTGCTATGTCATGAAAACAATTTAATTTTACTCCAAACGTTTATGTGCCTGAAACAGTTACATATTTATATATGTATGCACTTCGATATGGGCTCCGTTCTTAGCCCATATCGTTACCTTGTTATCCCTTCTCATTAGTCAACAGCTGCAATAAAATAATGGCAATTACAAGGCATATTGATAATGCATAGAATAAAAATTAGCTGCTTCGGAAAAAAGAATTACAACACGTGTTATTCATGCTGCCGCAAACTACAAATCGCTATGGCTCACAGTTTCCACACTGTAAAAAAAAAAAAAAAAAAAAAAAAAAAAAAAAAAAAAAAAAAAAAAAAAAACACTGTAGATTTGCCAGCACAAACTGCTGGCGTCATAATTGCCAGCACATTGTGCTGTTAATTTTACTCAACTACTGTTATTTTTCTTGTTTATATAGTCAATAAACCAAAGAAAGCTACAGCACATTCGACTGTGATCGAGTTTGAGCGCGAGATGAACAGTACTTTGTGCTGTAAAAAATGTCGTTTTTTTACAGTGCATACAATTAATATTTGAATTCAGGGAGGTTTCATTTGGACACATATGTTGGTTTATGGGGTGTCTAGCGATAAAGAACTCTTACTTGAATTGTTAGGAAATCGTCGGAAATTATGACATATTTTTGTTGTGTTTATGTTATCCTAGATTAAGAAACGTCGGTTATTAGGTGCGTTCTTATTATATAACTACGTGGCACATACAGTCGTCCTTCTGTCCGCATATAACCGAGCAAAAACTACCCAATCGAATGGTCTGAAATTTTAAATTTATAATTGTTGCAAAATTTTGTCGAGTCATTTCACATTTTATGAAAATCGGATGTATGGTTTAATTACAGAGCTAGTCAAATTTTTCCGTTACATTACGGCCAATGGAAAAAATTTATTTCAAGTGCATTTTAATGATGTTACAGTCTTTCGAATAGATGAAATTGATATTCACTGATGAAATGCACTAAAATATGCCTTCAGTACGATATGCGGTGCAAAAAATATTTATAAAACTGGTTAGTAAGAAAGAACCTCATTTGCCACGTTTGGCGTGCAATATCCAACTTGTTTTTACATTGTAGTGTAAAAAAAAAGAAAAAAAAACTAATATAAATAATTAAGTTTACACTTACTTAGCATATGTCACAAAACAACACTCAGGCGTTAAAAATGTGTTTAGTAAATGTAAGTGGAAAAATTGCATTAATAATTAAATTTTTCAATAAATAACTTTTTCCCTTTTTTATTACTACTAATCTAAAATCTTTCACAAAAATCTTTTAGTTCATTTCTTACCACATAAATTGCATATTTCCATAAGCTAAATATTTGTGAGAAAATATTTGTCTGCACCTTATCGGTAGCACAAAATCGATTCAATGAAATCTAACCTGAAGGTATTTTTTAAAAGGTCAACTTTTGTAAAACGAGACATGAGATTAGAAAGCGTCTGGTAGGAAATTCAAATTTGCCCACTTATTGCATTACCAGTTCAAAATATATTGCTGAATTTTTGCTCTAGGCAATAAAATCACTTTTGTAGATGGTTCTATGTTTATTTTTCAAAAATAATATAAAAGAAACATTTAAATTGATTCTATTGTAAATTGATTTTATTGTATTTAAATTGAATCTTTGATTTTACGCGGAAAAAAAAATAAACAATTTCAAATAACAAAACAAATGGATTTAAGATAAATAAACTCGATTACTTTCTTTGGAATTTTAAAATATAGTTTTAAATGGGTATGTTTTACAAGAGTAAAACCGGCAATTTTACATTGCTTAGCCTATTTTTCAATTCCTACTATTAGCTCACACTCTCCCTATATTTATTTATTTATTTATATATTTATCTTTTTCAAATTTTCAATCGTTAATAAAATACTCATTATTCATCCTATCAAGTTGAAATAAATGTTTTTAAACTTTCACTGGATGACAATTGATGTTAATAATTTTTTTTTGAAATATTAATTCATTATTTAAATTTTAATTAATTAATTTTAGTTTTGCATGGGAAACAAAATGGCGAATTGGTTGTTGAAGATCAATGAAAGTATTTTCAATAAGGGATTACCATAGGGGGGACCCTGTTCTGTCGCCCAATACCGCCAAGTTTGTCACCAACTTGGCGATATATCGCCAAATTTGGCGGCCAAAATGAGCCGCAAAAAGGGACGCCAACTTGGCGATATCTCTAATATTTCGCCAAATTCCCATAGAGTTCCATTGTAAACCTACTTGCTTATAGAAAATCAACAAATTGAGATATTTTAATGGAACAAAAACTAATATTAGCTTAAGGGATTATATTAAATTTTTGTTTGATGGCCTAAGTAGGAATTGACTTTAAAAACAAAATTTTTATATTACTTGTTTTAATTCATTCAATTTAATCCTTTATATACTGTAATATGATCTACTGCAATTTTTTTCATGTAATTTTTTTTTCAGTTACTACAATAAAAATAAGAGGATATACATTAAAAAAATATTCATCCATGAGAAATTTAATTCGTTAGAGGTAATTAATTAAAATGATACTTTAAAGTACCGTCAGTACATTTTGCCTAAAATATTCTCGTAACAGAAAACCTACATGATATTTCAAATAAATTTAAACTCTTAAAAATGCTAAATATCAAGATAACACTCACAAGTTAACAATAAAAAATATTTAATTGGCATAGTATTGTTTTACACAGGAGAAATGAGCAAAAAATCAAATTTGGTGGCATTAAAAAAAAAAACTTTTTTTTTAAGATTTCGATCTTGTTAGCAGCCCTTTATTTATGCGACGCCTATATTCTAGGGACAGCATGTTCTCTCGCATCTCCACATGTGCAATATATGAAATTACATATGTCATTTCTAAAAAGGAATAAAATAGCCGGTGCCACAACTTTTTCGATTTCCAATAAAATACTATAACGAAACAGAAAAGAGATTCCGGGAAAAAATTACTACACTAAAATTTAGCAATTACATTTCAAAACAGATAAAAACGATGGATAACTACACAAACGAAAAGTAAACAAGAAGTTTTCTCCAACACCCAATGTACTGGCGATAATTATAAGTACCGCCGAGTAATTCAACTGTTAAATCAAATCCATACACCGTTCACTTAAATAGATACTCAAATTCTATTCTAAGATCGTAATGAACACATAAAAAAATCCAACGCTTATCTCATGTCATTTACTGTGTCTGCAGCAATAAAAAGACAAGCGTGACAATCTGTACAAAATGTCGGAACAAAACACATCGACCGTTTCAAAAATAACCTCCTTCCTCGTTAAAATAACGAACCTAGAACTGCTGCTGCCATGTATCCTGAAAAGGTGGATTTAAAAGAGTAATATTCTCAATGAGATGAAAGTTTAAAGTGAGTGGTGCTTATAAGTTTCGTCAGTAGATAAAGTGTTAACTGCAATTCAACATTTGGTGCTGCAGTAGTTGCAACAATGAAGTGCTGAAATCGTTCGGACATTTGAGATATGACTCAATTGGAGCTTATAAATGTATGAAAGGAGATTTCAGACAAATAACTGAAAATTATATAAATGTTCTAAAAACACATATATCACTTTATAAAAACTTTAATCAAAGTGTTTAAAATATATAATACTTTATGTAAAAAACTGTATTTTCAACGAAACCGAGCGCTTTCGGTAAACACTTACACATCATCAGGGTTACAAACGAACTCAAATACACAATGATTTCAGAGTTTTTTGGTTGCAGCAACTGTTGCACCAATATATATTGAATCCAGCACGCCATTTGTACCAGTTTATATTTGGGAATCTAAAAAATCCATGCAAAATATTTACTTTTTTCTGCTAAACAAAATGGAATATTTGAATGAGGTCTAGAAGAAATTTTAATGCGATTCAAATTATTAGTGTTATGTGTTACGTGAGACAGAGAGGTGCTAAACAAATGGCTGGATTTCAAGTAGAATTCATCTGTCATTTTACTTTCATAGAATTTTAAACAAATCTGTTTAAAATATCACTTGTTAACTAACATTTATACTTGATGAAATTCCATACATTTAAAATTTTTAATAAAATCATATATTACAAGTTTAAGTATTGTGAATATTCTATTAATAGGAATTTTTACAAAATTAAAAAAATAATACTGAAGAGAGGTATATGTACAGTCGTGAAAAAAAAGTAAACACCCCCTACTAATGCTGCAACTAATCATAATAGAAAAAAATACCGACGCCAAACAGTTGGAAATAAAGTCTGCTTTTAAATGATGTATATGAAATTTGCTTAGAGGCCATCAACAAATCAAAACCAGGCTAAACTCTGTTTTTTTCAATGGCAACACACAAATTTGACACTATATTTTAAATCTTCTATTCAAACTATGTCCAGAAACGAAATTTCAAGTCATTTGGATGATACGCTTTTGAATTATAAACATTAAAATCTTTGAGCTTCTAATGTTAAATTACATTTTCATATTTTTATTAATATCTCCTGAAATTATAATCCTAATTTTTTTTTGTTTAATTATAATACCAAAGAACTCAACCATAAATACATTGAATTTGTAATTTAAAAAATTTCATATTATGAATTATGAATTATGAAAAGAATATTAAAAAAATGAATTGCAATCTACAATTTCTTATATTTATATTTATTATGTCCTGCTTTAGGAAAATTCTCAATTTCAAAGTTTTCTTCCAAGTAGTTTTTGAATTATAAGTAAAAAACATCAAAATAATGGCTTAAGAGGCCGCCTATTATGTCAAGAAAATCATAATTTGAAAAATATATTTTTACTCATTAAACTGTCGAAACACATTAAGCGAGTGAAATGGTCATATTGGCAAGAAATAATAGATTATTAGAAATGACATATTCATTTTGTAGCATTTCAACAATCGAGTACTAAACTTCAATTTCGATACAGCTCCTAAAATATGCTTATTTTAAAATAATAATTGATTGCTCAGAAACGAATCATACGAATTTCATAAAAATTGGGATTTAGCCTAATTGAAGTATGTAGGATGTATTTATGGTGTCAAACGAGTGTATTGCTATTTAAAAAAAAACGTTTGAATTCATTTTGATATATAGACGGCCCCCAAAGCAAATTTTATATACATAATTTAAAACAAGACTTTATTTCCAATCGTTTGGTACCAGTAACGTTCTTCTCAGGTAATTTGATGCAGAGTTAATATTTACTTTTTTATCCCACGACTGTACTTCCTATGTAATCTACCCTATATATATATAAAAAATCCCAAAGAAACGATTTTATGAAACGACTGATTAAACGATTGATTCTACATGGCCGTGCATCTTAAAAGAGAAAATAAAATAACTACATGAGGAATGCATTTAATAGTGAAAATTTCGTCATATATTAAAACGATGCATTTTAAAAATATTTTCATTCCGGAGATACTGTGATGTTACATGGTATAAAAGTATTGCGGATAGCAAATTTGTTTATACGTTATATCGGGAAGAGTTCCATATCCTGTTCTGGTTTTCTTGGCGAGATGTTTTTCGCAAAAAATGTTTCGATGTAGTCATTGCGATCTTAAGCATTTGGGGTTGCTTTTTTTATTACTTGAATTCTATTGGTGGGTAAGTAGTAATTTTTCCTACATATATTTTTATAATTAATTTTTTACTTAAATTATAATTTCCCTTTTTTAAACGATATTTTTCAGTAGATACAATATTAACCTTTATAATATAATAATATTTTTTAATTTCACATGTATAATGAATATGTAAAATATTAAATATGTATAGGTATATAGAATTTATTTGTAACTAATATGTATTTATATATTTACATATAATTACTTACATAATATATATATATATATATATATATATATATATAATACAAATATAATGTTTATAATATAAACATATATGTTCATAAAAATTTAAAAATCACCTTTTTCCGCAATCTTGAAAATTTTGACAAGATTGTAAAACGGTAATTTGACGCCATTTTGAATTACTTCGCCAATTGCGCAAATCAGAACAGGACACGAAACTCTATCCATTATATAACTTGATGCAGCATAAATACAGGTAAATGTATGAGCAAAACACTTTCGATTTATTTTTACGAATTACTATTCGATAAATATATATTTGAAATTTCTGATATTCTTATTAAAAAATATAAACAATATGCGTTATAAAAAATAACATGAAAATATGCATGGTGGAATATTATAATAGAGAAAAGTATTCATGTGTAACCTATACCTGTTCCTGATAATATCTAAAACCCGATGAAAAGATAAAATATAACCACAAAATATTAGAACACAAGGCTTTTCAATATGCCATGCTTCTGAAAGTTATTCCGATAAGCAGATGGAGTTTTTAACCTTGAAACTAAAGGAACAATATTGTCCAAAGCGTCGTTACAAAATTCAGAAAGACTGTGAAACTTTTAACCTATCCATTTTATACAAGCTTATTTTCAAATGTGTAATTAATCTTACTTATAAATCCCCAAAACAGCCGTTAGTTGTTACGACAATGATGGATGAGGTCATGGTAACAGAAAAATGCCTCGTTCAAACAGAAAAGTATGGCAACCCGATTGCAAAATTTAGCCGCAGGTATAGTGAAAATATCATTCTATCTTCTGTAACCTGGTAATGTTTTTTAAATAGGACATATTGTTTTTAGAGGCTTGGAAGCCTGAACGGGTGTTGGCTGGCGTAGCGCGCAGGGGGATGAGCCCCCAAGTATAATATAAAATTTTCAATATGACAAGCAAATGTATTAGAAAAAATATACTTCTATTATTGAAAATGTTTAAAATATGCAATCAAAGATTTATGTTTTTCTTAACGGATGATTCAAACTTTACTATATCTTTACATGATGAATATTCCACAAAATGTTAAAGCAATTGGATACTGTTATGGGACATATTCTAGGACAGACAGAGAGGCCTGACAGCATTTTTCACTATTATATTTGTCATAAAATCGCTAAATGTGTTTAATTAGCTTAAAATAGCAATGTCATCAATAGTATAATTTATATGGTTTTGAAAATTAAATTCAGAAACGGAAAAACTATAAGCCGTTATTTACTTAAATGACAGTATTTCCTACACAATCTCTTTACATATAGTAGTTGGAATACGTGTAGAGCACGTCATTTTATTCTTTTTGTCATTTTGATATTACTTTTAGCAAAATTCTTTCGCCTCAAGGTGTGAGAAACAAGTTAATAGTTTGCATTTTCTATATCAGAGTGATAAATTGTCCATCGTAATTCAAAATCTTTCAAACAGCATATTTGTTAATCATTATAATAAACTCTTTAAATATTAATTTTTCTTTATACTTCCAATATTATCAACATCTATATTTTCCTTTCTTACACGTACACACACACATATACACACATAAGAAAAATATATCCCTGATACTTTATTAAGCCATTGTAAATTTCCAACATATTCGCTATTTCCATGTCTCTTAATAATATATTATTTATTAATTCTACTTCAATTCTTTTTCTTTTAAAACGCGTATTTTAATATTCACCATATTCAAAATTCTAATCTAAAAAGCATTCTCCCTTCATAAAAGTCTTTCTTAAAACTGTTTCGTTTCGCAATGCTAAAATCACGAGACGCCAGTTCATTTCGAATATTCTTTTATACCATTTTCTTTTTTATTTCTTATTTTATTCTAAAGTTTTCTCTTCCCGCCCTTTCCATCGGCACGACGCTTTAGTCCAAAATTCGTCAGCTTGTAATAAAAGAGTACAACACTCTAATTGGATCCTTATGTTAGCGCAGGCTTCTGATCTGTACATAACATTCGCCAAGACGTCGATAACTCTCCGCTCAGACCCTCATTAAATAGGTGGCATGAGTGCGGAGAGCAGATTTTTTCGTGTTTTTTGATTGTTTAACCCTAGATCTACCGGGAATTTTATTCAAGTTTTAATAAAACGTTCTACACCAGAATTTTTATTTAAAACTATTTAACTTATTTATTTACCTTATTTTTGTCTGGTTTATATACTTAGTTTATTTTAAAGAAATTTCTGGTTTGAATGAATATTTTGTATGTACCTGTCGGGTCCAATGGACCCGTCTGGTAGACGGAGGGTTAAATACCATGTAGCTACTAGGAGATTAATGTCAATGTCCTAGTAATGAAAGGACAGAAATCAACCACGTATTTCTTATGATCGCATCTGTCATGACCGATAGACGTTACTCGGGAAAAATCTAGTTGTGGAAAACGGTCTTGTTTTATGCAATATGTCAATAAACAGCTGTATATCTACAATGATATATTCCTTCCGGGAACTCTTAGTGGATCTCATCACTATTTGCCTTTCGACTGCAACTGATTTCCTGATTAATAGTCAACTGATTTACTTCGTGATGCACGTCTTAAACTCCACTTAAGACGTAACACATACACATACATATATATGTTATGTTTCGTAGATATGTAATTGTGCCTGCTATTACGAGTCATTTATCATGCAATTCTAATGTATATTCATTCGCTTATAGGGAGTAGTCTGTTACAACGAATTTTTTCTATATAAAATTATATGTATATACATATACAGTTAAGCTTACAAAAAATAAGAACTATCCTAGATTTCATTGCATTGTACAAGTTGCTTGCAAAGGTCTAGATTTATTATTAATATGCTATCAATAATTTTTATTTCTAAACAATTTAAAAAATGCTATAATACTTCTGTAGGTAAGTTTGAGTGAATTTTATTTGAACTTGGCACCCACTTAGATATCACTTCTTTTCTTGCCATTGTCTTTACAGAACTTGGCTACCTTTTTTCACAGCTATGTTTTTGTTAGATATCGTTACTTTTTGTAAAGTTACAATATATTTAGACACTTTATTTAATGCTTTTTAATGTGTTTACATGTGACTATTTTATTCACCAAGCAACATTCAATTTTAATTTAAATTTCCTACAACAAACTATTTGACTGTCAATTTGCAGCTGAAATCTATATTTTAATACTGCTACATTGAATGCATGTTTTGAAACGAAATGTATTGATTCGAAATTGTTATTGTTTCTGAAACAATTCCTATTAAATTCCTATATTAAATTTTCCTATTAAGTTTTCCAATTAAATATCCTATAGCTGGGCCTGCTTTTTTGTACTGAAAGTGAAAAATAAAGTTATGTGCTTATGCCACACTATGTATCATTCATCCATGGCTGCCGGCAAAGAGGCAGTGCAGAGGAAGGACATTGCCTCTCCCTGGATTTTCAAATTTAACTAATCAAATATCCTTTTCTCTGATGATTTTGAAAACAAGTGGGTAAGTGTAATCACAGATTGCACAGAGGGTTTCGTTTAATATTCCTTTCAAAACACTTTATCCTTTTGAATTACAGCTTCACAGCATCCATTTATTAAGAGAACTAGTGTTTGAAGTTCATCCTTTTTTATCACATGATGCCAAGAATCAATTATAGCTTCAATTTGTTCCGTTTTATTAGATAGATGATTTTTTGTACAAGGACTTTTAAACGTCGCCAAAATTTTCTATATTCAGACCAGGGCTGTTTCCTGGTTACGGTAATAATTGTATGCTTTTATTTTTAAATCATTCTTTGCATATTTTTTCCGTATGACATGGCGCTGAATCCTGCTGAAAGGTAAATGGTGCTTTATTGGGGAAGAGATCAAAGATCGAAGGTATAAATGTTTAATCCAGAACAGTTTCGAAGAATTTTTTTGCATTCAGAATGTTGTCAACCACTTGAATGCGGCCCACACCATCTACAGACATACAGGCCAAAATCAGAACATTTGTTGGATTATTTGTAGGTGCTCCAATGCAATCAGGATGCAGCTTTTCTCCTACTCTACGTCTCGCATATTTTCGCCCTCGCTACCAAAGAACGATATTTTACTCTTATCGCTCCAGATTATTTCCTTTCACTGACTTTTTGACCAAATAATGTGTTATTTTTCCCACTGAACTCGTTTTTTGAGTTGTTGAAGAGTTAAAAATGGCATTTTCCTCGGAATTCAACCTTTCAGTGCAAAACCTTCTAACCTTCTCCTTATTGATCTTTAATTAACTGAAATACCCAATGCATTCATTTTACATCTAACAGAATCTGATGAAATTCTTCAATATTTGAGACAGATCCTTTTTATCTTTCTATCCTCAGAAGCACTTGTGCATTTATTTTCTCCTGATCTTGCCTTAAGTATCACTGATTTAGTTTCTTCATAACGTAAGCACAACATTTGTCCACCAGATAAAGTGACTGATTCACCAATCTGTCTTGCAATTTTAGCATAAGAGAAACCATTTCTCTTTATTATGACAATTCTGCTTCTTTTTGTAGCGTCCAATCAGTTCTTGTTCTTGATGACTTTGTTTCAAATTATTTGCATTATGAAACAAATAGAAATATTAAAAAAAAAAAAAAAAATTCTATTTAGTTACAATAGTATTCACCCTCCTTCAAAATTCATTCCAGTAAAATACGTCTTTTACAAATCAAAACATACTACAGTTTAGTTACTGACATTTGATTGGCTCTCAGAACATGCATTACGATTGGCTAGGAAGCTTTTATTACAATACACTTCAGCATTCATGACTAATTGTGTTTGTTTTTAGACTAAAGAAAGTGTAACTTTTTTTGTAATGAAGATATTTTAATTCTGTTTTTTATTAAATTATGCATTAAATTTCCTTGAATTTGATATATAAACATTTGTATTTGAATGAAAATTAATATATTTTCTAAGCACACAAATTTATAAAACCTGAAAATTTTCAATTTTGGCCACCACTGTATATGTGTGCGTTTTTTAATGTATGTGTGAGTTTATAAAAACAGTTTTAAAAGACTTTAAGTTTTGTATATTTTACAAACAGTTTTAAATACCTTACCTATATTACTATCAATAGCTCATAATCGAAATATGATGTATTTGAAATTAATTATACTGATTTTTTTTATTATCCTGTGATTAAAATTAAATAAAACCGCTCTTAAAAGTTATATATTTTGAAGATTTAATCAAAATACTGCGTTAATTTTTACAGCATGAAAGAAATTATAAAATGAATTGAATTTTTCAAGATATTAATTTGTAGCTGTTTTTAGAAGAAAAAACCATGCTTTTCCTTTGGTAGGAAGAAAGTAAAAATATATTTCAAGGGTCCCAGACGCAAACTTATATATCAGGATAAGAAATCAATAATCAATATCCAGACGCAAAAACTGTCGCAGCATATAAACTTTTATTTTCGTTAATAAAATATTTCCAAGTATTCTCGAAGTTTCTCTAATATTCTCAACTTGTTTCACATTCGTAAGATCAGGTTAAAGGAAGGGTGAGTGTAGTGTTTCAGGAAATGGGTTTAAGGTTAAAAACAGTTTCAGAATTCCAAATTTAGAACTAGTTATTCGAATATATCATTTGTATTTTATTTTAAACAGTGATATTTTTTGCTGGGACTGCTTTAAATTTTCAATGAATTTATTTTATGCGCATGTTTTCCGTATGTTTATAAGACAATTCGTATTGTTTCAATGATAATGTGTTTGAGTTAAAATCAAGAGGTTTCATGATTTATGGGGAACTAAGGTGTAAAGACGGACGTGGAACACTGTTTAATCAATTGATAATCCAGTATTATCAAAAATATGTGAATGAAAATGACAATTCGAGTGACACATTACTTCCTATATTTATATTTGTAGTAAGATTGCATTGATGATATTAACCCATTAACCGCCAAAATTATAAAGTAGAAAATTTCAGATTTATTTTTGAAAGTCGTTTCCCACCACAAATTTAGTAAGGTAAATTTCGCTTTACAAAAATACCAAAATTTCTGCCAATAAATTAGACATTTTTTTAAATTCTAAAATAGTGGTGCCAATGTAATTAATTCATTGCATGAGCAATCGTGTAAACGTATCACAAACGATTATTTAATGATTTATCGTTTTCTGAAGGCATATTGTTATTCAAATTTCCCCACTTATGACATATTGAAGTTATTGGCAATAGTCTAAACTTTTTCCTAAGTCCAAACTGACATTGGGAAATAAGGACATCTATTAAATGTAGGTATGAAACTTAATTTTATAGATTGGGAAATGTATTGTGCATGATAATTTAATGATTTTAAGTCTTCTCTAGTAAGATTTTTAGACAAAGTTCTACATTGAAGATAATACGGTCTTAATGATGATCATATGGAGTTTTTTCAAAACAGACATTGAAAATGCCTGGATTTGAGGAAATGTATCATTTGGTGATTGTTTAATAACTTAAAACTTTCTACAATTGTGTGTTTATATTTATTTTCTGCTGCAAGTATTTTAACCATCCAGCCATACAAGGGGCATCCTCAAAATCTTTTTACTTTTAAGGCCCTGAGTAATAATTTTTATTTTAGTGCATATTCTTTTTTTTTAATCTCATATAATGGAGAACATCCCATTGTATGATTGCATAACAATATTAACGGGATAAATAAGTTTTGGACGATGTTGGAGGTCCAAATACCAGGAAATCTCCTATACCGTTCCGTGCTGTTGATGCTGATTTTTAAGTTTGGAGCTGTCTGTATAAAATTGTTTCAATAAAAGGAATTCGATGTCATATTTTCCAAAACTGGAAATTTTTTTTTATATAAATATGTAGCAAAAAATTAAACTGCACACATTTTTACGGTTGATATTATTTTTTGAACTCTGTGGTTTTAGATTCCTTACTATCCCTCTTGCTAAACTTATACAGAAGCCACAGAATTTTTCTCAAGTTTTTCTCATGCAGAAATATGCTGGAGAAAGAATGTCTAAAATTCTTTGACAAGAAATTTACTGCAGAATTTAAATAAGCATTTAAATATCAATTTCAAGCATCGTGGCTTTATTGGTAGTCTTACCGTCCACAAGATTTATTTTTGCATTTTTCGAGATAAATTATTATTTTTTTTAATATTCAATCCAATGTAAATAACTAATTCTGAAAATCAATGAACATTGTGGCTATCACTTAGACTTAACATGATTTGCCTAAAAATAGTGATAATTTGCCTAACCGTCCAATCCTTACCATCCTTTTTTTTTTCCCTTACCGTCCTTTTCCTATACCATCCTTTTTTTCCCCCTCCGTTCCTTCTTTAACACCCCTTTAACACAATGTTATACCAAAATTTTCTACTAAAAATACTAAATTGTTATTATTTTTTATTTGAATGTTCTGTGCACAGGACATTCAAATAAGCGATAATAACAATTGCATAGTACACATGGGTACTATGCAAATTGATTATAAGTAAAATTTAGAAGAAAACAGAAATAGTGGTAAAATTGTATAGAAAATTGTAAGGAAAATTAAACTCGCAAGTTTAACTTAAACCTCAGTTAAATAAAAATAATTTCGCTGCTGACCATTTTTTCTTTATTTCGAATCATTAAGGCATTCGTCTATCACATTAAAATGTTATTTTAGCAAGTTTAATTTCACCAGATTTAGGTACATTTCGTATGAAATACTACCTATTACATTCTTCCCTATGTTGGAATTTCTGAAATTTTTTTGCAGATCTACACCGATCATGACCCGTAGAAAACAAAACCACCCTCAGTAAAAAACTTTATCTATCTATCTATATATATATATATATATATATATATATATATCTTCTGGACACGATAACTTCCACAATTTTGCACAAATCTCTTCCAAACCGATACATAAAGTCAAGGGGAATAAAATCACAGTCAAAATCGGACCAAGGGGATGGAAATACGGAGGGGTTTTGTGAAAACCGAAAAACCCCCATAACTTCTTAATTTTTGTACATATCAAATCAGTTTAAAGTTTTTATTACCTATAAAAATAGGGCCAAAATTTATGTATCACATATTTTTGATCAAATTTAAAATGGGCTCAAGGGGCACAAAAAATAGGGTTTTTTTGGAGAAAAAAATTCATAACCTTGTCAATTCTCAAGATATCAAATCCAATTAATTTTATTATAAATCTCCTTAATATTATCTACAACTTTTATATTCACAAGTTCTTTATTGGACCAATTCGTACCGCAAAAAAAAATAAAATAAAATAAAAACGAAAAAAAAAAGTGGGTGTGGGTTGAAGAAGAAAAAATCCATAACTCCGTCAATTTACAAAATATAAAATTCCCATGAATTTATCATATCTCTTCTTAATATTGTCTGCAACATTTATTCTGACATGTTTTTGATAGGACCATTTCTTACAGCAAAAAAGAATTGAAAATACATAGCAGTTGAAGAAAAAAATTAACTTATTAAGGGTGTATTCAAATCCAAACTGCTTATTTTCTGACTCATTTTTAAATTCATTTTTACTCTCAAACGCATCCAATTGGGGGATTCTCTTGTTCAGAAACTATATAATGAATGTACCGTAATGATCGATTTTTTGATAGAGGTAGAATATATTTCAAAAAATGATGTCAAAGTGGGTATTTTGAACAGAAATTTCCCGAAGCGATTCTGTTAGAAACGAAAAATATTGTCCTACTGAGAAAATAATTGTTCATAAATCAAGTTTTAATTAATTGAAAGAAAGTAAAAACACAGGTCTTTTATAAATCTCTTCAAAAACCACGTCAGCAAGTTTAATATTTTTTTCTATTAAAAATGAATCTGAAAATGTGCCTGAAAATTTCGAGTTGTACAGCATGGAAACATATTTTTTTAAATACCTCCTTAACATGATTCTGATAAAACCAACTATTATGTAAAAATGAAATAAAAACTCGTCAAAAGCAGCCAGATAAAATTGTTAAAGTGGATAAATCTCTAGTCATGACTTAGTTTTTATTGGTGAAATTAGTATACTTAACTTCGAAATCTACCTCCGCCTGTAGGCCGGGCCGGCAGGGATTTTTATTCCTGAAAGTCAAAAGATTGTGAGAATGCTCCACATAGGTCTATGTAGATAATTATCATTAATAATATTCTATATACTATTATTAATTTGCTTGGTTTATAAATTTGGGGTATTCATTTTATGAATATATTTCTAGCGGAAACAATGACATCAAGTTTCATTTGCATGTTTTGAAATCAGAAATCCTTTTTGAGAATTTCTGAATGAAAAGGTGTGTTTTCTTATGACAGCAAACATATACTTATGTTCAGATAATCAATAGTTTCATTCTAGTTCTACACCTAAGCATGATAATACAAATATTAAAACATTTCATTCATTATATCTCTGTTGCTATAATTGTTTTCCGGTCGAGATAAATTTCAGTATTTAATTTGTAGTTGTAATAAGATTTTACTTTAATTATTTAGGAATTGTATCCTAAGAATTGTGAACATATTTTAAAATGTGAAAAACCGTATACTGATATAAATCAGTAATCTCCATTAATAATATGAAAATGTTTGTCTGTGTAAATATGCCGCGATAGCTAATGGGATCTATCCCACCTGGATGTAAAAATTTGGTTTTTCATATACAAAGACAGGTCGGAATGAACTCAGCTGTCGGATATTCAATTTTGGGATTAGATAGTTTGTTAATGTTTACCAAGCTGACAAAATCTGCCTATTTCTACACACTGTGAAAAAAATCTATTTCGAGGAAACTGGGATGCCTAGAACCTTTTATGTAAATGGAAAAAAAAATCGGGTAATTATTCAAGGTTACCGATGAAATTTTAGTAATCATACAGATTTCTGCAGCTTTAGAAAAATAACATTGGATTTACATCCATATTTCTAATGAAAATCAAGTTTCAAAGTAATTGCTTTGCGCCTGTTAAGCAATTACTTTGAAACTTGATTTTCATTTAAAATATTGTATGCAAAGCGAATGTTTCTGAATGGAAAAAATTCCAAATATTAATATAGATTCAGTCGATGCTGGATTTAATTAAATGTCTGTGTTTGCCCCATGTCGGTGGCTCATGGATAATTTCCATCTTGTGCTGCGTTTGTAGCCTAGGCAACCTGTAATAGTGAGAAGTTCCACGCTGGGTATCGTTCCATGTGGTTTAGTCGGTAGAACGTCAGTGTGCTATACTGATGGCCCGGGTTCGAGTCCCGGCATGGAATCTTTTTCGCTAGGTTGGCCTTTGCACCTTTTAAGCAATTACTTTGAAACTTGATTTTCATTTGAAATATTGTATGCAAAGCAAATGTTTCTCTCTTGGAAAATTTCCAAATATTAATATAGATTCAATCGATGCTGGATTTAATTAAATGTGTGTGTTTGCCCTATGTCTGTGGCTCATGGATAATTTCCATCTTGTTCTGCGTTTGTAGCCTGGCCGATCTGTAATAGTGAGAAGTTCCAGGCTGGGTATCGTGCCATGTGGTTTAGATGGTAGAGCGTCAGTGCGCTATACTGATTGCCCGGGTTCGAGTCCCGGCATGGAATCTTTTTCACTAGGTTGGCCTTTGCGCCTTTTAAGCAATTACTTTGAAACTTGATTTTCATTTGAAATATTGTATGCAAGGCGAATGTTTCTCTCTGGAAAATTTTCCAAATATTAATAAAGATTTACATTTTTATTGTGTACAGATCAAATTTTAGTAAGCATACACATTTCTTAAGCTTTTGCAAAAACTAGTTTTGTTGATTTACACCATTTTTTTTTTTTTTTTTTTTTTTTTTTTTTTGCTGATCACTTGCTAAATAATCTTTATTAATGCTTCAAGATTCTATAAATATTGTATAATTTTAGTTTTAAAGCTTAAAAACGTTGTAGCACAGTTTATAGCTATATTTTTTATGAAGATACTCTGTGGCCAGGTGAGTTTTGAGATTTTGTGTGCGATCGTGGTGTTGTAAATTCTAACATTTCTGCATCAATGAGCTAAGTACTCGTCCTTTTTTAAATGTATGTCTGAATCTCCGGGAATTTGATTTTCTTCGTTCTTTCTTCCAATGAAACCGTTATTATATATCGTCGGTACCACGTCAAACTACCCAATATGAAAACAGTTTTTTAAAACTTAAATTCCTTGATTGGCACCACTTTTTTGAAATAGTAAAAATCATCTTATTTAACCTTATTTAATAACATATTAATTAAGGCGATGACAAAGGGAATTTTACAATTTCAGAAAAGACGTGCCAATCAAGAAGTCTGAATTTAAAAAATGTAGCCCACTGGAAATACTGTTTTCATATTGGCTACTTTGGCATAGTACCGGCGATATCTGCGGTTTTGCATTTTCTATATGCAGGGTGTCCAGTCTTAACGGTGTCCAATGGCTAATTCCTAAACCGTCAATCATAGACATATAGTTCCAATTACAAAAATGTTTTAAATGAGGTAAAGAAATATTTTAAATGCGATTCGGGTCAATAAAAACATTTCTTAAAAAAAACACAAAATTTAAAATTTTATACAATCCCCCGGTCCTATAAGTTATATTTAATAAAAATTTCCTGTTACACTGACAAGTAAGACAAAAAAAGTTCCGTTATTCTACGATTAAAATTGACCGAGTAATGGCTGTATTTGGAGCATATTTTTTGCTGCAAATTAGGGATCATTCACAAATTTAGTAGAAATATAATTTCGTCAATATATTTAAAAAGGGGTTGAGAGTAAAATTAGCATTGCAATATCAATTTGAAACCTTTAATCTTTCTGAAATATTAATGCAAAATATACAATTTGTAATAAATATATAAGAAGGGAGGAAAAACAGAATTTTTGTTAAATAAAATGAGGATAATTAACAGCCTCAATAATTTACAAAATGATACATGTTTTAAAATGTTAATAGATTACACTAGCCCGCAAAATTTGGATTATGTCATGTTTTTTAACTTTTGATAATTGATTCTTATACCGCTGAATCCGAAATTGACCTTCATTTTTTACCATCACAGAAAGATTTTTTACAAATCGTAAATTCCAAAGTTAAAAAAAGAAAAAAAATAGCGAAAATTTGATACTATAAAGTAGATGTGATTGTTGTGTTTTTAACTTTTGATAATTGATTTTTATATATTTTTTACCGCTGAATCCGAAAATGAACATTAATTTTAATCATCACGTCAGGATTTTTCCTAAATTGTAAATTTCGAAGTTTAAAAATTCAAAGTTAAAATAGAACCTCTTTCCCTACCTCATAGAACTCATCAGCTGTTTAGCTATTAGAATCCCAATATAAATAAAAAAAAAAAAAAAAAAAAAAAAAAAAAACTGAATAAATTATTGAATAAAATAAAATAAAATAAAATAAAATAAAATAAAATAAAATAAAAAAAGTTTTACATCTGTTTTATAGTAATCAGATTTTCGCTATATTTTAACTTTGTCATTACGATTTTCAAAAAGATTTTAGTGTGATAGTTAAAAATGAAGGTCATTTTGAGATTCAGTGCTAAAATGTACATAAAATCAATTATCAAAAGTTAAAAAACACAACTATCTCCTCTATTTTACCGTATCCAATTTCCGTTATTTTTTAAGTTTGACAATTTATGATTTGCGAAAAATCCTGACATTATGGTTAAAAAATAAGCTAAATTTTCGGATTTAGTGTTAAAATATACATAAAAGTTAAAAAACACAAACATCGCAGTCTTGTGTTATCTCATGTAAAACAGTTACTTAAACTTCTTGGCTGTAATCTATCCGATTTTTTAAATTTATTTTTTTATTTTTATTTTTATTTTTTTGTATCGTGTTGAATAAGTTTAACCCTTCACTGTACCGAGTACCATATCTGGCACATACCTAAAACCATTACGATATTATTTATGTGCCATGAATTTAGCGGGCATGATCGCTGTCCCCGATCACTAACAATCCAAAGTATGGAATAATACTTATTTTGCCCATGTTAGATGTGTATACTGGACGACAAATTACAATTTGTTCTTCGGAAACAAAAGAATTTTCGAAAAAGCTATTAACGGTAACATTTGCTTTTATTATTTTCACTGAATATTTAAAAATATTAACATAGAAAAGATGCAGAGTGTTACGCAGATAAAATCGATTAATTTAAGCCCATTTAAATGCAAAATATTGCAATATAATATTTTAAAACCGTAATTTTCTATGTATAGCGCACACCATAAAATATTAAATTTTAGCTGAAAATTGAAAATTGAATTTTACTATTTTTCCTATTATTAGGCCGATATATAGATGTCAAATAAAGTTTTTCATAAACATAGAAAAGTTCGTGCAGTAAAGGGATAAATAGTAACCACCGAAAATCGTAATAATATTAGATTGTCATCCGATTTACGTCAGTTTGTAATATTTAATCTCGATCGGATATTTTAAAGTGAGTTAAAGTTCGAGTACAAATTTTAAACTGGGAAAACATACATACCATCGTTGAAGTTAAATAAAAACTTATAAAAATAACAAAATTTGTGTTAAAAGAAATCATGAAAAGAAACAGTGTCAAACCCTTACAAAAGAAAATATATGTTAAAATGCAATTATTTTAGCCAATCTGACGCAGTCGTAAAACTTGTACGATTTTTTCAAAGCGCAGATACACATGAAATACGTTCTTCGAATGCTTTAAGCACTTTATATAAGACCCCTCCAATCATGGCCGAACTTATTTGTGTTCAGATGTAGATAAGTGGTATAAGTCATGCAATTTTAATGTTTCATAATTCAGTAAATTTTAGTGCTATATGAACGGGACTTTTTTGTCTTTTTTGTCAGTGCAATAGTAAAATTTTTCTAAATATAACTTATAAGACCGGGACCGTATAAAAATTTAAATTTCGTAATTTTTTAAGAAATGTCTCTATTGACCCAAATCGCCTTTAAAATATTTCTTTAAATAATTTAAAACATTTTTGTAATTGGTACTATAAGCCTATGACTAATGGTTTAGGAATTAGTCATTGGGCACCGTTGAGAGTGGACACCCTGTATACACTATAGGACCATTAATGACCGGCAACTTTCAATTTTAGACATTTTGACGAATATTTAGAAATATACTTGTCAGACTCTTCTGGAATTTCAGGATTAAAAAGAGCAGGTATGACTTCATATTTACCAATGTCGATTTGGCAAGAGGGACAATTAGGGGGTCAACAAAAAATCGAAGAAAAAAAAATAATACTTGGGATCATCCTGTAAAATAAAATGCACAAAATGATCTATCGCTACAGAACACAAATAAACAGACATTGTGCAATATGTGTATTCATTTGTGTAAGAATAGCACGTATATTAATAGAGAAATATCGATTCAAAAAAAAAAATCTTGCATGTTTTTTGTTTATAACGTGCTGGATTTTCAACCAAATTTAACGCCTCTTTCAGAAAATTTGACAAAATATAGTTGAAACAATATACTGTAATAGGAATATAAATATATTAAATATAATGGGAAATATGAGCAGTTGTATGAAATAATTTTTATCTGCGCATGCGCGAACCATAACAAAGATTATTTTGCATAAGTTAACAGTTAACTCTATAGAGCAACTTATTAAAAAAATCCAGTCAAATATCGTAAAAATTCAGAAAGGTATCGGCATTAAAGTGAGCTAATTTTAATTTGCTCGAAAAAACTAGCGGAATGATAAGGGATTGTCCACAAGTTGTCAATTTTAATTTTAAATTATTTTAAATTTTCATTTTTTATTGATCCTTTAGTTCTTCTTGGATAACCACCAGAACGAGCCAATGCCATGATAAAAAGAAGTATCAAAATCGAAGCATTTTTTCCAAATCTACTCGTTGATAATCACTAAATACTAACATTTTTTCTGAAAGTCAGTTAATAAAAAATGACAATTTGTGGAAAATCCCTTATCATTCAGCTGCTTTTAGAGAAAAACTAAAAATTTGCTCACTCTAACGCCGATATCTTTCTGAATTTCTACGATATTTGAGTGGATTTTTCTTAATAAGTTGCGCCATAGAGTTGACTATTAAATTATGTAAATTGATCCTTGTTATAGTTCACGCATGCGCAGATAAAAATTATTTCATACAACTGCTCATATTTTCTAAAATATTTGTTATATTTATATTCCAATTACACTATGTTGTGTATAATATATTTTGTCAAATTTTCTGAAACCGGCGTTAAATTTGGTAAAAAATCCAAGATGTTATAAGCAAAAAACATGCAAGAATTTTATTATTATTTTAAATAAATCGCTATATCTCTATTAATATAAGTGCTATGCTTACACAAATGAATACACATATTACACGATGTCTGTTTATTTATATTCTGCAGCGATAGATCATTTCGTGCATTTTATTTTACAGGGTGATCCCAAGTGTTATATTTTTTCTTTGATTTTTTGTTGTCTCTCTAATTGTCCCCCTTATAAAATCAACATTGCTAAATATGAGATCTTAACTGTTCTTTTTAATCCTGAAATTCCAGAAGAATCTGTCAATTATATTTCTAAATATTCGACAAAATGTCTAAAATTGAAAGTTGCCGGTCCTTAATAGCCATATAGTGTACTACGGTAGTATTTAGATTGAATGGATTTTGATCAAATATCATCGTTAAGCAGTTTAGCTCTACATCTCTACATTTCAATGTTTATTGCCTTCTTAAGAGTCAAGTTCTCCACGTCACGTCTTTTAGTAGAAACTCCAATTAGGCTTTAAATATAAAATCAATGTCTGTGTTTTTTGCGACATTTGTAAGAATTTAGACTCATATTTTCGAATAAAATATAATTGGAATCCAGGGCGTTCTCTCTTAGATTTTTATTACAGTGCTATAGTGACATTTATATTTGATATGAAGGAGACTTGGGGCTATTTTAAAACGGGTAGTGAGGTTGTTTTGTGTAGACTTAAGAACTTCGCGATAGGATTTCCCTTCTCAGTTTTTGTGAAATTGTACTTATTTCTAATCAGCTTTAGCTGAATGTTTTCGTTTCAATGCCAGTAACCCTTATTATCATTTTACGAAATTTAATGTGTTTTACTAAGATATGTGTCACGACTTCCTGTCAAGTTCACTGAATTGAAAATATACGTCGAAAGGTTTTTAATTTTATTTCAAAATAGTGTTTTAGAATTAAATCATGAAACTGATAACCATTCACAACTTTACAGCTCATGTATCATAAAACATAAGTATAATAGCTAAAGGAAATTAATTACTTAAATGAATCAAAAAAGATTATTTTATGCAAATAAATTACTTAAATACTGTATATTCTTTGTAATTATTCTTATTTGAATGATATCTCATCTCAATAACATTTTATTGAGAATTTTGTATTGTCTGAAACGAAGAATCAATAAAACACATAACGAAACAGTGCAATGATTCATGAAAGCTATAAATTTCGAATGATTGCGTTTCTGGTAAAATGTTTGAACATATTTATATCGATTTTTAATTGTGATGAAACTGTTCTTTATTATGCATTATAAAATGCACCTGTCAAAATGTTACCCAAATAATTTCAAAACACACAATAGTTTCGATCAATTAACAACTCGCAATGAGATATTGAGCTACAGAACAGTTTAATGTATCGGATATTAATTATACATACAGCTAACGAATGGATACATACAGCTAACCAATGGATTTAACTAATCCATTAATTTTTTTAAGTTTAGGAGTTAATATATATGTGACGCGTATAAGAGGGGTGCAGATTAACTACTTTAAAAGTTTTATTTGATTACGCTATTGAAGCCTTTTTAATTAAATAAAAAAAGACATCTCTTTGAAAAACACATCTTTGTTAAGACGATCCATCGAAACTTCATTTTGTTCAATCACAAAATAGCTTTTTGAAATTACATATAAATGTTTTATTAAATTCAAAATAATGCTTTCTATCTAAATAAAACAATAAACATTAGGGAAATATAATGACATTCTAAAATATTATTATATAAATATCTGTCATCATAGTTAGACAAACGTTTCTATACTTAAACCTAAATACTGCTTTAAATATTTCAATACAAGCTCCTTGCACACATTCCTTAATTAACGCTCATTACTTTAATATCAATCAAATAATGATGGAATTTATTTGTAAAATTATAAATAGGCATTGATTTATTTCTAAACTGTACGTATTCAAAATAAAAACAATGCTATCATAAATTATAAATATGCATTTCATCGAAACTTTTGAAGAGAATTTCTGAAAAAGGTATGTTACGCTATTTAAAATTCTATAATTTTAATTATACAGAATTACTCCTTTCTGAATAATATCTTATGACGCAATCTCTCCTGAAATAAGTCTTTTAAATTTTAATTTATCTGAAACTAATTATCAGTTGAATTCATTAGAAAACAGTGCTATATTTTCTGAAAACTGTGAGTTTTCATGAATGTGATACCGATAAAATGTTACGAACATACTTTCATTCATCTTTAATTAGGTAAAACATTTCTTAATAGTCGTTTCATAAAGTGCCTGTCAAGATATTTCCCAGGTAATTTCTAAAGACATGACAGTTTTGTTAAACAGACACTTCACAATGAGATAATCAGTTAGAGAACAATTCACTAATAAGCATTATTAATATTATATAGAGGAAGTGACGGGAATAATTAAGCCACTTTATTTCATTCAGCATTTGAAATGTGAAATGTGCATGATGTGTATAAGTGTGTTGCATAATAATAAATTTAGAGTTTTAATCAGAAGTTTTAAATGATTAAAAAAATAAATCTTTAGATATCTTCTTGGCCCTTTTCATCCGAACTTATATTCCTTGAATAACAAAAGATATTTTTTAAAACTTTCCAACTTTATTGAAAAGTGTATATATGAATTAGGTTTGTCTGGCCGTCTGCATATCTGTCTGGCCTTCTCTTTGTCTGTATGTCTGTCTGGCCGAGATGTAACTCGCGTAAATACATTTGGAATGTCATATAATTCATGTATGTTATTGATGTTTACCATGGCATGTTTGGTATTGAAAATGAAGTGTGTAGTACTTATAGTTTATTAGCTAATGTGACCCGGCGTTGCCCAAAATTTTAAAAATATTTGTTTTGAAAAACCAATTTCAAAATTTAACTCAAAACATAAAAAAATACAAATGAAAACTCAATATAAAAACGTAGAGCTTGTTCAGCAACTACGACCACTTCGCCCGGCCGCGAAGGAGACTGGGGCGTATGGAGTGAGATTTATTTTAAACATACAGTTACGGTGAACTTGGGAGCTAAATACTATGCAGCTATGTATTACCCTCAGAGTAAAGATAATAAGATATTAAATGACAAGTCTGTGGTTTTACCCAATATTTTTATTAGATAAATAAGACAGTGTTCCGCAGAGTGTTTTAGGTAGCTTTCATTACAAAAAGCTACCTATTGCAGCCGTTCGGAGGAAAGCGATTTCAAAAAATTTTGGTATATTTTCATCGATCATGACCCCCAGACCCCGAAACCACCCTCCGTTCAAAAGTTGATATATATATATATATATATATATATATATATATATATATATATATATATGACCTTTGTCATACTGTAACTCCCGAATTTATGAACCGATTTGGATGTAATTCGGTAAGTACATAGTACATACCAATGTCTCGACCGAGTTCGTTGGCCAGCTTCATCCGCCATTTTGTTTCAAAATGGCGGCCATTTAAAAAAATTTTAAAAATTTAAAATTTGAAATGTGGTACCAAATAATTTAAAATGCAAAAATATTTTTTTCTTATGTATTTGACCTTTATACAAAGATTCCGGAGCAGTTTTTGTTTCGTCTATATCTTAAAAAATGGCTGAGTTATAGCATTTTGAATTTCTAGCGTGGCTGACATTTTGAAATGTCTTGATATTTGTCACGTGATAACAGGCGTATTTATGAACCGATTTGGATGTACCTTGGTGTGTACATAGTACATACAAATATCTCGACCGAGTTCGTTAGTCAGCTTCATCCGCCATCTTGTTTCAAAATGGCGGCCATTTAAAAAAATTTTAAAAATTTAAAATTTAAAATGAGATACCAAAAATTTGGGAAATGAAAAAGATTTTTTTTGTATGTGTTTGACCTTAATACAAAGATTCCGGAACAGTTTTTGTTTCGTCTATATCTAAAAAAATGGCTGAGTTATAGCATTTTGAATTTCTATTGTGGCTGACATTTTAAAACGACCTGATTTTTGTCACGCGATAACAAGCGTATTTATGAACCGATTTGGATGTTACTTGGTCTGTACATAGTACATACCAATGTCTCGACCGAGTTCGTTGGCCAGCTTCATTCGCCATCTTGTTTCAAAAGGGTTGCCATTTAAAAAAATTAAATTTAAAATTTAAAATGAGGTATTAAAAAATTGGAAAATGAAAAAGATTTTTTTATGTGTTTGGCCTTGATACAAAGATTCCGGAGCAGATTTTGTTTCTGAAAATTTGTTCTTTTGTTTGTATCTTAAAAAATGGTTGTATTATAGCACTTTGAATTTCTAGTATGGCTAACATTTTGAAACGATCTTGTATTTGTCACGCGATAACACACGTATTCGCCTATTTCCATGTAAGAAGGCATGTGGATAGTATACATCAACATCTCAGCCAAATATAAGTTACTTTAAATAAAAGCAGCTTGGATAAAGCTGACTAATTTCGCGAAATTCTCATTCATAATGATTTAGTATTGATAAAAATTAGTATTGAATCTCCTATATTCGGTTTCCACTAAATTGAGCTTCGTGTTTGAATAATATAAGTTGGCTTTTTTAAAATAAGGAATTTGAAAGCTACCTCTTCCTCCCGGCACTGGCCGGAAGGACTTTTTAAAAGAGAATAGCAACATATGCACAGAACGAATGTTCAGTTCCAAAGTTTTTGTCCAATCTATGGCAGCCTATTACACAGCTTGGTGATAGCCTAGTCTCTTCCTTCGCTTGAAAAATAGTGTTTTTATACAATTATAACTTTCATTTTGATGCATTTTCTGATAGAAGTTTTTGTGAGTGTTTTGTAATTGTTGAATATTTGCTAAATAAATTATGTCCTTTTAGCAGTAAACTGCATGTTAAAGAACATATTTTTCTTTTTCACTGTATTTAAAGATAAAATTTTCTTAATCATTATTTTATAACATTTAAAATTATTTTTTTAATCTATGTGTGGCACATAATTTTTTTTAAAAAACCTGTTTACACTTGAGAAAAAGTCATTAGGGAGAGAACTGCTTGTTAAGTTATTTGAATCCCATCCAAGGGGCGCCATTACAGAACTTACTTGGGGCTGGGGGGAAACATTTTTTGAGGGATTCTATATAGCTAAGGGTAGGATCCAGGAGCTCTACCACCCCCTCCCGTATGAGAAACGTTTACTGACTTATGCTTACAATAACAGTAAAAACTTCGAATAAGGAAACTAAGAACCAATGAAATATTTCGTTTTAAACAGGTTTCCATCTTAGATATTAAAATTTTAATATATTGCACATGATTTTTTTCTTTCTAGACAGATTTCATTTTTATAAGTATCCTCACTGACTGTTAAACCATTCGCTCTATGGTATAGCTCTGAAAAGAGATGTATTAGAGTAAAACTTATGAAAACGAAACCTGTCTATAACAGGTTTCTTTCTAGAAGGGGAAAAAATCAAATTTCGTCAATAATAATAAAAAAAAAAAATACAATTATACTTGCTAAGACGGAGACCTGTTTAAATGGAGCTTTTTTCTAGTCCCTTTCGAAATTTTACTTACAGAGGCGCCATTTCACGAGTTTCCTGACGAAGAAGGAAATTTTTTCTTTGAAGAACATGAACGTGGAAAATTGCACAACTTGTAGTACTGTGCAAATCCCATAGAAAGAAAATCCCGCACAATAAAAAATGCTCTACGTGATTTTGTCTCCATAACTTCTTTCACAAGCATGTGATTATTCCACATTTTTTGTTAAAATCCGCGATTTTTCTTTCTTTCAAAATCCGCGAAATCAATTCGTCAGTGGGTCGTAGAAAAAAATCGCAAATCTTAGAAATATTGAAAAAAAAATGTCTCCAACATGGTCGCTTAAAAAATCGCTAATTGCTTCAAACGACAGTGGAAAATATCGCTAATTTCATCAGAGATCGCGAAAAGAAATACAGATTTCGTCAAATGATTGCACAAACTGAAATCCTGAATTTAGTAAAAGGATTGCGCAGAAATTCGTGAATTGCACCGAATATTCGGTATCTATTCGGTATTCGGCCTATTCGACCATATTAGCGAATACCGTAAAAACATTTATTTTCGCGAGGCTTTAATTTTCGCTATTTTCGTGAGCCAGTCGTAATCGCGAAAATTTAAGCCACGCGAAATATGTATATTTTTTCGCCTCAAATAATAATAAAAAATCAGAAATTTTTCTCTAATCCAAAATTTAATGATTACAGTTACTTAAATAAGAAATAAGTACAAAAATTTCTTAAATACTTAGAACTATTTCTTGAATACGATGCAATTACTTCTTGAATAAAAACAATAATACAACTAATAGAATGCAGTCATTCGCTTACAATATTTATACCAGCTTCTTTGAAGCCGAGTGAAGGGGAGAGTAGGGGGAGGGAAGGCGAAGAACCTTTTGGACAAAAGGAAGTTTCTTAAATTGACTTATGCAAAAGGGGTTGGTTCTATTTAGGTAGTTTCGGAATTTTTCAACTTTCTGTTCAGTTCATATAAAATTCGCGAAATTTTCAGCTCGCGAAATCACCGATATCTTCATTTTCGCGAAAATTATGGCTCGCGAAAATAAGTGCATTTACAGTATTCAGTTAGGCCGAATATCAGACTATTCACCCAAACCGAATACTTAAAAACCTCTTAAAAATATTTTTTTTAAAGTTACACAACTTCCACTTTTAACTGTCAATTAATAAAGATATTCAGAATAATTAGAATCTTTAAATAAAAGAGAATGATTTTATATTATTTATTTGTTGTTTTAAAAATGCCACTTAAAAAAAATTAACCATTAAGGACATGTCATTTGTTCATGGGAATTATTAAATGTAGAAATGCAAGTTACTGAGCATTGTCTAGTAAATAATCCGTTTCTCGCTTTTTCGCAAACATGATGTTTCTAAACAAAATGGAAGAAAATTTCAGGGGTAATAAGGCATCAAAACAGGTAATTTTTTGTCCAGTAAATCAGGATCGCAATTAACTTATTCAGTCAAAAATACAGTGTATCCCCAAGTCAAACTTTAATTTTCTTTTGTTACTTTAACAATAATGAAGTTATTGTAACTATATTGTCAACTTAGTTACTTTAATTTCTGTGAAATATGATAACATAACGAGAAGTGCTGGAAATAGCAACCATTCATATCTAAACATCACTGAGCTAGACATTATTTTATTAAGAATGCATCTAACAATACTTATACTGTACCACTGGCCAAAATCCAGTCTCTTCCAAGGATAACATTACATTCTATACCAGCAAATCAATTCGTCAGTGGGTCGTAGAAAAAAATCGCAAATCTTAGAAATATTGAAAAAAAAAATGTCTCCAACATGGTCGCTTAAAAAATCGCTAATTGCTTCAAACGACAGTGGAAAATATCGCTAATTTCATCAGAGATCGCGAAAAGAAATACAGATTTCGTCAAATGATTGCATAAACTGAAATCTTGAATTTAGTAAAAGGATTGCGAAGAAATTCGTGAATTGCACCGAATATTCGGTATCTATTCGGTATTCGGCCTATTCGACCATATTAGCGAATACCGTAAAAGCATTTATTTTCGCAAGGCTTTAATTTTCGCTATTTTCGTGAGCCAGTCGTAATCGCGAAAATTTAAGCCACGCGAAATATGTATATTTTTTCGCCTCAAATAATAATAAAAAATCAGAAATTTTTCTCTAATCCAAAATTTAATCATTACAGTTACTTAAATAAGAAATAAGTACAAAAATTTCTTAAATACTTAGAACTATTTCTTGAATACGATGCAATTACTTCTTGAATAAAAACAATACATGATGTTTATGAGTATGTGTGATGCAAATTTCGCTAAAATATCTCCATTTTTATACAGTTATAAATGAAAATTCTGCTACGACTTGTACACCTTTTATTTTTGATGAAAGAAGTGGAATGATATGTTGCTTCTTGCTCAATATAATCTTTTAATTTGTTTGAATAAATTAAAGAAGGCATGGAATTTAAATTTTGTTATCTAAAAATTTTTTAAACCATCCTCTTCTTAAATAATTACATAACATACTTTTTTTAGTAAAAAATTTACTTATACTAAAAATAGTCTTGTTTGTCAAAATGGAAGTATCTGTGCTAAATATCATATAAAATTGTTTAAAATTTCATAATTTCCTTATTCATATTGAAAACGTTATTCTGAACTATCTTCCCTGTTTTAACTGCATATATTCACGTGAAGTAATTGTTATTGAGAATATTTTTATAGATATCGGTGCTAAATATTGACAATTGTTAAAATCAAATACTAGAAGGAGTCTATGAAAAATATTCAACTTCCAGAGAAGAATATATTTTTACCAAGCACAATCCAGGCATTTGGGACATAAAAATACGCTAAATTAAATTTTTATATTTTATCAAAATTCGAAATACAAGTTTATGTAAACATTGGCTTTATTGTTTTCCCCTAGATTCAAAGCTATTGGATTTATAGCGTTATTAAATTCAGAATTTCGAGCTTGTTTTTGAAAACTTGAATATTTTAATAATTAGAAATATCATGAAAAAATATAGCGACTTGTTTAGTCTGACAATAAGACACAAACAAAAATACAAATATAGACTTAGTTACAGAAACTTTATACAATTGGAAATTATTGAAATTTGCACCTGTTGAAAAATTATCTAAATGATACTTTAGAATTTAACTGATTACTTTTAAGTAAAATTTTATAAATATACTTATTATTATGAACACAAAAATGGAAATACTGGAAAACTTAAATGTTAGATAACCTTCGAAAAGCATATTACAATTTCACTGAACTTTAATTTGCACATTTTTTTAATATGTAAAGATAACTAACCGTATACGTCATTCAAATGCTTTACAGATAATTAGACAAGTAGTTGATATTTAAAAAATTAAACATTCGGTATTCTGCCACTGTTTGCAAGTTATTGAATTTTAAAATTCATCAGTTATTTTTGGAACACACTGTAAGTATACAGTTATCAAACATTCTAGTTCTTTGAATATAATGAGTTGCTAACTTTTGAATAAAAGTTTTAAATAAAGCATGAGACACATAAATACTGACAATTGGCCTCAAATTCAATTTGTTATTTTATAACTCGTTCAACTTAATAAATTAATCAACGTTGAAGGTGGTAAGCGTTTTCATCAGAGAGATATATCAATAAATTATTTGAGCTTACGAAAAATGTTACAATGACAAAAATTGCAATAAAATTTTAGAATATCTTTTTTAGATTCGGATTATGAGAAATATTTTGACATGAAAAAAAAA
This sequence comes from Maratus speciosus, assembly GCA_963932465.1. Taxonomy (NCBI): domain Eukaryota; kingdom Metazoa; phylum Arthropoda; class Arachnida; order Araneae; family Salticidae; genus Maratus; species Maratus speciosus. The sequence goes on from OZ010800.1 coordinate 438,055,531, forward strand.
TTATAGTGCTACCTCACTGAAGCCAAAACAGATTACAAACAAAATCAAAATCTCAGAAACACATCCCAAAGAAAAGGAGAAATAACTAATATAAAGCTTATTTAAGCAAATTGTCATCAAAAAGTATTCTACATTTTTCTCGTTAATTAATTGCATATGTTATAGATTTTAAAAACTAAAAGCAGTTGCAAATTTTCAAAAAGAAATTTTCTAGTCTTGTCATTGTGATATGTTTAAAATATAAACGATGTCTTTTTTAAGTGTTTTTCAGTAATATATGTTTATATAGTTCTAACTTTTTATTAGTTGCTTTATTAACAAATCAGATATAGTGGTAAAGTGCTAGTGACTTCTGTTTTTCTGCCTGTCTGTCCGTGGACTATCAGTAAATGTACTTGTATTGCCATGAAACTGATATCCGTTTTTCAGATTTATCATGGCATGCTCGGTATTAAAGTTGAACTGTGTAACGTTTATTGTTGGTTTATAGGGGCCGAATCACCAGAAATATTTCTGTTGCATTATGGTCTATGGGACAAATATTTTGCAATTTATTTTAATTATTTTAAACTATTCCAAATGCATTGAAAGTAATTTTCATCACTTAGGTACAAGATTTTACAGTAATATATGGTGTACACAGCCATTATATTTTACCAAATTGTTTATTTATAGCCCAACCTTTCCGTTGACGATACGAAGACATTTAGTCGAGAAGCCCATAACATACTTCCCACATCTCCGGAAACTGAACATGTGAAGTAGATGACAAAGTGCGTTTACTTGGGAAGTAGTGAAAAAAAAGATGGGAGGGGGGGGGGGGAGGGCTGGGACTTAATTTCTTGAGTTCAACAAAAAGATGAAAAAAAAAAAGATGAAAAAAAAATAAGCTTTTTAAATAGCAAATTTTAGAACAGGGATGGAGCGGAAATTTTGAAAGAATTACTTAAAAATAAACTAAAATGCCATTGCTTAGTACCCCCAAAACAGCAGAAGCTCCCCCAGGTGCGCGCAGTAATATAGTCTTTAAAAAGATGCTTTGCAACACCAGGGTCCAACAACTGAAATGAAGTATTTTGCCGTTGGCTAAAATTAAAGTCATTTAAATGAATAATTTAAATTAAATAACGACCTAAAATGCGAAAACAATTCTCAGCGGTACAAGCTCAGCAATCCGCAATCACCCGGAACTTGGATATTAAATCGTCTGGCCCTTAAAGTGGCCTCTTACCACAACCAGTTCCGATCGCAGAGACAGACCTGTGCACGCTTCGATAATAGGTGGATAAATGAGCTTCGCGGGCCGATTTGGCGTTTTTTTTTAAGTCTGTGGACAGAATAGGGTGCTGAACAGGTGTTGAACAGGTGAGCAGCATAGAGAGGTTTCCTAGATGATAACAGCTTAATACCGAGACTGGAATTGAAGTATCTTGTGTTTTAAGAGCCATTGAGAAAAATTTAATTGTAGTTTAGAACTACTTGAGAATTAAAATAAGAAATTAAAAGAAGAATTAAATAGTTAAGAATTTAAAAGAAACAAGTTTAAAATTAAGTCAAGACTTAAGATAAATAAATGGATAATATTTTAAAAGAATGATTAAAATGATCTAACTGTAGTTATAAAACTACTATAAAGGATTAAAAAGAGAGAAAGGATTAGCACTGTTCAGAGTTACACTCGCCAAGCTTCGGCAGGAAAAGCTGAAAGGAGGTAGCAAAGCCACATTGATCAATATGTATATATATATATATATATATATATATATATATATATATATTACCATTAATTAAACATAACCTGCCACCGTCAATTATTATGAATTAAAGCTGTAAGTATTAAAAAAAAAAAAAATATTATAAGAATTATTATGGAAGAAAAAAGAAAAAAGTGGACACCGACAAAAATTGAAAAGCTTATACATTGAATTACGTTATCGAGGGCACAGAATTCAATGATATAAGCAAAATGGTTGTTTTCTGTGGGAGAAATAAGCTAAAGCTAAAATTAATTTTCCCCTGTGCCCGAACAACCACTAAAATCAGGTGAATTGATTAAAAATGAAAGCAGAATAGAAACAAATAATATGAAATGGAAGAATCAATAAAACGTATTAAATATTTATAGGATATAAAATAGAAATAATAAACCCCATACCGATTAATATTTCAGTATTTTACAAAAATCCATGTGCACATGTCTTCCAGTATATCAAAAAGATTAAGGTGAATAAAACAGTTAAGAAATCACATTAAATGATACCAAAGGATGCAGTTAATACATTTTGAAATAATATTTGAAATACCTTGTAAAACAAATTTAATCTAATATAAAATATATAGAAATTAATTACATTATTTAAAATGCACTATTAAATTAATAGATAACAGTTTAACAAAATCGTCAAAATTTAGCTAAAAATACACCCTGGTGTATAAAATATAACTAAAATGGAGCTAGAAAAATTAAAAATAAGAGCAATAAGAAAGATACAATTTTAGTGCTGCCATCTATTAATAATTATATTAAACATCTATCGCAAGATAAAAATTTGCAAGCTTTTGAATGTAAATAACTGTTTAAACAGCAAAACCAAACAAATCCTTATATATAGAGAATTATAGAACAACCACTAAAATCAAGTGAATTGATTAAAAATGAAAGCAGAATAGAAACAAATAATATGAAATGGAAGAATCAATAAAACGTATTTAAATATTTATAGGATATAAAATAGAAATAATAAACACCATACCGATTAATATTTCAGTATTTTACAAAAATCCATGTGCACATGTCTTCCAGTATATCAAAAAGATTAAGGTGAATAAAACAGTTAAGAAATCACAGTAAATGATACCAAAGGATGCAGTTAATACATTTTGAAATAATATTTGAAATACCTTGTAAAACAAATTTAATCTAATATAAAATATATAGAAATTAATTACATTATTTAAAATGCACTATTAAATTAATAGATAACAGTTTAACAATATCGTCAAAATTTAGCTAAAAATACACCCTGGTGTATAAAATATAACTAAAATGGAGCTAGAAAAATTAAAAATAAGAGCAATATGAAAGATACAATTTTAGTGCTGCCATCTATTAATAATTATATTAAACATCTATCGCAAGATAAAAATTTGCAAGCTTTTGAATGTAAATAACTGTGTAAACAGCAAAACCAAACAAATCCGTATATATAGAGAATTATAAACCTAATATAAATCACACAAAGTATTTAAAACTATTGTTAATAAAATTTAAAAGCATACAATATGTTCTATTAGCTAAATTATTTAAACTAAACTAAGAGTTTAAATAATGTTAGAACATTGATAATATATAGCATATATCTATATGCTATAAAACAAAATAAATTCAGTAATAATTAATATAAATAATTATTAAAAATTATCTAAAAATTATTTTTTAATGAATTATATATAAGATATTTATAAAATGAACAGGAAATATCAAACATGTGGAAGTATATAGAAGGTTAAATAATACTTAAAATCCCATTACTTAAAACGCACAAATATAGAATGTGGATTATTTTCAGACATCCATAAAAATCCATAAAGTATGAATATGGGACATTCAAAAACATTAAACTAAGAGTGGCATACTATTAGTAATTAATATGATATTGTCCTTAGTAAATTAGAATTTAATAACAAATAATTGTAAATTAGATTAATGAATAATTAAGCTAATTATAATATTAATGAAAATCTCCAACTTACATATAAAATATCAAATCAACATCCACATAAAATACATAACAAAAAAATAGTAATAATACAAGAGCCCCGCCTTTTTTTTTTTTTTTTTTTTTTTTTTTTAAATAAATAATTAACCATTGCGTATTATCCAGACAACACCACCCTCCTCCGTACTCTAACATCTACCCACCCAACCAACCTATAATATTTTTTTTTATATTATTTTACAATTTTTAATTTTTTATAGATATTTTTTTATTTTATAATTTTTTTTGTGATTTTGTTTACGCATGTGTTAATTTGTGTTTATAGATCATGTAAGAAAAGTACTAATTGTATATTATATATATATATATGTGTGTGTGTGTGTAGAAGTTTTTGTTTGTAAAAATTTATTAACGACTTGACTAACTAGATGTTGGAATAATAACACTTAAACTTTAATACAATTCTATACAGATAAATTTACTTCACTTAGTCGATAGCTTATTTAAATACATTACATTTCTGACACAAAACCTATGAATTATGAAGAAGCCACTTAGGCCTAATAATGCCTCCCTTGGCACCGCAAAAGTCGATGCTTGATGAATAACATAATTTTATAGACTGACTCTTTTCCAATCTTTGAATATATCCAAACATTGATCTCGTGATCGTGAATTTTCATAACTCGTGCTTTGAAACCATGCATAATAAAAATATAAGAGCGTCAGTTAATTTACTGATCATGCACGTCATAAAGAAAATAAACGATGCTTAAATTTAAAACCTACAAATCGGTCATCCTGACCTGATGGCGTCTCGCATCAGCATCTTGGCTTAATATTTTTTCATGCTTAAACAGCTAAACTTTGAAAACTTTTATATATTTTTCTGTCACATTTAATTTTGATTACTTCTTCAATACACATACACATATGCTTAATCTATTTGACTTATCCAGGAGTTTAACCCATAGACCATGGTTTCATGTATTCGGCTCCGGTTGACGTCTTTCCTGGACCTTCATGATCTCCTACTTTCTCTACTTCATGCCGATCATGATTCTTGGCTGCCGTTATTTCATATGGCGCTAAGTATTTTTCTTTAAGTTTGATAGCATTGCCAAATTGCGTTCTCTTTATCGCAACGATATCTCCTATTTTTTTTTTTTTTTTTTTGGTGGCGTTTTTCTTTTCTTATCAAACTGCACATTGTTTTCTTCTTGTATTTTGAGTATATTTTTCTTTGCTTCTTCTCTCATGGCATCGCGTTCTTCCATAATACATTCGGTAAATTCTTCTTCCAAAATTTTCTTAATGTTTTGCATGTCACTATCTTTCATCTTAACTCCTGTCATTATTTCGAATGGACTATGCTTGGTGCTTCGTGTTACCGTGCTGTTGATAATTCTTTGTAATTTTAGTACATAATTATACCACTTCGATTCATCATTACGTACTTCAGATTGAATTAAAGCTTTTCCTGTAGATCTTGTTGCGTTATTATTTTTCTCTTCTTTAACATTTTTTGTATTATTTTCAAAAGGATTATCTTTTATTTTCTGATCAGAATTGTTTTTGGACTTTTTCTTTCTAACCGTTTTTCTTTTAGGTCGTTTTCTATTCTTTTGTGTTTAAAATTATTAGTATCTCCACAAATAGTCATTGAACAGGTATTATTTTCTATTTTCTTCTCAGTGTATTTACTTTCGGATCTGTTCTGTCCAGTGATGACGAATTTCTTATCAGTTTCTTTTTCTAAAAATTTACTTCACTTTGTCGATAGCTTATTTAAATACCATTTCTGACACAAATCCTATGAATTATTTTCCTTCGAATAAGTCACTTAGGCCTAATAATGCCTCCCTTGGCACTGCAAAAGTCGATGCTTGATGAATAACATAATTTTATAGACTGACTCTTTTCCAATATTTGAATATATCCAAACATTGATCTCGTGGTCGCGAATTTTCATAAGTCGTGCTTTGAAACCATGGATAATAAAAATATCAGAGCGTCAGTTAATTTACTGATCATGCACGTCATAAAGAAAATAAACAATGCTTAAATTTAAAACCTACAAATATATATATATATGAACTTGCAAGTCTTAGGACCTACCAGTTCATTGTGGTTTCCCCGTGTAGGTTCAAATCCTACCGGCTTTCTATGATATAATTTACTGTCACTTTCTGTGACATTCCGACGACTCTCAATATATCGAAGATAATGCAGTTTAGTAATTAATACCAGTAGCTTTGCCAACCCTCCGTTATCATATGACAACCGGAGTGCAGTCGTGGTGGCCTAATTGAAGACAGGTTCAAGAAAACATTGGAGAAATTTCCCCTTCAAGAATAATAGAGGCATCATGAGTTGAACGTGGTTTATTTGATAGGAATATGTCGTAAACAATTCCAGTGACATATTCATCAGCTCTCGACGACATCGTTGATCCACTTCATAATAAATTTAAGATGTTAAAATAGTAGTTTCTCCACATTACAAGTCTAACCACCAAGTGACGAGGATTATTTAGACAAACGAAAAAGCGTACAAATTATGAACTCCTAGTCTTTGTAACGCTATAAATACCCAGAAAAACAGGACGCCAATCAATACATTAATAGTGGAGAACCACTCCAGTAGAGAGGTGGGGAGGAATGGGACAGGAGACAAGCCACGATTCGATGGAAAGGGGTGACGAAAGCGTGACGTCGGATGATCTCTTTCGAACCGGCGTCAGAAAAACTGCGTAAACAAACTGCTGGCGGGAAACTGATAGAACAAATAGAATAATAGTGCAAACGATATTTTAAAACATTCGAAGAAAAAGAATTTAGTATCAGAAATAAACTGAAAAAGTATTTTAATGGATTTTGACAAATAGATTTAAGGTTTTTAGAATAATAAAAGAATACGCATTTAAAGCATGGGAAAAAATAAGAGATATTTAAGATAGTATTAAAGCAAGTAAAAAAGGTAGCTATTAAGAATTTGGAATAATTTTACTAAGAATAAAGGGTGAAAATTTTTATTATTACATATATATATATATATATATATATATATATATGAATGAATATAAAAAGACATTAAAGAAGATAGAAGGAAGCAATCTTAGTGTAGTGTACCCAGAGATTACTGCGTGTCCATAATTATGGAGAGCCTAGGGCGTTTACAGTGGCGAGGCTCGAAGGCGTCATAATCAGGAAGCTCTGTTATTATTTCGTTTGGAAGATCGAAGATTTTGCTATAGAATTTTTAGCCAAATCGCTGATGCGCTTACGCAGGGTGATAGTTTTGAGATCTCTTCGGACTGTTGAATTACGTAAGTAACGTGAAGCGTTACGAACTACTGCTCGCTATTATACGTATAATACGTATAAAACGTATTATACCGATTCGGAATTTTGTATAGGTATAATATGGTAAAAACGGTTCTCTACGTATACGTTTTATACGTATTATACGTATAACCGCGACCACTATTACGAACTGTGCGCAAGTGTCTGTTATGCAGACGACTTAAGTTGTCCATGGTAGTCCTGCAGGTGAAGCCCCAGACCGGACTAGCATGAGTAATAATTGGGAGGATGCATGAGTTATAAAGAATGAGTTTATTATGAACTGAGAGCGTTTTGCTATTCAGAAGAGGTTTAATTGAATTGAAAGCTCCAGCGACATTCTCTCTAATAGAAAGAATGTGCTTGCCCCAAGCTAAACGGCAATCAAGGATGACCCCCAAGATATTTAGCTTGGTCAGACCAAGGGATTGCTGCGGCATTGATTATTATTCTGTTAGGGAATGTTAGTTTGCGAGAGAAATATACTGCACAGGTTTTGTTTTCATTAATAAGGACGCGCCATAACATACACCAGTTCATGAAATCGTCGATGTGTATTCAGGTACCTGCCTATAGTGTACGGGAGGTGACCTGAAGCATAAATGCTAATGTCGTCCGCATAAAGGGCGAGGTATGTGTGCAGAGAGCGTGGGATGTCATTAAAGAAGATGTTAAATAAAATTGGGCCCAAACCCTCCCCTGAAGGATGCAAAACATAAGATTTGAAAGGAGATTACTCACATAATTCTTATGCTGAGGAACTGTAGAATAATCCGGTTTGTTCACAGAATAGGGGTTTTCGATGTCTTTAATTTAATGATTTTATTTCTTAAATTTGTCTGGTTTTAATTTTCAGGTTTTATTTTTTTCGGCACGCTCAAGTTTTAGATCTTTGTCAGCGTTGGAAACAAAGTTAAAAGGACATCGGACGGGCAGTGTTGCCAGATGGGCTACTTATTTTTAATTCAGATTCTTGATTGGCACCACTTTTCTGAGACTATAAAACGCGCCTTATTTAAGGACATATTAATTAAGGAAAAAACAAAGGGAATTTTACCGTTTCAAATAATTGGTGGCAATCAAGAAATCAGAATTTTAAAAAAGTAGCCCACTGGCAACACTGCGGACGGACGCACGAAACGCTGCGCTCAGAGAATTATGCGGTGGTTTGATAACATGGATTATCTCATTAAAAGTGAAGCTTTCTTACACTTCTCTGAATATTTTCGAAAGTGTTTCACAGTCTCTCCTGGAGGCATGATTTTTATTTCTTGATTTTCAAACTGTAGGTATAAAGTTTAATTACAAAGTACAAAAAACAAATCTCAATGTATTTCCAGTGTGTTTTAAGATAAATTGAAAACGAAATTCTTTCAGAATTACTATTAAATCTGATGAATATTTTTTGATAATTTCTTTTTGGTTATCATTTAAAAAGCTGAATTAATCAGTTATGTTCCCAGCATATTAGGAGTATAAAATGACGAAATAAAAATTAAAGTGAAATAATACTTAAAGGAATATTTTAATTTTAATGCAAAAGACAGATGTTTGAAATTTCTGAAATTGTTTTTTATTCTAACCAATGCAGCACGGGAAATTTTATGTGAATGATAACAGCTAGCTCATTAATCAAACTAAGCAAAGAAAAAAAATCTTAATTACAACAATAAAAAGTCATTATAAATCTTGGAATATTTCGTAAGTGAAATTTGTGATATTTAGTCATTTGTAAGATGTTCTAAATTTTAATCGCCCGAGAATGAATTTTCCTTAAGGAGCTGAACGATGATCTTTTATGCCATTAAAAAAATTCTTCTTTATTTTATCATATTTAGAATGTATTTAAACTTCCAAAACTTTTAAAAAGCACACAAAGTCATTATTTTTTTATACCTTTCTAATTAGATGAGAGCGGAAAGTTTAATGCGTTCAACAAATTAATCGTTATTTAAAAAGAAATTCTTATTTTTTATTAAGAAATTTTTATTTAATGCTATAATAAACTGTATATATTAATATGTATAGGACTTATTATGTTATTTTTAATTACATCTGCAGAACAAAAATAATGTCATAAACAAATATTACCTCTGTATTTTTATGTCTCAGTAAGAATTAATTGTTACACATATAAGTTAAATAACTGCAATAGATTTTAATCTGATGAGATTAAATCGGAATTTTGATTAAATGGAATTAAGAAATACTAGCTTCTACTGTTATTTTGCAATAATATTCTATTTTTTCAGCGACATATGTTACACTATCAATAGTCTTTCAGCACTTCGTAAGAAATTATGCTTTGATTTTACACATGAAATAATAGCTTTAAAATATATGTAAATTTATGGGTATCTTATGTACATATTTGGCATTTTTTAAGTTTAAAAATGTACTTTAAATGTTTCACAATCATCGGTATTTAATATAAACCGATGTATTATTACTATTATACCAATCACTTAAAAATATTAATTAACATTATAACTTTATCAAAAACCGTTGTAAGTTTTCGTAAAAACTCAAACAAAATTTACTTCACCTTTTCATATCATATAAATAAAAACATACATTTATTTTACTTAAATAGGTGTCACAAATATAAAAATTAAAATATGTTGACATGTTTCGGTTTAATAGTAAAAACCGTAATCATAACACACACATAATCAATAGAAATGAATGACACTGGGTACCAAAAAATAATCTAAAAACCAAAAAAAAAAAAAAAAAAAAAAAAAAAAAAAAAAAAAAAAAAAACATAAAAATGCAAAACACTGCGCCCTCTATGATCTCAAATAGCCTACGCTACCGCGGCTCCCTCTATCAGACTCCCTTTTTTAAGTATTTATTAAGGAATTCCAACCATAAAATAGGAATATCAACGGATAAAGAATCATTACACACAGTATCCCTCCTAGAATATATCTCAATAGATTCCCGGATGATTGACTTGCGGAATAAACTCGAAACAAACAATAATCTACTGTTTCTGAAACAAATATTAACCCCCCTCTTTAAAAATAGCCTTGATAACGCAGTCTTATCCCTACCAAATTTTATATCAGATTCATGCTCTTTCTTCCTCTTTCTATTGATTATGTGTGTGTTATGATTACGGTTTTTACTATTAAACCGAAACATGTCAACATATTTTAATTTTTATATTTGTGACACCTATTTAAGTAAAATAAATGTATGTTTTTATTTATATTATAACTTTATATATGACTTTGAATACTTAAAAATAAAAATATTTAACTATTAAAAAATGCGCGATGTTTTTTCTACGAAAAATGAGACATACACAGTGCATTCATAAAGTCAGGACTAATCGTGCACAGACCATATAACACACAGATTATTCTTACATTTGATAGTAAGCTTCTACGTAGTCTTCTCCCAACTCCATACAATGCTTGGAACGAATGTACAGGTCACTAAACTTCTTCTGAAATGCCTAAACTCCGACGCTATTGAGTTCTGATGTCACAATCGCTTCAATGTCTCTAGAGACACTTACCGCTGTCATTCCTCGTCAATTATAACTTGGGAAATAAAGGATCGTCCGTGTGGACAGATCTGGTAAGTACGGTGAGTGGTTGATGCACGCAACCAGCCCTTTCGCCAAAAAATGTTGCACAAGGATATATTTTGTGAGCCGATATGTTGACGAGCAAGAGGAACCAATTTCCACTGTCACCAAATCGGGCATCACATACCGTATTTGTTTCAAAAGCCGAAGTAACATATTTTTGTGGATTGCGCCAGTCAGAGTAGACGGTCTGATGTCATCAACAATTGCACATGCTGAACATTTTCCTCATTTCGACTTTAACATGAACGACCTGATCTCTCATCGTCTTCATTCAACTCAACTTGAAACCTTGAAAACCACTTCAATACTTACAAACGGCTCATAGCAGTGTCACAATACGGGGATTTCATCGTTCCGTACGTTTATGTGGCTGATTGTTTCAATTTATAGCAAAATTTGAAATTAGTTTGTTGGTTAATGTTTTTTTTCGAGTACAATGGAGACACACACGCTTTACAGAAATGAATGCTGCCATACCCGAAGGCCACAGAAATTAATGCAATCACTTGATACACACGAGTGAAGGTCGTTGATTGATCATCCCGCCAGTTTCGCAGAGATTGCGCCATCTGCGTTTTTTTACGAGATGGAGTCCTGGAACTTTTTGAATGCAGTGTGTAGAAGGCGCTTTACAAGATAAGTAATGTAAATAAAGAAATGAAATAACATATTATTTTAAAGTATATAAACATATAAAATATAAATATAGATATATAGTTATAAAGAAATATATTTATATAGTTATAAAAATATAATTAATGATACCTATTAACATATAAGAAAGTAATATTTGCGGAAAATTTATTGAAACCTATCAACGAAATTTAAAAATCCAGTTCTGCATTTAATATTGTACGCACAAAATACTGAGCGTCTATAAATTCGTAATTTTTCTTTTTATAACTTTTAACATTAACACGATACATAATATAATACGATACATAATTATACGATACGTAATAATGTTCAGAAGTAACTTTTAAATTTACTTTTTTTTTATTTGCAACGTGTGTGTGGCAATTAAGATATTAATGAAAACCTTTTCAAAATAATATCACAAGACGAAATGTAATTTTTTACCTTGATTCAACATAAAATAAATAATGTGTGAATATCTCATTGAATATTGAACGTAATAATAGCTGGTGTATAATCCATTCCTTTTACAACTGACAACAATAGACTAATGGAGTACATCGGGATGACCAAAAGAAAATTCAAAGAAAGAATAAAAGAACATAAAGCAGACATAAAATTTTGTTGTCGATCCACAGCTCTCTCTTGCTTAAGTTTCAATGAGAATATCGTAACAGATTTTTAACAGGCAAAAATGATATCCCCAACATCCAATTATTACGCATCCACTATAAGAAAATCAATAGAAATCCTATGTAAAAGCAATCAAATATGTAACGACGCCCTATCGTACAATATCCCCAGTTTGTGATTCAATATCCTGAAAACCTGAGCAAAGTGACGTATTAAAATTTAAAGTACAGAAGTTAAATATTTTCTTCTACCCATGGAAAGTGACGTATGAGAAAGAAAGTGATGTCATAAAATAAATGGAACTGCAATTAATAAAAATGATATATATTTCCTCTAATTAAATTCAATCCAAGAAACTGCTACTGCTACTTCTACTTTCAACTCTAGTAATTATTGGCTCTCTCATTTTCAAAACAAAGTGACGTATTTGTATAAATAAACAACATTTAGTTATTACGATATTCTCTTATGATGGGCATGGAAGGCTTGAAAGTACTAAGAAGTTTTAAATAAAATGTATATTTTAAACTTGTAACATCTTTTTCATTACATTAGTCGCCTTTTTAAGTAAGATTGTGGACCTTTTTAATATTCACATTATTTATTTTACAGTTTCAAAATGTTTTTTATAATCTGCCGATAACATATAATCTTTAGAAGATAATTATGCTATTCTATCAAATACATATACGAGGTGTAGCTATTTAATAACTAGACTAATGAACTCTAAATTGACGGTTTTCTAATTAGTCTGGCCGTGACTATGATTAGTTCTGGATCCAGCTTGAGTGTTTTGCCGGAAAATGTTGAGTGTTTTAAAGAGCAACGATTTATTCTGAAATTTCATTTTAAACTTCGATAATCCGCTACTGAAGCTCATAATTCGTTAAGTAAAGTATACGGCAAGGAATGGTTATCACATGCGCGGGATTTTGAATGCTTTAAGTCTTTCCAAGATGTCTGAGAAGACATTAAAGATGATATTCTCCCGGGTCGCCCTTCCATTTGAACAATAATTGTTGATATTCATGGGGTTGTGCACATTCAATGCATTCCTGAAAATGTAAATATTGCTTACACTCACACCAAACTCATCTAGTCTTTTCACAAGCCATGGTCGCTTTAACATCTACCTACACAAATTCAAATGTATCAGTTCCCCTCGATGTGAGTGTGGGGAGCTGGGGACCGCTACACATTCATTCCATCACTGCACACTCACGCAGCGCTAGCACATCATTTGCCCCTCCACGCTCAAAACTGGCGAAACAATATCCTCATACGCCCAACGGCCCAACTCTACTATCAAAGCTCAAAAACATTCACAGCTTTTCCGTGATCTTTCTAACTTAACTAATTAGTCGCCTGTGTTATGCCCTGTTCCTTTATGGCGTGATGCTGCTTAGGTGGCGATTTGAGCTTGCTCATGCGGCATCGTTAAGGCCTGACTGTCCGGTATAACGAAGGAAAGCTGTTTCCGGCAGTGCGGAAACGATTTGTGCATTTTTTTCATTTATTTTTCTTACCCGCCTCGACCCGCATCGCGTTTGGGTTTCACCAGGATGGCTGGAGCCTTTTATTATTTTTTTATGCCGTTCCTCGTCGCGTTTTTGGCGAGTTGTCATTGTAAAATGATTTGCTATCAATGTATATATTTTTTAAATCCTTAATAAAGGAATCGTGGAGGGACATTATATTCTATGGACTTGGTTTCCTCATCTAAGCAGCTCCTCTTAGGTTAGCAAATCAAATCAAATCCAATCAACATTACTACCTTAAGGTTCTTGCTCAACTCCGTGTTAAAAAACGAAAAAAACGATGAGAATTGTGGAAGAACAAGTCATGGGTGCTTCATCAGGACAACCCACTGGTTTACACTCTCTCATTGTTTGTCAAGACGTTTCCAGCCAAGTACAACATCCCAGTTTTGGGCCAACCACTTTATTCGCCTGACCTGGCATCAAGTGACTTATCTGTTTCTCAAGATCAAATCTGCCTTAAAAGGAACCAGATTTCAGATCGTTGAAGCTGTGAAAGCAGAAGCAACACCTGTCATGAAAACGTTCACAGAAGACATTCAGCGCTTCTTCAAACAATGAAAAATTCGCATGGAGCCCTTGCAGTTATAAAGGAGGGGTGTATATTGAAGGGGTTTAATAACTAAATATTTATAAATTTAAAATAAAATATTTTACAGCATTACTCTTGTTATTTAATACCCACATCTCATGTATGTATATATATATATAATTTACGCTACTTATATTAACTTTCAAAACACATTTTTGACATAACAAAAAACATCGTGGATGAAATTATTTATGAAAGAAGCAGTTGACGCAGTTTTCTGAAATGGATTCTTGAACAACAATCCTTTAGCATGAATATTGTTAATAAAAGCAACATTATTAGCAATAATGAGAAATTTATTTCGCCATTCCTATTTATAACGACTGTGGCACAAATAAAAATTATGTTCAGCATGCCACATTTTTAAAAAAAGAAATAATTTTTACAGAATTATTTTTGAAAACAGATTCTTTTTTTTTTTTTTCCATCACAGATAGAAAGTTGTGATACTGAACAAGATTAAAAAAATTAAAAAATATTTATTTATTCCTAATACTATAAACTATTTCAGATGCCATAAGTCACACATATCGTTTTTCATATTTTAAAAATTCAATGTGTGTTAGACGTGGATTTGAAAAAATACTTTAGTCGTTCATTTAAACGGTTAATAAGTAACAAAATCCACTTTTGATGTCATTAACAAGTAAAATTTAAAAAATGTCAAAGCGTTTAAAAAAATAATTTTACTAAGGCTAAAGTAGTCTTGATTTACATGTATAAATATTTATGAATTTTTCTTTAATAAATACATATTTAATTTAATAAAAAATGCATAATATATAGATAATCAAATGTTTCTAGAATTATAAAGTGTAAAATCGTAGTTTAATGTTTTAATAATATTATTATACCCAAAACTTTAGAGAAGATAAAAGATATTGTTTCTTTATGGCGAAAATGATTTTAGAATGAGTTATCAGTCCCCCCTTATAATACTTCGAAATCCATTGCAATGTAGAACCCGTAAAGTTCTACAGGCGTAAAGTACAGTTTTATTGATATCAAGTAAAGAGTAAAAAAATTGTATAAATGAATAATTTAACACTTATATTCTAAAATGTAAATTCTTCAAAAATTGAAAGCTGCTTTTTTTTTCTTTAAAATATGTATATGTATGTGATTGTAATTAGCCATTACAGTGAAATGGTGTTGAAACGTACTTACAAGAAGTCAATTTCAAATTAAATTTCGTAAACTTTTCAAAAGTTCTTATTAAATATACCGTATATTCTACGACATAACGTACACTCGGTCACAACGCAACTTCCTATTTCATATTTTTAGTATATTCCCCGTATTAAGCACAACCCATTTATTGCAACGAAACTTTATGAGATGTATAGCCTGAAATTTCAGTAAAGATTGTTAAAGTGTATAATAACTAGTACATAAATATAAGAAATAAGGAAATTAAAATTGAAGACTTATATTACATATCAAGCTTAAATCATTATAAATCGTTTGGAATCGTTCATTCAAATGATCATGTCTACTTATATTGTTTATTAATATATAAATGAGCTTTCTAACGCTTAATTTTTTACATTTAACTTCTATAGCCGACGTTTAAGGTGCACCTGTAAAGTATGGCTAATTTTCTTGTTTCAAAAGTGCGCATATTTCTCCGGATTATGTGTTAGAAGCCTTAAAAATTCTGAATAGCACCATAAAATTTGGAATGTGCTACGACTTTTGAAAGAATTTCGCCTTTCTTCTCCAGGTGCAAATAATACGCGTTAGCACTTTAAAGGCTGGAGCCAGATTGAACGGAAATGGTAGGAAAATGGGGACAATTAAGGGAACAATCTATAGGAAAGCAGACCCAATCAAAAGAAAACAGTAAAGAGGAGAACTATAAAGCAAATCGAATAAAAACAAAATCAGAAAATTAAAAAGAAATTACACGAAAATATCAATCTATTTACAATAAACAAAAAAAAAAGTAATTAGTTAATTAATTAATTAACAAAGGCAAAATTATATGTACTAATATAATAATAATGAAAATAAAAATATAATAATACTTCAAAAAATAAATTAAATTGAAAAAAGATATTATAAATTACTAAGATTTCTAAATGTTAAAATTAAATACCAAAATATAAATAATATTATTTATTTCAACGTTTTTTCAGTATTTTGATATTTAAAACTATATAATGTGATCATATTTCTGTGTTACATTATTATATTATTAAACATCATAAGGGATTTAGATTTCATATCGAGAAGTTTAATATCTTTTTTGAAAATTCAATCGAAAAGGACATTCAATATTTCCTTGTTAATTATTGTGAAACATAAAATATATGATTGTCGAAACATTTCGAGCAAATCTTTTATTTGAGGGTTTATTGAATAAATAGATTACACATTTTGAAAAATATTACTTGAAATATGAAATAAAATAAACTTTATTTATGCCTTATAATTATTAGCGTGTTTTATTATCCTAAAAAGTATTTAAGTATTACATAATTTAGTGACAGATCAGAGATTTACTTTCCTTCTACTTATAACTACAACGTTTAAAGAGAAAAATTATCTGCATTTTTCGATGAGAAGATGCAGTTTTCCATTTTTGTTTTCTATAACGACAAGTTTTTTATTCAGTCATTATCTAATCACACACACACACAAAAAAAAAACTTTTTAAAACACAATATATAATTCTGGAAACATCGTTTTTAAAAACTCCAATGTTTCTAATGGTTTCATATAATCTCCTCTTTATTTTCCTTGCGATATTATTTTACTTCTTTCTGTGTGACGTCTCTCCTTCTGATAACAATATCCTCTAATTCAACTACTAATTAACTCATAAACTTTCTTCGAAAGTAATACGAATTTGCAAAGAACAATATATAATTCTCTAAATCAGCCGTTGATTTTGAACCTGGAGCAACTTCATTTTATCAATGGATACTTAACGGTTAGCATTTGTCTGGGATTAAAAATATTCGTATACAGTAATATGCTTATTTTATATTTTTGTGGTCTTATGTTATCCAAATTTAATATGCCATATCTATCATGTTAGATAAAAACAATCATGGTTTTGGTATGGGATACTTGTCTGCCTTTCACCAACAATAATTTTCTGACCATGCAAATTTTTGAATGGAATATAATTATAATAGCAAAAAACGTAATATTTTATTTTATACTAGTCGCCCTTGGTGAACAGTTTGGTCTCCCATAAAATTAATATTTAGGAAACCATGCTAAGCGTTGTATCTTGTTACTTTTATTCATAATTTAATTTACTTGGACTCCCTTAAGTATAATTAATATAATCCCTTAAGCTAATATTAATTTTTGTTGCATTAAATATCTCAGTTTGTTGATTTTCTGTAAGCAAGTAAAACCTATTGGTTTACAATGAATGTCTATGGAAATTTGGAGAAATATTAGAGATATCGCCAAGTTGGCGTCACTTTTGGCGACTAAATTTGGCCGCCAAATTTAGCTACAGAGTAGTGTCCCACCTATGGTAACCACCTTTTTGTATGGCGATGCATTAAATGCTGTTCAATAACCAATGAGATTCGTTTCTTTTCAGCGTTGCAATAAACAGTTAACAAATAATCGCGATTTATGTGCCACATACGATAGCGTAATATATATCTACGTAGATATATATTTATTTGTCACTATTTTATTCTTTTTAGAAGTTACGGTGAAATAAATAATAAAGTTTTTTTTTTAAAGGAAAAAAAATTAATTTTAAGAAAAAAATATTCAATAATAAGTTGTATGTACACTATTATATTTTATTATTTAGATATTGAAGAATATTTAAAAATCCGTGATAAAATTCTGATTTTGCTTGTTAATATTATGTGACATAAAAAATAATTCTATTCAAATTTAACTTGTCTCATTTTTAAAATCAACGCATTAGAAATATCTTTGACTCAATAAATTGCTAGTAACAAATGTGTTCTGATATTAAAAGGT
Organism: Maratus speciosus; assembly: GCA_963932465.1. Taxonomy (NCBI): domain Eukaryota; kingdom Metazoa; phylum Arthropoda; class Arachnida; order Araneae; family Salticidae; genus Maratus; species Maratus speciosus. The sequence goes on from OZ010800.1 coordinate 438,073,557, forward strand.
ATTTATTGCGAATTTATTAAACACATAAATTTTAAGTTAATTTGCAATAAGATTTAGCTTTAACTATTTTTTTCCATACTGGACTTGCTCCATTTTCAAAATCAACGGTTTATTCGTCTGTCTGTGTTTTGAAATTCCTTATTGTTACTTATGCTTCATCAACTTCGACCATTCATATACTGTTTTCTGTACAAGCATGTTGCAAACTAACTTAGTTTATCATTTCTTACATTTGTATAATACAACACAAAATCCTTTTAGAGAAATAAAAAAAAAAAATTATATTTTAATTTGCTAAAAAAAAAAAACAAAAAAAAAAAAAAAGAGAGAGAAAAAGTGCAATTGTTAATGCAGTTTAAATATATTTAGCACATAAAAAACAGTTCATTTCTAGGGAATGTAAGTAAAATGAATGATAAATACGGTATTAAATTTTTAATTACATAAGTAACAAATGATTTGTTTTGAAATAAGTAACTAAGAACAATAATACAGGTAAATGAAAACTTATAACATAACTAAACGTACATAAATAATGTAATTTTTCTGTTTCTCTAATCTTGAAAAAAAAATGTTAAATATATGGTCATTTTAACTGAATTATTTTCCTCGTACTTTTCTTCAGACATTGAACTTTATTTAAAACTTTCCAAAATAGTACAAAAGGGTAAATGACTTCAATTCTTCCTGCTGTCTGTCAGTATTTCCGTTCTCTAACTCGAAACTTATACTCGGATTTCCTTGTAACTCCGTATAATATGGTAGAGCCACAACTGAAAATGAAAGAAGTTGCATTTATAGTTTGTTTACAGGGACAATAATTCATTTCGTTTCATTATGATATACGGGAAAAAAATCATTTGCAATGTACTGTAATGATATTAAACTCTTTCAAAGATATGCAAATTGATAAGAATCACTAAGTTGCACAACAAAATGTTTACTGTAGAATATGTTGTGCATTGCATTTATCGTTCATTTACAGGGACATACAAAATAAGTTGGTTACAGTAATGTCTATGAACGATAATAGCTGAAAATCCTTTTTCAACTATTGTACAACTTTTTAGATTTAACTATTTTTTTTTCAGATTAATTGGCGTGAATATAATTTTTTATCATATACTTATATACATGGCTGAAAAGAAATTGACTGTATTGCCGTTTACTTTAGCCTCTTGGGAAATGTGAATTTTCAAATGTGGTATGAGTTGGCTAACTGCACTAAATTTCAGCATGCTATTAATCATATGTAAATTTCTTTAAATCATATAGAGACTGAGCAAAATAATTCGAATGCTTTTTCGGCTATAACTGGTAATTATTGAAATTGTGTTATGCGATTTCCAAATATTTTTCTTACGTATCATATTTCACCTGATTAATCGATAACGTTTTTCTACAGTCTTCTGAATGTGTTGGAAAGTGTTTCATGACATATGCTTGATTCATCATTTTTCGTTTATGTTTAATAAGAGCAAACGTCACATTTAACTTAGATAGGAAATTATAATACTATTTAAAAGAATAACGTTAATTTGGTACGCCTGAACAGTTATATTTAACCTTTCAGCAAACCGAATTTACATATAGATAAATATATTTATAAACTAATTATGAATCATCTTTGATATCCAAATCAAACAATTTCCTTTACCGAAACCTTTAAAATGTAACAAGTTTATATTTGACAGTTAATTATAATGAACAGTTTTACTAACTTGCAATATTCATGATGTTACCATCTCAATGAATTATGTAGGCGTTTTTGTAACACTGTAATAATTCGTTTGATTCCATCGTAAATTATATAAAACTTTAAAATATCTTTTGAATATAAAAATGTCCTTTGTATATTGAAGTATCAGAAACTGTTGCTTTATTACATTCGTACCAGACAAAGACTGATAATTAACGGTAAATAACAGAAGGTTTAAGTAATAAAAAACATATTCAAATGTCATATCAAATTTTACAATGCAAATAAATTTAGTTTACAAATAAATTACTTTAAATTCGTTTTCTGAATCTATATATAATTTCAATTTCACATAGATTAAAAAATAATATAACAACATTCAGTAGCGTAATTTAATAATGTTTTTATATATAAATGCTTTATAAATATTCGCCATAATCTTCCTTGATATATTTTTTAAATATTGTTCATTAAAAGTAAATAAATTGAAACTGGTGTTAATCAATAAGAACTAATAGATCTTAAAACACCATCAAAAATGTATAAATGTGCTAGGCCTTTCGAAAGATCTAAGTCTTTCGGCGTCAGGCGCAAAGAAAGGCTTCTATCATGAAAGCAGTAGCAAGACTGAAATGAGAGGTAAGGAGAAATGAAACAAGCTGAAGAAAAAGTCAATAGGAAAGTAGAAATCAACAGCCAATAGGACATCATATTTTCATGGGTTTTTTTCAACTTGCTTCCTTAATCCCCTTCTACTATGTGTTCTTATGCTTTGATTATACTCTTCTTTGATTGGCTGTTGTCTTCTGTTTTGCTATTGGCTGTTGATTTCTACTTTCCTATTGGCTGTTTCTTCAGCTTGTTTTCTTTTCCTTACCTCTCATTTAAGTCTTGCTGCTGCTTTCATAGTAGAAGCACGTCTTCTTAGTGCCTGATGAAGAAAGAGTTAGATCTTACGAAAGGCCTAGCGCATTTAAACGTTTTTTGATGGTGTTTTAAGAAGATTTTTCAGTCCTTATTGTTCATTAGTACTTCAGGATTAAATAATTATTGTATAAATTTAGATTTAAACGAAAAATAGGTTTATAAATTTTGAAATATTGCTTTTAGAATTAAAGCGTTTAATACAATTTTACCATATACATATATTTTAAGTAATGTTCATTAGTTCTGAAATATTAAATAATTATTCTTTAATTTTAGATTTACACACTGAATGGGTTATAATTATTTTTAATGTCTTTAGAATTAAATCTTCTAACATATTATTCCTTTACACTTTTGGTAAGTAATGTTCATTAGTACTTCAAGAATACATATTTATTGTATAATTTTAGTTTCAAAGAATAAAGGTACTTTTGCTGTTCCAGTTTTTTTTTCTGAATAGTGGTTTTACAAGTAAATGTTTCTTTAAAAATAAATCATAGGACCATTCATAGATATACAGAGTATTCTATTGTACAAAATTCTCCATAAAAAGAAATATGTCAGTTAAATGAGATATAATATTTAAATGACATTAAAAGAATTGTGTTATATAAAAGGTAACTGGCATGCCTAGATCTTTTTAGGTAACTACAACAATAAAAAAATAATGTAACAGATTCACGTTTACACTCTAAAAAAATCTATAAGTTTACTAAGAATTTCATAGGAAACTGGAATGCCTAGAACTTTTTATGTAACTGCAACAACAACAAAAAAAATCATGTAACATACTCACTTTTAAACTATTAAAAAATATCTCTAAGGTTTCTTTTTATGTAACTGCAACAAAAGAATCTTCTGACAGATTAACGTTTACGCTCTAAAAAATTCTGTAAGGTTTCTAAGAATTTTCTAGGAAACTGGGTATGCCTAGAACTTTTTATGTAACTGCAATTTAAAAAAAATCATGTAATTATCCCGGATTACTGATAGCTTTTTGTATGTAGATTTCAGTAGCTTTACAAAAATAGTCTTGTAGATTTACATCCCTTTTTTTCTCTTTAAAGTGTAAAAGTAAAATTTTAGTTAGCATAGGGGAGAGTAGCCATATTTGGACCACCGCTTTAAATGGACCGTTGCCATTCTACTGTTAATTACAGAAAGTGACGCCATCTATTGCTGAAATTCTACTCATCAAAATGACGTCATTTATTATTAGAAGAAGCACCCGCCAACAATGTGTGCTGTTTTCAGGCAATTTTAGAAAACCTAAAATTAGCTGCTTAGATCTAATTTTTTCCTACTAAACGTAAGTCAATACTTGAAAACTAAGGTAAGTTGTTAAGTTTTCATATACATATCTGAATTCGTCTCTTTATTGCGCATATTGTTCACGAGGATTTGTTTCATTTCGTTTTTGTTCTTAGTCTTGAGATTATCTGTTTTTAAAAATGGCGCAATTTCCTAAATTGGGCCAATTTAAGTTGTTTAAATTGGACCAAAAAAGGAATTGGAATAAAAAATGAATAAACGAAATTCATGTATAAGCTTTGCATCACTCCTTATATGATATTCAAGTAACTGGCAATTAGTTCCAAAATTTCTATTCTTAATTACTGATAACCTTGATTTACATTTTCAATACATTTTAATTTAAACCAATTACTCTTATTTTCAAGTATTTGATTTTATTAAATTTCATTGCTGTTATTTTGTTTAATTGTTTCATTAATGGCAAACTTGCTTTTAATAAAATTCGTTATATTCTCTAGTCATTAACAACCTGATATTGTTTGGTTCAATTTACGAGACTGGGGGTCCAACTTAGACAAACAGTTTCTGAATTTGGACCACTTTTGACAAAATTTTCAAATTAAAATAAAATTTAAGATTTTCTAAAAGAAATTGATTTAAAGATTTATTTAGTTAGTAGATTAATAGATTGATTCCGCGTAGTGATGTTTTACAAATATTCCAAAAATTAAATGAGTTACACCTGAAAATAAGTGAAGTGATCCAAATTCGGCTACTCTTTTCTACAGATTTCTGTAGCTTTTACGTAAACTAGTTTTGTAGACTTATATCTTTTAGTATACAGTGTTGATTTAACTCATGTAATGGTGTTATTGAAACTGATAAAACGCGTGTAATATTAGACATTAGAGTGAAACGTAACATCTCTTGTATCGGTTAAATTACTCAATAAAGGCTGCCACCATTTTTATGGAGTAACGTGACATAAACTTATAACAATATGTATAATAATCCCTTAACAACAAATTATGCTAAATAATGCTATAAAAAGGGATAAAATATCTTTATTAATAGTTATATTAATTATATTATAGTACATTATATTATTGTTATATAAAATCTAGATAAAGATAAAGACATTTTATCGCTTTTTATAGCATTATTTAGCTTAATCTGTCACATAAATTTTCAAGAGCGTAATGTATTACACCAATTCTAGATAACATTTTCTTCAGTATTTTTAATTTTCAGAAACTAAAAATGAAATAAAATCATTCGGAAACACTTCAATCTGAAATAAACACTATAAAAGTTGAATGAATATATAAAATTGTACGATAAATCTCTATCAATTCTGAATACATTTCTCGCAAAACGTTTTAAATATATTTACATCGAATTTAAGAAGGAAATTTAAGTGTGGAAGTTAAGTGTCGAATTTAAGTGTGGAAGCCGTTTCTTAACTGTCAAGATGTTACCCCGGATAATTTTAAAAACATCACATTTACGATGAATTGCGAACTCGCAATGATGTTGAGTTAGAACAATTTAGTAATTATTATTATTATTGTTAATACATCCAAATAAATGACGGCATTAAGTTAGCCAACCTATTTTAATTAGCATTTCAAAAGTTTTAATGAGTTATAAAAGTTATGTATGAGTCGTATAAAAGTGTCACAGGCTGACTGAGATAAACGAGTTTTAGATATTGGCATTACAAAATGCTTTGTAATTAAATAACAAAAGACATATTTAAAAAAATCTATTTGTTGACATGATAAGCTGAACTTTTTTTCTTTTAATATCAGAGGAGTTTTATAAAATTATAAATAAAATTTATGTTGAATTCAAAAGAGCGTTTTCAATTTAAATATGACAAAGATTATATGGTTAAAATATCTTTAAAAAATTTTATTAAACAAATATATGTCAGCCTGATTAAACTGATTTCTCTACACACAAACATCTATTTTGTTTTAAATATCTAAATTTTCTCCTTTGAAATATTCGTGAATCACCGATCAGTACTTTAAGATTAAGCAAATATTGTACGTGTTTAGATCTGAATTTCTTAAAAGACATTTTATTTCCTTCTAAGTAACATTTTCGAAAAAAGAACGTTGTTATTGTAGCCTATCAGAAATGAGTAGCTCATTTTAACTTTTAAAAAACGTCTTTTAATTTTATTTAAAATTCTATAATTTATATTCTATGGGATTAATTTTTTTTTAATCTTTTGAATCTGGGAGCACGGCAGTGCGTCCGCCAAGTTCGCACAAGCCGTAAGCTACCTTTTCCTGAACCATTTCGGCATACTTTTCACCCCCCTCATAACGTCGTTTTAGGGAGAGATGTAGAAATTTTTCTTTTATTCACATTTTCGTATGGTCAAACTGAACTAATGTTCCACGATTTCATGTTTCTATATTTAGTAGTTTTCGAAATATTAAATTCCGAAAAAGCGCTTTTTTGTCACTGACTCACTTCGCATCATCAATTAACTAAGGTACTTCTAAAAGTCGTAGAATCATGAAATTTCACAAGTAAATCGGGTTTGTAGCACAATTAACCAGAAAAATCTGAAAACACAGAATTTCCGCCTCTAAACCCTTAAAACAGGGGGTGTTCATTTGGCCGTAAACAGTTCCTTCACATTCAATTGCGCCAATGTTGGTCGCCAATACTCGATTACAGAGTTTTGAAGGGTTCACGTAATTTCAAGCAGAATAAAACTTTATATATATGCTTTTCCAAAGATGTTTGTTAAATAGAAATAAAATGAATATACCTAAAAATTTTAATCAGTATAGGTTATGATATATTTACGATATTAAAACAATAAAACATTTAACAAAATATAACCGCAATTCGGTATGTTTCCGATATAGTAGCCTTTGCGAAATACAGAAAATAGCCTTGACGAGAAAAGAAATTTGATAACGTATTTTCTGGCAACCTATTTACTGTGTCATATACACAAGCAATTTTTTCCATATGCATACAATTTATTTAATGTAAGGAACCCGTTTATTTATTTTTATATACCAACATAAATAATTTGTATATAAAAAATAATATTTTATACATGTATAAATAAAATGTTTATATGTATATAAATACATAATATAAATAACATAAATGTTCATCAGGTTTGTTTTCATAGTTGTTTATATCATTTGGCAGCATATCTCAGTTTCTGAAATCCGAATTGCACCAAGATTTAAAAAAAATGCCAAGGTCCCTATAGTGGAAAAATATCATAATTCCATATGAAAGTTTTTTAAAATCTCCTTTTAATTAAATGAAATGTGTAACTAATAAACTGTCTTTAACGATATGCGACAGATGCGGCGTCCGAAGTCCAATGCTAATGTTATTATATTGTATTATTAGCCTACTTACTGTTAACTTATTGTTAATTTTAAATCTGTAAAAGAAAGATTATAGTTATATGTAAGATATGTTGGTCGCCAAAACCAGATTACAGAAAATTAGCCTGAGTTATAAAGGTGTTACATGAGTTCAAGCTGAATGAATTTTTATATACTTTTACAAAAATCTTAATAAGGCAAATCTTTCAGTTTATCTGTCCATATTTCTATCTTTTACTTCCTTAAAACAAATTTTATTAAAGACCGGGAGGCGTCTGCACAGATAATAATCTCATCGAGTTGACGGCTGAAATTTTAGGATTAGTTAAATATCGATTAGCGTATTGAAATGTAACTGGTCTGCCAAGTCATATCTTTGTGGAAACCACCTACAGACCTGATTTTACGGGTTAATTGGTGGATTTTCCATTGGGTTTTCTTGACCCCATTCCTTCATGTTTCCAAACTTTTGGATGCAGGAAAATTCAATAGTAAACCTATCAGTTAACCACTAAAATTAGGTCTTCAGATGGTTTCTACCAAGATGTGACTTAACAGACCAGTTGCATTGAAATATGCTAATCTAGTTTTAACTAATCCTAAAATTTCAGCTGTAAACTCGATGAGGTGATGGGGTGTGCAGACGCTTCCCTGTCTATTATAAACGTTGGAATTCTAATCTCAATAGAACTCTGGTCAATCTGGCAATTATCCCTACTATTTATGGAACACTATTCCTTTAATTGCGTTTTAGTAATGTTAATGAACTTATGCATATGCATTATATATATTATACATATGCATATAATACGTAATACATTTGCATCATACATATTATAGGTATGTGTATAATACATATGCATCATTATGACGTCAGAATAAACAAAACATTTTTTGTCGCCAAATTTGAGAATTGACATGATATATTACCAAATTTGGCGAAACTTTGCTGAATGTCGCCAAGTTTGGCGAATATTTGACGCTAGTGGCTATTTTTCAATGAGTTAATTATTAATGCGAGCCATCTATGTTTGTTTTTCCGCATATCATCTGAATAGTTAAATGATAACGTACTAATATTTCCAAAGTGCTAATTGTTTCGTCATTGCCCAAAACCTCTGCTATTGTTATTATATTGTACTGTCATTATACTTACTGTGACTATGTTGTTTAATCTTTACACCGCTAAAACTTCTGTATTATATAAAGATAATTTACGGAAACTATTAAAGCATTGAAACTGACAGTTCTCCTTATGATTATTATAATTCTATAATATGTAACCTGTTAATCGATATGTACGTTAGAATGAATCTTCTATAATCCGGTTCCTCGCATTTTAGTTTTCACGTTTCGAATAAAATTAGATAAAATCTTAAAACCATGGCACACTGACTAATTCTTTAACACGATCAGATGAGAGGAATGATAGATTTTCAAATGGATCATGGCAGTGAGCAGGTAGACCTTCTATTCTTCCGTAATGAGTCTATTGAAAAGGTTAACGTGAAACCAAAAGATATTAGCATCAATATGGTTTAATGCAAATGCAGATATTGTCAAAGGATTTCATAAGAACCATTTCACTTGTACCCAATCGTATCAGTTAAAATACAACAATTGGCAGTGAGCCCAATTAGAAAAGATTACTTAATAGGATTACAAATTTCCGCATTAGAGAACGAATCGTAACTGCTAAAGAAACATGCATAAGTGAGTTAAGAGATATTTGTCACGAAAGATGGAATACATAACAACACAAAATATATGATGTGCTTCCATGATCGTAAAGAGTTTTTGATTTCTCTATCAAAAGCTTCCGACCTGGCGAAAGAATGGGCAAGTACGCGTGCAGTATGGTTAATGCAACGTTTAACATGGAATTAATACGGTAAATACTTCTTGCTAGAGGGGCTAGTACTTTAATATAAAAAGAAATAAAGTATAAATTTGTAAAGCTCAATAAAATAAATTTAGGTATTTTTATATTAGCCGGGCGAAAGTGGCAAATCGCCAAATACTATTCCTAACTCCATTGTTCATATTGCATTCATTTCATTTAAAGATATATACTTTTCAGTCATCTCATTTTAAATAGATGCATTTCCCTCATTTTATTTAATAGAATATTTAACATAGAAATAAATAAGTAAGAAATAATAACATAAACCAAAATATTTTATTTGAAAATCAAAGCATTGTTTCTAATTTACACATGTAAAAAATGAAAACTGCTATTGGACTAATGAGGAGATTTGCTCCCGGGTAACATAAAAGTACCAAAATTTAAGTTTTTTCATATTAATATAGTTTAGAATAACAAACTTGAAAAAACTTACAAAAAGTAATGATATCCCAACAAAACGTTTTCGGTAAAAAAAAGAAAGCGCCAAGTTCTCCTTAATGTTTCGGCCAGAAAAAGTAGTGATATCTGAAGTTCGCACAAGTTAAAAGCCAAACATCCCAAATCTTTCATTGAAAATGGCTTCCTGCGACTTGGCCGTTAATGCCTTCGAGAGAGTTTTTCAAATTTTAAAATATGTACAAATGAGCTACATGCCAATTACATTTTTTTGATTATTTGAGGCATTTTGTGGCACAGAGTACAGAAAAAAATACACATTTGAAAAAATCATTTAAACAACTTCAGTCTATTTAAATGCTTAGAAGTTAAAAATAACAAAATACTTGTATTCAGGAGATAATATCCCTAATTGCTAAAACTTAATTAGTATCATCTTTTAACAGTTTATAAATTGAATACCTCATAATGTATGCAAACAAACTATAATAAATATTCAAACGAAAAAATTCTCTTTCGTCAATACACAAGATTTCAATATTATACAATAAAATATAATGTAACATATTGTAAGATTTGAAGTAAGTAAATTTTGTTTTATTTCTTGGGTTTTACGTTAATGACTTTAGCTTTAGACCGTACAAAATAGCAATTAAATCACAAGTGGACTAAATGATCTGTAATCAAAACTAATGTTTGTTGAAACTGAATGGTAGTTATCAGAAATCTTTTACTTATAAAATCTTTATGTGGATTTGCCTCTTTGCATTCTAATATGACTTTTAATATTTAAATAATTTATAAATGCGTAATTTCCAATCATTAATTTTTGAAATGTTGTAGAAGACATTAACTGCCAAGTCGCAGGAAGCCATTTTCAATGAAAGATTTGGGATGTTTGGCTTTTAACTTGTGCGAACTTCAGATATCACTACTTTTTCTGGCTGAAACATTAAGGAGAACTTGGCGCTTTCTTTTTTTACCGAAAACTTTTTGTTGGGATTTTAATTTTTCTCAAACTAATCATAAATTAAAGTTATTCGATAATGATGAATGATATTTGTAGAAAGCCATTAGTTATGTATGACTGTCATTTCAGTAAAATATTATGAAGGCACTTTCATCAATTTTTAATTAAGAAAACCCTTTCTTAATAGGAATTTCATAAAGTGCCTGTTAAGATATTTCCCGGGTAATTTGTAAATGACAGTTGTGTTAAACGGACAATTCACAATGAGATAATCAGCTAGGGAACATTTCACTAATAAGTGTTATTAATATTATATACAGCAAGTGACCGGTATAATTAACCCACTATGTTTCGTTTAACAGTTCAAAAAATAAAATAGACATAAAGCGTATAAATGCGTTGCAAAAAAATTAAGTTACAGGTATTTTGCGCGATTGCAATATAATTTTGAATTAATTAAAAAATCACGTATCTTGATATTTTTTGAAACGATATATCTCAACTTTCATACTTTGAATTAAAATAAAAAGTTTTTTCTTTTAATTTCAAATACAGTTGAGATTAAATATTCAGAAGAATATTTAATGCATTAATAAGAACCTGAATGATTTAAATAAACATTATTATTTTCTAAAATGTCAATTTTTAATTTAAATTTGAATCAGTTTATAAAGACAAAATTTATTTTGAATGTATTCTTTAAAGGAAATTCATAAACACTAAAGTTGATAATTATTCAGAGATTTTAGTTAAAGAAAAGAGATTAATTTAGATTTATAATTTCATTTTGTTAATTCATTCTTAAAAAGATTAATTGTGGCTGGTAAATACGTCCGATCCGTTCGCAATGCGATCATTTTTCCTTTTATTTTTAAACAAGACCACTTTTATACGAACAATATTAATAAAAACAGTTGTACATGGGCTACTAACTGTATTATGGAATTAGCCGTAAACCTCTGTAAGGCTTTTGCCGTTAATAATAATAGTTGTACATGTGCTACTAAATGCATTATGGAATTAGCTGTATACCTCTGTAAGGCTCTTGCACTGCATTTTTTGGAGGTATTTTCTCACTGTGTATACATTTTTTCATAAACTTTGAATTAACTAAAATTTCAAATCAAACAACTTGTTTTTGCAAAATGTTAATAAACTATGTCAAAAAAACCTTCCATGTGATACATCATTCATCATCATTCGTTTTGCATACGTGTAGGAAAATAGATTTTGACATAAAAAAATATACACTAGTAAAAATCTACAGCAAACAGCAGTCATTCAATTCTTTTTACATATAATGTAACTTATCGTACTTTGAAGAATTATAATTGGTCAGAAAAGAGGAAAGTTAAGGTTTTGTAACTGTTATCTTTTTAAAATATTTAAAGGCAGGGCAGTTTGCTGTAGATTTTTAACTGATATATGATAATATGATAATATTTTTAAGGCTATTTTACACAAAATTTTGTAAATAAAAATACTGATCTTTCTGACACAACATATCAAGTAAGTGTTTATTCGGCGTTATTTAGATGGTAACTTTTTTACAAAAAGCTGAACAAAAAATAGCAGAATTTTCCTCACAATAAAACTTAATATGTTAAAACAAAAAATAATTGAACATTGTACTGAATATTACATTGTAATAAGATTTGTGAAAGATAATAGAATCAAAAAGATATTTCTATTCATCTTTCAAATATTTCTGGCTCCACTTTATGTATTTTGCAGTTATTGAATACTAATTAGAGGGAAATAGAGCTGTAATTTTATAGTTATTACGAGATATGGTATATTACTTAAAAAAAGAACAATACCATGCTGTTTCATAAACAAATTAATGCAGAGAGATGCAAAAGGCAGGTTTGTTTGTGATTTGCGTTATCTTTCCGAATATGAATGCCATTAAATGAAAATTAAAATTCTAGTGCTAAATTCACCTTGAGTTAAATGATTAAAATATACATAAAGCACAAATAATTTTACAAAAATTACTTTCAGGTGCATAAATATAACATAAAGATATTTAGAATAAAAATTTAAAGTATCTCAAAATACATCAGAAAAACCTAGAACGTTTTCAACCCTTACACTTAACATTTGACGATGCACTGACATATGACATAAACAAATTAATGCAGAGAGATGCAAAAGGCAGGTTTGTTTCTGATTTGCGTTATCTTTCCGAATATGAATGCCATTAAATGAAAATTAAAATTCTAGTGGTATATTCACCTTGAGTTAAATGATTAAAATATACATAAAGCACAAATAATTGTACAAAAAATACTCTCAAGTGCATAAATATAACATAAAGATATTTAGAATAAAAATATAAAGTATCTCAAAATACATCAGAAAAACCTAGAAAGTTTTCAACCCTTACACTTAACATTTGACGATGCACTGACATATGACATAAACAAATTAATGCAGAGAGATGCAAAAGGCAGGTTTGTTTGTGATCTGCGTTATCTTTCCGAATATGAATGCCATTAAATGTAAATTTAAATTCTAGTGCTATATTCACCCTGAGTTAAATAATTAAAATATACATAAAGCACAAATAATTGTACAAAAATTACTTTCAGGTGCATAAATATAACATAAAGATATTTAGAATACAAATTTAAAGTATCTCAAAATACATCTGAAAAATCTAGAACGTTTTCAACCCTTAACACTTAACATTTGACGATGCACTGACATATGACATAAACAAATTAATGCAGAGAGATGCTAAAGGCAGGTTTGTTTGTGATTTGCGTTATCTTTCATAATATGAATGCCATTAAATGAAAATTAAAATTCTAGTGCTATATTCACCTTGAGTTAAATGATTAAAATATACATAAAGCACAAATAATTGTACAACGAAATTCAACGTCGTAATAATCTTTACTTTTTACAGTGTAGAAAAACAAACTCTTGTTCAAAGTTTAAATTTGGCATTGTGCTAAGCGCCCTTCGACAAGAGGTCGCAAAGTTGTAACGCCGCCTTGGTTCGTACTACGTTTTTCCAGATAGGTTTTTAATTACCTTTTAAAGACACGGAATGTATATTGAGAGATCTAGTAGACGCAAACTAGTCGTAAATCCCATAGTATTTATGTGAATAAGTCTAATTAAATTAATCTGTTTTTAACAGTTTGACGTTTATTGCTTTTATACTGATACTGGACATTGTATTACACAAATTTTTCATTAAAAGTTTTTATCTAGGCTTTAAAAGCCGATGGTACATACAGTATATCGCCCCTGTCATTATGTATGTCCAAACCGTCCGTGTCTTTAAGGGTTAATATCTCGGCAAAATACCGACGATTTTTTTTTCAAAAATTGTTATCAACAACGCTTTTATACTTCTGCTACGAAAGGTACCTTCAGAGATCTTCAACGTCTTTGTTGAATGTCCGCAAACTGAAGTTTGTGCGTAAGGGAAAAATGCGCTTTTCTCAAAGACTATGTGACCTAGGATAATCACTATAATTTTCATGCAAGGTTTATATTAAACTCTACTACCTCTAATTTTTTCATAATTTTAGTTTCAGTAGACTCGAAAATAGATAGGGAGGAAGTGGAGCATATTTTTGCACTACATTTTCGACGATATCACTGAAAATATAGTACCTAAAATTAAATGAAAAGAATTTTTGAGTTCAACGTCGCAAAAGCTTGCACATTTTTTCCCCAAGTAACTTAATTAGCCCCTCTACATTATTCCTAAAAATATATGTAAATGTGTAATAATTTGTAAATATGTGGATCAATAGTCTTTATTACTTCCCACAATTTGAACTTCCCATTTTCCATCGTTTACGAGTAAAATGGCTGTGACAGACGGACAGAGAGACACAGGAGTTATCTTTTAATGATTCCGTTTTTTCTTTTTAAATACAAAACCCTAAAAAATTTGAAAGGTCAATAATAGTATGTTCAGAAGTTGTATCGAGAACAATAAAAGCTTCTAGGCATTTGCTATGAGCATCAACCACAAAGAAAAATATTATACCCAAAATATACACGAAATAATTAATATGAAGTTTTTGCCACTGCCCTGTAGGTAATTCGCGATGGTGTGAATCTACATGTGGAGAATAATTTTAAATATTTTCCTACACAGTGCAATTTCATAGAAGAACTTCAATATCTTTATTTATACTTGGGGATCAATGTAAACTGCGAGCTGCAGACTCCATTTTTACTTAGATGCTGAAAATATGAGTTACTCAAAATTTTCTTTCGATGGTCTTCGAGAATAATTGCTATACGACCTTTTATAATGCAATACTTTTGAAGAGTAAGTTCTTCTATTTTATTGCCAATATATGAATTCTTAGAAATGTCAAAACCTGAAATAGTGTGATAAAAAAATCTGACGTAACATTTTTATTAACTTTATGGTTATGGCAATTGTTTTGTGTATAAATGGTAAAATTGAAAGTTAATAATATGAAAAAATTAGATTCTCCAATAACATCAGGAGTTAAGTCGTGGGGTAAAAAGTCTTCACTTCGCAATGGAAGACGTGACACAGCATTAGGATTTTCGTTCTCACTGGTATTTTTCATAACGGATATTTTAATAAAATGTTTTATAATATAATGCACATGCAGCGGATAGTACAGGTATACATTTTGTTAGAGATAAATAGTAATAAATGGTTTACTGTCTATAAATAAAACAAATATTCTACCATATAAAAATTGAAAAAAGGAAAACCGCTGTCTTTTTCAAACTTCTTGTATATGATCAAAATTCTCGACCTTTCAAAATATTATAAAAACGGTGTTTAATAACGCGGCATATTCATTTCATATAACATTTTCAGTGACAACAGATTTTATATGAACCCGGGTTTTTCTCTTAAGTATTGAAATATATAGGAAATTTTATACACTCTGCTCATATAACGTTATACAGCAACAGCTTAAAATATATTAAACTACGTAAAATTTATTTTAAGGGATATTTTAAAGATTTATTTAGTCATTCGTATAGGGAAAATATTTGCGTTATAAACTCTACGCAAGACAGAATGCTTTATATTTCAACGAAACATTTAAGATTTTAATATCAGACACAATATATTCTAGAGACTTTTAATAATGGATTCACGATAAATTAGAAATTTTACTACCTACTTACTATTTCTATCCTTATGAAAAAATATTTTGTTAATCTTTGAATGTTCTTTAAAAAATAAAAATATATTATTATGAATTTCTTCAAATTTAAAGTCAGTTTTTTTACTAAGTTTTAATTTTATCATTCTTGACATAAGTTAACAAATGCACGAAGTGTGATTTTGAACAAAATGTGCACTGAAATTGCACATTAAAATTCAGAAACTCATTTACTATAATAACAACTATAATACTAATATAATAATATACAACTATAATAAATATCTATAGTAATAAGAAAAAAATATTTGTCTGTCTGTGTGTGTGTGAATGCTAAGGAAATTTATAGCACGTTGAGATCTATAATTTGGATAAGATTAGATAAAAGAAGGTCAGGATGCACCTGATGCTAAGATATTTTTTTAATTAGGCAAAATATTAATTACAATCCCTCATCGAACGCTAATGAATGAATTTCAATTTTCAGCAATTCACCGGCATTAAAATCCGAAGTTTCTGAAGCATATGCGTACGTAACGGTCTTTTTTCCGTTTTTAAACCGTAATTCCAGCCTCCCCTATGGATAGAAAAAAATGGGAAAAAAGGTACCTTTCCGGTTATAATCGTATTTTTTATAAATATGTTAAGATTTCCTA
The DNA here is from genome assembly GCA_963932465.1 of Maratus speciosus. NCBI lineage: Eukaryota > Metazoa > Arthropoda > Arachnida > Araneae > Salticidae > Maratus > Maratus speciosus. Next base: position 438,089,868 of record OZ010800.1, read on the forward strand.
TTAAAGAAAATATTTTCTGTTTTTTTTTTTTTTTTTTTTTTTTTTTAGTTTAGTTTAGTTTAGTACAAAAAATCTCTTATAACAAGTTTTTTCCTGCTTTAAAAGGTACATTTCATTAAAAAAAATACTTTGATATTTACCATTTCATATATATATAAGTACTATGAAAATTAAATTTCCACTACTTATTAAAATTATTACTTATCTCAAAAAAAATGTTCCAATTATGCCGTTTATTTAATTCTATTTCTATTTAAAATGCGTATTTTAATAATTTATTTCTTTTCAAAAGTATTCTAATCAACATTTCCCGTAATTATTATTTGTTTTAAGGTCTTTCAATTTTTAACCTTAAATACCGACATGAATTCTATTAAAATTATATATTTTGTACCACTTTATTTTTTTAATTATTTTAAAAGTCGTTTGACGCGCTTTGTCGCTAAGACCGGATAGTTTCATTTTTTATCCGCAGTTAAAATATAATTCTCTGACTATTCGGACTGTTATTGGCTAATAAATCTATCTGCAGTGTAGTGAAAATCCCTCATATTTTTGGTTTATAACGCCAAACATAAGTGAAGGGCGCAGAATTTCGTGTATCTAGTTGCTTCTCAAAAACATATCTGTTGTCTGCGAGCGAGTATTTGTTTAAATAATAGAATTATATCGAAAGATCTTTTGAGAAAAAATAATTTATGATGACATGACATGACTAACTGCTAAAGTTTTAGTAGTGAAATTCCCTAATTTTTTTACGGAATTTTGGCGTATGCTTAGTTTGTATTCTACTAACTAATATTTAATAAAAGTATTTCCATACAGTTAATTCTGTTCTCTTATTAATGGAGACGCTAATACATTCGATTTCTGTCAAAACGACTAACAGCGACTGCAAACAAGCTGTTCTAATATATTTACTTCAGTATTTATCAACTAGATAATTGGTAGAACAGCGTTGATTAAAGTTTCTGAATTTGGAATTTTGTGACTTTCAAGCAGAATTCTAATGGGGTTACAGAGATCGATTTATTCTTATGACGTCTGTTTTCGTCGAAATGTTACAAATAACGTATCAGAAATATATATATGTTGAATTATGGCAACATTGGATTACTTTTCTAGTTGGAATGAAGTAACTGGCTGGCACGATGTCAGTAGTGGATCACGTCCAGCAGTAATAGAGTAGTATAAGTTGCCAGAACAGGTAAATTCAATTGATTAAGTTAAGTTTCCGCCAAGAATATTAGCCATCGCTTCATAGTAATAATTTAGGGAATAAGCAAGTTGTAGATAATCGAATACATGGACGGTGACCAGGGGGTGGTATGAAAAGTGGAAATACGATTAGAATCTGCTGAAACACAGCGAGGATCGGCTTATTGTGCGTCAAGTGTAGGAATACAAATATGACGTAGGTCGCGCTCAAACCAATTAATAATTAAGAATACCACGCCATGGAAATAGTGCTGACAGAGCTAGTGGATGAAGTTGAAGGTAAAATGGATAAACCCTGAATACGGGCGGGAAAACAAAATGGAAGCTAAAAGAACATTCTGAAAGGAATAAAGAGCGGAAATGGAACATTTAATTTATGAATACTAAAAGTGTAATATTTAAGTAATTTAGACGATACATTAAATTAAAGGGAACTTAACAGAATTAACGATAGAGATTATTTAAGAATAAGGATTTAGTGAACATAAAGCAGTAATTTAGAATAAGATAAGAAAATCGCGGAATTAGATCAAATAATCTAACACATACATATATATATATATATATATACATATTCTAGAGGACATTTGCATCTTTTACGCATTTTCTTCAGTTTTAAACTGAAATTTATTTTTGTCCCTTACAATAACCCTAAAATACGCATTAAAAAAATCTTTTTGTTCATTAAGCATTACATTTAGTATGAAATAACATGAATATTTACTACTTAATTTTTTCTTGTCGTCGGTATTGAATAGCAACATTCGCGTATTTTCTCTGTTTCCCGATTTCGTCGTCTATTCTGAGCCGTTCATAAAGTCATTCTAAATTCAATATATTTTACCAATATAGAAAATTTTATCTCAGTTGAATTAAAATTTATTTGGAGTCAGTAGAGCTATTTTTGAATTTATCGCAATTGTTTTAATGAGAAATTTTATTTGATAAATATTGAGAGTTTTTGTATGTATTTTTTGTCCTCTAATATCTATATGATACCATATTCTTCTCATAGGACATTTTATATTTCTGTAATGACCATACTTTCTGGAATCGATTAAGAAAACAAAACATATATTATTACATGGGAATTTATATGATTTTCTAAAAACTTTAAGAAGAGACAACTTTACGACGGTCAAAGGAATTTCTAAATACAGTAGAATCGCGTTACAATGAATCACACTTTAACGAATATTATTTGGATTATTAAAAAAAATTCTATTATGCTATTTATTTATAAAAGTATTTACTCTAACAAATTTTTCAGTATAGCGAAATCATTCAGTGCTCTTCAGTGATTCATTGTAACAAGATTTTACTGTATTGCGAAATTATTATATAACTGATTAAGTCATGTAATTTTACAGCAGATATTCTATTTTTTTTTTTTTTTTTTTTTTTTTTTTTTTTTTACTTTTGTAAAGACATTTTAATCGTTTATTTTTATATTTGCATTATCTATTAAATACAGACTAGCGTAGTGACATCGATATATACTTGAAGTAAACTGGGGAAACTGTATAGTTATTATAGGGTGGGAGGGTGGGGACAGACGCAGAATTCCTTGAGTTTAGCAGTCGGCGAGATCACTTTCTTTTAACCCTTAAATGCCGTCTGTTGCTTTTCGGCAACATACCCAATTTAGGCTCTCAAATACAATTAGAATAATATTGAAGTTATAATGCCTAATGTTACCAATAAAATACATTCTGAAAATGTTATTAAATCGACTTTCAACCTGTAGATTGTATCACTTGTGCTGTTTAAGAATAAAGGTAGATTTATTTTTTCAATTGTTGCTACTTGTTCTTTTTGTTTTGTTTGGAAGCTTGCGAAATACCCTATTTTGTTCTGCAATGAGCAAGTAAAATTTATTTCTTATTATAGTTCCTAAAATTCTTGTGTCTTTAATATTATAGAATTTTATCAAGGAAAGATATTTTTTCAATTAAAGCCCAGTATTGTCGGTTAGTAACACACTGTTTTTTAGCCGTAAACCACAGTTAAAACGAAATATGATTTTTTAAAGTAATTTTTCCATGATTTATTTAAAAAATGAAATCTGAAAAACATTATTACAATGATTTTTAAAAACACAGGCATTTAAGGATTAAACACTGACCATAACACCGGAAAATTTATCGAATAGCAGATCGGATTATCGATTCAACTTCGAGCTTAATTTTCGTCTCAGGTGTGTGCTGGTGCACTGTAAAAGAGATTTACCTTACTTTACACCAAAAAGGGTAGCAACTAAGTTTCCACCCCAAGTGGTGTAATGAAATTCCATTTGTAAATTGGCGTAATGAGCCACCAGCTATCAAATGGTGTAAACAAACAACACTTTTAGTGGCAAATTAGTTGCCACACTTTTTGGTGTAAAGTCACGCTACTGCTTATTTGGTGTAAAGTCACACTACTGCTTATTTGGTTTGCACTTTAACAGTAAAATAAAAACAATTTAAAGATTACATTTTAAATCTAATGCAACCATAATTTACAATAAATAGTTTCAAGCAATGAGGCTGCTAAACATTGTTTTAACTACGATAATTTATTATCTCAATTAAACATTTATTTCAAACATTTTAGTTTTGGTAAACAACGAAATTTCCTCACAAATAATTCGTTCGTTACATCTGGACTTTCGTCACGTGTACTTGACTCTTTTTTTTTTTTTTTAACTCAGCGTAGGCCTGACTGGTTTTCGAATAAATAGTCTATGCAAATTAAAATAAACATATCATAAATACAACTAAACATTGTAAATTGTACAATAATGAGATACAGAGAGCTAAAAACCACCAGCCTCTCAAGCGCTAAAGAACAATTTTTATCAGTTTTAAAATGCAAATTAAAAATACTTAACTGCATAATTAATTAATAAACACTATACCGCTAGAAAGCTTGAAGTTTGATCTTTTAAAAGATATCAATAGTTAATCAAAATGATAAGGTTTAAATAGTTAAGAAAGGTGCAAAACAAAGTAAACAAAATGCGTAAAGCTATGGGAAAGTTGTCAGAGACAAAAAAAATTTATACCAAATTTCATAAATTTTATAAACATATCTAAGCTCAACCCAGGAATACACGGTGGGTGGCGGAGCAAAGCTCGTACTTTATAGAACATAAAAAAAGCATTAGTTTTTCAAAATAAATAATAAAAAGTTGAAAACAAGCTATGTTAATACATATCAACAACAGTAGAAATCCCTTGTATTTCTATGGGCGAGAGCTAACTGGAAAATAGAAAAATGTTAACTTTTGAAACGCTCAGCAAATACACAAAAAGTGTAGTTAAAAAAGCTTAAGAATATCGTTGTTTACGTAATGTATTTCCTATGGGAAAACGAAAGTCGTAATCCTAAAAACGGTACTTTTCAAAATGGCTCGCAAATAGTTCAAACTTATTGAAAACTTAAAATTCTTGGTTAAAAAATAATCTAAAATCTTTAATTTAGTTGAATCGAACATTATTTTAAAGTTAAAAAGCGGAATTCATTGTATACTGAGCGTCTCAAAAGTGACAAAAATGTCAAAATTTGAAAATGGCACCAATACACTGTACTGACTTCATATACTCATACAATTATAAATATAGCAGCTATAGATACATAGTAGGTATAAAAATGTTGGAAAATGATTGTAGTATATACATTAAACGGGAATTTTTCAAAAATATTAAGTTAAACATAAGTTTTAAGTTCTTACCCTATTCCGAAGAAATCTGCCATTGAGGACGAGTATTTTTTCAGCGATGCTTCAAGCTATGACGGAACCTTTCAGCTCGCGTACCGCAACAGAAGCTGGTTAACTGCTTTTTATTTAGTGATCATTACTGAGAAATATTTTCAAACAAAATGCGAGCCCTGGAACACGGCTATATAAACAGATTTCAAAATGGCGGATTGAATAATATGTCGTTTAAAAACTTTACAGCCGAACTGGTGTTCGGTTTCCACAATTTCTTGAAAAGGTTAAAATTAAACCGTTTTGAGTGTATCATGACACTTTATTCGGTGTTTACACCAAACTTAGAGTATATTTAATCCTCATTTGGCATTTCATAAACTCAAATTAAGCGTAACTATGGTCCCTTTTTTTTTTTTTACAGTGTGTGATCCGCCGAAGAATTCGTGTAGCGAGGCTTTTCACGTGCCCGTCGAGATCCTTTTCCTTACATCTGAACATTGTTTGATTTCTTTTAAACACTGACTAATGCTGTTTGTAGCTTAATGTTCGTCTCGAGGCGGGCGGTTCTGGACTGCTGTAGAAATCGCGGAGCGTGACTTTGGGCGTCCTTTTGCGAAATCCTTTTCCATAATTTTTGAGACTGATAACTTTCTTCTAAAAGGTGACGAGTAAAATTAACGGGAAAAATTAAAAATCCCGTTTCATTAAATTAAACACATCGAAAAGTGGGAAGGGTACAGGGCCACGCGAATGCGTATTGTCGTTCCCGGCATTGCCTCGACTCAAGGACGGCACAGGCTCCAGAAAAGTTGAGGCACACTGAGCGGATCCAAAACGCACTTTCTCCGGCCATTAGGCCTAGGCTACCCTTTTCCACTTTCAATACTAACACTCTCACTTTTCTAGGTTTTCTACTCTGTTCTTATAAAAATTATAAAAATCTATAAAAAACTTTAAAAAATATATGAAAAATCTTAAAAAAATTAAAATTTTTTATAAAATACAAAAATATATCGTATTGTTGTAATGCTACACTTAAACTTCCTTCTAGACTTTTCCTTTTTGTTTTTATTTTTTGAGATTTTTTCCCAAGCAATTCCTATTAAAATTTTACTTTTTATGCCCTACCTGCTACCAGCTATGAATTTTGCTATTCCATTTAGCTTACACCATGTGATGGGGATGTGGACAAGGGTCTCAGGCTCCTAGACCAAAAATCTTCGAACCGGGCGGGAAGGGCAGGACACGGGACTCTGAATATGTCGGACGACCGATGGGCCTTCGAGCGTAACGTTCTTCTTGGGGTGGACGAGCGAGAATATACGCAGAATTCGCAGAGCTCAGCGCTCCCCGCGCCCTTCCCAGACGCTCCTCCTTACATTTGATCACTGACCACATTCTTGTAAGGGGTCTCAGGACTATAAAATCTTCAAAATTTTGCTTCTCCTATTTTCTGTGAACATTTTGAAGGATTTTTTTAAATTCCATATAGAAAAGAAGTTATGGTTTGTAGAAATATCCGCACTCAGAGCTGAGGCGGGGTTTTGGAATATAAAAGGAATCCAGACTGCCATGTGTTCTTTGTTTGCATTGTTCCGGAACTGGATTTCCATTCAATTTTTAGGTAGATTTCGTAAGAAATACTACCTATTACAGTCGTTACCATGGTGAGACTTTTGAAAAATTCCTTCGTAACTTTTCATTACATGACCCCAGGAACCCAAGACCACCCCCACCTAAAAAGTTATATATATATATATATATATATATATATGTATGTATGTATGTATGTACTAAATTTTGTCCGCACGATAAAAGTCGCAATTATGCACGGAACGTCTTCAAACTCGTCAACAACTTTAAGATGGCTAATTTTTCGGCGGGGATTGAAAATGAGCAAAATCGTTACAAGGGAATGGGAATGGAGAAGGTTTAAAATTTTGAATACCGTCTTGACATGATTCTGATAAAACCAGCTTTTACACAACAATGGCAGGAAAAAATAAATATTTTTTGTTATAGCTGTTGCCAACAATTAAAAAAACAATAAAATTCACACCACAACAATTGCTTTTCTAATGCAATGTTTTCACGTGAAAAATTAAATTAGATAAACAGTTTGACGAATTGAAAACAAATTGAATATTACGCCATAAGTTTTCTAGAGCAAGATTTCTGCATGAAAATTCAAAATGAAATAAATAGTTTGACGAATTGAAAACAAATTGAATATTGCGTCATAAGTTTTCTAGAGCAAGATTTCTGCATGAAAATTCAAAATGAAATAAATAGTTTGACGAATTAAAAAAAACAACAAAATATTGCGTCATATTGAAAAAATAATGGACCACAGCAGGTGAATATGTAACGTCATTGAGTGTGAAGAAACGTATTAAAACATGATAAAAACCCGAGTATGGAAATATTAACATATTTTAACACTTCGAGGTTCTGTGAATTTGATTTAGCCATTTTAAAACCTATTCCATATACATGCGTGTGTGTATATTAGAATTTTCACAAAATGTTTAGCTCCCTAGAGCTCATTCTTAGCGAAGGAACTGGGTTTATCTTTAATATTGATTTAAGTTTTGTTTGTGAATTTAGTACTTAACTTCGAAATCTACCTCCGCCTGCAGGCCCGAGCCGGCAGGGATCTTTTTTTAATACTCCATCTTTTTTACACCTTGATAAACCTCTTTTTATGCCTTGAACGATTTCGAATTCTTACATATTTTTGCTTTTTAAATAAAAACTTAAATTTTAATGTCAATTTTGTTAAGAACTTTATTCTTAATGTAAAATATCGTTTTAAATCCATTTTAAATAACAAGAAGAACTGTTCAGTATCATTTTTAAACATTTTACATCAAACTTATTTAATTTAGCAGGGCAGCATAATGAAGTTGAAAAAAATCATGTGAAAAGTGAAACAAAGGGAACCGTATCATGTACACGGGTTTAAGATATGGCCACTTGGTAGACATTTGAATTTTTTTTTTCTCAGAAAAACCATTTTAACACGGAAAAGAGCACTTTTTTTTTTATGAAATTGCATTTTTATGAGAACGTTTAAAGGAAAAAAAATGACTTAAATATATCAAAAACATCTTAATTTTTTTTTGATATTTTAACATTTTATATTTAGTACTTTCTCTCTGTATTATTGTCAAAACGTGATGTTTTTTACAAAACAATGGTGGGGAAAAGTTGTATAATTTCTCAGCTGTAAGGCAATAAAAACTCTTAACGATAGAAGTGATAGACATCTATTTCGTAAAGTGTTGAAAAGGATATATTTCCTGTAAGTAATTTAGAGGTTTTATTCATAGAAAGACGTAGATATTTATGGAGGTTAGCATATAAAAAATAATGCTTGAAGTTTAAAATAAATGCAAAAAACAATTTGTAATTGAATATATCACCATCAATGGAAACCTGCTCTAGTGTAATCTAACAAGTTAAAGTTGTACAATTAGCTGAGTATGGGGGAGATCTGGTTTCGAGTATGAGCACTTGAATTCGCAATATATACAGATGTGCGTTTCATGTAAATTCTGGAATTTCGATTATTGCGATAAATGCAAGTCATGATACATATTTATATGTACGCATTTTTTTTTTCAAATAAACTCATATTTATCTTTTAGAAATAGGAATTTACATACACTGTGTCTCATAAAAGTCTGTCCGCAGTGTAGAATGCGATTAGTACCATAAGTCATTGTTTAATAATTTTGGGACAATATATATATATATATATATATAAAAGGAGGAGAGGTCTTTTAAATATATATATATATATATATCAAAAATAACCTTTAAGTTATAGCGGTAAAGTACAGCATGTGCAGGAGCGAATTCGGATTAAATAATGTGGGGTTATATAGGGTAAGCTGAGTAATATTAATTTATTTCACTTATACAAGACAATATAAATTATTTAATAGGTTAAATTGTTTTTTCCATTTCAAGGCATTTAATACTATTCTATTTTCATTTTTCATTCTATAGAAAACGAGTGCCTTGCATATATATATGTGTGAGTTCTGTACCCATGATAAGGTAATTCAATATATAAGCATTTCATTTATTTTTATCGGTATCCGTATTTTTCTTTTTATCATCCTTTTTAACACTGATAATATAGTACAAGGGACGATACGTTTTACATAACATCTGGTATATATATATTTTTTTCATTTCTGTTATTCAATTTCTGCTGTTTTTTTACTTACTATGTTTTTGGAATCTATGTTGAGTTTCTCGGTGGGGAACTGTATATGTTAATGTCATTTTATTCATAATTTTACAGTTTTTGTTGGTGGTCGGTAATGTTTATTTAATGGTTATATATATATATATGTGTATATATACATACATATATATATATAACCATTAATTAAACATAACCTCCCACCGTCAAATATTATGAATTAAAGCTGTAAGTATTTAAAAAAAAAAAATTAATATAAGAATTATTATGGAAGAAAAAGAAAAAAAGTGGACACCGACAAAAATTGAAAAGCTTATACATTGAATTACGTTATCAAGGGCACAGAATTCAATGATATAATCAAAATGTTTGTTTTCTGTGGGAAAAATAAGCTAAAGCTAAAAGTTATTTTCCCCTGTGCCCAAACAACCATAAAATCAAGTGAATTGATTAAAAATGAAAGCAGAATAGAAACAAATAATATGAAATGGAAGAATCAATAAAACGTATTTAAATATTTATAGTATATAAAATATAAATAAAAAACACCATACCGATTAATATTTCAGTATTTTACAAACATCCACGCGCACATGGCTGCCAGTATATCAAAAAGATTAAGGTGAATAAAACAGTTAAGAAATCACAGTAAATGATACCAAAGGATACAGTTAATACATTTTGAAATAAAATTTGAAATACCTTGTTAAACACATTTAATCTAATATAAAATAAATAGATATTAATTACATTATTTAAAATGCACTATTAAATTAATTAATAACAGTTTAACAATATCGTCAAAATTTAGCTAAAAATACCCCCTGGTGTATTAAATTATAACTGAAATGGAGCTAGAAAAATTAACAATTAGAGCTATCTTAAAGAGACAAATTTAGTGCTGCCATCTAGTATTACTTCTATTAAACAACTAACGCAAGATAAATATTCGTAAGCATTTGAATGTAAATAACTGTATAAATAATTGTAAGCATTTGAATGTAAATAACTGTATAAACAGTAGAACCAAACATATCCTTATATATAGAGAATTATAAACCGAATATAAACCACACAATGTATTTAAAAACTATTGTAAAAAAATTTAAAAGCATACAATATATTCTATTAGCTAACTTATTTAAACCAAACTAAGAAATAAATAATTCTAGAACATTGATAATATATAGCATATAGCTATATGCTATAAAACAAAATAAAATTCAGTAATAATTAATATAAATAATTATTAAATATAAAAATTATTTTTTATGAATTATATATCACATATTTATAAAATGAACAGGAAATAAAAAACATTTGGAAGTAAATAGAAGGTTAAATGATACTTAAATACCCATTACTTAAAAAGCACAAATATAGAGTGTGGATTATCTTCAGACATCCATAAAAAACCATAAAGTATGAATGTGGGACATTCAAAAACATTAAACCGATAATAAATATTAAAAGGAATAGAGTAATAATAATAAAAATAATTACCCAATTTTAATGCATACAGTATAACTATATTTACATTATACATACTTATATGTATATTATTCAGTATAAGAATGGCATACTATTAGTAATTAATATGATATTGTCCTTAGTAAATTGTATATATATATATATATATATATATAATTCAAAGAAGATTTATTTTTGACATATATAAAGATAAAGTAGGGAATGTAGCAAAACAGTTGGGGGGAGGGGGGGGGCAAAGTTGTTTCGATCGGTTGTATCGTTTTTATAAATAGGGTGTCACTGAGCAAACATCGATTTATGTTACCCATTTTAATGCAAAATTTCAATATATTATTTGATTATTTCTGTGCTAATTGTTTTCGGTTAAACCTATAAATCTCTAGCCCTTTTCTTTTAGAGCGGGTGTTTTTAATTTCAAAACAATAGTATAGTAATTTATTAATAATATGCGTATAATAATTTCCGCAGTGAGAACAATTTTTGATAATCTTTGCAGTGTAAGTTATTATGTAATTGTTATTTTCACTTTTCTTGCTTTTTTTTTTTTTTTTTTTTTTTTTTTTTCAGCTGTTATTAAAAAATTAAATATTTACATATTAACCCTTTGTAACGCAACAACTCCGATTTCAAAAATTCTTACGCAGATATTAAAATGCATCATTTTAAGCATGGAAAAAACAATAAAAAAAATTCTGAACAGATAAATAAAATTTTATTTGGAAAAAGGTGTTCCTTGCATATCTGCAACATCTTGCCAAATGGCACAAAAACTGAAAATATTTAACATTTGAATTTACATGAAAGTTTTTTAAACAATTGTTAGTTTTGTTCTAGCAATATCCCACATCACATTTCTCACAAACAGTTTGAGCAAAGCCTTTACAATCGGGGTATATACAACGTATTATTTTTTCTGCCTAATATGGCCAGTGCTCAATTTCGTATAGGAGCACTTATTTTGGTGGAATATGTTGGGTAGGCCCTCTTGCTTTTTCTGTTGAATTCTTTTTTCTACGTGATATTTCCATTTTTTGCTAGCTTCTGATTTGGTATTAATTTTACAGATGGTTTCAACAACTTCAAGGAGAAAGTCAGCGGAATTCAGCATCTTTTTGGTTTTTATCCGACAGCCAAGAAGGGTTACGTGTTTCACGCGTACCTGGGTATCTGGATTTCTTTATACCCTCGAAAGATCCCAACGGCTGGATGGATTTTAATGAATGAGGTTATCGATTCGTTTTAACTGTCCGATGGTTATAGGCTAGGTTTTGTTTTTATAAATTCAAAATGGCGGCCGCAAAATAGAAAATGGCGGCAGAGACGACAAAAAATTATGCACCCTATTGAGTGGCCTATCATTGGATATGTCTTTCAAAATGAAGACGATGTTTTATTGACTATTTTACAGTCAGAATCTCAGTTTAAATATTACACAAACTGAAAGTAGTGTAGGTAGTATCTCTAGCTTTACTGCAACTCTAACCTTCATAGACATCTATAGGCCTCCTCAAAACAGGATTTATAGATAGGAGCTAACAATTAAACACAACTTAAAAGTCATCAATACAAGTAAATAAAAAAAAAAAAGCTAAATAGTATAAAAAATAGTTTCTCATTGATGAGAAATAATTATTTCGCTTTTTACGCAGTAGGGTTTTTTGATGTTTTAAATTTAATATATTTATTTGTTTCTCTTTATGACCGCGTTTATATAATATACAAGTATTAGACATAATTAAATACAAAAAGGGATAGAACATACGAATAGGCCAACTTTTGTCTCTCAATATGCTGTTTATTATATCTACTCCACCCTTTGTGTCTGTTATATTCACATACAACAAAAGGTCGCTCAATATCAGTGAAAGATTTTATAGATTTGTCACACCTTCGAACTTTTGATTTTAGATTCTTCACCAGCAAAGGATGATGCTAAATGAACAATTTTGTTGTCGTTCTATAATGTTATTGAAATATTCACTGTTTAATTGCTATACAGTATTCAGTGGATGATCCGCGTTTTTTTTTTCATCATAATCCTTGTCATTATGTAATTCCCAGTGAGGTATACGGTTTCTTCTTATTGTGTCCAAGCTTAGAATATCCCCTTTTGCCAAATTTACAATCAAAGGGATTGATGTGAAAAAATTGTCAAACTATATTCTGTAGTTCTTATATCTTGGGATGATTCTTGCTAAACGCATTACAATTACATGGTTGGATGCTACACCAAGATCTGTCTGCACTGAGTTTATAACATTCTCTTTGCCTGAATCTGGTTTGATTTTATAGGTAAATCCAGATGCACCACTCAAAAAATGGATTTTATGTGGTTTGTTCGGATTGTATCGCTCCATAAAATTACGAGATTTTGTTGAACAAATTTGTTCATCAACACTTAAATACTGCTAAAGAGGATTTTTTTATTCCAGATTTTGATTTATTTTTTCTACAATATGTCTGATTTTGAAAAGTCTATCACAATCAGGGTTGGATAAAGAAGGTTTTGGGTATTATCATGGAAATGAAGCAATTGTCGTAATTGTTCAAACTTATTCAGAGACATAGATTCTTGAATAATTGGCACACCTATAGACCTAGACAAGTTATTTCTCACACTTGAAAGATGAATTACAGACATATAGTAAATAATTTTAACAAATTGTCGAATATCTGAGGTAGTTGCATTAAATAACAATTAGAATAAATTTTATACCTTTCTCTTTCGATATTTAAAAAAAAATCCATTACAAGGGAAGAGATAGCGTTGATGCAGATCTGCAACACACAAAAATTTACGTTTATTTTATGTATATATTATAACTTTCCTAGCTCGAAAAGGGCCTTTAAATAAAGAATTTAAACTTACCTTTGAATACAATGTACTTGTACTCTTCGAAACTCAGTTCATTCTATTACCAGATGCCAAGGGTAATAGAACACTTTTAGGCATGGATTTCTTGAGTATTGCTAACACAATTTAGATACTGCCACCAAAACATGGCATTTCAGTGATAAACCTCAGGAAAAGTTTTGTTTTGTAGATGAATACGAAGAAGAAAATAGTACGTCAGCTGGTACGGTCGAAGTCAGTCCGTACACTTTACGTGAAGATGAAGGCAAAAATCTAAATTCCGATGAAAGGGACAAACTTAATGATGTTCTGAAAAGGTATGAAAAATGTTTTCAACCAGGTAGAGAGCGAACACCGTTTGTGGAGCATCCTATCTATACAGATGACAATGCTCCTGTTTCTGCACCACCTAATGGGATGACTCCTGCTAAGAAATAAATTCTTAAGAAGAAAATAGAATATGAACGTGGAAAACCTAATGTTGTGGCTGACATGATGTCACGCCCTGTGTGTAATCATCAATCTGCTTTCAGTGAGACATGCTATTTTGTCAGCATAGACATTCCAACAAGAAGTCCAAAATATATCAGAGAAGCGCAGTTGCAAGATGAAAACTTTAAAAAGATCATAGATTCTTTTGAAGACGAACAGAAAAGCGAAGATTTCGCCAATTGGACTGATAGAGGATTCCTGATGAATCAAGGTGTGCTTTATAGGTTTGCTCCTGAATCTGATGCCAAGGAAGCGCAACTGGTCATTCCAGTACAAGAAAGACAAAATATTTTGAAACTTCATCATGATGACCCCTCAGCCGGACATTATGGTGAAGCAGGAAATTATCAGAGAATTGCTAAGAGATATTATTGGACAGGCATGAGAGCATACATTTCTGAATATGTAAAGAAGTGCCCAGAGTGCGGCCGTTATAAAGCAACAAATCAGAAACCTGCCGGTTTATTACGAACACCTGCTTATGCCCAGCGGTTTGAGACCCTCAGCATTGATCTCTTTGGGCCATAGCCTCCTAGTAAAGATGGGTAGCGAATCGTTCTATTGTGCCACTAAATGGGTAGAACTATTTGCTTTAACAACTGCCACTGCACAAGAATGTGCAACTACCCTGATTGAAGATATCTTCGTTATGGTATCCCAAAAAGTCTCATAAGTGATAACGGCCCTCAGTTTGTGAGCGCTGTTCTACAACAAGTTTGTTACATTCTTGGAATAAACTATTCGTTGACACCTTTGTACCATCCTCAAGCCAATCCGGTCGAACCCAAAGATACAGACTTGAAACCTCGAATAGCAATCCTTGTTAAGGATGAACACAGTTCCTGTATTGATAAACTTCCTTTTATCAGATTTGCTATGAACTCTGCCAAATCTGATACAACAGGCTGAACTGTCGCCTATCTGCAATTTGGTCGAGAATTAAGAACAATCCATGATGTGGTGAACAATTGTAGAGCTGAGAAAATGACAATTTTGTTCCGGAAATAACCCCATATCTTAAACGTCTTGCAAATATTTCAAAAAGTGTGAAAGAGCGTGTTGAAATGAAGCAAGATCAGCGGAAGAAATATTATGATAAAAATCGTAGATGAGTGTATTTCACACCTGGTGATAAAGTATGGGTTACCCTACACCCTGTGAGCAAGGCAAGTAAAAATAAAACAGCAAACTTTATGCCTAAGAGAGATGGGCCATACGTTGTTTTGACTCAAAAGTCACTGGTGACATATGACATTGCTAGCCTGGACAATCCTACTGAGCGCATTGGGTCTTACCACGTTTCCGCCTTGGCACCTTTTCAAGAATCTGAAGCGATTCCAGAGTCACCCTTAAGAAAAAAAGGAAGACACAGAAAGCACCTGTTTCCTCTCCGAGACGTAAATCGAAACAGAAGGGGAGGATGTAACGCCCGCCACACGTTTCAAAAATAGACTTTACCGGCAATCACGTGACCGGCTTGCGTGAGCTCTGCCGAATAAGAAATGCTGTTAGTTCATTAGAATTCTGTTCTGTGTTGAGTTGTGCTAACATTTATAAGTTATATTAGCGCCAGTTATTATTTTGTGTATATGTGCTATGTGCCGTTCTATTTGTGATGTGCCGTCTTACCAAGATTAAATAAAAAATATTTAAAAAGTTATGCCCCGAGAAATTGATATCTTTAAATAATGTAAAATTTCAGTGTGAATTTCATTTTAGCTAGCCCGACAAACTGTTCATAGTTACTACAGCACAATTTATAAATTATTAGAAAAAATGCCTGGCGTTACACGGCCCTCAGAAATGTATTAATAATTTTAATTAGCTATGCATACTAATATAATATGTTCAAAACTCTTGATTGAATGGCTGACTGACCATCAATGCGGAGCTAAAACGACTAAAGTCTGGCTCATGAAATTTTTTCAGTAGATTGTTGTTAATACCTAAGTGAGCAGTATGAAAGGATTTTTGAAAATTCACCTCCTAAGAGGGTTATATGGGGAGGCGAATGTTTTAGGTATTTCGCTATATTTCGGCATATTTTTTAGGCAGGAGCGTAAAATTCAGTGCACCAAATTTACTAAAAATAATAGTTAAACAAGTATTTTAGCGATTTTAGAAATTCAACCATTAAGGTGGTTAAATGAGGGGTAGCGAAAGTGTTAGGTCTTTTCGGTATATCTCGGATGCAGATTTATGTAGGAGACAGAAATTTACCATAACAAACAGATTAAAATGCAGTTAAACAAGATTTCAGCGATTTTAGAAATTCAACATCCAAGGGGCTTAAATAGAAGGAATGTTTTAAGTCATTTCGCCATATCTATTGGTTACTGTAGAGCATAGTAAGGATAGAATTTATTGTTAATTTACATGTTATTGTTACAAGAGAATTTGGCTGCAGAGGAAAATGGGCAATAATTGAATTATTGAAGCCTACGAACAATAATTGCTGAAAGTGCGTTTTCACTTGTAGTTTGCATTTGTAAGTTTTATTATTTTCTAAATGTTACTTGGTGTGTATTTGTAATTTTTTTTTTTCTAAAGGTTACTTGGTGTATATAAAATATTAGATCATATACAGGTATGCACAAATGTTTTCAACAACATCCGTCTATTGGTGGAAATTGGTGAATAGAAATTTTAAACTGTGCTAGGCTTTTAAATGAACTAACTTTGCATACTATGTAGTATCAATAGATCATACACAGGGCTGCAAAAAATATTGTATATTTTACCGGCTATTAATGATGAAAATAGAAATTTGGTTTTCAAATATAGTATGTGTTTTCCATATTATTCATTTAGACATCATCTTTCACCGTAGTAAACTGTGAAGTATTGATATAGTATTCTGAATGTGTTGGAAAGTGTTTCATAATCTACGCCGTAAGCATGATTTTTCGTTCTTGTTAGTTGATATTCCAGAATATTTGTCACTTTTTACTTTTTTACTGCATCTTGTACTGTTTTTAGGGATCTTTGTTACGTTCTTCTGACAACCCAGCTAGAAAATGTTTGCACTTTTTTTGCAAAATAGTATAGATTGTACACAATTTGTGCATAAAAAGTGACTATTTTTGAACACTTCGAAAAGTATGCACCTTTTGTGCAAACTGTCTGTATTTTTTATACATACAAAAAAGTGTATATCCTATGTTGTCAAAAACTGTGCACATTTTTTGCATAAAATAAATTAATATTCCGTGTTCGCGAAAAGTGTGCATTTTTTATGCAAAAAAAAAAAAAAAAAAAAAAAAAAAAAACTGTAGATTCCAATTTTCCAAAAATTATATATTTTTTATGGATGTAAAAATTAGTACTTTTATTTTAAATAGTATATTTACCCCCCCCCCCCCCCCCCCGAAAAAAAAAAACGAAAATTCTCAATTCTATTTTAATTTTAAGGTAAACGAAATAAATACATTTTACTATGTTTTTCAAAATAAGAAAAAAACAAATTTTAATTATTTAAATTTCAAAATCCAGGAAGAGACAATGGGGTTCCTCCCCCCCCTCTTTCTTTAACGGAAATTTCCTGAGTTCCCCTTTATTTTAAGTCGCTTGAAAAAATTAATTTTACTATGTTTTTCAAAATAAGCAAAAAAGAATTTTAATTAATTAAATTTTATAATCTGCGGTACGGGTAATGGTTCACCTAAACCCTCTAACTTTACAGAAAAATATTTAATTCCTCTTTTATGCTAAGTTATTCGAAAAGAGAAAATTTTACTGTGTTTTTCAAAATCATTGCAAATAAAATTTAGAAATAATTTAGATTAAATCAAATTCGAGGGAGGGGCAATAGCTCTCATATGACCCCTTCTACCCAAGTAAAAGTTCTTAGTTCCTCTTTAATGTACTCGAAATAAATAATTTTGCTGTGCATTTCAAAATTGGTGAAAAAGACATTTTAATTAAATAAGTTTCAAAATCCAGGGAGGGGCAAAATGAACCTCTCCTCCCCCCCCCCCCTCCTTAACAGAAAATCCACAGTTCCACTTTTATTTTAAGTTACTTGAAAGAATAAATTTTACTTTTTTTTTTTTCAAAATCGGAGAAAAATAAAATTTAGTTAGTTAAATTTTTAAATCGAGGGAGGGGAAATGGCCCTTCTAAGCCCCCTTCCCCCAAAGGAAATTTCTTAGTTTATGTTTATTTTAAGTTACACGTAAATAATAAATTTGACTCTGTATTTCAAAATAGGAAAAAAATAAATTTTAATTAATCAAATTTTAAAATGCAGGGAGGGGCAATGGCCCTCCCATGCCCTATCAGAAAATTCCTTACTTCCTCTTTTATTTTAAATTCTTCGAAAAGAATAAATTTTATGAAGTTTTCAAAATTATCAAAAAGAAAATTAGCTAGTTAAATTTTAAAATCGGGGGAAGGGCAGTGGACTCCCCCCCCCCCCCCCCCACACACACACTCACGCAAACTCTCTCTTTTTGATGATTACTAAATGCATCCCTTATCATCGATCAAGCATAAATTCCAGTTATTATGAAAATTACTTCTGCTTTCAAAAATCAAATGAAAAACGTTTATTTCTTATTAATTTCTTTCAAATTTCTATTTAAACATTTGGGCAGAGATCCAGATACATTTTTCGATATCAGCCAAACGAGATTGACCAATCAGAAGCCTGCATATTTGCAACCAATGAAAAGGTCGCAAAAATACGGGCTTCTGATTAGTGGATTTCGTTTCGCTAACAGCGAAAATCTATCTCGATCACGGCTTTGATTTTTATTTTCGCATGTGTAGCTGAAATTCAACTCAACACTCCTTTCCTTGTGTTTACATGCATCGAGCCACAGCCACACATCGAGCTGCGTGGCCGGCGTGGCGGGCGTTATTAGTAGCGAAATTTGTAAGAAATAAGAGAAACTTTTACTAGAATATGAGCTCAACTGGATCGAAACTTCGGACTTCAAAAAGGATACAGCCTAATACTAGGAAAAAGGGATTGATATCTTCTAAAAATGAAAGTGAAGAAAGTGCAATGGATTCAAATGCCCTCACAGAATAATGGAGAAATGAACGACAGCAAGATGGAGGATGACACCGTAGCAAACGGCGTATCTTCAGTTCAGGAAAACAACGTTTATTATTTGGATATCTCACCAAAGGAAATAATACAAGCAGGGACCGTTTAACACTTGGAAGTAGGGGAAGCCCGACGTCACACAGGGCCCCCTATTACTCTACAAATTACTTTTTATTTACTAAATCCCTTTTTCGTATGCTTAAATAATTTGAAATTTTACCCTCAAAGTTTAGAGTAAATAACACTTAATATTAAACTAAAACTAACTACCTATATATACATACTATGAAAAAGTATTTTATTATATTTTTAATTGTAAATAACCAATTTATTTTGTAAATGACAAATATGGAACTACAGTTGAGGATATTTCAAAATATCATTTGTGATTTACAAATTGCCACATAGTAAGAACAAAAAAATTTCAAAAGAAAAATAATGCATTTTTTACCCTGATTGAGTTTCTTTTTTCTAATAATTAGTTTTGAAAAGTAAAATTGGGGGCCCTTTCGTATCTCAGTGGGTAAGCACGGGCTTCATGGGCCTATTCCGTAAAGAGGGCCTGAATACAAGTGCTGCATAGTGATATGTACGAGGAAATTAAAATCGGTACTTTTCGGTTAGCCGGGTGCTAGTATTATGTATACATGTATATATACATATGTATAGATATACATATATGTGTATATATACAATATATGTATATACATACATGTGTATATATATAATATGTGTATACATACATGTGTATATACATATATTTATGTGTACATAACACTGGCACCGGCTAACTGAAAAGTACCCTATAATCTTTTTGGAAGCAAATGGGGCTCTCCCAAGCATACACCCCCGTCGTCTAAAGAACGGAATTCAAGGAAATATTCAGTCATGACCAAATTAATGAGTTGAAACTAACCTGGCGAGGGAAACTTAGCAACGACAAGCTCTCTAGAAACAGCGCAACAAATCTTAGACATCCAAGAATTGGAAGAAATACCAGTATCACCTGTTCTCCAACAAGAAAGCATTACCACGTGGTTCCTGCTGCATGGCATCCCCACAGATGTATCGTGTGAAGAAATAACGAAAGACCTGCAAGATGCTACTACACTGCTAGTAGAATAATTATGTCATTAAATCCGCAACAGATGGCGAATAATTATTTTTTTTTCACGCCAAAGTTTCATTTATCGTTCAGGGATCTGTTTAGGAAAAAATTGGGTCCTTTAAAGGACCCTTCACAAATTTTTTCATCTCAAAACAGGACCCTTCACAAAACTTTTTGCCTTAAAAAAGGACCCTTCACAAAATTCCTTGTCTTAAAAATAGGCCTTTTACAAAAATTTTCCAGCTCTTAATTAAACCTTTCACAAATTTAATCATTTAAAAGTAAAATCTGACCTATCACTTTTACATATATAAAGAAAATATATGTATTTTACATACATATATCTTCTTAAAAATATATAAAAAGAACCTGAGTATAACGTTCATTTCAAATTCACAAAATTAGGACTAGATTTTTCACAAATGTAAAAAAACTCTTCACAATTTCACAAAAACAGGACCCTGACAGGAAAGTCTGGACAGACCCCTGTCGTTTGATCAGCTAAATGTGATTTTTGCTGAATTAAGCTTTGAAATAGTGGAGTTAAAAAAGTCTGCAGACAAGTATATTGTTTACAAAGGTAAGTTTAAATTCTTTATTTAAAGACCATTATCGAGCTAAGAAATTTATATGTATAAAATAAACGTAAACTTTTGTTTGTTGCAGATCTGCAACAACGTGCCATGTCTTCTCTTGTAATGGTTGTTGATAATGTGCGGAAAAATCTCAAATTTCTTTGATTCATGGAAAAATAGTGAACTTTGTCGATCAGGAACGGGAAAAAAAGGGGAATTTTGTTGAACTGATGTGGGAAAAAAGTGAATTTTGTTGAACGGGTGTAGAAAATCGTGAATTTTGTCGATTAGGAGTGGTAAAATCTCAAATTTCATTGATTCATGGAAAAATAGCAAACTTCGTCGATCAGGTGCAGAAAAAAAGGAAATTTTGTTGATCAGGTGTCGAAAAATAGCGAATTCTGTCAATTGGGTGTGAAAAAATAGCGAATTTCGCTGGTCGGGTATGAAAAGATTGTGAAACTTCTCAATCCGGCGTAGAAAAATTGCGAATTTGTTTGATCGGGCATAGAAAAAGTGTGAATTTTGTCGATAATGTGCGGAGAAATCTCAAATTTCGTTGATTCACGGAAAAATAGCGAACTTCGTCCAACAGGCGCGGCAGAAAAGGGGAATATTGTTGAACGGGTGTGGAAAAAAAGGGAATTTTGTTGAAAGGGTGTAGAAAATCATGAATTTTGTCGATTAGGAATGGAAAAAATGTCAAAATTTCATTGAATCACGAAAAAATAGCAAACTTCGTCCAACAGGTGCGGGGAAAATGGAGAGTTTTGTTTATCAGGTGTGAAAAAAAGGGAATTTTGTTGATTGGGTGCGGAAAAATTGGAATTTTATCGATTGGCTTTGAAAAAATTGTGAATTTGGTCGATCAGGTGTCTAAATATCGCAAAGTTTTTTTATAGGGCATGGAAATTTACAAAAATTGTCTTCAAAAGGTATACAGTAAATTAAACTTTGAATTGAAGTTAATTAAAAAAAAATATTATATGTTCATGACATTGGAAGTCGAAAAATAGCGAATTCTGTCAATTGGGTGTGAAAAAATAGCGAATCTCGCTGGCCGGGTATGAAAAGATTGCTGAACTTGCCAATCCGGCATAGAAAAATCGGGAATTTGTTTGATCGGGCATAGAAAAAGTGTGAATTTTGTCGATAATGTACAGAAAAATCTCAAATTTCGTTGATTCACGAAAAAATAGCAAACTTCTTCAATCAGGTGCGGGAAAAAAGGGGAATTTTGTTGATCATGTGTGTAAAAAAGGGAATTTTGTGGATTGGGTGTCGAAAAATAGTGAATTTTGTCAATTGGGTGTGAAAAAATAGCGAATTTTGCTAGTCGGGTATGAACAGATTGCGAAACTTGTCAATCCGGCGTAGAAAAATTGCGAATTTGTTTGATCGGGCATAGAAAAAGTGTGAATTTTGTTGATAATGTGCGGAAAAATCTCAAATTTCGTTGATACACGGAAAAAATAGCGAACTTCGCCGATCAGGCGCGGCAGAAAAGGGGAATATTGTTGAACGGGTGTGGAAAAAAAGGGAATTTTGTTGAAAGGGTGTAGAAAATCGTGAATTTTGTCGATTAGGAATGGAAAAAATGTCAAAATTTCATTGAATCATGAAAAAATAGCAAACTTCGTCAAACAGGTGCAGGGAAAATGGAGAGTTTTGTTGATCAGGTGTGAAAAAAAGGGAATTTTGTTGATTGGGTGTCGAAAAATAGTTTATTTTGTCAATAAGGTGTGAAAAGATAGCGAATTTCACTGGTCGGGTATGAAAAGATAGCGAAATTTGTCAATTTGGCGTAGAAAAATCGCGAATTTGTTTGATTGGGCATAGAAAAAGTGCGAGTTTTGTCGATAATGTGCGGAAAAATCTCAAATTTCGTTGTTTCATTGAAAAATAGTGAACTACGTTGATCAGACGCAGGAAAAAGGGGAATTTTCTTGAATGGATATGGAAAAAAAGAAAATTTTGTTGAACAGGTGTAGAAAATTATGAATTTTGTCGATTAGGAGTGGAAAAATCTCAAATTTCGTTGATTCACGGAAATATAGCGATCTTCGTCGATCAGGCATGGAAAAAAGGGAATTTTGTGTTTTATCAGGTGTAGAAAAATAGTAAATTTTGTTAGTCGGGTGTGAAATAATGGCGAATTTTGTCAATTGGGTGCGGAAAAATTGGAATTTTATCGATTGGCTTTGAAAAAATTGTGAATTTGGTCGATCAGGTGTCTAAATATCGCAAAGTTTTTTTATAGGGCATGGAAATTTACAAAAATTTATACAGTAAATTAAACTTTGAAATGAAGTTAATTAAAAAAAAATATTATATGTTCATGACATTGGGTGTCGAAAAATAGCGAATTCTGTCAATTGGGTGTGAAAAAATAGCGAATCTTGCTGGTCGGATATGAAAAGATCGCTAAACTTGCCAATCCGGCATAGAAAAATCGCGAATTTGTTTGATCGGGCATAGAAAAAGTGTGAATTTTGTCGATAATGTACGGAAAAATCTCAAATTTCGTTGATTCACGAAAAAAAATAGCAAACTTCTTCAATCAGGTGCGGGAAAAAAGGGGAATTTTGTTGATCATGTGTGTAAAAAAGGGAGTTTTGTTGATTTTGTGTCGAAAAATAATGAATTTTGTCAATTGGGTGTGAAAAAATAGCGAATTTCGCTGGTCGGGTATGAAAAGATTGCGAAACTTGTCAATCCGGCGTAGAAAAATTGCGAATTTGTTTGATCGGGCATAGAAAAAGCGTGAATTTTGTCGATAATGTGCGGAAAAATCTCAAATTTCCTTGACTTACGGAAAAATAGCGAACTTCGTTGATCAGGCGCGGCAGAAAAGGGGAATTTTGTTGAACGGGTGTGGAAAAAAAGGGAATTTTGTTGAACGGGTGTGGAAAAAAAGGGAATTTTGTTGAAAGGGTGTAGAAAATCGTGAATTTTGTCGATTCGGAATGGAAAAAATCTCAAAATTTCATTGAATCACGAAAAAATAGCAAACTTCGTCAATCAGGTGTGGAGAAAAAGGAGAGTTTTGTTGATCAGGTGTGAAAAAAAGGGAATTTTGTTGATTGGGTGTCAAAAAATAGTGAATTTTGTCAATAAGGTGTGAAAAAATTGCGAATTTCACTGGTCGGGTATGAAAAGATAGCGAAATTTGTCAATCTGGCGTAGAAAAATCACGAATTTGTTTGATCGGGCATAGAAAAAGTGTGAATTTTGTCGATAATGTACAGAAAAATCTAAAATTTCGTTGATTCACGAAAAAATTGCAAACTTCTTCAATCATGCGCGGGAAAAAAGGGAATTTTGTTGATCATGTGTGTAAAAAAGGAAATTTTGTGGATTGGGTGTCGAAAAATAGTGAATTTTGTCAATTGGGTGTGAAAAAATAGCGAATTTCGCTGGTCGGGTATGAAAAGATTGCGAAACTTGTCAATCCGGCATAGAAAAATTGCGAATTTGTTTGATCGGGCATAGAAAAAGTGTGAATTTTGTCGATAATGTGCAGAAAAATCTCAAATTTCCTTGATTCACGGAAAAATAGCAAACTTCGTCGATCAGGCGCGGCAGAAAAGGAGAATTTTGTTAAACGGGTGTGGAAAAAAAGGGAATTTTGTTGAAAGGGTGTAGAAAATCATGAATTTTGTCGATTAGGAATGGAAAAAATCTCAATTTCATTGAATGACGAAAAAATAGCAAACTTCATCGATCAGGTGCGGGGAAAATGGAGTTTTGTTGATCAGGTGTGAAAAAAAGGGAATTTTGTTGATTTTGTGTCGAAAAATAGTGAATTTTGTCAATTGGGTGTGAAAAAATAGCGAATTTCGCTGGTCGGGTATGAAAAGATTGCGAAACTTGTCAATCCGGCGTAGAAAAATTGCGAATTTGTTTGATCGGGCATAGAAAAAGCGTGAATTTTGTCGATAATGTGCGGAAAAATCTCAAATTTCCTTGACTTACGGAAAAATAGCGAACTTCGTTGATCAGGCGCGGCAGAAAAAGGGAATTTTGTTGAACGGGTGTGGAAAAAAAGGGAATTTTGTTGAAAGGGTGTAGAAAATCAAGAATTTTGTCGATTCAGAATGGAAAAAATCTCAAAATTTCATTTTATCACGAAAAAATAGCAAACTTCGTCAATCAGGTGTGGGGAAAAAGAAGAGTTTTGTTGATCAGGTGTGAAAAAAAGGGAATTTTGTTGATTGGGTGTCGAAAAATAGTGAATTTTGTCAATAAGGTGTGAAAAAATAGCGAATTTCACTGGTCGGGTAGGAAAAGATAGCGAAATTTGTCAATCTGTTGTAGAAAAATCGCAAATTTGTTTGATCGGGCATGGAAAAAGTGCGAATTTTGTCGATAATGTGCGGGAAAATCTCAAATTTCGTTGATTCATGGAAAAATAGTGAACTACGGTGATCAGGCGCTGGAAAAAAAGGAAATTTTGTTGAACAGGTGTAGAAAATCATGAATTTTGTCGATTAGGAGTGGAATAATCACAAATTTCGTTGATTCACGGAAAAATAGCGAAATTCTGTCAGTCGGGTGTGAAAAAATAGCGAATTCTGTCAGTCGGGTGTGAAAAAATAGCGAACTTTGTCAATTGGGTGTGGGAAAAATTGGAATTTTAACGATTGGCTTTGGAAAAATTGTGAATTTTGTCGATCAGGTGTCTAAATATCCCAAAGTTTTTTTTATAGGGCATGGAAATTTACAAAAATTATCTTCAAAAGTTATACAGTAAATTAAACTTTGAATTGAAGTTAATTAAAAAAAAATATTATATGTTCATGACAGGGTTGCCCTCTTTTAGCCAGGCCAAAAAAAGCCGGCTGGCTTTTTTTGGTTTTAACCACTTAAAAAAAGCCGGTTTTTATTTTTAAAAGTTTGTTTACAGCTAATTTGTTTTAAATTTGGATCAATTAATTTATAATACACTTATAAATATTTTCTACTAAGAAAATTATAAATTTCTATTAAATTTTGTCAAATAACTGTCTTTAACTGCTAGAAGGCAACTGTGAAGGCATTATGTCTGAAAATTAAAAAAATATATATATATATATAAATATTGAAAAGAATATTAAGTTAGACTCCAAACTGGTGTTTTGAAATTTTATATTACATTATATAGCTCCACATATACTACACATTTTAAAGATCATATTTAATTAAACAATGACAAAATGTAGCACATCAAAATGGAAACATTCTTATGTGTCCATATGGAGAGTTAACTTATAAATGTTAAAAGAAAAATTAGAAAGGATATAATATTTGAGGAGAGTTAGGTACATAAGTGTATAAAAAATAGAGCATTTAAACAAGAAAATAAATAAATAAATAAAATTTCTCTAAATAAATTTTCGAAAAGCTTGTTGTTAAACATATTCATGCATATGCTATTCATAATGTTTTTTTAATAGTGAGAAATGATGTTTTTATTATATGACTACCCACACAGCACAAATTGGTAAATATGACATCCATATAACGTAAAGTACATCCATATACCATGTCCATAATTCATCCAAGGAATTCCATATTACATAGTATCTACGTAGATATTACCATCAGATGTCTCTCCGAATACATCCATATAGCGTTTGTTGGACATCCAGATCTGACATAAATCTATGTAAAACGGATGTCTATGTCCATATAGATCATATCCTAGACATAATATGTATGTATATATACATCATATCTATGTAATATGTACGTATATATACTACACATATCTATGTAATATGTACATATTTAAACTACACATATCTATGTAATATGTACATATATATACATCATATCTATGTAATGTTTACATATATATATGTAATATGGAACAGTATGCGTATACCCAGGCTCTTCTGCATCTTATTTTTGTAAATTACAAGAAAACGTTATTCATGAAAAGTTTATGATTTTAAAGTATCAAAATTATTGGTAAAAAGCACAAATTATTAGCAATATTAGCTAAACTGTAATAACTGTATTTTAAGTCATACCAACTGTATCGTGTAACTGCTTTGATGACAGTAAATATAAATAACATAAGAAAATATCAGGGAAAAAAATACTTTTTATTATCTTAAAACAGCATAAATGCTTTATTTTTTAAAAATGTATTTTTTTTTATTATTTTACTTTCAAAAACAGAAACTTTTATTATATAAAAACATCATATCTCCCCCCCCCCTTTTTTTTATCTTTTAAAATCAAACCAAATAGTGTAATTACTCTGGTAACTAACAAGGTGGGAGTATACGTAGGGTTGTCCCACACTATTATTTTTACTTAGCGGCAGATTTTATTTATGCCCCAGACTGACATATATAAATGTTTATTTCACATTATATTTACAATTTTACTTTATTATTACATGGGCATTTAAAAATATTTTCAGCTAAATAATTCTTGTACTTACTTTTCTTATTGTGTACTCATAGTTGTAGCGTAACATACTATTTTTGGAAAATATAAGTTAGCGAGTAATGTGATTAAAAAAACTAGTTCGTAGGGAGCGCCAATATTATTATTGAGGTTACTTTAATAAACTTACTTTATTATCTCCTCTTTTGAAAGCAATGGGAGTCCTACATACTCACAGATTTTTTTTAATCTTCTTTTTTGAAATCTTCGATGCTGAATCCATAATCCTTGCAAAAGAGCATACCATCAAGGGACACCAGACAAATTCCAGTTGCTTGCAGAAGATCACTAATGGTAGTTACTTATTTTATAATAAAACTACACACCTGTGATTTTCTGAGAGCATTCAAATTTGAAGATCTATCCCGGCACCAGCTGATCCACCAGACGCACATCTCCACTGGTATACTTTGTATTGATTGAGATACTGTTTCTGGACATAACGTCAAAAATAACATTGATGCTCCGTACAAACTAGTTTATTTTTTTTTTTAGATTACATTACTCGATAAATTATGTGTTCTAAAAAATAGCATATTACACAACAAACAATGTCAAAACTAGGACCTACTATAGTTTCTCGTTACTTCTAATATAATATTTTGACCACTGAATTTATTGAATTCATTGATTCGTCAAAAATTTTATTATACACTCAAACATATAGACTCAAATCAAAGAATCTTCCATAGAAAGTATTTCATGTTTTGATAATGAATCCCATTTTCAAAAATAGTAAGAATAATAAGTAACTGCTTTTTGAAAAAAAAAAAAAGGTAAATTTTTAATTTAATAGATAATTACATTTAAACTGAGGACCTATGCTATAAGAAAAATCTATAGTAGCTATACTTGTAAAAGAAATGCACCTAAATATTAATTTAAATAAAATTTTGTAAATTTGTATTTCAAATGGAGAACCCTTATTATTTCGGTATCAATGCTTTTTCAATAAATGTAAACAATCATTCCATCGTTAACAAGATATGCCGATTTAACTTAAAATACATTGAATAGATAAAATTAAATATATGAAAATAAACTTTTGAGATTAAGAAACCTTTTTTATGAAACAATAAATTTTTAATAACGTAATTTAACAACGTAATAAAGTGATAAGTTACTTTCAATGTTAAAAAATTATTTATTATTATTAGGCAAACTGTTAACTTATCCTTGTTTTCATTGGATCTAATTTGTTAGCATTATTTTCTTTTATTCAAGACAAATTCACCATTTGAAAGTTTTTATTGATAATAAACATTCTCTTTTTTTTTTTTTTTTTTTTGCCAAAACAGAGAAAAAGGTGTTTGCACTATAATTATACAATTTTATATCGTTCGCATTAGATAAAGTTTCTGGGGTATGGGGGAAGGAGTATAAGAAATTAAATATAATCCAAACTTTGTAAAGTTTTATATACAAAATTAAGATTCACTGAAAAATCAAAACATTTTAAATGTAAAACCGATGAGTAACCATGTAAGTATAGAGAGTCAAGTATAGAGATTACTATGATCAGTCAATTATATGATAGGGATAGAGAAGATTATAAAATTTGAGGAGTTAATAAAAAATTTATATGGCTAATTTCTTTGTAGTTTTTTAAAGATAAGGTTAAAAATCGTAAATGCTACAAAAAGCACCAAAATAGAATAGCAAATAAAAACCTGAAAAAAAAAAGAAATCAAAGGACTTACTTAGATATAATCCTGCTTGATATTTAATCCAAATCTCAAACAACACCATGCACAACCTAAAGTAAAGTAAACATTACTTCTATTATTAGATTCAGTGGTTGTTGTAAATGCTAACTGTTTGATACAACTAAAAATTTATAAAATTAAAAACCAAGTTGAACTTTGATAGTCTAAATTAAACCAGCCAAAAAATGCATAAACATCTGCATAACATAATGGCGTCGCGTCTGGCGTGTTTACAAAACAACAGAAAGCTCATGTTGCCATACGAAAAAGTGTATCGGAAGTAAGATATTTGACTCTTTTAGCGCTCTTTATAGAGGGCGCTGTGTCTACCTCCATAAAGTGTTGGTATATAAACGTCATGTTGACATAGTTTCTTTGACAATCCAGTTTATATTTTAGAATGAACGTTAAGTCTACCTCCATATTATGTTGGTCCATAGATTGTTGGGATATAAATGTTATATGAATATAATGTGTTCAACCATCCATCTTACGGTTTTGAATGAACATCATTTTGATGTACATGTATGTATTCTAGATGTAAACCGCTCTAAATAAACGAAATATCTACGTGTGTGCTGTGTGGGTATGTATAATTTTAAATGTTTATTAGAAATAAAATAAGACTTGTATATTAATAGCTCTTAAAATTAATTAAGTAATAAAACATGTAACTAAGTAACTATTGTCCTCTTAATTAAAAACACTTTAAAATATGTAGTTTATAATTACAATGCTTCATTGTAAAGCCGATTATGGCCAATTTTGGCCAAAAAAAAGCCGTTTAAAACCAATAAAAGCTGCCGGCGTGGCTTTTTAAAATTTTAGCCGACTTTTTTGCAACCCTGGTTCATGATGAATGTTTATGTGTATTTATAAACGCATGCACACATAGGAGTATTACCCCTAAGCTCACATCATGTGCACATGAGTGCTTTTTTCTTGCACACAGTTACTTGGTACTCACAGGAGTACTTGATGCACCACTCGTAAAAATATTAGGTAGTTTTAGTTTAGCCGGGCGCCAGTGTTATATATACATACATATATATGTATACACACACACATATGTATATACATATATTGTCTATATCACCTATATACATATATATGTAGTATATATATTTATATAAACATGTATATAGACTTATATATGTATCTATAACATTGGCGCCCGGCTAACCGAAATAAAGTACCAAATATTACAAGCATTTAACCTTCCTTCAGCTGTAATTAGAAATTAAAAAATTGTGAAGAATTCATTATAATGTTTTAAAATTTAAAATATAGCTTCACCGTATGTTGTAAGGTTCAATTTTAGGTTATATTTATAGAAACATCTTTTTTTTTTAAAATTTCATACTATTATAAGAATATTGCTCAGCTTTCTGTTGTGCCACTGTTCCATTACAGGTACACCAATAAATTTATGCTTGTTTTTTGGTCTTATTATTGATTTTGCAGTATTGATATTGCAGTGTGAATTATGTATGTGATAGCAATATGTTTAACCCTTAACCGGAAATGTGAAAATCCCGTGCACAAACAGACCACTTAATAATTTATCAAATAGTGAACTTAAACATTTAATCTTTAATAGTAATGCATTAATAGGAGCAATTTTTTAATATAACAGCCTAAAAATAAGTTTTGAATGCCGGAGTGCGAAAATATTAAGGGCAGATATATCGACAAAACCATCTCACAGATGGTACGTTTCTGGTTAAGGGAACTGGGCTTAGATGCCTTATGTTCCCTCAGCCGTTGTTTTGAATTGTTTGGCGATTTTTTGTTGGTGTGTTGGCGGTGTTTAAAATATGGCAACCTCGATATGTGGAACCCTGTGTGACATATGTATTCTGACGTGTTGTGTTCTGGCAACCACTGAGAAGTGGTGGATTTTGTGGATGGATTTTGATATTGTGTTGTATCGCTCTGTCTTTTTATTTTTATGTTAAATTTATTGGATGTATTTGACTGACTATATGGTTTCTGTAATCTGTTTAAAAGCTTTTGCTGAAGTAATTAAGAAATATGAGGAAATTTTGAGAAGAAAAGTAGGTTTGTTTATTGTGTCTCAATGCATATTCATAAGCCTATTTTGGAAAATGATGGTGGTGTTATGAGAAAGATTTCGTACTGGAGCTTTCAAGAAAGCAGATATCTGTTAAGGTATGTTGATAATCTTATGTATATTTTGCTGCTTTAAGAGTTTTTTACATTTTGAGATTGCTAGAAAGCGAGAACTTCGGAATCTTAAGAATGCTACACCGGGAGAACTGCTGAATGCAGTGATTTTTTTTTTCGGTTACTGTGCGCGAAGCGCTCATACAAGATTACTGATTGCCTAGCGAGTTTAATTTTTTATGTATATTTTGCTGCCTTAAGAGTTTTTATATTTTGAGATTGCTAGAAAGCGAGAACTGCTGAATTTTGAGAATGCTACACCGAAAGAACTGCTGAATGCAGTGATGGTTTTTTTCGGTTAATGTGCACGAAGCGCTCATACAAGATTACTGATTGCCACTTTAGCGAATTTTGTTTATTATTTACATTTTATTTTCGTTAAGCGAAACATGCGTATGAACCGGTGCTCGGTGACATTTACTACTTGGCGGAAAAAGGGTTTTCACGCCAAGAAAATTCCAAGATGGCAGCCGTGTGAACTTATGACATCTGTTCCGGGAACTGCAATAATTAAGCCTTTTTGTGGTAAAATTTAGATAGGCAAAAAAAGTGTAAAAAAAAAGTGCACAAAATCTGAGCGTATTTGGCACCACTGATTGTGTATAAAAGGTGCACAACTCAGGTATGCAAAAAATGTGTAAACAAAAAAGTGCACAAAATCCGAGCGTATTTGGCACCACTGATTGTGTATAAAAAGTGCACAATTTAGGTATGCAAAAAAAGTGTAAACAAAAAAGTGCACACAATCCGAGCGTATTTGGCACCTCTGATTGTGTATAAAAAGTGAACAATTTAGGTATACACTTTTTGTGCACAATTCAGTGTGCACTCATTATGCATAAGCAGAGGTGCCAAATACGCTCGCTTTTTGTGCACTTTTTTTTTACACTTTTTTTGCAAACTTTTTCTAGCTGGGAAAACCCTAGTCGTCTCACTCCTCAGTCTGTCTGTTTGTCACAGAGCCCTTTCTTTGAAACTATATATGTTAGAGACTTGAAATTTTGGATACTTATATCTGAATACCTCACATCAAACGACAATCATAAAATTTTGAAAAAGTCTTATATTTACCCCTCTGGGCTCCAACTTGGGTATTTAAGCTCTTTTTTTATTAACTGAGCCCCTAATTAAGTTGAAGACTTGAAATTTTGAATACTTATAGCTGAACACTTGTGATCACATGACAAATCATAAAAATTTCAAAAAGTCTTATAGTTACCCCTCCGGTCTCTAACATGTGTATTTCAAGCAATTTTTCTAACCTCCACCCTTTTCACCCGGGAGGCACTTTTTTAACTTTTGCCGACACCCCTTTGACCACACTTTCATATTATGCACCATAGCCTTACATATTTTAGTTCCACTTTTTACCACCAGGAGACGCCTAACTATCTCGGGTGATCCCCTCGACTAGCATATCTAGGTATAGGTTATAAAACGCTTCGTTCGGATAGAGGTTTGTTTACAATAGAGTGCGCCACCTGGTTGCGAAATGTGGAACTAACACATTTTGCAAAAGAATAGAGTGTTTTGAAAGGAATATTAAATGAAACCCTCTGTGTGATCTATGATCACATTTACCCACTTGTTTTTATGTTTAATTTACCTAGTACTCAGATGTATGTCATTTCTCTTTTTCCCCTTGAAATTTGATTTCATTTACCGAACTAACAGCTAAGCGAGAATGAGTATAATATGTTACTGATGATGAAATCTACATGGAGTTGCGAAGTAAAAAGTTTTATTAAAAAATTGGTTTTCGTGTTGGAAATTAATTTAGCGTTTGCAGGATACCGTTTGTAATTGCTTTAAGATTTATCTATGTTAGGAATTAGCATCCTTAAAATAGTGTGCGAAAAAAAAAATATATATGTGTAAAACTGCGACAATTTATAAGAATAGTTACACGAGAGAATTGTTAAAATAAATACTAGAAAACAGGAATTCTGCTTTTTCAGAATTTCGTGTCGACCCCGATGAAAACAAAAATATATATGTACATAAATATAGATACTAAAAAATATATTGCAGATTCAAGACTTAAAACACACGCTTTTCTTTTATATAAAATGACGTCATTCGCATCCTCTGACGAGTTCCTCATTTACAATCCAGTCTTAAACAGCAACATCTACAGTAAAGTATTCATATGACATCACTATCACTGAATATTACACAAATCAAAAAAAAAAAAAAAAAAAAAAAAAAAAAAAAAAAAAAAAAAACCGCTTAAGAACTTAAAAAATATAAAATAAAAAGAATCGGCTACCTAACGATTTATATGCCTTCATTTGTTTGTAATATAGATAATTAAATTAAATATAGTTTATAATAGCTCCATTTTTTATCAGAAATCATTCATTTATATTTTTTAAAAATTCCCCGTATTTACATTTTTCTGTAGGAAAAATGGCAACAAAAAGATACGTATTTATATAAAACCCAAGTCTCTGTGTGTCCCTCACAACTCCGGTTGACCCGCCTCAATAATTGCGGCCATCATTACAATGACGTAAAAAAGACAAATGTTCGACTTCGGAAATAATCAACGTTGTATCACATCTATTCTTTTTCATTTTCTCTAAAATCTTCAAAAACTATACAATTATAGTGTTTTAAGTTCTAAATTAAAAATAAAACATAATTAAAAATTATATTAAAAAATCCCTGCCGGCTTGGCTTAAAGATGGAGGTAGATTCCCAAATTAAGTGATAATTTCACCAACAAAACCTAAATCAAGATTAGAGATAAACCCAGTTTCTTCACTAAGAATGAGGTCTAGGGATCTAATTTTTTTGTGAAAATTGTAATATACACGAATACACCCACACATGTATATGGGATAGGTTTAAAAATATCAAAAACTGATTCAGAGAACCTCAAAATGTTAAAATATGTTAATATTTCCATAATTGGGTTTTTATCGTGTTTTAATACGTCTTTTCAAACTCACATGGCGATACATATTTACCTGCTGACGTCCCTTATGTTTCCAATATGACGTAATATATATATTTTTAATTCGTCAAACCATTTATTTCCTTTTCAGTTTTCACGTGGAAATCTTGCTCCCGACAAATTATGACGAAACATTCATTTTTTTTTTTTTTTTCAATTCGTCAAACTATTTATTTCATTTTTATTTTTCACGTGGAAACCTTGCAATAGAAAAGTAAATGTTGCGGTGAACATTTTATAGTTATTATTATTTCTTTAATTGTTGGCAACTACTATAACGAAAAATGCTTATTTTTTCCTGTCATTTTTCTGTACGAGCTGGTTTTATCAGAAACATCTTAAGGCGGTATTCAAATTTTAAACACTTCCCATTTCCACCCCCTTGGCACGATTTTGCCCATTTGTAATACCCGCCGAGATATTAGCCATCTCAAATGTTTTGGCGAGTTTGAAGACTATCCGTGTATATGCGACTTTTATCGTGCGGACAAAATTTAGTACACATATAAAAACTTTTAAATGGGGGTGGTTTTGGGTTCTTGGGGTCGTATAATGAAAAGTTATGAAGGAATTTTTCAAAAGTCCCGCCATGGTGACGACTGCAATAGGTAGTATTTCGTATGAAATCTGCCTAAAATCTAAGTTAAAAATAAACAGATTACCGACATAAACAAACGAACATTTCGGAAATTGTGATAAATTTTATAAATCTAAACAATGTGTAGTGAGTCATTCCTTTTTGAAAATCCATTGATAAAAATTTTAAAACTTTCGCACATTGAATATTTTAACTGATGTTGTATTAATATATCTTTGACGTCATTCACCTATGAACCAATGAAAATAGTTTTTAATTTAAAAGCAAAGTCTTAGAAAACTAAACTATATTTTCGTTATTTTTATGTTATCCGGGGACAAATCTCGCCAATAACAGTTTTTTCCCCGCCAATAGTAGTTATTTTTTCGCGTGTGTGATTTAGAAACTCTTCTTTGAAGTTTAAATAAAATGCTATGGTATTTATTATTATTATTATGTATTTTAAGGGAATTGAGTGAAAGTCATGTATTTTAATTGTATGCAATATATGTATTTTGAATGTTTGTATTTGTTTTTTCTTTTTTTTCCTAACTAAATTACTTCTCAACATTGCATAATTTTAAATATTACACCGTTGAATAGGCAGGGTGTACTTTCAAATGTAAAATGTTTGAAAACTGTATTTCAATTTACTGACTTTTTATGATTTTTTATCCAAATAGTTCAGTTACGGAACAATAGTATATGAATATTTTTAACAATTAATTCAAATTTTAAGGGAAAACAACGATTTCTTCCCACCGCCCTAGGGCGGGTGAACACACTAGTAATTAATATTTTCCAACTATTCTTTCTTTACTTTCTACAAAAATGAAGTACTTGAGTTGTCAATATTAAACAAATGGTGCTAAAAAGTACAAAAAAAATTAATATCTCAAAAATAAATTGAGATGCAGTTTTCAAACAAATTGGATTAAAATGTAATTTTTTCCCAAATACGACGGTATAAAAATAGAAAATGTGCGAATTTAAAAAAAATGCAGTAGGGTATTTAACAGTACAATGATATATCTGCTTTGTTTTACGGCTTATTCAACGGAACGTTATTTTTTGGAGACGACGTTTTAACAGATGGGAGAAAGAAATAGCATACCGGGGCTAAAAATTAAAAAGTTGTTAGTCTTGTGATGAATTGCAAGAAATTCTTATCAAACAGTAGTATGAATTTGTTATAAAACACTGTAATATATTCTTATTAACATAAAATATTATATTAGGTTGAGCAAAAAGTTCTGGAAAATTTTTAATCTAATAGTTACCAGAATTTGTATCGTAAGTAGGAGTACTAGTGGTGTATATAGGAGTTCAGGAATTTCGGCTCCAAAATGCCTATTGAACGGTATGATTTGCGTGTGTTGATCCGGCATTATTTGAGAAAAGGTCTAAGGATTCTTAAACACGATTCCCGAGGGCCGTCAATTTGAATCCTTTAATGAAGTTGAAGAAGCATGTCAAGAGTTTTTCGATTGCAAGAAGCCGCCATGGTACTTCCAACAAATCCGGAATCTCGCAGAAAGTCGTGGACTATGATGGTCTCTACTTTGAAGATAAGTCCTCGTTGCTTTTGTTGTTAATTTCCTCATAACAACGCAACTTTCACAAATTTCCCAGAACTTTTTGCTCAACCTAGTAATATTTAATGCAATGATATTTTTATTTATATCTCTACTGTACGCATGGGCTAAGTTCGTCCTTCACGAGCTTAGCTACGAAATTGGCGAAATTGGTTGCAACTTGTTGTAATCGTAATTGTAGGTGCCGCTGTAACAAATAAGGACCCTTTGTTTCTATAAATAATTATGTAAATCTCAGGAATATGTATGTTTCTCCGGTTTCTAATGAAAAAGATCCCATTCATGAATCGTGAGAAACTTTGAAGAGACCATAGTATAGTTTCCTTCATGTTTACATTATATTTTTATGAAACGTCTATTCTTCTTTTAATTATGCATGTTATACGTTGTAATCAAAACATGAAGGAAAATATATTTGTGTACTTTAAGCTCCTACTGCTTATGGCGATTAACTCATAAACCGAAGATGATAGGAACTTCCTTTAAATTACAAACCTTAAAAAAAAAAAAAAAAAAAAAAAAAAAAAAGTATATCTTTTAGGTATTTCACTTGTTTTCTAACTCCCTGTACGCTATAAAAAACACTAAATTTTAATTCTTATACTGTTCCCGAATGTTAAAGGTTATACTTTTCAATTCACAATAAATAAAAATGTTAAAATTCCACGCATTTATGGCGATAATTTACCGAGTTATGACATCTTGATTTTTATTTTATTTTTGGCGCTTTTGACTCTAAAAAAGGGTATTTTCATTTTTTTTTTCCGGAAAACGCTGCGATTTCATAAAATTTAAACTATCTTAGTTCGGGAAGTTTCGATTGTGGAAAATAATTTATTTTAATGTTTAACTTATTAGAATATACAAAAAAGCAACCCTGTATGTTACTTATAGAACACTAGCAAAACCCGCGGCTTTGCTCGCGTAATAGTTGGAATATGCAAAGTGATATTTGTATGCCTAAATTTATTAGAAGAAATTATACTTTTAGGGATAATTCAAAAATTACTAATTAAGCTACAGTTTGACTAAACTTCATTATTACACTGCATTAGGCAGAAATGAGACTTAATGAGAACTGAAACTAATTCTAAATAAATTTTAATTTAAAGAGTATTAAGAAACTTTTATGCTCATTTCATACTCTCATTTCAGCGATCATTTGAAGCAGTGTTCATTTGAAGTTGAGAATTTTTTTTAAACCGTTCTTAATACGCATTTACATCTTAAAATTAACCATCATGTCAAATTCCAAGCTTCTTGTTTCAGGTTCTACCGTATTTACGGTGATAGTGGCACTAACATACAGTACCTATGTTGAAACGGTGGCTGTCACCATTAATTTGCCAACAGTAATTTTGAAATTCGTTTTTGTATTTCCTAATATTTCATAGAAAACGTAATTTCGAAAGTTCTTAAAGGCTTGTTTAGAACGTTTGTTGTTCCTACAAACCCCAGGTGGCAATGGCACCGGCATAAAATATAGCCTGTGTAGTATCAGATACTGTCACCATTGATTGGCAATCATTACTTTTGTGATCAGTTTATTATTTCCTGAGATTGCATACAAATCGTAATTTACGACTTTTATGGAATGCTTTTCGCTTAACCACTTTTAAATTTCGAAATTATTTTCGATAGTTCTTAAAGGGTATTTAAATTTTATAAGTAATTACCATGCCATATTTAAGTTTCTAGCTTCTTCAGTATCCCGGAAATCGCAATTTAGAACGTTTTTTGCACCTGCAACCCTCTGGTGATAGTGGAAGCGACATAAAGTATAGCTTATGTTTGAGCAGGTTCTATCATCACCAATTTGTAACCATTATTTTTGTAATCGGATTTGTATTTCAAAAGATTGGATAAAAATAGTAATTTAGAACGTTTTTAGAACGCTTTTGAAGCATTTTCACCCCTTTTTAATTTCGAATTTTTTAGAAACTTTTCTTAGAGAGCATTTACATCTTATAAGTAATTATCATGCCAAATTTCAAGTTGCTAGCCCTTCCAGGAACACAAAAATCATAATTTAGAACTTTTTTTGCTCCTGAAACCCCCAGGTGATAATAACTGACATAAAATATAGCCTATGTTGGAGGTCCATTTTCCCAAGGGCTGTCCCCATCAATTTCCAACCACCATTTTTGAAATCTGTTTGATACTTCCTGAGACTGCGTGAAATCGCCATTTAGAGCGTTTTTTGCGCATTTTTACCCCTTTGAAATTTCGATTTTTTAAAGAAATTTTCATTTATATCTTATAAGTAATTACCATTCCTAATGTCATGCTTCTATGTCCTTTAGTAACACAAAAAACGATTTTTAGAATTTTTTTATCCCGCATCCCCTTCGGGGTAGTGGCGTGTACATAAGATATAGACTGTGTTGGAACAGGGAATAACACCATCATTTTGATATCGTTACTTTTGAAATCGGTTTGATACTTCATGAGCTTCCGTAGAAATTGCCATTTAGAATGTTTTTTAGAACGCCTTTTGTTCATTATCAGCCCTTTTAAATTTCGATAAAAAAAATGTTCTTAGAGAACATTTACACCATATAAACAACTAGAATTCCAAATTTCATGCTTCTATACCCTTTAGTAACACAAAAATCTTCTGTTTAGAACGTTTTTTGCTCATGCACACCTTTTGGGATAGTGGCATGGACATAAGATATAGCCTATGTTCGAACAGGGTCTAACACCATCATTTTGATACCGTTACTTTTGAAATCGGTTTTGTAGTTCTATAGATTACCTCCTACGAACAATCAAACTTTACTTCTTTATAATATTAGTATAGAATAGATAGGTGCCGTAAAAAGAATCTTTATTATTCATCCCCAAAATAATGCCCTATCTAAAATATCTTTATGTGCATTTTTTGTAATTGGAAATATATTTCCATCATCAACTGCTTAAAAGATTATTATCACGGCTCTTTAAAAGATGATCACCAATTTCAAATCACCCTGTATGTTGTATTTGTGATATAATTCACAAGTGAACTGACATTTTTTGTGGAATTTTCTTTCAATGTTCAATTTATTGCTTGAGGTAAAATAAAAATAATTCTGAAAGTTCAACAACCTTTAGATAAATATTTATCTTGTGGAAAAAAATCATTCATCGTATTTTTTTGTGATTTAATTTTTTCTCAAGAAAAACATTTTGAAAGCTAAGTAAAAATTTTATTTAATATTTTGAAATGAATTAGGGTTTTATGTGTTATTTAAAAATGAATTACAATATAGATGAAATATTTATTTCATGCCGGTGCGTATTAAAAAAAAAAAGATAAGAAATTTATTGTAATAGTCATTATAAATAGCTGTTTACTTACTTAATGCACAAACTTTCACACTTTTCTAATGTTTTCAAGAATAGTTGTTATATATAAATTTAAAAGCAACGTTAAAAACACTTGAATATGCAAGCTTTCAACAAACCAGTTTCGTAAGCATTTAGCGTAAAGTGCAAAGAATAATGCATAATAACGCATAAAGTGCAAAGAATAAATCTCAGTGCAAAGAATAACGGAAACTTGCTCAGTTATATAAATGAGCAAGTTTCCGTTATTCATTGCAGTAATGACGGTATGCTAAACGCTTCAAAAACTAGTTTGATGAAAGATTGCATATTCTGGCATTTTTAACGTTGCTTTTAAATTTATATCATTTTGCGCCAAATAGCATCAGAATAATTATAATTGTAATATGCTTAAGAATTTTTCTTATAATTTTCTATTTTGCTTAAGTATGTTCTTGGGCGCTTGCTTTCGATTTACAAGCATATTTGAGCTAACAGGAAATAAAAATATCTTATAAAGATTCAGAACGCAATTAAAAGGGAAGATATAGGGATTACAGTTCCCTTAAACAAAAATAAATCTCGCACTTTGCTTGTTAATTGCCTGAGTCGTATTTTAATACTAATAACATTTTTTTTAAATATAATTAAATTAACCTAGATTATCGAATTACTGTTAAAAAAAGTTTTGTTTGCGAAACAGTGTTTTTAACTTATATAGATATTCCATATAGTCAAGCTAAAAAAAAATAAATTGTATACATTATATTTTATCATCAGTAATTGAAGCTGTAAGTTTCATAACCACACAAGTCCAGCTCAATAGATATTAAGAAAGTCAAGAAAAACTGAATATTTCTTGGAAATTTGAACATGGAAATCAGATTTTTATCATAGTTACACTTTGCTGAATTACAAATGTCACTAAGTATTAAAACAAAAAGTATCACAAATAATTTATCTATAATAAAATAATGAAAATACTGGACTTGTGTTATTATGAAACTCATTAGTCTGCTAAATTGGTTTGAGATACTATAACTCTGATTTGGAAAAGGAATATACTTATTTTTAAGAAATAATGTGTGAAACAGAAAAAAAAAACTGTCACTGTGCATAAACCCAGTCTCTATTTTCATAAAACTGTAATACAACAAACAACAAATTTAGTTTACTCATATCATTCCTTCACTTATTAATCAGACTCCCTTACTTCACTTCCTTATTCCTCAACACTGGGAGTTTGATCTTCACCATACTGGCCCAGAAGTTTCTGAAAGTAATGTTGCTCTGTAGGTACAGATTTCGTACGCATAAAGGGATTTTTGATATTTTAGATGTTTTAGTACCAGAAACTTTGTAAAATACAGGTCGCTATTCTGAAGATAGAATTTTTTTCGTTAAATAAGCCATATATTACGAAATTTCTGGTAATAGGTGCTTGAATGTCCTTGAAGCGTACGAACCCTGAGGTAGAATTGAAGAGAGATATTTTTCAATATCCCCGGCATTAGCAGCTTTCAGTGGAATTACAGCTCTATATGTTCTCACCAAGTTTTTTTCATCAAATTTTGCTTTCTCTTCCATCATTCAGTAAGTAGCCCGCTTGATGTCTTGCTTGCAGTTATTTTTTTTGATCCGTAATCAATTATTTTATAAAATGTCACTTTCCATTTTTCTTGTTTTCAGTAAGTGGAGACAATTCTTTAACTTTAGAAAAATCAGCCTTAAAACCTTTAATCATACTTTGTTCCACTTTAACCACATTATTTTTTCTTGGCATATTTTGTATGATTTTTATCCAGGTGGTGGAACGTTGTGCTGTTATGATTCACAGCCACAATCTTGTCGGTTGTTTGCTTTCCAGAACAACGCAAGTCCATGAACTTGTATGCTAATGACACTCAACACGTCAGTAACATGCGGAAAATAAGGTACTTGTGTAACTTGTGTTGTTTTTAATGCTAAACGATAGGTCTCAGTACAACGATATACAGTAGAACCTCGATTATCGGATGTAATTGGGACCGACCATCTTTCGGAAAATCGAAATCTTCGGATAATTGAGACTGCTTCAATTTTAAGATTAAGGACAAATATATGCGATATTTCTTATTATGGCTAGTGCTTAATAGAAATAAAGCAACAGCAAAATAGAAACAATAATATAAATTACCGGAATTTTAATTTTGAAAATAAGTACCTTTTACATATTTCACATTAGTTTGGAAAAAAATTTCGTTTGTCGCAGTTTCGATTGCCTTTGCTTTGCAGCTCTAAGACGAAGTTTTTTATTTAATACTATGAGTTCACCAATATCACAGTCTTTCTGCTGCTCCAGCTATGCCAAACTTTTTGCAAAACACTCAAAAGCTTCAGAATTGCTAATTTGTTCGTTTTCTTCGCCCACATCGTAGTCTTCTTTTTCGTTTCGATTAACATTATAGTAAAGAAAAAGCTTTAAAAAATGGGTTTTGCACACAAGCAATGTGATAGTAAAAAAGAAAGAAAAAAAGGTTGGGGGTGGGGAGAAAAAAACACAAACTTTAAAAATAGATTTCGGTTAACCGAGAGTTTCAGTTAAAAAAGTTTCGGATAAAAGAGGTTTTACTGTATATATATATAACTCATATAATGTCAAAAAGTGGACTTGTGCTGTTATGGAGCGTGCGGTTTCAATTGCTCTAAGCACAGTACGATAAAAACAAATGTTTTTTTTTTCTTATATTTCGTAATGTTTATGAAAATACAATATAACGTCTTCAGAGTTACCCTCAGAGTTATTTTATAGATTTAAAGCAGCATTTGTAAAACAGTAGTTTATTTCTTAAACAAAATTTATCCAAAGCTTTCGGACACGTTTCCGAATATTTTTCAGGGTGTAGTATTGAGTTGTCTCCGCCCGGAATAATGGTTTTTAGGATGCTATAAATTGTGAACTAAACACTTTCAGCCACGTAACGGAATTTATGCATGAAAGAATGATAATATAATATTACTTTTAACGTTACTTTTAACTCTATTAATTTTAAATAAAATATTATTGAAGTTAATTTATTATATTTGGTTTATACTTGAGAATTATTTCATCTGAAAAACCCCTATTTCGGTTTGAAAAACTGGATGATGTAAAAGCTGGTACAAATTCTTTATAAAATTACAAGGACCAAAAGAAACTGTTAATTCAGAAATACTGCTTTAAATTTTGGAAATGTTTCGGTAACTATAGATATTATATTAGATTTTTGTAATCCTTAAGAAGGAAAATAGTAATAACATTTTAATAAGGATACTTCATTTCAAGCCATCGAAGTATAAATTGAAATGTGATTTATATTTTAATGATTAAATGTTTTCTTATACAGCACTTCTACAAAGTATTTGGAAATATTTATGGTTAATAATTCCGCGATTTGTTTTATCATTGATAGTATGCGTTTTTCAGCTAAACTAAGTTTAGGTAAAAAAAAAAAAAAATGCTCCCCCTTACTATTATATTATACACTTTCAGAATGTTTGTAGAATTAACAAAACGTAATTTTTTTGCATATTTCTACGTATAAGACCAGGTAGTATTTCAGCTTATTCCTCTACAAGAAAATTACTATAAAATTACCAAAATTAGGTTAAGTTTTGTGGGTGCCACGCAAAAAATAACACTCACTTATGTTGAAAAATACGCTTTATTTATTATCTATTATTATGATATATTGATTTTACGATTTACATCTCAGCATGTACTTTAAAATGTAATGTGTCTTCAATAATTCATTTCATACTCATTAAACTTTGATAAATGTTGATCACAGTATAATTTTGATAAAATTTAATTACAGAAAAAAATAAAAGTTTTAATTTTGTATTAAAATTATATAGATTTTCTAAACCTGATTGCTGCTATTTTTTGCCAAAGAGAATATTTCTCAACATTCTAATTGAATATAGGTATGTGTCTAAAACTAAATTTTGAGATGAATAAATTATCATAAATTTTGCTATTTATCGTACAGAATGCAAAATGAATACTATAGAAAACACGCATAAATTGTCTCAAACTAAGCTCGGAGTATTACAAATTAATAATTATTTAAAATAATTTAACGCATTATCAGCCTATATAAGAATTGAAATGTGGGAATGTGGGAGTTTTTCCAATAAATATTAAAGTAACTATTAGTTAAATATTGAAGATGATTATTATGTTACTTGCCGCTTATATATTTCATAAATCGTCACAATAAAATTTCAATACATTTGGCGTCAGGTAAATTGCATATACTATAGAGAAGATTAAAATGTTGAGAAAATATTTTTCAAGAAGCACATCGATTCAATGAAATCTAACCTGAAGGTATTAAAACGAAATCATAAATCGTAAAATGAGGCATGCTTCAAAAAGCTTATTTGGAGGTATTCAAATTTGCCTCCTTATTCCATTTCAAATTCGAAACTTATTCTCTGAATTTTTTCTTAAGGTAATAAAGCAACTTTACTAGAGTTTTGAATATTTATTTTTCAAATGTGTATTTAATAGAAAATATAAAACGAAAAATAAACTTTTTATTTTATTATGTAATTTTCTTTTTTATGCATGATTAATAT
Organism: Maratus speciosus; assembly: GCA_963932465.1. Lineage (NCBI taxonomy): Eukaryota > Metazoa > Arthropoda > Arachnida > Araneae > Salticidae > Maratus > Maratus speciosus. The sequence continues at coordinate 438,133,945 of OZ010800.1, forward strand.
ATATATATATATATATATATATATATATATATATAGTTATTTATTTATTGGCATTTATATCTATATACAGGGTGTCCATGTATAACCTGACCGACTTTTATTTTCGCAACCATCGGTCCTAGCTACATACTTCCAATTACAAAAATGATTTAAATAAGGTAAAGAATTATATTTAAAGCAATCTGGGTCAAGAAAAATATTTATTAAAAAATTAAGAAATTAAAATTTTTATAGGATTCCCTGGTTCTATAAGTGATATTTAGTAAAAATTTACTGTGACACTAACAAGTAAGACAAAAAAAAGTCCCATTCATCTAAAATTAAAATGAACCGAGTTATGAAGCGAAACAGCACCGAAAACTGGCGATATGAAGCAATTAAAATAATAAAACTTTGTAAAAAATCACCATAAAATTAAAACAAAACACAGGACGCGTTTCGAGCTAAAAACATAACAGCTCGTCATCAGCTAAGCATAAACGTGTCCGAAAACGAACAAGTTCAAAAATGAACTGAAGATAAAGAATGTTGCGAAGAATGCGACAGATGGCGCTACCTGATAGAGGGATATGCAAAAGGGAAATGTGTTGAAAAAAGATAGAAGAGAAAATGAAATGGAAAAAATGGAAATAAAAGAAAAAATAAAAATAAAAGAAGTAAATTAAAAATATAAATAAAAATAATAAATAAAGAACTATAAAAGAACAAGAAAAAAATCCAAATTATTATTATTATTATTATTAATTTTTTTTTTACAAAATAAAAAGAAAAGAAACAAGAGAAAAGGGAAAATAATTACAAAATTAATTTCCACGCTGGAGATAGGAAAGGAGATGATGGGAGATCATTGACAAGATTAGCAGAATTTTTAGAAATAAAATATGCTTCATGAAAATCCAAGTGACAGGGAGAGGCGGGGGAAGAAATAATTTTGGCCATGGAGAAATTGAAACAATGACTGGAAGACCAACAGTGAGAAGCAATCGAAGATTTAGAGATTTCTTGATTTGCAATATATCTCTGATGCTCGCCTAATCTGAATTTTAAAGCTCTCTTTGTTTGACCAATATAACCTAAATTGCAAGAGCAAGGAATGAAATAAACACCCCACCGGTTCTCAGTAGGAACAGGATCTTTTAGAGAAGAGAATTTAATTTTATTCATAGGTTTGAAGATAACTTTAAAGTTAAAACGAGAAAGTATTTTAGCAATTTTGAAACACAGAAGAGAATAAAAGGGCAGAACTATTATAGAATTAAAATTAGGAGGATTATTTGAATCAGAAAAAGGACGTTTAGGCTTATTAAATTTATACAAAGCTTTATCAATTAAAGAGGGATTATAACCACGAGCAAGGGCAAGAGATTTCAGATAATTAATTTCATTATTCAGAGCAGAAGAGTCAGAACAAATGCGTAACGCCCTAAAAACAAAAGTATAAAAGGACGCCACTTTTTGTTGAGGAGGATGATTTGAAAGGGCATGAGGAGGAAGGGAGACAGCGAAAGGTTTTCTATAAACGGAGGTAGAGAACCGATCTGGGAGTTTTGAAACCAAGACGTCAAGGAAAGGAAGAGAATTGTTCTCTTCGACTTCGAGAGTAAATTGAATACAAGGATCAACAGAATTAACAAGAGAAAGGAGATTAGAAAGAACAAGGTCAGATGGAATTAAAATGAAAGTGTCATCAACATACCTAAACCAGAAAGGAAATTTATATAAACTGAAGAGTTTTTCTTCAACAAAATGCATATAAATATCACATAAAAGAGTAGACAATGGATTACCCATGGCCAGACCCTCAGTTTGAGAATAGAAAGAATTGTTAAACTGAAAAGCAGTTTGCCTGACACAAATACTAACTAAATGCAGGATTTCATCAATCTCAATGGAAGAGTAATGAAATTCGCGCAACCTTCTTTCCAAACAATCAATTGCCCCTTGAACAGGCACGTTAGTGAAAAGGGATTTAACATCTAAGGAAACCATTATATAATTGCAAGGAGAAAGGCGTTTAATTTTATCAACAAAGTCAAAAGAGTTTTTCACGGTATGAAAGTTAGTGGAAGATAAAGGAGCGAGTAACTTAGAAAGGAACTTGGCAAGTTTATAAGAAGCAGTACCAATATTGGAAACGATAGGGCGAAAGGAAAGAGTAGGTTTATGGACCTTAGGAAGAGCATAGAAACGAGCACAATTAGCGATAGTAGGGGTGACCAAACGTTTAGTGTTATCATTAAGAAAGACAGAATTTTTAATGACATGCTTGATGTCAGATAAATGCTTAGTAGAAGGATCCTTTTTTAATTTGGAATATGGACCAGAGTTTAACATAGATTCAACGTGGGAAATATAATCAGATTTATTGAGAAGAACTGTTTGACCGCCTTTATCAGCCTTAGTAATAAGAAGGTTAGGAACGGAATTAAGTTCACTGAGAGCAGATTTCTGAGAAGAAGAAAGATTAGACTTATTAAAAGATTTATTAGAAGAAATGACATTAGCCAAAAGGTAGCGAAGAGAATCAAGTTGACCAGAAGAAATTTTACTGTTTTTGAAAGAATGTTCAATGGGAGCAATTAAGTTCGGAAAAGAAGGCTTAGAAATGCACGAAAAATTCAAGCCAAGTGAGAGAACATCACGCTGAGAATCAGTAAGAGAGTGAGAAGACAAATTGACAACATAATTTTGCTCAAGAGGAGAAATACTAGGAGCAGAAGAATTAGAAGTCAGAAGAGAAGAACACTTTTTATCCAAAATAGCATTGTGACACCTAGATTTGATCACCTAGTTGATCCTTGTATTCAATTTACTCTCGAAGTCGAAGAGAACAATTCTCTTCCTTTCCTTGACGTCTTGGTTTCAAAACTCCCAGATCGGTTCTCTACCTCCGTTTATAGAAAACCTTTCGCTGTCTCCCTTCCTCCTCATGCCCTTTCAAATCATCCTCCTCAACAAAAAGTGGCGTCCTTTTATACTTTTGTTTTTAGGGCGTTACGCATTTGTTCTGACTCTTCTGCTCTGAATAATGAAATTAATTATCTGAAATCTCTTGCCCTTGCTCGTGGTTATAATCCCTCTTTAATTGATAAAGCTTTGTATAAATTTAATAAGCCTAAACGTCCTTTTTCTGATTCAAATAATCCTCCTAATTTTAATTCTATAATAGTTCTGCCCTTTTATTCTCTTCTGTGTTTCAAAATTGCTAAAATACTTTCTCGTTTTAACTTTAAAGTTATCTTCAAACCTATGAATAAAATTAAATTCTCTTCTCTAAAAGATCCTGTTCCTACTGAGAACCGGTGGGGTGTTTATTTCATTCCTTGCTCTTGCAATTTAGGTTATATTGGTCAAACAAAGAGAGCTTTAAAATTCAGATTAGGCGAGCATCAGAGATATATTGCAAATCAAGAAATCTCTAAATCTTCGATTGCTTCTCACTGTTGGTCTTCCAGTCATTGTTTCAATTTCTCCATGGCCAAAATTATTTCTTCCCCCGCCTCTCCCTCTCACTTGGATTTTCATGAAGCATATTTTATTTCTAAAAATTCTGCTAATCTTGTCAATGATCTCCCATCATCTCCTTTCCTATCTCCAGCGTGGAAATTAATTTTGTAATTATTTTCCCTTTTCTCTTGTTTCTTTTCTTTTTATTTTGTAAAAAAAAAATTAATAATAATAATAATAATAATTTGGATTTTTTTCTTGTTCTTTTATAGTTCTTTATTTATTATTTTTATTTATATTTTTAATTTACTTCTTTTATTTTTATTTTTTCTTTTATTTCCATTTTTTCCATTTCATTTTCTCTTCTATCTTTTTTCAACACATTTCCCTTTTGCATATCCCTCTATCAGGTAGCGCCATCTGTCACATTCTTCGCAACATTCTTTATCTTCAGTTCATTTTTGAACTTGTTCGTTTTCGGACACGTGTATGCTTAGCTGATGACGAGCTGTTATGTTTTTAGCTCGAAACGCGTCCTGTGTTTTGTTTTAATTTTATGGTGATTTTTTACAAAGTTTTATTATTTTAATCGAGTTATGAAATTTTTAAATGCATGACTTATACCACTTTTTTGCATCTCAAAACAGATGATTTCGGCCATGCTTTCACAGGTCGTATATAAAGTACTTAAACTTATCTCAAGGTATTTGCGCTTTGAAAGAAATCGTACAACTATTACGATTGAGTTAACTTTTATTAGTTAAGTTTCAGATTAGTTAAAATAATTGTATTTTAACATATGTTTTATATTGTAAGGATTTGAGGTTATGATTTCTTTTAACGAAAACTATGTAATTTTCATAAGGTTTTATTTCACTTGCAACGATCGTCTTTCCAGTTTAAAATTTGTACTCGAACTTTAACTCACTTTAAATGTCCGATAGAAGTTAAATTTTACATACTGATTTAAATCCGATGGCAATGTAATATTATTATGAATTTTGACGCTTACAATCTTATACATACATATATTAGAGGATAACACAAAACAAATTCGGATAGATAACCGTCAACAAGTTTAAGAAAGAGTTTTAGATTAAATATCATTAACCTGCGATGGTTGTGTTTTTTAACTTTTATAATTACGTTTTATGTATTTTTTAACGCTGAATATAAAAAATACCTTCACTTTTAACCATCATGTCAGGATTTTTCGCAAATCGTAAATTTCAAGGTTAAAAAATAGCCAAAAATATGATACTATAAAATAGATGCAAGACTTTTTTATTCAGTTTAATTTTATTTAATTCAATAACTTATCCAATTTTTTGGCTTAGACTAGGTTTCTTACAGCTAAAAAGCTCAGGGGTCCAATGAGGTTGGGAGGGGAGGTGGGGTCAATTTTAAATTTGAGCTTTTTAACTTTGAAATTTGCGATTTGAGAAACATCCTGACGTGATTGTTTAAAATGAAGGTCATTTTTGGTTTCAGCGCTAGAAAATACATAAGAATCAATTTTCAAAAGCTAAAAAACAGGGCACAACCCAAAATTTGAAAGACAGTGTAATCTAACACCTTTTTAAAATATGTATAATTTGGTAAAGAATTGAGGCTGTTGTTTTTCCTCCTTTTATTTAACAAAAATTCTGTTATTTTTATCCTCTTATATATAAGAGGACACAACACATACGTCCAGATTATATTCAGTTTTCATCTACCATTTCCGAAATACGTCTATATATGTAATTTGGACGTATACAGCCAGCTAAAATACGTTCAGAATTTGTTGAATGTTTGACATAGACGTAACTACGAAATAACTACAAAATATGGACATCAGTTTAAGAACATAAATTGGATGAAAACGCAACTAATCCAATTTTCGTCAACTCCCAAACTAAACCTTCACCTGTTTGTCCAATTTTCTGTTTTAATAACTTAAATTGGATGGAAACAGTACTAATCTAATTTTCGTTAATTCCGGGACAAAAACCTGACCTCGCCATGTACGGACATAATCTGGACAAAAACTTAACCTATCAACCGCCATCTTAAAATGGCGGCATATACAGACTTAGGCCTAATTGGCCGAAACTTGTATTATTTATTTTTGTTTGTTTTATTAATTTTTTATACAGCTTTCAACAAGTAAGGAATTTAATGCATTATTTAATTTCATCAGAATATCACATTGTGGAGTTACGCTCCGCATCAATCAATCAACGTGTGGAAGATTTGTTTATCTCATCGCGGAAATGAAAGCCATGCGGAAATAGTGAAAATGAGTGTGAATGCTGGTAAGTAAATTGACTTTGTTTTCTAGATTTATTGTGTTTGTGTGCATACTTTACATAAAACATTTCTGTCACGATTCTGTGTGTTGTTATTTATTTGATTTATCACTAGTTTTGACTTTAGTTTGGACTTTTGATAGGAGAAATCAGCGTTTGATTACGCAAATAAGAATGCTTTGTTTACATGATTTTTCTCGGTCATAATGCCGTTTTATAAAATGTAAACAAAAATTTATTGCGTTGAAACGAATTTTACATTGATTTAGGGGCATATAAAAAAAAAAAAAAATTCTTTGAAAATTAATATATTATGTGTTGCAAGTACGCAATTTCTAAAAACTTCCCATTTGATAGCAACTTCTTTTTTTGACTGATTTAAATTTATGTAATATCTAGTTCTTACTAAGACACCAAACTTTTTATATTTTAAATTTTCTGGCGCTCTAAGGAAAGATCTTTACTCAAATGTTATTCATTCATTATCATATTGTAATGTGAACTTATTTACTTAATACTAAAAATTTTTTTAAAAAGTCTGAATTATTTTGCTGAACAACATGAATTGTTATTTTATTGTGTGCATGAAAAATGTATGAGGAAAATTTTTACTAGTATGTTCTAGATACAACGGGAGGTTCATTTCACAATTTTTAAAAAGGACAGGATGCTTTTTGTCAATTTTAGAATAAGCAGGGTGCTGTGCCTTAAATGATGGCCTAAAAGAAACAGTACTACTAATGCTCATATATATGTGCCTCATATGTATCATTATATGCATATTATTTACTTCTTGGATGCCATTTATACATCTTATATCATATTTATATTATATAGGGCTGAAACTAGGGGGGTACAGAGAAGCACAGGGGGTATGTGCTCCGGGTGCCAGAATGAAAGGCGAAGGGGGGCACCAAGTGAAGATTTTGTTTGTCGTTTCATACAAAAATGTATATATCCCCAAAGCAGAATACTTTGCAATGTTCTGCAACGAACTTCATCTGAACAAAAATGTTCTGTGGGAATTTAAAAAAAGAAAGCTGCAGGGAGATTTTCTTAATACATGAAGAACTGCAATGGCATCTTTTATAGGAATGCAAAATACATTTTGTAAAACGCTGACATACTCAACCGAAAGAAACCATTGGTAAATTTTGTGATTTTACTGTGGTCAAATGAGGAATTTCACTGTTTTTTCTGACAATCAATTGATTTTCGCAATATTGCAGAATTTTCTCTCTTTCAACTGGCGAATTTGACATTTTTTTCTCGGACCCAATCATCAAATTGTGAGACTTTTTTTCCTGCAACTGGTTGAAGAATTTCGAGATATTTTCTACATTTCACTGACAAATTTTGCGTTTTTTAACTGCAACTGGTAGGTGAATTTTGCGATATTTTTCTTTGACCGTTTGGTGAAAATCGTATTTTTTTTCACATGACTGATCCATGAATTTCGTGTTTTTTACCAACAACTGATTGGCAAATGTTTCAACTTTTTCTTGCTACAGATTGGAAACAATCATGGCTTTTTTCATGACTGATCAAAGAATTTTGTGATTTTTCTGACAATTTTTTTTTTTTTTTTTTACACGTGACAGATTCGAATTTCATTATATTTTCTTTTAATCAATTAGCAAATTTTTTCTCTTTTACTTGCGACTGATTGAATCAACGATTTTCCGATTTGTTTAAAAGATCAACAAAAGGATTTTGCAATTTTTTAGCCGCGACCGATTGGCAAATTTTGCGATATTTACTTTCTACTTAATTGGCAAACTTTGTCAGGTTTTTTGCGACCGATTGGCAAAAATTGTGGATTTTTCCATGATTGGTCGATGAATTTCCAATTTTTGACAATTTTCACAGGCCGTTTTCACGACAGATTGGGGAATTTTGAAAAATTTTCCTTGTACCGATAAGCAAATTTTACAGCAGCTTCTTGCGACCAATTTTAGAAAATCGTACATTTTCCCTAACAATGAATTTTAATAGACGAACGAGCAACGATAGAGCAACGAATTTTACAGCTTTTATGACGAGACACTGATGAATTTCACAATAGTTTCTTTCTACTGATTAGCAATTTTTTCCGCTTTTTCTTGCGAACGATTGGTAAAAATCACGTTTTTTTTTTTTTTTTTTTTTTTTTTTTTTGGTTAGTGCAATTGATCGACTAATTTTGCATTCTACCCACGAAAAATCAGTGAATTCCGCAATATTTTCTTTCAGTCGATTGGAAAACTTCGTCGATTTTTTGCGATTCATCGGCCAAATCTCGAAGGGGGGGGGGGGGTTGCACGACTGATCAATGAATTTCTGATTTTTCCTAACAATCCGCTGACGATTTTTTTTTTTTTTTTTTTTTTTTTTTTTTACCTGTGACCAATTTTTAAATTTCGCAATGTTTTTCTTGAACCAATAGGCAAATTTTTGTGGCTTTTTCTTGAGACCACTTACAGAAAATCATGTGTTTTTCCCGCTACTGATCTATGAATTTCGCAATTTCTTCTAACGATCTACTGACGAATTTCACGATTTTTTAAACCACGACCGATTTGCAAATTTCACGATTTTTTTTCCTTGTATCATAGGCAAATGTTGAGGCTTTTCTTGAGATCGATTAGAGAAAATCGTGGTTTTTTTCACAGTTTTCTTCCTTGGTGCACTGACAAATTTCACGTTTTTTTATCTGCAACTGATTGGCGAAAATTGTGGATTTTTTTCACGCAATTGTTTGTTAAATTTTGTGTTTTCCCACAACAGGCTGAAGAATTTCATGATTTGTTCTCCATGATAAACTGAGAATTGCACGAGTTTTTCATGCGACCAGTTGTCATTTCACGATCCTTTGACGAAATTCACGTTTTTGCCACGATGCTTTGACGAAAGTGGTGATTTTTTTCTGCGAGCGATTGACAAAATTTTTTTTTCGGCGACTGTTTGTTGAAATTCGCAATATTTTTATGTGATATTTTTTTATGCCTGAATTTTCGGGCTGATGGCCGATTTTTTTTAATTTTCGGAACCGAATGCCTTAAATTTTCAGAAAATTCGGAACAGAATTACCCCTGGCAAACAATAAATAAATCATACATAAAATTGGGAAATATTTCTAATATTTTGGTATTTAAAAAAAAAATAAAGTTACAAAAACAAAAATTACGTTTTTTTTTTTTTCAGAAAAATTTTCCACAAAGTTCCGAATTTTGCAGAAAACTTTCTGCGCGTGTGCGTCTATATTATGCAACTCTGCATAGAGAGTCTATTTTATTAAAAGGAATTTTGTGAAGAGGCCTGTTTTATTAAGTTTATTTTTGTGAAGGGGCCCATTTTATTAAATTAATTTTTGTGAAGGGGCCCATTTTATTAAATTTATTTTTGTGAAGGGGCCCATTTTATTAAATTTATTTTTGTGAAGGCGCCCTAAATAGGCCCCCAAATTTTGTCTGGATCGACCCCTGATTTTTCAATGTTTCTAACGATAGACTGTGATGAATTTCATGATTTTTTTCCTGTGACAGATTGGCAAATTTTGCAATATTTTAAAGCAACCAACTGAAGTATTTCTCAATTTTTTTCTGAGGATCGACTGGCAAATCTTGTGATTTTTTCTGACCAGTAAGTGACAATTTTTGCTTTTTTTTTTTTTTTTTTTTTTTTTTTTTTTTTTTTTTTTTTAACCAATTGATGAATTTCACAATATTTTATCTCTACCAGTTGACAAATTTTGTTTTTGTTTTTTATTTCCTTATGACCGACTGGTGAAATTCACAGTTTTTTTTTTCATTTTTGTAGAATTTTCAGATCTTTCTTGCGACTAATCCACAAATTTCATGATTTTCTTTTACATGAGCAGTTGGCGAATTTCTGAATTTTTCCCTTTGACTTAGTACTGGCAAAACTATCAAGGTTTTTTTTTTTATGCGATAGATCGATGGATGAGTATCTTGATTTTTTTTTTTTCATGCATCTGATATATTTCACGTTACTTCCCGGCAACCAAATAATTAAATTAAAATTTCTTATAATCAATAGATATAAAATAATTAAAATGGGCCACTAGGTGCATAAAGGGCTGCCGACCCTTGCCAAATTGGCCTAGAGTCAACACAATCATTACATTACTGAGTAGCTTTACGTTCTTTTATAGTACAATGCACATAAAACATTGGTTGTGGAAAGCACATTTATCCGGTGCTAATTTCTTTTGTGAACAAGACAATCGAGAATCTATCTATGCTTGATTCTCGATCAGAGAAGGAAAAATGGTGAATTAGACAAATTAATCTAATGTTGTTATTTTTTTATGTGTGTGTGTATGAGTTAAAGTAATCACAATATTTGCAAAATTCATGCATTTTAAAATTGCTTTAAAATAAGATTATACTGGATCCACTCATTTTTTTTTCCTTCTTTTTCTCCCAGTAGATACAAGCTTCTTGTCTTTGGAAAAACAACTGTTTTGTGTATAGATATCATTATTGATTGAATAAAAGTTGGACTCAGCAGGACTCAACTCTTTTCAAGCAGGATTTAACTTTGAGTAAGGTAAATTTTCAGTTAAAGTCTATAAATGCTGTTATTAAATAAAATTTTCAATTTATATGTCTGTGGGTATTTGATTTTACAATTGTCAGCTTGCATAAAAAATTAATAATGTGTTACTTTTATGTTAGCCAGGTGCAAATTATGTTAACAGATTTTTTTTTTTTTCCACATAGTAAATATTAGAAACAACGATTAGAAATTGAAATAAAATGTTTTGGTTTTTGTTATTATTTCTTATTAAACCTTTGTACTTTAACTGTAATGATGAGTGAAAAAAAAAAAAACTTTTGTTTTATTTTATTTATTATTTACAACTCTATTTACAACTATTTTTTTCTATCCCTAATCTCTTTTCTTATATTCTGTTACTATATAACACCATCTGTGTGTGAATGTGTCTATCTATCTACTATCAATTCTAATGTGATATTATGTTTAAATTTTTTGATTGAGATACTTAAAGAAAGAACTATTTAAATTCAAATTATTCAATTTTGTGGCGGGCAGCATCACCTGCTTACAGCACAGTGTATAATCTCAGTTTCGGAAAACATATATTTATAACTCATAAAAATTTCTGTTTGGAGAATAAACAGTATATATTTTTTAAGGTTAAATTGAAATATATTGGAAGGTAGTATATATATATATATAAAAATGCAAGTATTTCCATTTTTAAATAATATTTTAATGCCAATATTTTATCAGGGTTCCTACGGGTCAGGGAAAAGTCAGGTAATTCAAAAATTTAGGCAAAAAGTCAAGGAAATGTCAGGGAATTTTTGAAATATTTGAAAATGTCAGGGAATTTTTTATGTACTACTTACATTGGAATTTCTATTATCGTCGTAAATGAAGAAATTTTTAATTAATTATTCATCCAATCAAAAATTTTTATATGAAATTTGTGCAAACTATATAACAATATGAAAAATAATTAAAAAATCAGAAATTCATACAGCACATACTTTTTTTTAGCATTTATCTAAATTAAAGTCCATTGTGGAGGGTTTTTCAACAATATATTTTACTACAAGCAATACTAGCAATACAACTACAATACATTACTATAAGCTGAATTTTTACAGAGAAAAGTTAGGAAAATTTTTAAATAAAGTCAGGGAAAACCTGGAAAAGTCAGGGAATCTTTTTTATCAGAATTGCGTAGGAACCCTGTTTATGTAGTCCTTGGTAAATTTAAAAACATAAAACAATTTTACATGCCTGGGGGTTGGGATTTCAGCAGGTGTAGCATGCCTGAATATTAAGGTTTAGCCCACAAACTAATAAAAATGTTGATATTAAAAATAATTGTTTAAAATTGTGACATTGAATAGTTAAATGTAATGCAATTATAAATAATGAATAGTTCAGGGATGGCAAACCTTTTCACATTCGAATGCCAAAGGTTTCCAAAAATATATTTTATGTAACTGTAACATGCCAACATCTCCCCCCCCCTGCCTTATCAAAAAATAATCAATAAACAGTAATGAATCAAAGTTACTTGTAATTAGGGATGGGACAAATAGTGATTTGGCCGAATACCAAGTTTTTTTTTCAATAAAGGAAATAACTTTTGATTATATATGCAATGCATACATAGTATAAAATTTTAAAATGGAAAAAATAATTAAAAACAAATTTATGTTCTATTTAATAATTTGTTTAAATTTCTTTATTACTTGATTTAGGGTGAAACCCCCAGTAACTGACACATTAAAAATTATTGTTCAAATCACTATTACAAAATTTTAAATCCATTCTACGCTTTTTTTTTTTTTCTTTGTATGGGTGGTAGAGATACATTTGAAAATTACTGATGACAAAATTTTGAAAAATTATGTATTGTATTATTAAAAATAAATGTTTTTCATAAATATCGTGAATAACTTCAGTAACTGACACTACCCCATTTTGAAAAACCAATAACTGACACAAAATGAACCAGTGTTTGACACTTTACTTGCAACGGGAAAAAAAAAATGCTTTAAAAATAGTTTAAATATTTATTATAAAAACAAATTACTTAAACCTTATTTATATATGATACCATACTATAGATGTGTCTCTCTTTTCATGTTTTAAATTATTAATAATGCAAGTATTCAATAACTGACATTTATGAACCAGTAAACTGACAAATGGTGTTAGGCTCTGATAGGACAACTTAAAATGTAATGGTGTTGATTACAAGATAAATTTATTTATTTATTTATTTATTTATTTATTTTATTTTTTTTAAGCAGTTCAAAAAGATTTCAACTTTCTTTAATATTACCATTAATTAACTCCTCTGTCAAAGACTGGTGAAAAGAAATTGATTCACATACCGGCCTTCCCAGTTCAGAGGTGAAATGTTTCAATGCCGCAGAATTGCCGTTCATAGTAGCATAAATAACCAGCAAACATGCAACACAATTTACTTTTGCATTTATAGAGACCACTACCAGTGGAAAATTGGATAACCAAATTTAAGTAAATTTTGATTTTTTGTTTTTATTATGGATTTTAGTTACATCACAAATTGTTATGCAATACCCTATATATCCAACCCTAATTATAACATCCTCTGTTAATTTTGTAAGAAGTTTCTCTGAATTGCAGTAGTTATAAAACTTGACATATTAAAAAAAAAACATAATTTGCAGAACAACAACAAACACCTTATTTCATGCATTGTATAGTCCCAAGAAGGGATAGATATTAGAATTTTTCTTCAGCTGCTTCTACAGTAAATGTTAAAGTTTTGCAACAAATACGTTTAAACCAATTGATCTTAAAGAAATAAAAATAAAATTCGAACAATATGATACTTAAACTAATCTAAAAACTTACATTCCATTCAAATGAAATGGAAATAAAGCTGAGACTTTTTTAAAGGTTTGCATTTTCCATGTATCTTTGTAATTTAAGTTTTTAGGGTAGTTTAAGTATCCTATTGTTCAAATTTTATTTTTAAAAATTCATTTGGTTTAAACATATTTTTTTGCAAGACTTTAACATTAACTGTAGAAGCAGCTGAAGAAAAATTATAATACAGGACTCCCTCAAATCTGCAACCGCCTAAAATCCGCACATCATTGCAGATGTAAACAATGAAAATTTCAGTTAAGCTGTAGATGCAAAGTAACAGGATTTTTTAGTTTTATATCATTTCGTATGTATTTTAATATGTAATTCTCGATAACATGATGAGACTAAACTCGTTGTTTTTCATGAAGGAAATATAAATTTATTACTGAAAAAAAAAAGGATATTGCTGATATCACTGCTAATCAGCCTTTTTACCAAATATATATATGTATTAATCAATTTTTTTCTATAGTTATTAACACTGGCAAACCTGAAATAAAGCTTCCTTACTTTTTGATTTTGATGTGAATTAATAGGGTACCTTTATGAGGGAAGTATCATTGAATGATTCAATGAAAATGAATCTCATTTTTATTATGCATATTTAATTATACATCATTAATTATTTATTTGACCTTTACTTTTAATAATTTAATCATTTTTTTAAATTATTTTACTTTTTATCATTTTAGTTTATTACTTAATTATTTTAATATTTTGCAGTATTGCAAACATTCATTATACATTTGATTGCATTATTACATTCAAATTATTGTCTAAAAAATGTAAACAAACCAGAAATCCACAAAATTCTAAAATCTACACAACCTCTGGTCCCAAGCTGTGCAGATTTGAGCGAATCTGCTGTATCTATCCCTTCTCGAGCATAAACAATGTGTAAAATAATTTTTTTTCCTGCAAATTATGTTTTTGTTTAATGATATATATGACTGATATATGATATAAATGATTACTTATATGGCTCATATATGAGCATTTGGCTTATACATATTGTGCATGATGTTTGTATGATGTATATACAGTCGGACCTCAATATCTCAAACCTCCTTATCTCGATATCTCGAAAAAAGAAATTTCCCCTGCATTTTCATCAAAATTCTTATGTATTTTGCATATTTATCTCGAAAGATATATGTTTCAAAACCCTTGATATGTCGAAATTTTTTCCACAGAAATTAGTTCGACTTTTTACTTTTGGCTATTGTCAGCTGTAGAATTTGATCTGGATGCTGGTTTCACATTCTTTTATCGCTTTGTTGATACAAAGAACTTAAAGTGTAAGAATGGAAGGCTTTTGAAACCGAAGAAAGGGACAACACAGGGCTCCCACTCAGTCCGGTTTTTGAACACCACTTTTATTTAAAGAAAAATCTTGTTTATAAATTTCACAGCAACCTACCGGGAAGCACGTTTTTCTTGTAATTGTTGCAGAAACCCTCCATGAATTTCTTTCTAAAAAATTATTAGTTTTCAAAAAACGGACCAGTGGGAGGCCTGGACAACATCGTTTTTTGGAAACTTTGCTGTGAAAGTGCATCAGGTTTTTTAGCTACCTGTGAAGAGTGGCTTTCAGAACTTCCTTCTCTTTTAAAAGACTATAAAGCAGATGATGTGTTTTTAACGCAGATGAAACTGTATTATTGTACCAATGTTTTCCCAACAAAACGGCTGCATTTAAAGGTGAAGAAATCCGACATGGAAAACGGTAAACTTCATGTAGCTGTGCTTTTGGCAGCAAATCAAAGTGGTAAAGGAAAGCTTCCTTCTCTTATGATAGAACGATCTAAAATCTGAGGTGCTTTGCTAAAATTAAGTAATTTCTAATGCTGTACAGGTCAAATATAAAGTCTTGTATGGCAAACGTAATTTTTGCTGATTGGTTGATAGGAATCCGTAAAACAATGGCTAAAAGTAAAATATGCATTCTCCTCTTCATAGACAATTGTAAAGCCCACTCTAATCTTCCAACGCTAAAAAATATCACTTAAATTTTTGCCGCCAAACAAAATTTCGAAGCTTCGACCAGGACAACCATTCAACCAGGAGATAATTCTTAGCTTCAAAGTTGATTATCGAGACCAAATTGTGAGAAACTTCTGAATAATATCTGTGAAGGTAAGCTTTCTAGCGCACCTATCACCATCTTACAGTCAATGCGAATGGCTGACTATGCATGGAAAAATGTTACAGAAACAACAATAAGAAATTGTTTCATAATAGCAGAATTTTTAGAATATGTAACTTCCAGTGAAACTGAGGAAGTTGATTCCATTAAGCAAGCAACTGAAGAAGGAGAACTGAATCCAGAACAGTGGGAATCGATAAAAAAAAAGTGTCACACTGAGATTTCATTCGAAGAATTCTTGAATGTAGACAATGAGCTTGAAACATGCGACACTATGACGGATGAGGAGATTGTTTCGAATATTAATGGAGAAATTTCTGATGAAGAAATTAAAGACCTACATGATCAACAACAGCATGAAAAAATTACAGTGAAAGAAGCTGAGACGGAAGTTGAATTGCTGCGAAGATTTCTTGAATCAAATGAAAATATCAGAACATCAGCATTTGGTACCATTGCTATATGAGAGGAGACTGTGCGATTGCAAAAAGATTCTGCGAGATGGCAGACTTCAATTAAGAACTTTTTCTTCCGAAACAACTGCTTGCATTTCTTAATGACAAATTGGATATTATTTAATCGAAACAAGTTTGTGTGTAACACAGTTTTGAAATTATTAAGGCTTTGAGAAGTGTAATTTGTTAATTATTAACAGATTATGCATAGTTTTTGATGAATCCTGTTTTTTTACAGCAAAAAGCAGTTTGTGAGATTAAATTTTGTCAAAACCTTGATAAATCGAAATCTCTATTTCTCGAATTATTTTCAGTTCCCCACATATTCGAGATATCGAGTTTGTACTGTATAAGCTTGGTGTTGATCTTTTGCAAATTTGAAACTGCTACCTTGACATAATTGTAATTGAGGAGGCTGCTATAACGAGAAAGCACCAAATTTTATTTGATTTTTCTTTTTTTATCTTTACTTTATATAAATATAGATCTTTAAATACTCAAAATAAAGGACACAATTGAACATTATAAAGTACTTGACTTTTATATATTTTGTAAACATTGCATCAGTAGTTGTTTGTTTAAAAAATAATCATAAAAATTTGATAAATAAATTAAATTAAACACCGGCTAGTAATTTTTAAAAATATATAAATGTTTTTTTTATATCATTCAAAGCTGGATGAAAAAACTTCATTTTATTATGAAATAATACAAGATGTCTGATGATGCTATCTGTAAGGAAAAATTAAAACTAAAATTAAATTATTTTTAATTTGCATCTAACGTTATGAATTATTGATATGTGCTATTTAATGAATTATTATTCTTTTTATTTATAGGCTTTGAAGCTGCTGTCTGTTAAATATAATAAAAATAAATCTGAGAAGCATTAACATAGAACAGAGTTTTTCCCAAACAGTTTCCACAGGATCATTCTGTCTACTTTATAGTAATGAAATATAGCACCCTTTTTGCCTTTCCGTGAAAAATATATTTTATATATGAATTGTAAAAAGAAAATATTGTTGTCAACAAGAGCCAGATTGGAAAATAAATAAATAAAACTTCATTTTTGAAAATATTTCTTGCATCTTTATTGTATATTCCTTTATAAAAATGATAATATATGTACACTGTTCACTAAAGATTTTGAATAATTTTAAACTAAAAGTTTGTACATAATTTTTAACCATATTTTATGCATGAAAATATTTGATAAATTTCATTTTTAATGCTTAAGCAATGTTTAAATAAACTTTGATTTCAAAACATTACTTAAATACACTGAATGTATTGTTTTTGTTATTTTATAATATACTACAAATAATCAGGTTAATCTGAAATATATTTGATAATTTACATATTTAATTGTACAAAATGTAAATTCATTTATAAATGATTATTCAATATTTAATTGAATATATGATATTTAATTAAGAGCATAGATTAATTTTTTAAGACTTAGTTTGGTGATAACATAAATAAAAATCAGTATTTAAATGAATAAGTTTTGATGATATACTAAATTTTGTACTAGTACTCTTATCTTTGCTTTACAATAATATATAGTGTATAACAATATGCAATAATATTTTAAGTTTACCCACCCCCCCCCTTCCCAATGGCTTTTCAAAAGAATTTTCCTTTTAGTGAGTCTTGTAAACACTAACTCCCTAACACTATTTCACAAAATTAGCTTAAACTGATTGATATACTTGAAAAAATATTTTTTGAAAGATATTTATCATGTATACGAATCCATTTTACTGATATTGTATTCTGGCATGTAACACATACATATACTTTATAAAATTTACTTATAAAATTTAATTTTTGTATTTTTTATTATAATTGCCATATGTTGTGCAGATTGTTGTTTGATTGTTCGCAAAAACTTTCATGAGATACATAGTGAAAAATAAGATTTAAATTATTTTAAGTACAATACTATTATTTTTCATATACTCTAATAGCAACATTTTTTAAATATAAATTGCAGATTTATTAAATCAAAAGTCTTAGTTCTTATGATCATACTTTTTATAATTTATTTTTAAAATTGATTCATAATATGCACCTATAAATTTTGATAATTTTTCTTCTATCAAAAATTATTGTTACATACCAGACTATACAGTATGTATTTTTACATTAATCAGTGAAAAGTCAATTACTAAAATGAATGAAATGGAACTATTTTTTAATAATCCATGCATGAGTAATGGAAGGTTAATCTTGGAGTCCAGGGATATTTTTTTTTTTACATATTCTGATGGTGCAGTAGGGAGTAGGTGTGCTTATGAAAAACAAAGTTCACGCTCGTATTACATTTTAAATTTCTTTAATGATATTTCAAAATATTGTTTGTTATTATTATTAAAAATGTAAAATAATTTTTTTGCACACCTGGCAACAAATGCAAATTTCAGTGTGTAAAATTTTATTCACAATGCATAAAAGTTGTTAGGGAATATCACATTTTCTTCCATGAATTAGTAGCATTTGAAAAACTCAAAATTTTCAATTTCTTTGATACATTCCATTCTTAAGTGTAACCATTCTTAAAAGGAAAATCATATTCCCTATTAGCTATTTTAATTCAAGTGAAAAAAAAAAGTGGAGTAGTTGAATAACACTGATTTTACAAAGAATTTAAAAGAAAAAATCCATTGTTCACAAAATGTAAAACTTTGCAGTTGACGATATTGTATGCTAATGAATAATATAATAAAATTTCTAAATACAACGGCAAAATTCTACGAGTTCTAGCCATCACTAATTTCTTTTAAAAATCTTCATCTGATTTAATTATAGATATGTTACTAAGTAAAGCGAAGATTTCCATTAAAAATTAGTGCTAGTTAAAAATTGTAGCAGTTGGCAGCTATGCAAATATAGGACCTTTTTAGAAGCATTATCATCACCAATGATAATATAAACGAAAACCAAGAAATATATATATTATTTTCCACGAGAAATAGTATATAAAATAAAAATGTGAAGAATAGCAGAAATG
This sequence comes from Maratus speciosus, assembly GCA_963932465.1. Lineage (NCBI taxonomy): Eukaryota > Metazoa > Arthropoda > Arachnida > Araneae > Salticidae > Maratus > Maratus speciosus. The sequence goes on from OZ010800.1 coordinate 438,152,707, forward strand.
CATAGATTTCTAGAATCTAGCAATGCACAAAACATAATTCTTTTAATAGGACGCTAGCGTCCTATTAAAAGAATATACTTTTCATGGAGTGTTGTTGAATTCATAGAGTGTTATCTTAACGATTAGTTTTGTTATTACCTCCATGTAGTAATGATAGTATACTAATCCTAATAATATTATATATGTGGAAGCTTGAAAATGTTTGGCTGTACTTAACGTGAAAACAATGATTAAATGTCCTTGTATTCATTATCCATTATATTCATTTCTTTCCAGTAGTGCAAAATTTTCATTTAAGTTTAAAAAAATTACGGCTTATGTTAAAGCATTCTGATGTAGCATTTAATTGTATTATGAATTAAAAACTGTATTACTAAAAATTTTCTTCTTTTTTCGTGAAAGAACGTAGTTGTGTTTGGGCCGAATGTAGCGGATTAAAGTCTCGTATAGTCACTGTTTTTCAAATAAAGCTATAACATATACTTTAGGAATTAATGTATTTTCTTTAAAGATCTTAGAAAATTAAAAGTATCATAAAAAAAAGTTTATTAGCAATATGTATAAAATATATATGCTTTTACTGATTTATATGAATGAGTCTTGGCAAGGAATTAATTTAAAATATTTAAGTATTTAATATGATTTTGGGAAAAAAAATTCTAAGTAAATTTCTATCAAAATTATTTATATTAAAAGTTTTTGTTATTTCAGTTTTTTAATATAACGTCATCCTTGCCTAGGGGAGATAACAGATTCGTCTCATTTTGGTACAAACTACGTATTTTGGATCAATAAACACATTCATATTAAGGCTAAACGGGGTCTATATTTCGTCCAAATGTGGGTGGTGTTTTCGGATGTAATATGGACAAATTTTGGACGCCTATATTACAGCCAAAATTCGTGTGTATTTCGTCCGGATGGAGGTATTTTTTGGACGTAATATGGACAAATTTTGGCTGATCCAAATTTCGTTCATTTTATGTTCATTTTATGCTCATTTCATGGCCCAAAAGACGTACTTCTTACGTAAAGGGGGGTGACATTTGGACGTAATTTGATGAAATTTAGGTGAAGTCCGGAGGACTTTTAGACTTCAACTGGACACGTTCATTCATCCAAATTACGTACGTTAGGCGAAAATTGGACGAATCTGTGTTGTGTGGGTATGTTCAGTACAAATTGTATATTTTGCAGTAATATGTCAGAATAATTATAGATTTCACATTTATATTAGATTGCAATGTTAAATTTGCTCACAACTATTTTTTGGGTATATCGGACGATTATTTATATTTCTACTACATTTGTGAATGATCCCTATTTCGCTGCAAAAAATATACTCCATATTTAAACAGCTAGTACTCAGTCAGTTTTAATAGTAGAGGAAATATCTCGAGTATACATGATTATATTCTTTATAAAATCTCTTAAGGCTGGTGAAATTCACGTTGTTGTATTGTGTTTCTAGAGTTAGTTTATAAGCCAAAACGTGCTCCTATCACTTTGGGCGGACCATTTATCTGCTATAACACGGAAAATAGGCTTTCCTTGAGTTTCGAAAAACCGAAGTTAAACTAAGATTAGTCGATTTTACTTCGCATTAACGATCTAACTATTAACCGTCTAAGTGTTTGAGGTGTAATATTCCGTTCACTAAGCTCCAAGTTTCACAGCAATACAAGCAATATTTAAGATAATATAATTCTATAGATTTAATGAATTTTAAATACATTGAAGAATGATTAATACTCTCAAGGATTACATTCATATTTGTAATTGAGTTTTTTTATAATGTTGAAAGAATCATATTTTGTTAACATTTAAAACAAAATGCAAATAAAACAACATTACAATTTTACCCTTTTGCAAGACACTCGGAGTCAAAGAGTGAACACTTGATTTAACCCAACGATCACAATTATTTGAAGACGAAATCGCGTTTTGAATTTTTCCTATTCTTATTATGTCAAAGCAGTACGCTTTACTACGGGATTTGCAGGTTCCTATCCACATTTCACTCACTGCATACCGATTGGCAGAGAAAAAAGCCCCCATTGCCTCCATTACTCCCATTGTAAGCCCTTTATTGCTGAATAAAACTGACATACGTCAGATGTATTTAGTTGATTCCTCAATGCTTGTAGTTAAAAGTACACCACAGAAGAGTACGTAGAAATGATATTACTTTATGGCCAGTATAATCGGGATGGACGAGAGCCTGCAAGGCTTTACAAATTACAGCCACCTGTCTGAAAACACGATTTTAAATTTTGTAAAGCTCTTACGAGAAACGGATAGCGTTAACAAATATCTTCGATCTGGAAGCTCAATTATGCATGTCTCTGACGAGGAGATTTTGAGATATGCTCTTCGTATGTACAGTGTAGTATTAGGAATATTAGTGAAGATTGTGGCTGCTCAAAATCCCATGAATGGAACGTTTTAAATATATAAGGAGCACATACTTATCTGCCGCAATTTGTAGAAGCGTTTTTGCCAGTAAATGAAGATAGACGGTTCGATTTTAGCATTTTCATTATGATCAAGCTACAAACAGACTACTAGTTGCTGAATGACATTCCTTGGACAGATGAGTGCACGTTTTCAAGAACTGGTGTAGTGAATAGGCAGAATATACACTTCTGGTCTGTGCAAAATCCGTATGTCATATGACTCAACAAGCATCAAGTATGATGGTCTGTTAACAAATGGTGTGGCATCTGGAAGGAAGCGTCACTGAGGCCATTCTTTCTTTATGACACTTTAACAGGTACAAAATATGGACATTTGTGACGTGGACCATTATCTGACTTCTTAGATGCTCATGTTTCATTAGCAGATTTCACCAAGATGTGGTTTCAACATGATGGGGTCCCAGCTGACAAAACAGCCGCCTCCCGAACACTTCTACGTAGCATGTTTCAAGATAACATCATAGGTTATGGGGGCTTGGTAGAATGGCCTCCTCGATCGCCAGATCTAAATCACCTATTTTCTTTCTTTGGGGTTATTTAAAAAGCAAGATTTACGAAGTAGAGTCAGTAAGCCGAGTAGATTTCCAGAATCGCATTTTACCCGCCATCAGATGCGTCACACATGTAATGCTAAAAAATGTTCAAGACGAATTTCTGTCACGTGTCTGTCTATGCATTTTAGTCCAGGGAAGACACTTAGAGCACATGCAGTGAGAAAGTATGAAAGACTATATTTATCCACATTTGTTTATTTCTATTTCATTTTTATTTGAGTTTATTTGCGAGAAAGCACTACTTACTATGTTATTATTTTAAATTACTTTATTAAATTTGTATCAGTTTGTGCACTGTGATTTTATGTATTGTACAAAATTTACATTTTTATTTTCAATATCAGTGATTAGATAAATATTTTTTGACTTTAACAACAACCCTTTTGTCATGATCATATCTAACTTCAAAACCTCCTTTGCTTTCTGATAGGGGATATATTCGCGTCTCCATTTGTATACGGTCCCTATACTATGCATTAGAACTTTGAACTCAAATTTCTCAGTGGATATTGGCCGCTCAGATACGGGACTTTATGTGTTTGCAACACTTTTGAATAGACAAAACATCCCTAAATATAAGTATAGGGGCCTGGGGGCTGTATAAAAATTTAGATTCTCTAATTCTTCACTAAATTGCTTTTCGCTTCAAGCTTTTTTATAATAACTCTGCAGCTAATTTTGGCCACTTTTGTATTTGGAAGTATGCATCTAGGACCAAAGGTTGCGAAAATAAAGATCGGTCAGGTTATACGCGGACACCCTATATATATGTAGTATTTTATCTGAAAGTTACTAAAAGGTTCACTTGGCTTATAACTATAAATAAATGCATCTATTAGTTCGTCAATTTAATACGGCATTTATTATTCACTCGAACAAATATTATGCTTGGAAGATCACAACAGTTCAACCACATCAATAATATAATACATTTGTTTATATAAATACTGGAATTCACCTAGAATTCTTACTCAAATCTTTTATTTGATACACAACGAATCTTCAACCTTCATATTGAGATAAAAACTAACGAACTTCCAAAAAACATAAAACATCTCTCGAATTTTACTTATTTTCCATCAAAACCGTTGCCACACATTTTTAGCTTTTTTTCAACGCTCCTCGTGTTGTACTTTTTATTTACTGTATGATTGCGTATCGATTCAATAAACCCTTGAGTTAGACGAGTTGCATTGTTGAGAATATTTACATTCCCACATTCGGTCATCCTGACAGTCCGGTGACCCAACGGAACGTGTTTTCAAATCATATCTTCTTTTAAATTTAGCTTCATATCCACCATAAACAGAATTATCAGTATGGTTTAATGACTGTTCATACTGCCTACGATTACTATTACTCCAGAAGTATACATCTCTTTTACACAGTTCAATCTCTTCCCTTTCAAAATTTTCCCGTATTCTTTCTTTCTGATCTCCGTATAAATATCTTCTATCGTCAAGAAATGTATGTTGTTTACAATATCTGGGACGTCTATTTACAAAATTGTCTCTCGGATAATATTTCCTATCTTCATTTTTGTCATTGCGATCACGCTTGTAATTTCCGCTAAATCTCTTTTTATTTACATTTACTCCTTCAGTATTATTTTGTTCTCTCGTGTTCTTTCGTTTATAATATTTTTCAAGATTCTTCATTTCATTTTTATTTTCATTCGCGCGTGCATATAAATTGCGTTTTTCTTTTAGGTCGCTCATTCGTACTATTCGTGATACCTAATTTCTTTCAATCAAATTGTTGTTAATTGAATTTAATTTTTTCTCACGAGATCTTTCCGTTTTTCTCATTATAGCTTTTCTATTTATTTCATTGCCCACATATTTAAAATTTTTATCGGCATTCCTTACCGCCCTAATATATCTACAATACATAATGGTCTTGCCTTTGGCATTTTCTTCCTTGGCGAGATTTTTTATTTTGACACCTTCTTCTGCGACTGTTAAAATGCATCCTGATATTGCACTTACACCTAACAATATGTCACATTCTAGACCTGATATTACATGAAAATTATCTGTCAGTTTCACGCCGTCTACTTGTATTTCATGCTCAAAGTATCCTATTGGCTGTGTTTCTTCTCCGCCAAATCCAGTCAATATATGCAAATTTTCTTGGCATAATTCTGGTGCGCCTATTTCGGTGTAATATTCTTCATTTATTAAACTCACATCGCTTGCTGTGTCGATGATAATTTTCGTGGGTTTCTCATTTATTGGAATTACACGTATCCTTTTTGTCGATTTGGCGTTATTTTCCGCTTTCGATAAGCTCATTATGTTTCTTTTTTGTGCGCCATTATCGTTTGCTTTCCTAATCGGGTTACCATAATATTCTTGTGTGCTCATTTGATCCCTATTTGTACATTTGGCGGCGATATGACCAGGCAAACCACAAAGATGGCAGATAATTCTCGAATTAATAGCTCTTTCGACTCGTCCTATATTATTTTGATGAGAATTTTGATTCCACTGGCTATCTATTTCCTCCCTGTTCACGTTATTTTGTGCCTTAAACAATTTGGCGGCATTAAATCCTCTACACGCCGTATCAAAATCATCTAGTTTTTCCACTAATACATCTACTTCTTTTATCTTTGGAAATTCCTCAATAAAACGTTCTCTGGTTTCTGGCGGTATTTTTCGCTTAATTTGATCAGTTACTAATAAGTCCGTTAATCCCTCAAAAGTTGTTACGTTCATTCCACATACCCATTCATTAAAGTACGTTTTTAACTGAAAACCAAAATCGCGCCAATTATCTGTTGGCTTCTTTTTATGAGTCATGAACCTCTGTCTAAATTCTTCCGGTGACATTTTGAATCTTTTCAACAATAAATTTTGTATATATTCGTAATTATTTACATCCGGTTCCTTTTCTCTTGTAATTATGCTAGCTATTTCTAACGGTAATAAACTTAATAGATATGAAACCCATTCATCCTTGTCTATTTTCATCTGAGATACTTGTCTTTCGTATAATGTTAAAAACATACAAATATTACCATTTTCACTGTCAAAACGATTAAGTAACTTCAATAAATCAAAATTTTTACCTGTTCCCGTTCTTGGGGCTAGTATTTATGCATCCTTCTGAGAGTCTATCTCGGCTTTCATTGTCAATTTCTTTAGCTCAAATTCCCTCATTTATTCTCTATCCTCTATTTCTAACACCAATTTCTTCTCCTCTACCTCTATCTGTCGTCTTCTCTCTTCTGCTTCAAGTTCTGCCTGTCCTTTTCTCTCTTCTGCTTCAAGTTCTAATTTTCTTTCTTCCAACGCTATTCTCTTCTCCTCTTTCTCCTTCTCTGCTTCTATTTTTCTCTGCTCTGTCTCCTTCTCTGCTTCTATTTTTCTTTGCTCTTTCTCCTTCTCTGCTTCTATTTTTCTTTGCTCTTTCTCCTTCTCTGCTTCTATTTTTCGTTGCTCTTTCTCCTTCTCTGCTTGCACTTCAAGTTCTGACTTTCTTTTCTCTTTGCTAGCCGATGATATTACTTCAAGACGGTCTTTTATAAAGTCTTCATCAAAACTTTCCCAAGTTTTTATTGCTTCAATTAATGACAGAATGTTTACTTTCTCTGGCGTGTTTATTCCGCATTCCTCGCATAGTTCAATCAAATCGCTTCGTCGCGCTGTATTCAACATCGACATAATGATGTGTTTTTTCCGTAATCGTTTCAATTTTTTATTCAAATCCCGGCACCGAGCCCCCAAAATTTTGTAGTATTTTATCTGAAAATTACTAAAAGGTTCACTTGGCTTATAACTATAAATAAATGCATCTATTAGTTCGTCAATTTAATACGGCATTTATTATTCACTCGAACAAATATTATACTTGGAAGATCACAACAGTTCAACCACATCAATAATATAATACATTTGTTTATATAAATACTGGAATTCACCTAGAATTCTTACTCAAATCTTTTATTTGATACACAACGAATCTTCAACCTTCATATTGAGATAAAAACTAACGAACTTCCAAAAAACATAAAACATCTCTCGAATTTTACTTATTTTCCATCAAAACCGTTGCCACACATTTTTAGCTTTTTTCAACGCTCCTCGTGTTGTACTTTTTATTTCCTGTATGATTGCGTATCGATTCAATAAACCCTTGAGTTAGACGAGTTGCATTGTTGAGAATATTTACATTCCCACATATATAGATATCCGTGACAATAAATAAATAACTTCCACGAGCTCTAATGCGGATTCGCTCTTTTTAAAAAAAGATTACCCGGTTAAGGAAGATTAAATTTTATTATAACAACCAGTGGCGAAATTCTATAATTCGGTTACATTGATAGGGGGATTTTTAATTTCACAAAAGTCGCATCCAACTCTGCCATGAGAGATCAAGGCTGTCTTCGTGATCATTAAGAAAGGTGAATTACATATTTAAAAGTCGCTTTTTATAAATTGGTTAATTAAAAAAATATCACAGGCTCCCGGACATTTATTATGTTTCAAAGAAAACTTTTTCTTAGACTATAAAATAAACTTTTAAATACGAGGAATTTTATCGTTAAATGCATGTAATAATTTCATTATTCTAAAGGGTTTTTTTATGTATTTTAACATTCACAAGTAAATCTATTTTTGAATTTCAAAATGTTTGGAAATATCTTTGTTTCGGCTTTTTAAAATCTTGCAACAGTATGTAAAAAATTTTTTTTTCAATAATGTGGATTAAATCTCTATTAAAATAATAAAAAATTAAATAAAAATTTCGAAACAAAATTTTATGAATTGGAAAAATTAAAAAAAGAAACACCGCAAACTAGTCACGTATATTTCTGCAACAGATGGCTAAATTGGTTTTGATCCTTTAAAACGTATGTAACGGAACAATCTTGAGCTATATGAACATTAAATAGCGCTTAAAATAATTGTTAAATTTAAAAACAGTCTGTGTTAGCTTGTTTATCATACATTTGTTATAAAAGTACCATTTTTTATACTTTTATATGCAGGAGCTTTTGCATTGTAAACTGAAAAGTGAGAACGTCACAATAAATTAAAACATACCTTGCACGTAAAGCTACTACAGTCTGTGGCGGCGAATTTCGATTTTTATAACTCATTCGATTCGTCTCATCGAACTTAGTAATTTTATACCTCGGATATCGGCTATTGAGTTTTTATAATGACAGGGGCCGTGTCAGAGTTTAAAATTCCTTTCATTGAAAAACCTATGCCTTTGAAAGAAAAAAGTGCGATTTAAGTTTACTAATTGTTTTTACAGTGCCATACATTGCCAATAACTACTATAAGGTTATATTATTGCTGTTACTATAAGAATTTGTAATTACACTGTTAAAATATGCAGCTTTTGCTGCATAGTCACTCCACGGCTTTTATAGAAAACGGTTACTTGACTATATTATGGACCATTCTCATTGGTCAGAATAGAGATGTTCAATAAAAGCGACGGAGTGACTATGCAACAAATGCTGCAGATTTTTAACATTGTACAGATAAAATATTCGTCTGATTCTTGACAGGCAGGTTTTTGCAAGTTATGATGTCATCATCCAGTTCAGTGTTGCCAGTGGGCTACTTTTTTAAAATTTAAATTTCTTGATTGGCACCACTTTTCTCAAATGGTAAAATTCCTCTTGTTTTCTTTTTATATTAATATGTCATTAAATAATGCGAATTTTACAATTTCAAAAAGGGGTGCCAATCAAGAAATCTGAATTTGAAAAAAGTAGCCCATTGGCAACACTGATCCAGTTTTGTTCATCCTGACAATACATTTCCCGTTACAAAAATCGTTGTAACCATACATTTTCTGTTCTTTTGTCAGTTTTTCAGTCAGCTCGTAACTTGCGTAACGTCTGCGTACAGTTGCATGCGAAGGAATTTCCTGGTACTGTGTTATTTTCGGCAGCTCGCATTATGCAATTTTTTAAACTTTCACCGGGCCTCCTATCATTATTAAAACTCAATAGCCGATATGCGAGATAGCAAATTACTTAGTTCGATAAGTCGAATGGTATGAGCTAAAAAAAAATCGAAATTCGCCGCCACGAACTATAATAGCATTACTTGTTAGAAATGTACCTTCCTCCAATATATATATATATGATATTCAGTGTACGGAATAAAACTGCGCAAACCAACAACTTTGTGTTTAAAGCTATTACAATTTTCAATGTATTTCATTAAAGGCATTTTTATGACAAATAATATTTCTTTTATTTTAATGCTGGCATATCAAATGACATTCAAAATATTTTTCAGTGAAATAATTCCACCACAAATTAACATAATAGAAATTAAATTAATAAATTATAATACTATTGATTATTTTTTCTCAATTCTTCCTTCCGTAAAATTATTTAAAATTGAATTTTTAAAATCATTTAATAAAATTAAAGAAATTGCTTCTATTCATGCTTTTTATCCCCCAATACGCTATTTCTTTCGGGCAGTAATTAAAGGCTCATCTCTAAAAAATAACGCTCCGCTATTTAAGCCAGCCGAAAAAAAAGCAGATTTATAATACTGTTAAATACGGATAATCGCTACTGCAATTTTTTTTTACTTCAAAGCATCGCACATTCTCAATTTTTATACCTTCGTATAGAAAAAAAAAAGTACTTTTAAAGACAATTTGTTAAAAACTGCATCTGAATTTATTTTTCAGATATTAATTTTTTTGTTGTTTTTAACACTATTTCTTTAATGTTGGCAACTGAAGTACTCCTTTTCTGTAGAAAGTTAAAGAAAAATAGTTAAAAGATATTAGATTATTATATCTCTTTTTTTTTTTTTTTTTTTGCCATTTTCCCATTTTAAAACCTATTAACTTTGTAAGGGAACAAAAAAAGTATATTTCATCAGATCAGTTGTCATATATAATAAATTTAATCCTGATAAAGCAAGATAAATGGATGTTCCAAAAATCCTGTGCTCACGTGTACTAATTGTTTCTTGGGAAACCTCATACAATGTTCTATTTATCTATGAAGGTGGTGAAAGATTAATATTTATTTTTTTAATTGAAATAGGTTTTTCTGACGTGGAAATATTTTAAAGTCGAATTAAAGGTATTCTATAATGGTTTCTAAAACTCCTCTTTAAAAGCTAAAACAGTAATCATAATTAAAAAAAAAACAAAAAACAACAACAACAACAAAAACTGAGTGTGTTAAGTAGGTGGATATAAATTACCGTATTTTCCCGTGTATGCCACGCACTTGTCTAGCTCCTCGGAAACTTTAAAAATACCATCTGGGAAAAACAAAAATGATTAATACTGGAAAAGATTTCAAACGTATTTTTTTCCATAATAAATTCTCAATAATGCAGTTTATTGTAATAGAATTACTAAGTAATATTCGCAATATTCAAAGCAAATCCAAACACCCAGATGATATACTTCATTAATTGTTAAAAGCTGTCAAATAAAACCTTAGAAACAAGAGATATTTTTATAAATAAACCGTCCACAAGTTTCAGCTTCAGAGATGCTGTCAAAGAAAAAAAAAAAAAAATGGAAATGAAAGGTTTTGTCTTAAAATAACACAATGAACTAAAATATGTAGAGAGTTTATATACAAATAATTGTTAATGTTTTTATGGCTTTTATTTAACACCTTTTAGAAACTAATGAAGTAAATGTACAAAAATTGTAAATTTTCGCTTCGTTTATTCGCATCTTGCTTCGGAAAAAAGGCCATCTGAGGAACACGTATATATACGCCCATAATGTCATTAGAGGAGGGGTAATTCCGTAGTTAAATCTAACTTAATGGTACTTATGATATTGAAGTCTTACTTACCAGGTGTCCCAAAAACTGACCGACGATTTTAAAATTCAATAACTTGCAAACGTTGACAGATATTTAAAAAATTCTTGCGGGGGAGTTATGTATGACGTCAGGAGTTTTTTTACTGTGATTGCTGTTTTTAGTTCGAATTTCAAACAATAGATGGAGCTGAGAGCGACTTGCGCTCAGTCGAGGCCGGACCTGGTGTCACTCAGCATTGATGCGAAGGAAGGAGATTAAGGCTATGGATTGGGTCTCATTTGCCAGTACAATCTTGCTCTTATGCCCCGATTCTGAATGCATTCGATATGATGTCAATAGAATGCCTTCTTGGCATGGAAATAACAAATTATTCGATAGTGGAATACAGCGTTCAGAACTGCATTGTTTCGTGTATTTCGATTTGGCCATGGTCCGCATGAAATAACTTTTATTTTTTAAATAGGATTTTTTTCTGTAAAATTGAGTGTTTATGGATGAAAAACAAGAATAAAATTTCATATTCAAAATCCAAATTCATCTAATTTAACTTTTTATTTTTATGCATTTTTTTTATGAAAAATTAATTTTCCATGTGTTTGTGTAATATTTTAATATATATTCTTTATTTCTATTATTCTGTAATTAAAATAATTTAAACTAGCAAACCCCGCGGCTTTCCTCACGTAGTATTTGAAATATGCCAAGTGATATCTATATGTCTAATTTTTATTAAAAAGTACTAACTAAATTTTTATTTTATTAAAAGGTAATATTTTATTTTATTAAAAGTTACTTATTACTTGTAGGAATAATTAAAAAATTACTATTTAAAACACAGTTTGACTAAACATCATAATTACACTGCATTAGGCAGAAATGAGACTTAAATTAATAAAACGAAATAAAACTAAAAAAATTATAATTTAGAAAATATTTTGAAACTTTTATGCTCAATTAATACGCTCATTTCAGTATTCATTTGAAGTTTTGAATTTTTTAGAAACCATCTTCTTACATCTTAAAATTAACTATCATGTCAAATTCCAAGTCCTATCACCTCTCTCAACATAAAGGGCTATGTTGAAATAGGAACTGTCACCATTAATTTGCCAACATTAATTTTGAAATTGGTTTGTTATTTCCTAATATTCCACAGAAACGTAATTTAGAAAGCTTTTAAAGGCATTTTTTAGAACGTCTGTTATTCCTGTGAACCCCAAGTGGTAGAATCATCGGCATAAAATATAGCCTGTGTAGGATCAGAGACTGTTACCACTGATTCGAAACTATTATTACTTTTATAATCGGTTTATATTCTCCGAAATTGCATAGAAATCGTAATTTAGGACTTTTTTGGAACGCTTTTTGCACCTCCCCTTCCCTTCACACCTTTTTAATTCAAATTTATTTTGACAGTCCTTCGAGGGCATTTATATTTTATAAGTAACTACCGTGAAATATTTAAAGTTTCTAGCCGTTTCATATCACAGAAATCGCAATTTAGAAATTTTTTAGCTCCTGCAACCCTCTGGTGGTAGTGACACAGACATAAAATATAGATTATTTTTGAGCAGGTTCTATCACCAACAATTTGTCATCATTATTTTTTTAATCGGTTTGGTATTTTATAAGTTTGCTTAAAAATTGCAATTTATAACGCTTTTCGATCACTTCATCTTTTTAAATTTTGAATTTTCTTTCGACAGTTCCTAGAAAGCAGTTGCATCTTGTAAGTAAATACCATGCTATATTTCAATGTACTACACCCCTCAGTTATGCAAAAAACGCAAATTAGAACATGTTTTGCTTTTGCAACCCTCAGATGGTAGTGACAGCAACATAAAATATAATCTATGTTATAGCAGGGAATTTCACCATTGATTTGCAACCATTACTTTTGAAATAGCTTTGCTACTTCCTGAGATTGAGTAGAAATTGATATTTACAACGTTTTCAGAACGCTTTCGCGCTTTTTCACCACTTTTTAAATTTTCAATTTTTTTCGAAACTGTTCTTAAAGATCACTTATATCTAATAAATATGTACCTTGCCTAATTTTAAGTTGCTAGCCCCTACCGATCACAAAAATTGAAATTTAGAATGTTTTTTTGCACCTGAAACGTCTAGATGATAGTGATACCGACATAAAATAGCGTTTATGTTAGAGCAGAGGCTGTCAGCATCAATTTCCTAACATTACGTTTGAAATCAGTTTGATTCTTCCTGAGGTATTGCTGACAAATCGGAATTTTGAACGTTTTTAGAACGCTTTTCGCGCATTTTGCTCCTGTATCTCCTCTGGGGTAGTGGAAACAGATATAAAATATAGCCTATCATGGAGCAAGATCTGTCACCGTCATTTGTACACCATTATATTTGAAATCGGTTCAGTACTTCCTGAGATTGCATAAAAATCGCAATTTAGAACGTTTTTTACAACGCTTTTTGCGCATTTTGACCCCCTTTTAATTTTTTTTTTTAAAGAAATGTCCTTAGAGATCATTAATATCGTATAACTAACTACCATTCCAAATTTCCCGATTCTAGGCCCTTCCATTTTCAAAACGCTTTCGCGCTTTATCACCCCTTTTTAAATTTCCAATTTTTTCGAAACTGTTCTTAAAAATCCTTTATATCTAATAAGTAGCTCAAATTTCATATTTCTAGGCCTTTCAGTAACGCAAAAGTCGCATTTTTAGAACAATTTTGCTTTAGTACCCCCTTTTGGGGTAGTGGCACCGACATAAAACATAGCCTATGTTGGAGCAAGAGTTGTCACCGTCATTTTGACAACATTTTTTTTTAAATCGGTTTGGTATTTCCTGAGATTGTGTAGAAACCGCCATTTAGAACGTTTTTTAGAACGCTTTACGCGCATTTTCACCACTTTCAAATTTCGAATTGTTTAACCCTCTAAGTGTTTGGGGCGTAATATTCCGTTCACTAAGCTCCAGGTTTCACAGCAATACAAGCAATATTTAAGATAATATAATTCTATAGATTTAATGAATTTTAAATACATTGAAGAATGATTAATACTCTCAAGGATTACATTCATATTTGTAATTGAGTTTTTTTTTTTATAATGTTGAAAGAATCATATTTTCTTAGCATTTAAAGCAAAATGCAAAGAAAACAACATTACAATTTTACCCTTTTGCAAGACGCTCGGAGGGTTAAGAACCGTTCTTAAAAATCCTTTATATCTAATAAGTAGCTAATATTTCAAATTTCATATTTCTAGGCTCTTCAGTAACGCAAAAATCGCATTTTTAGAACGTTTTTTGCTCTTGCACCCCCTTTGGGGTAGTTGCACTGACATAAACTATAGCCTATGTTCTAAGTTGGGCTAACATCATCATTTTGAAACCATTACTTTTGAAATCGGTTCGGTAGCTCCAGAGATTACCTCTAACAGACAAACAAACTTTACTTCTTTATAATATTAGCATAGATTAGTCATGCACCGGGTTTGACATCCAATTTCAGTGACAGTCACATGGATTGAGAATCTTGCTGAAATTGATTCACTATTTATGCCTGGAATGAAATAAAGTCTTGAGTTTAAAATCCAAATTCATCCAATTTTAGCTTATATTTTTAGCATTATTTTGATGAAAAACTAATTTTCATATGTTTGGATAATATTGAAAATTTTCGTTTTAATTTATTGTTATTTTGTATTTTATTATGAGTTTTGTAATGAGTCAAGTAACTTGATTTTTACAGCAGAATTGGGGAGCGGTGGAGGGAAAATTGGTTAGATTATTCTGCAGATCTGCGATTTTCCGCTTTTTTGATATTTTGTTATCATTAAGAAACATCTTTTATGATTTTATTTTATTACTAATCTTACAGTGTACCAACATTCGCGAAAAAAACCAGCAATTTCAGAAATGTGCTCCGAGTCTCACACCTTCAATCCTTCTCCATCTATACGGATGTCAGCTTTTATGTTAAACAAATTTTATTATAATCTAAAAGTTAAAAATTTATAAAAGTGCACCTTATTTCTCATATATTCCCACTTTTTTTAATACTTTTCTCATGGTAAATTCACAGTCAAATTCATCATTACTATTATTCATCATTACTATTCATCAACTTACTATTTTAAACAATAAAGATAGTTTCAAAAGCTTGATCAAAGCTATTCAAATACACCTTTTAACAAACGAAATTTTAATTACATTCTAGATCAATATGCTTCTTTATGAACTAATTATGAATCGCCTTTGATTCTCTAATTAAGTAATTCAATATCATGGGACAATTCAAAAAGCAATAAGATGATATTTTGACAGTTAATTACATTAAGGAACTCCACTAACTTCTATTATTCGTAATACATGATAGTACTTGATTGCACAAAGTATGTGTTTTACTTACAATAAAATCTTTCTTGTTTTTCAGTAACATTTGCGTAAAACTTTGAAGTATTTTATAAAGTTAAAATGTGTTTATTATATAAGGTTTTCAAAAATTGCTACGGTATTAAACTCATTGTGCTTAACACGTTGAGTGCCACGTCAGTCATGGGTGACTGACGCTGAACTTTCCGTTTAAGCCGCGTCAGTCATCGGTGACTGACATTAATAGATTATGTAACGGGGATCTTATTTTGTGGCTTAACCAAAAAGAAATACAAAATAGGCTTGGCATTCAACGTGTTGAAGAATCATAAAGAAATACAAACAAAATATCAAAGCAAACAATCAAAGTGTAAGATGCAATGTTCTGTTTTAATAAAATAAAGATGTTTGTGTCTTTGTGTTTGTTGGTGTCGGGAAAAATCTATCATATAGGTTTGGAAATTTCGAGAGGTTCGAGTACATAGGAAACTAAGATTTGTAGATTTTACTTTCTTCTATCTTCGTAATATTGTAATCGAATTTGGTTTCCGGAGAATTTATACGTTTCAGAGTGTGTCTGTCCGTGTGTGTGTGTCTGCGTGTCCGTGTGTCGACATTGCACCATCGGAAAATGTGTGAAGTTATGCATAGAATATAACCAATTTTTTCGTGTATCTTTTTGGCTATTGCAAGCAGGGCCTCCTTGAATTTGGGAATATTCTGCTTGAAGGGGATTCTTTAACCCTTTAAGCGTCCTGCAGAATTTAACATGTACATGTTTAATGATTCATAAAATAATAGCTGTAAAATTTATTTGCATGAGAATTTGTTTATAATAACTTTACATATTTATTTATCTTATGCACTGCGAATAAATAACATTAATATGAATTTTGTGCTAAATTAACCTATGAATTCAAAGATGACGTGACGGAAAAACACGGTTAGGCCGCTTAAAGGGTTAATAATAAAATCTGTGCCATTTTAAATATTGTACCATCGAAATGTGTATGGAGTTAGCCATAGAGTTGAACCAACCTTTTATTTGCTTTTCTCCATGGAAAGCAGGTCCTCCCTTGAATATGGAAATATTCCGCCTCTAGGAATGCTGTAATAACGATTTTTGTGCCATTTTCATTATTGTATCACCGAAAAGTGTATGAAGTTCTGCAAAGAATCGAATCAAATTTCTTATGTATGTTTTTAGATAGGCAAGCAGGCCTTTCTTGAACTACAAAATATTCCCCCGGAAGGGTCGCTGTAATAGCGATTTTTTGTATAATTTTCTCGATTTTTCGTAATTCTATTGTACATCAGAAACTTGTAAAGCTACGGGGACTTCTCATCCTGCTAAGCCTTCTATTCGAAAACAGCTAATGCACAACAGAATAACGAAAAACTAAAAATTCTAATAATTATCATGATCGAGATTATCTCTTTATCACTTCGATTAATTGACTGAAGCGGAAATGTAAGATGAAAATCAAAGTTTGCATAGTATTGAACAAATAATATTGAAGTAATAATATTTGTAACAACTTTTTGAAACATTAAGATGCGTGAGATAGTAGAAAGTTTTACGAATGACACATCCAAGCAGTTTAAAATATTTAAAGTAATATTATTTAAATATATGTATGTGTATGATTGTTCCGTATGTGCAAAGATGCTTTGACTGTAATTAGAGCATCTACTATGCATACTTGATATGAGTTTGGGTTCTGGTTTTAGAGCTTCAAATAAATGACTTGAAATCTGAGGGTGCCCGATCACGTCAAATTTTTTATCATCAGAGTGCGATCCCAGGATCGAAAGTCCACAGTAGAAGATTGTTAATAACAACTTCAAAAATGTTACAAGATTAATTTTATCGTTTCTAAGTACAGTAAAGCACCGATTATACGTCTTTCAGGGGACTGTTCTAAAACGACGTATAACTGAAAAAGACATACAATCGAAATTGCAGACGCCTAAGGTATAAAATCTTTAACTGTAGAAATATAATGCTGCAATCATACAATTAATTTTGCTACCATTTTCGGATGTTCAGGATGCATTTTATCTTGAATAAAAGTTAAATTACTGAAAAAAAAGATATTAAATAACCATTTCCAAAATTTCAAATGAAAATGAGAATTATTAAACCATATATCAGTTGCACAATTTGAATTCACATTTTTTATACCATTGTCGAACGTGCAAACCAATTTTAATTAAAATAATTTTTAATCATCGTCTAACGTTTACTTTGAGACTTAATCAAAAGCATTATGTATATTGTTAAGTTCCAGAAACTTTTTTCACTAGTATTCTGAGAAACAAAAAAGGTTCTAAGTGTATCAATGCAGTCCAAAGCAACTTTGAAAGAAGGTGGGATAATTTCTTCACTTTCCTCTTCGCTAATCTACTACTGAAAGGCAATCTGTTTTCTATCAGTTCATCAATTATGCATAATTTTGATGTCATTACATCAGTAAAATTTTCAAGAAATTCGGTTACGGCATGACAGAAATGACGTGTATCCGAAGTTATGCGTTGTATAAATGAACCGTTACAACATTAAAATACATAGGGGTGAAACGGGACCTCAGTGAAACGACGTATATATGTGAATGACGTAAAAATGAGAAACGTATAAAGGGTGCTTTACTGTACATTATTACATATAAATAAGTATCAGTCCTAAATAATCCCTACCGATGAAATTTCGTGATTTTTATGTTTCTAAAATTCTAATAAAATAGCAATTTGTTTTATAAAACCAAACAATGGCTGAAATCTGCAAAAGTCACAGTTCGTAAAAATATGATCATACGAATATGACATAAATACATGCGTTCTGTTTCTAGCAATTCAACAAAAGGGCTTCAAACAGAAAGCGAGGAAGATATAAGGATATTTCACGTTTCCTTTATGTTACTAACACAGAAACAGAAAAATTATTTCTCCAATTATGTCCCAGAAAAAAAAAAAAAGCAATAACCTTTCAAAAGATTTTTAAAGACACTTTAAGAAATTTAGCCCATAGTTTTGTTTCTGAATTAGGAAGATTAATTTTACAATTTTTTTAACTCTTTTAGTGTGGCAGTCGAATAATGTCGACATCTAGGAGTTGGGTGCTGTAGACTACAGTAAGCGTCGACAAAAGTTGCCTAGGCGTTCACGGCATGTATTGTGCTCACTGTAGTGCGTCATGGGCTTAGCAGTGATGACGTATTGCGCCTGCGTAGTGCAGTAATTTGGCTGTAATCAAAACCAGTAGAGTGCCTGTCATGTACATTGTACAAAGTGCTTGTAGACACTACTGATTTCGATCCTCAAGACTATTTCAAGTTATTTTTCCCCGACCGTGTCTTTGACTGATCAGTAACGAAACCAACCGGTATGCAGAACTTTTTTTTTATTATTCACCGGTTGATCTCTGTGACAAAATATTCCGCACAGGGCATTAACTCCCCCCCCCCCCCCCAAAAAAAAAAAAAAAAAAATCCGCACTGAAAGGGTTAAATTGTGAATAAAAAAGTTTTGCACTTTTAGCCCAAACCCAAAGACTGGTTTTAAAATCATGCCAGTGTTCATTCTGAGCCCTTTTCATCTCGAATCACCACATCTTAAACTATTCTTATTTAGAGGCTTTACCATTCCATTGATTAATATACAAGATGGGACATTTGCAGCAAAATCTGTAATGGCAACAGTACTAGAGAGAATAAAGACAATGAGGAAGAATTAACAAACATCCGAAATTTACTTATGTTGAAGAAATATGTTTTCGCTCTATGTTTTGAATGTATGTTCCTTCCTAAAACGAAGTAGAGGCAGACGATATTGTATTTATGCTTTATTTATTTAACAGCGTATTTTATCGTACTTGTATCGCTCACTTTTAACTTACAAAATGATAATTAGAGTAATAATATTTTAAAAAAACCTAGGAAATTTTGTTTAGAACGTAAATTTTCAAAATTTTGGGATTAAATTGTAAAAAAATCAAATACAGGTATTGTGTCAATTTATTCATATCGAATAAAATTTTATTGAGTGTAATGGCAGTATCTCTACTTATTTTTATATTTTAGATTCATATAATTCTAAAAATTTGTCGGAAGGAATTTTTCCCCATCTGTAATTTTATTATTATTTCTTATATGGTAATATTATAACATTATTGAATTGATTATACGTTATTTACATTAAAAACAATATTTTTATTTTATCTGTAAGAAAGTGAAAATGCGTAAATTTTAAAAGACGTAACGATTGTTTAATACGTTAAACTTGATAAATTAATAAAACATAGGCTATAAAAATTTTCCTACAAATGGGAATATTTAAGCAATTTTCTGGGATTTTTAGAGGGCAATATTTCGTACATTTTTACATTACACCATTACTTTTGACATATAGTATTAAAGACGAAATTTTTACCTTCTTTCTCGTTGCACTTAAGAGGCTACTTCAGTGAAGTGAAAAGACCCATTCGCTAATGCTAATCCTATGGGAGAAATTTATAAAGATATCTCGGTTGCATTTCAATATTTTTAAATATATATATATATATATTTTGCATTAGACAGCTGAGATTGATCTGTACAAAGGCTGTTTTTTTACTTTTTTGATTTTGTTTGCAGATATTTTTTATGGGAATACTTTCATTTTCGGAACCGGTTTCGAAAGTGAAAACATCCTCAAATAAAAAATCTGCAATGAAAATCGAAAAAGTAAAAAACGGCCTGCATACAGATCAATCTCAGCTATCCAATGCAAAAAAAAATCATTTAAAAATATTGAAATGCAGCCGAGATATCTTTATAAATTTCTTCTATATGATTAGCATTAGAGAACGGGTCTTTTCGCCTGACTGAAGTAGCCTCTTAAATCGTTCACTCAACATCTAAAAAAAAAAGTATATATCCGTGCTTGAACGTAGAATAGATATTAGTTATATAAAATAGAGTATATATTCTATGTTCATGCATCGGTGTAAGATTATATTGAAAACGTAAACATGCAACATAAAAAAAAAGAAGATCGCAATAAGGTGGATATTCAATAGTAAAAATATTACAAGGATGGGGAGTTTCTTCCCCATGGTCACTAAAGCCGATACGGTCGCAATCGCATTACCATTGCGCTCTATGGAAGTGCCCCATCTTGTATGTTAATCTACGTGCTATTCCAACGTGATCACGTGATTGCAATACGTTTAATTACAATTTAATCTATACTTCAAACAATTACCATCAATAATTAAATAAAATACAATGGCGAAATCATTTACGGTACCTTTTTTTCGATTATTTTAAATTTAAAACTATCCAGATAATGATGAAAAGTTTAGAAAACTTTCTCTTGCGTATAACTGCAGTCGCAAAAAATTTTTCACCGAAGAAAGCAATATAACTATTTTTTTTTTTTTTTTTTTTTTTTGTACCAGATGTATTTGATTGTTCAATCATGCATATAATTTTATTCAAAGATTTGTAAATTAGTTAGCTAATGACCTTTAAGTAAACAAATTTATTTTTATATGAACAATTTTGTATCATAGAAACTCGACAGCGTTTCTCGCCAAGCAAAAGACACAACAATGCAATGAACCGTAAATGAAGTATTTTCCTCTATATGATGTCAAACGATTTTACAAAAAATTACATCAAACTCCGTGTAAGTCAAAGGTTCTTCCTTCAAGCCGCGACATGGGCATATTTTAGCTCAGTTCAAAAAATTAATTCGTATGATAACTTTACCAATCAGTATAAGTGAATATAAAACAAATGTTTAAATAGAATTCCATTATCTGTTGCTTAATCTGTCTAGTTGCCTAGATGGCATGCCAGATGTCATTGCCGATAATGTTTTCTCAGACAATTAACCCTGGGAGTTAAATGCTTGCTGAGTTGGGGTTTTGTACCTTTTAAACATGATGAAAATTAACGAAAAAAGTCAAAGTTTGAATTAGTGTATCTTCGTATAAACATGTAATTTTGACTATCAGTTAAACATTTTACGCTTTGTAATATTCCAACATTAGAAATTTATTAGACTTTTACAGAATTTATGTTTTGTTGAAATAAAAATAGCTCTTTTTTTTTTTTTTTTTTTTACTCCATAAGTCTTCGCCCGCATGATATCTTGAGAAGGTATGTATGGAGGGACATGAAATTTAGTAAAGATACTGAACGAATATGTGTGCTTAAAAAGAACTACTCTTAGGCCAAAGTTATTTCATTAACTATATAAAAAAGATATTTTTGTCAAAAAAAATAAAAATTTTAGATTTTTAATTAATAAAAATAGTCATAACTAAAAATATTACCATTGTAAATATTTAAAAGTAGTTCCTTTTAAACACACATATTTGTTTAGTACCTTTACTAAATTTCATGTCAATCCATACATACTTTCTCAAGATAATTATGCGCGCAATGACTTATGGGGTAAAAAAAGAGCTATTTTGATTTCAACAATACAAAAATTCTGTAAAAGGCTACTAAATTTCTAATAGTAGCAAATTACAAAGCGCAATCTGTTCATGTTTATACATAAAAACGTTTTGAAGATAGACTAATTCAAACTTTGAAGTTATTCGTTAATTTTCGAAGCGTTTAAAAGGTACAAGACCCCTTAGTCAACCACCCGATAGTATATAGCACAACAACAAAACATATTGCAGTTCTGTTCGTCATATTTTATCATTAAAAAAATTCTTCTTCGATCTAAGAATTTATGCATCGGTTTTGAAGGATTTTAAAATAGTCCAATGCTATGTCTTATAACACATACTGCACATTTTAAAAGTTTATAGCATCACTGTTAAATTTTTTCCCACTGTCATCTTTCTCTTTTTTTTAATTTTCTGAATTAAAAAGGAATATGAATAATGCAAATACCTTACAAATGCAACTGATATCTCATCAAAAACAACACGTTTTAAATGAATCCGCAAGTTAAAGTAAATTTAAAAAGTCAATCATATAAAGAAATGATATCACAAAAATAAGAGATATGCAAGTACATATTCCGAGTGCCATGTAGAAATCTATCACTACCCCATAATGCTTCCAAAAAACTCAGAGTTTCCAGAAATCGAAAAGATAAATTTTAAATTCACGTTATATCTCTTTTATACTAAATACTTATATGAGAAAGATCTATAATAAATCAAAAAGAGTTGTAAGAGGAGCAGGAAAAATGTTATATAAGTGTGGTAATCATCTATTGTTACAATTATAATTTCCAACATTTCTTAGCATAATCTTTAAGGAAACAAGGGTTCTTTAAAATCAAATTCTTATTTTTTGTACACTTCATTTTAAATATTATTTAAGGGTAGTACATTATATGCATTATGGCATGCCTTTGTCAAAAAAAAATTTAAAAAAAAATTTGGGGGGAAAAAGGGAATTTTCTGTAACTTTTCAAAATGCCCCATGCGTACTGAATATCAATGAAAATCCCAATATTTTTTTACACAAGTATGGCTTATATATATAAATTAAACTGTGCATCGAATTTTATATATTTGAATATAAAGTTAAGAAAAATATTTTCTAATTTTTTTTTAAAGTTTGAGGCTCAAAATTTGAATGATCCCCTTTAATATGAACCCCCTTTTCAAGCGTTGGAAACTAGTTTTGAAAATAAACGATTTATTGGTAACAGTCATGTTAATGAAACATTGTTTATGGAAAGGACATCTCACGATTCTGTTAAAACCTAAGAGTGATAGTTGGCGGATGTCAAAAAATCACCCGTGTTCTTAAATCAATAGGTTTAGAGCTTAATCAGTTTTCGGAAATTACGTTAATAAACATAATTCTCAAAAAATTAGATATAGAAACCAAAAATCAGTTTGAGCTCTCGCTCAATTATATTCAATTACCAAATTGGCTAGAGTTCATTTACTTTTTACAAAAGCGTTGTTTGGTTTTGGGAAATATGCGGAATAATGTTTGTGTTAAACTTAAGCATGTTATATATGATAAAAATAAAAAAAGTTAAAAAAAAAATTGTTTGTTAAGCGATATTCTTATGCTGTAAAGCATAGTTATGTAATTTGTTTACAAAACCGTCTTATATTGAAATGTGATAAAGTCTTAAAATTAAATGAATATAATAGGTATTTAGCTGCAAAGAAATATCATCTCTGCCTAAATTGCCTGAATTTATTTCACAAAACTGCGCAATGTAGATCTCCTGCTGTGTATGAAAGATGGGGAAAAAAGTATAATAGATTATTAGATAGAAGCGCTTCACTGGCACCAGTAGGACGGGTTGAAAATTCCAGCTGTCAACAAATAAATAAAGAAATTTTTGCTTCTCAGAATGAAAATAGTGAGAAATTAATAAAAGAGGTTCAGAGATTTTTCAATCATTATGCAGTAAGGTTTGCTTGTCTAATAAAAATGAAAGCATATTATTAACAAGTTGTACTAATAAAAATGAAAGCATATTATTAATAAGTTGTATTAGTTATGTTGAAAATTCGATTGGTTCTAGAATGTCTAGAATGAACTAATATGGGCTATTTTAAATAGCGGGAGTGATATAAATTTGATGATCAATAGAATCGCTCAATGTTTATCATTAAAGTAAAATTATACGAAAGTTTTAACATCGGGGATTAATGGGAATGTTTCAGAAATAAATTCGGAAGTTAAATCTACTATTTCTAATACAAACAAGTTTTTTAGTTGAACAATACAATTCTTAATTATTCATAAAATAACGAATACACTACCAGAAAGCAATATAAATGGAAGTAACTTAGAAATTCAGGAAAACATAGATTTAAGGGATCCTAATTTTTGAAAATCCGCTAAAATAGATATATTGATTGGATCGGAACTTTTCCATGAAATATTATAAACAGAAAAATACAAAATTTCTCCACTAATATTTCAAAATACGTCTTTCTGTTATATCGTGTCAGGAATATTAGAAAATAAATGTCAACAAATATTTTGTGGTATTGTTAAGCGAATAGAAGATAAGATTGAGAAAAATCTTAAATAAATTTGCGAAATCGAGAGCGTTGATGACGAATTGATACCACTTAGTCTTGAATCTCAATACTGCGAGTCTCATTTTTTAAGAACATATCGCAATAGCACAAGTAGATTCATTATACCTGTGCCTTTAATCGAAGAATCGATTGTTCTAGAAAATTCAAGAGTAATTGCCGCAAAAATAATGAAACAGCTATGAAATCGACCTGAAAAAACTCCGTTAATGCGAAAACTCTTATCTTCCTCCTCATGGGTTATACCGGCCGGGAAATTTCACATCAAAGCTTTGCGTTTTATTTAATGCTTCGAGTGCTACAGTTAATAGTAAATCGTTCTATGATATTCTCTTTAAAGGGGAAATGAAGGAAGACTTATATGATATCAAGATTCGTTTTGGAAATCATAGATTTGTCTTTCTCGCCGACATTAAAAAATGTACCGACAAACTCTAATGAATCCTGATCCAAGAAAACTTTTAAGAATATTATGGGGGGGGGGGGAATATTAATACTCCAGTAGAAACTTTTGAACACTGTAACGTATGACACTTCTTGTGCCTCAATTTAGTGATTAAAACTTTGAAGCAACTGGCGGAAGAAGAAGTAAAAAAATATGGTAAAGCATCAGAAGTTCTTTTGAATGATATCTATGTGGATAACATTCATAGTGGAGAAGACACTCTAGAAGCTACAAAAGAACTACAGAATTTTGTAATATATATATGTGTGTGTGTGTGATAAATAATTATTATTTGACATTTGTATCCGAAAACATTAACATTCAGCGTAAAATAGTAACACATACTTTTTTTTTAAATGTTTATCCAAAAAAAAAAAAAAAAAAAAAAGATAAGCGCAAGACCTTTCTTGTTTAGAGGCGAACAAATCTTTGGAAGGTTAGAGAATGATATTTGAAAATCCGAGAGACATTAGACGTTTTCCTAAGATTAGGTAAACTAATAAAATGACCACAATACATAATCACTTAAATATAAGACTAGACTGCCTTTCGAAGACATGTCCCCTGTAACACATTTAAACTTAACAAAATATCCAGAAAAAAAGAAATACTTTAAAAAGAAATACTTAACTGTTCAAAAGTCATTTTCTATGGAATTTAATTCTACTTAAATAATATCTTGTTTCTCATCTTCTCCGTAAACATATTATTATTATTTTACTGTATGTTGAATAAATAAAGCAATTAAATTTATTAAAAAGGGGCTATTTTTCATTAAAGGCAAACGTTTTACGGGAATCCATTTCTGGCCAAATTATTAGATTTTTAATTAAAATAAAACAGTTTCTTAATATGCATTATGTAAAGCTTCTTTAGAGTTAGTTCAAAGGAAACTTCTAAGCATTTGCGATAAATGAACAATTCGTAATGAGATAGTGAGTTAGAGGACAGTTCACTAATAAGCATTATTAATATAACATACATAAATGTGACGGATATAAATAAGCCACTCTGTTTCATTTAATATTTCAAGAGATAATGTATGCATGATGCGTATAAGTGTATTGAAATTGAAGTACATTCAAAAACTTTTATATTGCGTCAGTTTATTTTTTGTTGTTGTTGAGTTTAAGTGCATTTTCTTGTTAGCATAAGACAAAACGTCAGGAATTTTTAATTTTCTAAACATTTTCTATGAAATGACGCTTAAATTTAATTTTTAAACAATGTGATACGTTTAAAGGATTAAGACCTTATTGTACATAATTCAAAGATTTCTTGTCCCTCTTGCCATTATTTTTAAGTTCAAAGCTATTATCTATTTTTAAGTTTTATTGGCATTTATATTTCCGAATTATTATTTTTTCCTCATTTAATAACATACTGTAAAGAGAGACAAAAGTTCTCTGATGTACGAAAACATGATATAACTTAGAAAACTATACAATAATCCCTTCCAAGTAACACACGATTTCGGATAGCATTATCTATTTTTAGAAATATCAGAAAAAAATATACTTTTAAGATAAGAAGGATTTATAAAAAGAATGTTTCTTTTTTGCCACCGATTTTAGTAAATGTTTTCGAGTATATTTTATAGTCTAATAATAAATTTTCTCAAAGTGGAATTTTGTTTTTAAATGCTGTCAGTTCTCAATGAGACATTTTCAGGTGCATAACAGAATTTTTACATGCAAAAATAACAAAATAATATTAATTTTTATGATAATGCTATTAATTTATCAAGTGTGTCTATAAAAATGTTTATTGAACATGAAAATGATTACTTGAGAATTTGTAGCGTACGTAAAAAATACGTAACGCAGCTAGATTCGCATCTAGGTTAAGAAAATTGATTGATACGTATTAAAATGAAGTTTTCCGATAATCTGTGGCAACAAAAGAAAGATTTTATAAATGCTTCTTTAAATCTCACAAAACTATTATTTTTTTTTTTATTTTTCTAAAGTTAAAGAATGCTTCCTTGAATCGTTGGTAATTCGAAAGTATTATTTTATATTTTCGTTGGTGGTTATATCATATTTTCCTAGAATAAGAAACATTATTTTATACAGGCATCTCGCGACATACGTAAATTCGTATTTACATAATAAATCTAGAAAATTTCATTTATGAACACACTAGTGCGTTTGATACGCGATTGCATACTTCTGATAATTATTGTATCTATAATAATAGCATAAGTCATGTGACTATCATCAACAGTTCCGGGTTGACCGCTTCATTTTTAGGTAGATTTCGTATGAAATACTACCTATTACATTCTCCCCTATGTTGGAATTTCTGAAAAAAATTTGCAGATTTAAACGGATCATGACCCCCAGAACGCAAAAAAAAACCCTCAGTAAAAAATGTATCTATCTATCTATCTATCTATCTATCTATCTATATATATATATATATATATATATATATATATAAATATATCAATTTCTTTTCGTTCATGGTTTAGTTAGTAAGTTTTTCCATGGTTATTTTGTTAATTTTCTCTATTGTTCAGTAGTTTTGGGTTTGGATGTGTAGTGTGTGTTTTTGGTATTATATTAACCTTTGAAGTTCGATGGCATGGCTACGTCTTCAAGTGGTTCAGTTTGAGTATGGTTTATGTTTTTATGAATTGATTAGATAAACGTTAGATATGTTTTAGGCAATTGTCAGGCATATTTTGACGTTGTAATTATTCCTTTATAGTTTTTCCCTATTCTGTTTATTATTTCTTGTTATAGTTTTCACAGTTTGGTACAGTTTATTTTTGTTCATCTTTGCTATATATTATTGTTCATGTTATTTTTTAGTTTTAATGGTTTTGTTTAAAGAGTTAGTTTTATTCATTAGTTTCCATTTTGTTCAGCTTTATTAAAAAATTGTATTAAGTATGAATATACATTTATAATTATGAAATTTACAAAACATAGAATTTTAGATACCGGCAAGAAATGGAATTCATTAGAGGACCATTGTGCTCGGTCGGTTCCTGATAGCATGGTAGGGAATGGATCGTTAGAAAGTAACCATGATTTACAAGTGGATTTGGTTGGCTACGGGAGTAAAGGAGTTGATGATAGCTTTTTCAAAAAGAGTATGCAAGGTTATGTTTTTGAGAAAAATAAAAAAATGTATAAAAATTATAAAAATTGTGAAAAAAATTATGGAAAAAATTGTGAGTTTGATATTTTTTTGGAAAGAGGGGAAGTTGATGGTGTACGGAAAAGGAAATCGATCAGGTATAATACCAGATATATTTATAATAGTCATTTAATTAATGAGAATTACGATGGCGGTGAAGGTAGAAATAACGATGTAAAATATAAAACTAGAACGTTCTATAATTCAAACTTAAAAAGGGAGATGATTTTCAATAATCTCAAATTAAGAAAATGTAGTGATAAACATTGTAAAGTATGCCCGAGTGTGGGCTCAGAGTATAACACTATCGGGGACATTAGGTATTTAAAAGTATGTAAGGTTTACAACAGTGTTTATAAACTTAGCTGCAAGATATGTGGAATGTCTTATATAGGTCAAACTTCTGACCCGATTAATAAGCGTTTCAATAACCATAAGTCTGATATCAGACATTGCAAAACTAATAAAGAAGAACAAGAGATTGAAATTAGACATTTCAACAGGCATGGTATTGAAAACATGGAATTAACGATTTTAAAGATTGTCCCTAACAAAAAAGAAAGATTGATATGTGAAAGTGACATGATGATTAAATGTGGTACGGTTTACCCATACGGGTTAAATGTTATGTTCAATGGAACTAACGTTATGAAAAAATTAAGAAACAGTTTATTAGAAGTTTCAATATACGAGCGTATTGAACATCCCATGAATTATAAATTCAATAAGGAGATGGACCACAAGATAACAGCAAAGGAATATGACAATATTAATGAAATTAAAAGTTCAATTCTCAAGAGTGATTTCGTTGGAATAGTAAGAAATATAAAATATATTATATTTAACGTGAAAAAACGTTTTATAGGTGATTTGTTAAACTTATTGTATTCACATAAGAGTAACTATAATATAGATTTGGCTTTGGACATTTTGAGGTATAGAATTTGTTCACAACATTTGAAGGAAAATCTGGGCAGAAGTAACAACAACAACAACAAAATAGTTAATAGAATGTATTTTGTAATGGATTACATAGAAATTAAAAAACATGGTATAAATATGGGCAAGGTATTAAATAAATACAATGATTTGCTTCCAGATAAGAACATGGAGATTGTCAAGGTTTACAGATACGATAAACCTTTAGGTCGTATGGTTTTTAACTATAATAATTTTTCAAAAGAAATTGGTAGAAACAACGATAATAATTTATGTCATTGTCATGATCCGGTTTATCGTGATTATGTCGATGTGAATCACGGTCATGTATTGACCGGTAATTTAGACATTGTCAAGGACAGAACATTGAGAGATTATATGCGGTTTGGTACAAAATTTCGTTTAAAAAGATTAAACACTAAGAATTTTATAAAAAAACGATTAAAAATCAACGTGGATATGTTTATACATAAACTAATGAACAAATTTTGCTTACCAGAAATAACTTTTCTGGAATGGAAACACAATATATTAAAGGATTTGAGTTCAATTTACTGTGGTAAAACAGGGGGGATTTCGTTGGAAGAATATAAAGTATTAAAAGATTCTATCAAGGATTTACAGAGTAATTTCGTTATAACATATATTGATAAGGCAAATACGAATTTTGCTATTATTTGTAAAGAGCTATACTGTAATCAATTAAGACAATGTTATAACAATACACATAATTACAGGTTGTTAAATACCAGTGTAAAAGAGATAGAAAGTAGAATTGCTGCTTTTTATAAAAGGTTAAAATACACACAACGTAGTAAGGAATTGCCTTATATGGTTTTGATTCCTAAATTTCATAAGGACCCCATTGCCTTTCGTACAATTACATGTGGTTTTGGCACTTATTTGGAAGTAGCTAATAAAAAGTTTTTGGATATTTTGCAGAGTTTATTTGAAGCGGCATTAAAACAAAATTACACATGTATTATAAAAAATAGTTTTGAGTTACTTAACAGACTGAAAGGTTTGAGTAATATTAAAGGTCTATATGTTTATGATTTTGAAGATTTATATAACAGCATTGATTTAAATGATCTTAAAAATAAAATATTCGAATTTTTTAAGAGGTACAATATTTTGGGTAAAAATTTGGATCATTTGACAAATTTATTTAATTTCGTAGTTAATGAAAATTACTTATTCGATGGTAAGCATGTGTTTCAGCAGATTAGGGGTATACCTATGGGGGGTAGTTGCAGTTCGGTACTTGCAGATATTTATCTATTTTTATACGAGGTTAAAGAGACTACGGATAAGGATTTTTTAAGTTTCAGATATATTGATGATATATTGTTAGTAAGGATTAACGATTCCAATAGCGATTTAAATTTAGACTACTATCCCCAAGGTTTGATATTAAAAAAAACTTCATATGACGAAAAGCATGTAAATTATTTGGATCTCACTATCGACATTGAGAGGGGTGGATTACGGACTTGCATTTATGATAAGAGAAAGGATTACAACTTTGAAACTATTAAGATATTAAATTTTAATTCCAATGTGCATATGTCCATTTTCAGAAATATCATTATCAATAGTTTAATAAGGATAACAAAGTTAAATTCTAATCATAATAGTATAATAAATGACATTATAAATCTCTATCAAGATGCAATGGATCAGAATTTTCCTATTAGTTTGTTAAATAGTTTGGCAAACAATTTCGTCAGGGATAAAGATTACTGCGATGCTTTACTTTTGGCGATTAAAAATATCGCCAAATAATCGTAGGCTTTATAAGGAGCTCTGTCTGGATGTGTCGTTCTTTTTGAATTGGGTTGCTGCTTTGGATGGACAGTTTTAAAGTGTTCTCTTCAAATTCGGTTACTGCTTTGGATGGCCAGTTTTGAAGTTTTCTTTGGCCAGTATGGTCTTGACAGATATGGGGGAGGTTTCATGAGTAGTAGCCGGTAAAACCCAGCATGCAAGTCTTTAGCCTTGCGGTCTGTCTCCATTGGTTGTTTTCTTTTCGTTCATGGTTTAGTTAGTAAGTTTTTCCATGGTTATTTTGTTAATTTTCTCTATTGTTCAGTAGTTTTGGGTTTGGATGTGTAGTGTGTGTTTTTGGTATTATATATATATAGTGATATATATATATATATATATATCACTTTCTCCTGGACACGATAACTTCAACAATTCTGAACAAATCCCTTCCAAACTGATACATAAAATCAAGGGCATAAAATCTCGGTCACGTTTATTAATGGGCAAAATCGGACCAAGGGGATAGAAGTAGAGAGGGGTTTTGTGAAAACCGAAAAAAAAAAACCCCATAACTTCTTAATTTTTGTACATATCAAATCAAATTGAAGTTTATTACTTCTAAAAATAGGGCGAAAAATTTATGTATCACAAATTTTTGTTCAATTTAAAAATGGGCTCAAAGGGCTCAAAAAATAGGTTTTTTGGGAGAAAAAAATTCATAACTTCGTCAATTGTCAAGATATCAAATCCAATTAATTTTATTATAAATCTCCTTAATATTATCTACAACTTTTATCTTCACAAGTTTTTGATAGGACCAATTCGTGGCAAAAAAAAATAAATAAAATAAATAAATAAAAAATAAATAAAAACGAAAACAAAAAGGGGGTGTTGAAGAAGAGAAAAATTCATCACTCCGTCAATTCACAAGATATAAAATCCCCATGAATTTATCATATATCTTCTTAATATTGTCTACAACATTTACATAGACAAGTTTTTGATAGGACCAATTCTTACAGCAAAAATAAATTAAAAATACATAGCGGTTGAAGAAAAAAATCATCTTATTAAGGGTGTATTCAAATCCAAACTGCTTAGTTTCTTACTCATTTTAAAATTATTTTTTTTTTCTCACAAACGCATTCAATTGGTAGATTCTCTTGTTCAGAAACGATGTAATGATCAATTTTTTGATAGAGGCAGAATATATTTCAAAAAATGATGTCAAATTGGGCATTTTGAACAGGATTTCCCGAAGCGATTGTGTTAGAAACGAAAAATATTGTCCTACTGAGAAAACAATTTTTCATAAATCAAGTTTTAATTAATTGAACGAAAATAAAAACACGGGTCGCTTATAAATGTCTTTGAAATTCACATCAGCAAGTTTTATATTTTTTTCTATAAAAAATTAATCTGAAAATGTGCCAGAAAATTTAGAGTTGTTGAGCATGGGAAGTATTTTTTTAATACACTCCTTAACATGATTCTGATAAAACCAGCTATTATATAAAAATGAAATAAAAACCCATGAATAGCGGCCAGATAAAATTGTTAAAGTGGATAAATTTCTAATGATGATTTAATTTTTGTTGGTGAAATTAGTATACTTAACTTCGAAATCTACCTCCGGCTATAGGCCGGGCAGGCGATTTTTTATATGCCAGACGATCAATTTGGCAATTTTGTAATTTAATGTTAGCCGGGCGCAGGTGATAAATCGTCAAAAATTGTTCCATCGCCATCATGCCATCTGTATTATAATAGTCCATTTCATGCGACTGTCATAAAAAATTTTTCGTATGGTAAATTAAAATAAAGCTCTGACGTCGAAATTAAATGTCCTGGTTTATGGTATTATTTATTACTTTTCTTTTCTTTTAGGAAATAATTGAGAGTCATAGATTTTAAATATTTCAGTTTTAAATTAATTTTATGTGTTTTAAATAAAATGAGTGAAAGTATTATATTTTAAATGGAATTAATGAAATGCGAAAAAATACGACATTAACAATATTTGGTAATGAATCGGGGAATGACGGGAACAATGAATCACCTGCTCCTGGCTAACATAAAAATACAGAGTTCTTAATTTCTGTATCAGAATCTTCCGATTTTGCTAAGAATTGACCAAGAAAATTAAATTATGAATAAAAGTAACACGATACTTAGCATACGCTTAAGGGGACGGTGGAGTTTAAAATCCTTAAAAATATATTTTTTTTATTTTTGTAAATTTCAACTTAAATATTATTCAAGGGTACATTATATACATTATAACATGCATTTATCACAAAAAAATTAAAAAAAAAAATATTTTTGAGAAAAAAATGGAATTTTACGCGTCGTGTTAGAAATCTTCGAAATACCCCATGCGTCTTCCATATCAATGAAAATACCCAACATTTTTTATAAAAGTTTGGTTTACATAGAGAAATAAAATAGAGCATCGAATTTTACATATTTGAATTTAAAAATTAAAAAAAAAGTTGAAAAAAATTGAAATTTTTTCGAAAAATTTTCAAAATTTCAAATTTTGTTCATTTTTTTTAAATTTTTTGTAAATTTCATCTTAAATATTATTCAAGGGTACATTATATGCATTATGGCATGCATTTATCACAAAAAAGATAAATTATTTTTGACAAAAAAATTGAATTTTACGCGTCGTCTTAGAAATCTTCGAAGTGCCCCCTGCGTCTTCCATATCAATGAAAATCCCCAATATTTTTTATAAAAGTTTGATTTATATATAGAAATAAAATAGAGCATCGAATTTTATATATTTGAATTTAAAGGTTAAAAAATTTTTTTTTTTGAAAAATTTTTGAAATTTTGAATTTTTTTTTTTTTTTTTACCTTTAAATTCAATTATATAAAATTCGATGCTTGATTTTATTTATATATATAAACCAAACTTTTATAAAAAATATTGGGGATTTTTATTGATATTGAAGACGCTTGGGGCATTTCAAAGACGACGCGTAAAATTCCATTTTTTTCTCAAAAATAATTTTTTTTTTAATTTATTTTGTGATAAGTGCATGCCATAATGTATATAATGTACCCTTGAATAATATTTAAGTTGAAATTTACAAAAAAAAAAAAAAAAAAAAAAAAAAAAAAAATATTTTTAAGGATTTTAAGCTCCACCGTCCCCTTAAGGGAGACCAAACTGGTCGCTAAGGGCAGCTAGTCTAAATTATTAAACCCCGTGTGCGTATCTTTGTAACCACAAAAACTCGGAAACCAAAGGGTGCAGGGCTACTAAATTTGAGACACGGGTTGCTGGTAGGGGCCCATGAACGATTGGTGCTAAAAATTCGAAAATTTTAAATCGAATTGTTTATTTTATTTTATGTTTTTGACAAATTTTTTATGTTCAACCTGTAATCGCGCGAGTTCTAACCAATTCTAAATGTTTACTGAAATGTGAGATATACATATTACGTACGCCACGCTGCAGTTCTAAGAAGATGTAAGGGGTATTGCGATAACTCTTTTACCTCGAATGCAAATAATTAGAGATTATTCAATTGCGCTTAGTTATTATCCTTTTTTTAAATAAAGAAAAACATTTTATCACAAAGATGATCAAAAGTTTTTATTCTCCCTTATTCCAAAGATATCACCTTAACGTCTGCTGCCATAGCAACATGATAAATTAAATTTCATTAAAAAAATTCACCGTAGTAGAAAAATATTTTTCGAGATATACATATTACGTACGTCACGCTGCAATATTAAAAAGAAGTAGCGGGTATTACGATAATTCTTTTACCTCGCATGCAAATAATTAGATATTATTTAATTGCGCTTAGTTATTACCCTTTTAAAGTAATAAAGAAAAAGATATTATCACAAACATCAGCAAAACTTTTTATTCGATTTATCCCATTATTCCAAATATACCATTTTATAGTCTACTGCCATAGAAACATGATAAATTAAATTTAACTTTTAAAAAGTACACAGTAGTATAAAAACATTTTTCTAAACAGAATAATTATTGAACAACTCAAATCATTATCAGGGGAATTCTAATTTCTTATTTAGATATTTTAAAGTTGTTTGTTGTCATAGCGTTTTTATGCTATTTTCCGTTTCCTAATCGATTATTATTAATATGTCTATCTGTTGTGGATTTTTTACGTGCTACTACGTTTTAATACGGATTTTAATTTTAAAAACATAGTTAAAAGGGATTTTTAGACTTTTACATATTTTTTACTTTTGAAAACAGTTGCAAACCACTCACGGACTGTTACATATTTCTTTCTTTAATATTGACATACTTTTTAATATTGGATTATAAACTTGGAAATTGAAGCTTTATAAATAAGATGCCTAAGCGCAAAAAGTCAATAACTGGCAATTCCTTACGAAAACAGAGGGCTATAAGGCAGCGTGAAAGGCGAGCTATTGAAACAGTGGAAGACATTGCTGCAGGAAGATTCACGGTGGCAGAAAGATACAGGGAAAGACGAATAGCACAAACGGAGGAAGAAACTGCTTCAATAAGATGTGAAGCTGCACTACGAGCTCAACAAAGACGTCACGATGAGGGTACCCAACCACTGGCTGTGAGCGAAAATCGCTTACAAGCCATTGTCGACGTCGAACAATGAATAGTACAAATAATGTCGGAAGATGCGGGTTGCACCCAACAGTTGAAGAGCCACAATGTGGTGATCTGGACAATGTTTTCATCAAGTGTAGTGCATTTGTTTCAATTTCAGAGAAGAATACAAGGGGAATTTATACTCACTATTGTCACATAGACATAGCAATTTTCGAACCTCTTCAACCATATCCGGATCAGATAAGACAGCTTATAGATGGCAGTGATAGATCGTCAGCTCACTTTAAGGAACACATAAGGTCATATAACTGTGCGTTGTCTTTTGCTTCTATGTGTGCTCAGGTTACACCGTCCCCAAGTACTGGCCCGTATTAATGTAGAATTCATGGACAAATTTATCATAATACTTTCATCTTTATCCATCTGAAGTAATCCAGAAAAAATATACTCAATTCTATGTATTGGAATCTTTAATAGCCCTGCGGCAGCGTATGAACAGTAGAATGAATTTAAAATGCAAAGAAGAAATTATGAGCAAGCTTGATGATATTATTAGGAGAGTTAACACTGATGAACATGCATTTCAAATGCTTCATGAAATTGTAGAACGAGTTATCGCGGAACAAGGACCTAGAGCAGCAGAAAGCGTGTGTATGATATATGTGATAAAAATTGATCAGTGGACCAGCATCGGGGCAGATACAATGCACCAAACTCAAATGAGATAGCCATGGTTTTCCATAGTTCGGATGGTGCACCGCCTACCAATAGGTATAACTACATAGGTATAACCGAAGGAGAATTAACTGTGTAGAGTAAACGCCCTGAATCCTAATTGTGACCCCATGACTTATGTTTTATTTTTCCCAGATAATGAAAAGGGCTGAAGTGCGGATGCTGAATGTTCTGAACCTCAATTTTACAGTCATTGGTCGTCAGTGAGAAGAAAGGTTTTCAATCCCATACTTTATGGTGGAAAACCCTTCCAGCAGTATTGCGACGATGCTTATGTCAAGGTTGAAGAAAACCGTTTGAATTATATACGTTCTAACCAGAAAATATTAAGAGTAGAATGTTACTTAGGGTTAGCAGATCACCTGAATACTCTAGCAAAAGAATCTGGTTGAAAACCAGGTGTAATGGTTATTACCCGACTACGGCAAAGCCAAAGGAGGGTTATGATTTTGACAGGCTATGTATGTATGTATGTATGTATGTATGTATGTATGTATGTATGTATGTTCATCTGTTCCCTCGTAACTTCTAAACCACTAATCAGAATTCGACAAATGACATATCATTAGAAGCGTCTTAATTGTCCGCTGGTTATAGGCTATATAGATTTTCACCAAATTCAATGTGGCGCCTTCTAGCGGACAAAATATACAGAGTAAAAAAATAAAGTTAAGCTAGATATGCCGTGTTTGGTATCATTTTAAAGCGCTTCACTTCAAAACCATAGAGGGTTTGTTTATAAGTGCCTTGGATCATAATAAGTTGCTTAAAAATCCACATGACAGTCAATCGTTAGCAGAATTAGATAGATTAAGAAATCTTCCTAGGTCATCTTAATACATGAAACCTTCAATCTACATTACACATTTACACATTACACTAACGACCTCATCCACTAATCGGTCCATTACCCATTTGCTGCCATCGACGGATATGTGCGTCACTACTACCAAATACTGGAAGCGTCATACGTCAAAAAATAAAGTTAAGATAAATATGCCGTGTTTGGTATCATTCAAAAGCGCTTTACTTGTACATTTTGAATATATCTATATATTACTAGCATTTGCTTGTGACTTTACCTGTATTCATGGGGTACTTTTATACTTTTTCAGCGTAGTTTTTTGTCGTAGTTGGGTTTTAGTTTTTTTACTTTATCTTGTTTTGCCATCTGCATTCATAGGAAGTCCCAGAGCCATGAGCAAAATTATGAAGATGCGATGACAATCGTTAGAGAATTCGGTAAGCCTGATCTTTTCGTCACCCTAACGTGCAATCGTTTTTGGCGAGAATTAAAAGAGAACCTTTTCCCAGCACAAAAGGCCCCACTAGTGGCCGAGAGGTTCTGCTCTCGAAGCTGGTAGACGGGAGGTGCTGGGTTCGATCCCAATCGCGCCCGCCGGCCTAATCGTTCGGAGTTTTCGTGGTTTTCTTCGAACCTTATTTCTCCAAGCGTTAATACGGGTTAGGTTCCCTTAGAAAGACCTCCACGGAAGGCACTCCCTCCCCCCTTAGGGCCCATATCCCACGTGCAGATAATTGGCCGACATAAATTCAACCAACCAACCAACCCAGCACAAAAGCCTCATGATCGCCCAGACTTAGTAGCACGGATGTTCGATATGAAGAAGAAAGCAATGTTGAACAATCTTGAAAAGAACGGCATTTTGGGACGCACATTCGCTGACATACATGTTACTGATTTCCAAAAGAAAGGTTTGCCACACATGCACCTTTTACTGATGATGACAAAATAAGAGATCCAGCCACTATTGACACCGTCGTCTGTGCTGAATTACCTGATCCCACAACTGAAAATGGATTGCACGAAATTGTCAAGGCTACGATTATTCATGGAGCTTATGGCTTCATAAATCCAAACTCACCCTGCATGGAAGACGGTGTTTGCTCAAAGGGTTATCCAAAGGAGTTCAGAGATAAAACGGCTAAGAATGTTGATGGTTTCTCAATGTTCAGGTTGCGTGATGATGGGAATCACATAATCATAAAGGGAAATGCCATAGACAACCGTTGAGTTACCTTACAACCCATACCTCACAAAGAAATACAAAGCCCATGTTACTGTCGAAATGTTGTTTTTAAAAATAACGGTGAGAATCTATAGTATTGGATAAGGTGAACAGTTATTTAAATGCATGATATTTTTCAGCACCAGAGACAATGTGGCGACTTCTTGAAATGCCCATTCAGAACAAGTCGCATGTTATCATTAGATTGCCGGTGCATCTACAAGACATGCAATCTGTGTATTTTAGGGAAGCGGAAGAGCGTGAAGCTTTTGAAAGAGCAAGATATAAAGACACAATGCTCACTGTTTGGTTTCTACTTAACAGGTGCGAACCTTCAGCAAACATCGATCTCGATACAGAAATTCCAAAGCACTTTGTATGGAAAGGCAATGTGTGGCAAAGGCGTGTGAAGTTATCTGACTACATAGTATCAAGGATACATTCTGTAAGCCCAAAGGATATTGAGCGATTCCATCTCCGTATGCTGCTTTGTCGTGTTTCCTAGGAGAATCTTTCGAGGAGATAAGGAAGTATGAGAATACTGTCGATGAAACATTCAAGGGTGCATGCCATGGTAGAAATTTATTAGAAGATGATGATGAATGGCAACATTGTTTAACAGAAGCATGTGGTTTTGAAATGTCGCCCAAACTGAAACAACTGTTTTCGTTCATATGTGTCTTTGGTAATCCAAATTCACCGATTCAATTATAGAAACAGTTTAAGTCAAAACTCTCAGAAGATTTTGCTCTCCATCTGACGCTACAGGAGAACAGAGATATAGACATAGTCACAGACCCTTCAAGACGTAGTCAATCATCTACGCATAATGGGACATACTGCTATTCCCGTTGCATTTACAGGCATCGCATCTATACTGTTGCAAGGTGGAAGAGCTGCACATTCTCAATTTAAATTTCCAGTCCCCATATTGGATAGTTCAGCTTCAAAAATTCGGCAAAATACATCTGAAGGAAGATTACTGAAAATGGCTAAGCTCATTATAGGAGATGAATGTACCGTAACAACTATTCATGCTTTCAATGCTGTTGATAGACTTCTGCAAGATTTGGTTGGCAATGATGTCCCATTTGGGTTCAAAGTGTTTATTCTTGGAGGCTACTGGAGACTGATTTTACCTGCGGTTATACATGGGAAAAAAACACTCATTTCTGCAAGTTGAATCAAGAATACTTCTCTCTGGCGAACATTTCGACAGTTCAGTCTGGTTACATATATGCCTACGGAGCCGGTGGATCTTGATTTCGTGGAATGGCTCACTCACCCGGGGGATGGTCGATTGACTAAAGATATGAACTAATGATTATGAACTTGGTGAAGATATTATTGAAATACCCCCATAATGTTTAGTTCAGGATTCTATAGTGGATGATATTTTTGTTTCGTCTGAAATTGATCTTGATCATCTTTCGGAAAGGGCCATTTTGTGCCCCAAGAATGAGGATTCTTTGAGATTGAATGAGGAGGTTTTACGAAAAGTACCTGGCATCCAGTGATATCTGTAATGGAACATGTTAAATAGTCAAAAGGTTGTTGCAAACTGTTATAGATGCAGACGTTTGACAGGACATAGCAAAGGCACCCATGTTTTCATACCGAGGATCCTGCTTTCTCCGTCGGATACAAGTTTACCTTTCTATTTAAGTCGCCGTCAGTTTCCACTTGGGCTCGCTTTGCTATGACTATCAGTAAATCTCAGGGTCAAAGTTCGAAAAAGGTTGGAATCTATTTGCCCCGTCCTGTTTTTTTCACATGGTATGTTGTATGTAGCCTTTTCAAGAGCAACTTCTAGAGGATGTATACATTTTTGGGTCAAGGATGGACCGAAACAAGGAAAACTTCCGTCATAGTCTTGTAAGGTATTTACACAAAACATTGTCTTCCCTGAAGTTTTATCTTAACCCTTTATCGGACAAATTCTTGGGCTGGAATATTGAAAAGATTCACTGCCACCAGAATCTGCAAACAAATTGATTTAAAAATAAAAAAATAGATTAATTCTTCGTGTGCATTATACGAAAAAAATAGTGTAATAAAAATTCCGGTGCTAATCGATCAATTTTCAATAAAAATTAAGTGGTAAATATATTACCATTGTCCGATAAAGAGTTAAGTCGGAACTATTTTGCTTTATTGTAAAATACAAACAAAGAAACAAACAAAGAAACAAACAAAAACGAGTCTACTGCACTTTACCTCATGGATGACATGGAAAACAATGCAAAGATTTTCCATTTTAAAATAAATTTTCACATTTTTTTTACAATGACGTTGTACATTTAATTTTTTTCTTACAAATTTTTATTTTCTGTGTAAATATTGAATTTTTAACGGATTTTTATGTTCCTAAACTTTAATTCGGTTGTGTAAATACTTACTTTCATTTATTTTTTAAGACATAACTGATTTTTTGTGTACATAGGGTAGACCGGGGCAAGTTGGCCATAGAGGCATGTTGGCCCAGTCGCGATATTTTTTTAAACTTTGCATTAGATGATATTGTCAGTCCAGCGAAGTATGCGTTGCTTCTCTTTCCTCCTCCAACATCAGCACCACTGAAGTCGGAGCGTCCGTTAAAGAATTATTGAGAATTTTCAAAATTTTGCAAAGGTGAGTAAATTTCATCTCTTATAAATAATCATCTTTTATTTTTTTCTAGATTACATTTTAGATTTTGATACATAAAAATACAGAAAAATAATTTTTCGTAATTATTGTAGGGCATGTTTTTTTTATTGAAATACTTTCAGAATAATTCTTTACAGTCATGAAAATAGAAAAATGGCGATACGGGGCTAGTTGGCCCATTTGGCAAGGTGCATGTTGGCCCGGCGGGCCAACACGCCCCGTAGGAATTTGGCTCTGGGGTATCGGAATTTTGATAGTTTTAATGAATTATTTTAATAAACATTTATTATTATTTTAATTAATTTATTTTTAATTAGTAGTAAGGAATAATTTCATTAATTGAATTTCTGGTTATTCCAGTCAATCTTTCTAAAAAATGAAGTTATAGTGTTATTTACCTCCTCCCCAAACTAAATCACCTGTTCTTGTTGTACAAATCATTTATAACTTTCATAATTGTAGAAAAATCCCTGTTGGCTTGGCCCACCGGCACAGGTAAATTTCGAAGTTAAGTACTAATTTAACCAAGAATTTAACGGAATAAGGGAAATGTGTTTTTTTCTTATACAGCCTCCCCCCCACACACACACACACACTTTTTGTTTTTAATTTCTTTTTGCTGTAAGAGTTGCTCCTATCAAAAGCTTGTCAATGCAAAAGTTGTAGGTTGAAGTTTAAGAGGATTTATGATAAATTTAAGTGAATCTGATATCTTGTGAATTGACGAAGTCATGAATTTTTTTCTTCTGAAAACCCTATTTTTTGCACTCCTTGAAACCATTTTTATTATATCAAAAATATCTCATGCATAAATTTTTGGCCCTTTTCCTAGAAGTTTTGAAAACTTTAAACTGATTTTATGTTATCGTGTCCATACGAAAGTTAATATATATATATATATATATATATATATATATATATATGTGTGTGTGTGTGTGTGTGTATATATATAAATGCATAGATTGATATAAATAGATAGATAAAGTGGGGGGAGGTGTTGTTTTGGGCTCTATTGGTCATGATCGGTGTAGATCTGCAAAAGTTTTTCAAAAATTCCAACATATGGGGGATTGCAATAAGTAGTATTTCTTACGAAATCTACCTAAAAGTTCGGCCACCTAGTGTTACATACTGCCGCTAAAAGTAACAAATCTAACAATCAAAATCTACCCGACTCTGATATTTCTCAATTATTAATAAAATCCCCTTGTTCCCCTTTCCAAAGAAGAGTTTTGCACAAATAATGCTTTAACCTTCTCACCGCCGCGAACTGATATATCCGTTCATTAAGCTGTAGGTTTCACTGTGGTAGAAGCATTATTTAAATTAATATAATTCTACACATATAAGGCAGATTTTAAATATTAAGTTATGATTAATACTCTGAAGTCTTATAAGCTTATACATAATAAAAAATTTTATATCATGTTGGAAAAAACATATTTTTTTAACGTTTTAAATAAATTACAGAGAAAACAACATTACAATCTTGCCCTTTTGCTCGGCGGTCAGGGGGTTAATAACATAACATGTTATGAAGTGAAAACTTTTACCTGGGTAGTTGTTCGTTGAAAATAAATAATCCTTTCTGTCTTCATAATCCATAAAAAGGGCAGTTTCAGAAAACAATGTTTTAATTATCAAAAAATATCTTTTCCTTTAAGAGACATGTTGTCCCTTCACAAACAGAATAGAGCTACACTTCCTGAACCGTTGATAAAGATCAGCAGTTCAAACAAAACATATAAAAAAAGGATATCATCCAACATAATTACATCAAGCACATTGCTATATCCTAACTTACTAGATTATCTAAATCTCATTATACCAATAATAAATCATGAATGTAATCAATAATACATATATTTCATGATAAACAAACTGTTTTTTTTATATACTTGATTAGGAATTAAAGTTTTATATAAAGGAAAATTATCATTATTTCAAAGAAGCTGGCATTACTCAAAGCATCATGAAGCAATATTACATTTAACTGACAGAAATTTGAAGGGAATGATGCGTTAGAAAAGCATAATAAACGAAAGAAAAGAATTATTGCACTTAATAAATATACAGAGTCCTTGATACAATTTATTTATCATATAATGTTTATAATAAATCACCAAATTAAGGATGAATGATTTATTAAATTACTGTACTCTAAGATTTATGGTGTTTTAACACCTAGCATGCCTTTATTAAAATTTATTACTGTTCCGTAATGCATTAAAAACATTTTTTTATGAGAAAATAAAATCAATTTTTAAAACAATTTTTGGTCGAAGTTAATAATTTGAATAACTCATAGTTTTAATATTAAAATTTTTTATTTTAATTTAGGAGGCTATATTATGTTTTCGTTTGCAAGAAATAAAAATTAAGATTTGTTAAAATTTTGCTTATTCAATCATTTCTTAAACTTCTAAACTATCAGAACATTAAATGGTGACGTGGGCAGGTTGGACCAAGCGACTTGGTGTCAATTTGAGCTTCTAAACTAATACTTATAGTTAATATTTTCAAGTATTACTATCGTGACTTCTTCCTGAAAGTACACTGAAAGTGGTAACATAAAAAGAAATTTAAAATGTTGAATTGTCATTTTTTAAAAATTATTAGAAGAAAAAGCGGGCCAACTAGCCCCGGTCTACCCTACTTATTTCATATTGGTTGCCTTATTACTGATTTTTAATAGACATAACACATTTTTATATTCATGAACTTTAGTTTGGTTGTACTGTTTTTTATTTTTTTATTTTGGTTTTAGAATTAAATTCATGAACTTCCGTGCGTAGAACGTGTTAAACAGCTAGTTTTATAAATAAAATATGCAGATAAAAACCACAGCCATAATATACATTTACATATTAGAATGAGTTATATTTTTATTGGAATATACAATTAAAGCATTCACAAATAAAACGCCCAGTCTTCAATATCGAGAGTGGTAGGAAACAGCATTTCTCTTCATAAACTTTTCACCTCAAGCGCTGATTCTCTCACTACAGAACTAAATTAGCTGTTGCAATTGTCAATTCATTTTTGATTTTATGTACTATTATTAGTATTGTCATAACAACTGAATCTTTATTGTTAGTTATTCATAGTTGTCATCTAATTCATAATAATTATTATGTTTATCAAGGATTATTTTATCTTGTGAGAGCTATTTATTTGTCTTGCCAACAGTAATTCATGGAGAAGAGGTAACTTATTCCTCTTTAATTATTCCTTATTTTTGTAGTCGTTTGATGTAAAATTGGAAAGATGTCAAAACTGATATAAATCAGTTCATGAATGTTAAATTTATAAATACCGTATTCCACAAGATATTTTTTAGTTTAAATGTATATTTTCAGTTTGTTATCATATTTTTCATAACATTTATATATATATATATATATACTAGGGGGCTCTGCCCCCTGCAAGCTACGCTCGCCAACCCACGTTCAGACACCGCAGAATCTAAAAACACGCTAATCTGATCGGTTTAAAAAGTATTATAGAAGATTGAATTATACTGAAAAAAGCTCTGCATATCTCCCTGTAAACGGGTTTCCATTCAATTTCCTTTGATTTAAAAAATTTAGTTGCTGTTAAGACATCCAATGCTTGTTTTCGTGTTTGATTAAAGAGTATCAGTTAAACGTTTGAAAAGAAGCTAAAAATAAAAGGAATTAAGTGTACATAGTCTTTGTCTCCCTGTATTTTAATACAATTTCTAAAACA
This sequence comes from Maratus speciosus, assembly GCA_963932465.1. NCBI lineage: Eukaryota > Metazoa > Arthropoda > Arachnida > Araneae > Salticidae > Maratus > Maratus speciosus. The sequence continues at coordinate 438,196,927 of OZ010800.1, forward strand.
ATAGCCTAAGTCATGTGACTATCATCAAGAGTTCCGTCGAACCACTTCGCTTTTTATATTCCTGGTGCTATTTTGGTACTTTAATCTTAGCCAGGTACAGGTGATAAGTCGCCAAATATTATTCTATTGCAATCATTTCATCTATATTATAATAGTCCAAGTCATGTAACTGCCATAAATAAATACGCTATGATCCCTTCGCTTTTCATATGAAAGTTTGGCCCAGATATCATATACGGCACCATATTGGCGCGATTTATTTCCGACGCTAATTTGGGGTAAAGATCAACAGCATAAACAACAGCATCCGGCTTATCAAATCAAGCAAAATAACGATACTATGGCGCCAGTTAAGTACCCGTTGCGTATATGACATTGGTGTCAGAAAAACAAATAGCGCCAATATGGGACCGTATGTGGCATCTGTGCCGAAAGTTTTCCATTTCGATTAAAAAAAATCAATTTTTTTTCGAATAATACTGCATAAAAGCATTGTCGCAAAGAATTCTTGGTACTATTACGCTAGCCGGGTGCAAATCTCACCAATAACTATTTTTCAACTCGCCAATTAGCATTTTTTTTTTCGAGTGGTAAATTAAAACATTGCTTTGAAGTCGAAATTAAATGTCACCGTTTGTTCCATCATTTAATATTTGGCCAAATGCCATATACGCACCCGGTTTGGCGTAATTTTTTTTACGAAAATTTGGCGAAATCCTCGTTTTCGAATACCAGTTACATGTGTATTTTTGGTACTACTTAGTTATCCCGTCGAACAAAAATCTATCACCAAACTATATGATTAAATGCCAATAATGGTTGATAAATGTCACATTCACTTTACATTAAGCAAGTTACACGTTTTTACGTCATCAAGTGATTTTTATTTGTATATTTATTAATGTTATACTATTTTCATTGTTCTTTCGTTATTTAAAATAAAAATTATGTCAATTTGTATAATTTGGCGAGTGGTTTGCCGATTTATATAATTTGGCGAAATGGGTCGATGGAATAACTAAGTAGGTTCCGTATTTTTCAATTGTTTTCTATAATTTTTTTTTATTTTTAAAGGAAAATAACCAAAAAAATAATTAACTATAGAACAAAACAATTTATGTAATTTAAAAAAAGAAAAAAAGTAAATAAACACTTATTATTAAATAAACAACAATAGCCGGGTTACCATGTCAACCAAAATAACGCCATTTTGGCGCCAATTAGGTACCCCGGTGCGTATATGACATCTGTGCCTAATATTTTACTTTTCATTTCGTTTAAAAAAATAAAGAAGTGAAAGCCATTTATTTTAAATGTTTCTGTTTGTATATAATAAATTGATAATAAAATACAAATTGAATTATGAATAAAAGTAACATGATACATTTTTTAGCATACATTTAAGGGAGGCCAAACTTCTCGCCAAATTAGTTTAAAATAGTAACCTTTTCTAAAATCTGAAGAAAAAAAAATATGTGTTTGATTAAAATTTGAGTTGCCATCATTAGAAAAACGTATATAAAATTAGAAAAAAAATTATATTTCGAAAACTAATTCGAATTTAAAAATTCTAATACCAGTTTTGAAATCTGCGGATCAATATTGATTTTCGGTGTTAATTTCATCGAAAAGTTTTCCGTATTTTAATAGAAATCGCCGTGAAACATAATCAGTTGTTTAATCAGTCGATTCAAAGAATCGTTACATTTCAGCCGTTTCATATATTCGCTTCATAAATTCGTTTCATTAAGATTTTATATATATATAGGATAGATATATATTTCGGTTTCTTACGAAATTTTACCTAAATAATTTACAAATTCGACTTACGTAAAATTCAAGTTGCGTTAAATTTTAAGAAACGCATTATTTACGTAAGTCGATATGATATAATTCTATGATATAATTTACTGTCACTTTTTGCTACATTCCGACGACTCTCGATATATCGAAGATAATGCAATTTAGTAATTAATACCAGTAGCTTTGCCAACCCTCCGTTATCATATGACAACCGGAGTGCAGTCGTGGTGGCCTAATTGAAGACAGGTTCAAGAAAACATTGGAGAAATTTCCCCTTCAAGAATAATAGAGGCATCATGAGTTGAACGTGGTTTATTTGATAGGAATATATCGTAAACAATTCCAGTAAAATATTCATCAGCTCTCGACGACATCGTTGATCCACTTCATAATAAATTTAAGATGTTAAAATAGTAGTTTCTCCACATTACAAATCTAACCACCAAGTGACGAGGATTATTTAGACAAACGAAAAAGCGTACAAATTATGAGCTCCTAGTCTTTGCAACGCTATAAATACCCAGAAAAACAGGACGCGAATGAATACATTAACAGTGGAGAACCACTCCAGTATAGAGGTGGCGAGGAATGGGACAGGAGACAAACCACGATTAGATGGAAAGGGGTGACGAACGCGTGACGTCGAATGATCTCTTTCGAACCGGCGTCAGAAAAACTGCGTAAACAAACTGCTGGCAGGAAACTGATGGAACAAATAGAATAATAGTGCAAACGATATTTTAAAACATTCGAAGAAAAAGAATTTAGTATCAGAAATAAACTGAAAAAGTATTTTAATGGATTTTGACGAATAGATTTAAGGTTTTTAGAATAATAAAAGGATAATTTTACTAAGAATAAAGGGTGAAATTTTTTATTATTACATATCCCCCCACTCAAAAAGACTGGATGAACTGGTAGGTCTTAAGACCTGCAAGTTCATGGAAGGTAAATGTTACATAGACTTGGATTACAATTTCGTCACTTGGAGTAAACCCTAAAGAACAAACTTTCTAAAAATATATAAATGCTAAGTTAAATTTAAAATTTAGAAATTATAACGCGAACTACTGGAATTGTTAATTAAATACAAGGACAAGCTATTAATCTTGTTTACAATTTACAATGATATAAAATAAAAAGTTAATATAAGAAAGGAGAATAATTATTTACATAGTTTTAGTATTTACAAAATAAATTTATGGCCATTCATGGCTCATATTCACGTGCAAAGCATTCATGAACTCAGTTGTAAAGACTTGGACGTAGTATTTTACAATATAAAAATATGCTAATGAAATTATTGACAAAAGTCTTCAAAATATAAGTTCAAATTTAGATTCAGAAATATAATGTTCATTTGAATCTACTTATCTTAACATTAGCAATTCAATTTCTCCAATCAACGTTCACTTTCAGTTCAATAAATAAAGTTAATATATTACAATAAATAAATAATAATAACTTAATAATATCAAAATTAGCAATAATATTAGCAATAAAAATTATTTAAACTACAGTTTAAATAAACCTATTTATAGCATCATTAATTGTATTGGCATGCCTGCATCGATGAATAATCCTTTCGTGGTCCGAGATGCGAGAAATTTATATTTTCTCGGGCATTCGTCTAAGTCGAAACTTTTTTATAATCTGAAATTTTTAAACTCTGAAATTTCTAACTCTGAAATTAATTACTCATAACTAATAAACTATCTAACTCATAACAACTAAAACCAATTTAAAATCTGAAATTCTCATAAACTAACAAAAATTCTTAAATTCCAAAACTAAGCATAAGTAAGAGAATTTTTTTTTTTTACTTTACTTATCTTATGTTTTGTTCACTAGCTAGCTACAAAGTAATTATCTTCCAATTATCTCATTCTAATCACATCATATATAATAATATCAACTTCTAGGAATAACTTACAATGAGTAATTGTACTTCATACTAATCGGGTTATCGCAACTCATAGCATAAATACTCCCTCAAGTAATGTTCCATGTTAAGATACATCTCAGTAATCAATAATATTCTTCATTATGATCTTTTACTCTCAATATCAAATAATGCATAGTATAATAAATAATAATAATAATAACAACAATTTCAACAACAGTAAATATTATTCAAAAGTATCAAACAATGTTCTTTAATTAATCTTTAAAGTATCTTATTGATATCTCATCCTTATAACAGTGAATGAGGTATGAAATATACTCAAATATTAGACACAGCAAAAAATAACAATAATGAATAAGAAATGTTTGTGAAACAACTATCAATTCAGCATGTTATGCAACGATCTTGTTTTCAATCAAACAAGAAAACTATAGTTGCTGAATGAAAATGAAACCTCGTAGCATACTTAGAAAGTTTGTTAAAAATCCAGATTATTGAACTATAGTAATTAACTTTAATTCTAGATTCAAATTCAATTTAAATTTAATTCTAATCCAGTTAATTATATTTATTTAGTTAATTTAGTTTAAGTTATTAATATAATTCAATTAATTTCAATATAAGAAATTCTCAACTTAAATCAATTAATTTACGCCAGCATAAACAGTTAACTCGAGTAAACAATCTCAGCAGTAATATTCCTGTCGCGATTCAAGAACACACTGTTATATAGAAAAGAATTGCTTATTAACTTATAATGAATTTATTTAATTTAGTTAAATTACTTATTATTATAAACTTAAGACGCGGCTATGGATTTAACTTTAGTTTTCTGGGGTTTTTCATGGGATAATTTTAATTGATCTGGAGAATAATATTTTCGTAATTTAGCTACATGGACAATCTCCGTATTTCTGTTTTGAATTTTCCTATCTATCTCAAAGTTAACATCAGATAATTTATTAAGGATTCGATATGGGCCACTAAAAACTTGGATATCTTCCTAGTATTTGTGTATTGAAATTCCTCATAAATTACTAGATCTCCTATCTCAAATTTAAGTTCTACATAATTTCTATCATAATATTTTTTACTGCGCCAATAAAATTTATCTGTGCGTTTTTTAGCAATTTTGCGGGCTTCTTGAACTGAAGGGTAATAATCTTGTTGAAGGGGTGAATCATAGGGTAATTGGCCAAAAAGTAAATAAGCAGGGGGGAATTTGGTTATGGAATGGGGAGTATTGTTATACTCATTAACTACTTCGGTCAGAAGTTTTGTCCAAGGAACTTTAGAACTGGTAGAATTAACCTTACACTTTAATCTAGTAACTATTGTTTGATTCAATCTTTCACATTTCCCATTCGTTTGAGGATGGTGTGCGGAGGTTAAACGCTGCTTTATATTATGATTCCGAAGAAATTTTTTAAATCTAGATGAAGTAAAAGCTGCATTTCTATCACTGAGCACCTTTTGGGGAACCTGTACATTAAGAATTTTATTGAAACAGTACAATTGTTGGGGAGTTTGAATATTAAATACTTGATTTAGACAGTTGGTATAAGTTTCTGTGGTAACACATTTTTGAGGGGAAAGCCCAAACATATCTTGTAGAATTGTCTATTATTATATGCAAATATTTTTTGGTGGAGTTATAGTAATTAAATCCTCCCACAGTATCAATAGAAAGACATTCAAAAGGTTGGTCTGTGGTTGGCATAGTTTGTAAGAAGCCAAATTTCTTCTGTCTGGGTTTTTTATTTTTCTGACAAATATCGCAATGCTTTACAAATTTAGTTATATCTTGAGTCATATCAGGCCAATAATAATTAGGGGATATTAAATTTAACATTTTTTGGATACCAGGGTGACCAAATTTCTCATGAGCAACATTTAGTAATTTTCTTTTTAAGGACATGGGAACTACTATTTTTCTAAAACCTTTCTTTTTCACTATCATAAGTCCATTTTCACTTACATAGTTTTTTCCACAAACATTATCCTTTTCCTGCATCTCTATAACTTCTCTAACATCCAAAAGGAAAGTAACTGGTTGAATAAAATACGTAGTAGGATTTCTAGACAACATGTCAGCTTCGACATTTGTTGAACCCTTTTCATATACAATATCATATTCAAACATAGATAGTTTTAATGACCATCTGAATAATCTTCCCCTTAGATGTTTAACATTTTTTAACCATACAAGAGATGCATGGTCGGTGTGTATAGTAAATTTAACACCGTGGAAGTAGTGGTAATATTTATCTAATGTGTCAATGATGGTAAGACATTCTAATTCGGTAATAAAATAGTTCTTTTCATAACTTCTCAATCCCCTTGAATAGTATGCAATTGGATGTAAAAAATTATTACTATCTGGTTGTTTAAGAACTGCACCTACCGCCACCTGTGAGGCATCAACAAACATATGGAGGGGTAATTTAGGGTCATAAATTTTCAAAACAGGTTTAGCAATTAGGGCATCTTTTAGTTTTTGGAAAGAATTTTGACAATCTGAATTCCATTCCCTTATGGTATTTTTCTTAAATAACTTATTGAGGGGATGTCTGATTTCTGCATATTTATCAATAAATTTATGACAGACATTAATGGATCCTAGGAATCTTTGGAGTTCTTTAACATTTGAGGGGGGGGGGGGGTTAAATTTTTGATAGCTTCTATATTATTATTAGCTGGAGTTAAGGTACCATTTTTTATTTCATAACCTAAGAAATTAATTTTATTTTGGACAAGGTTACATTTAGATAATTTAAGTTTGATATTTTCCAATCTACATAATTCAAAATTTTCGTAAGATGTTGTAGATGTTCTTCCAATGTTGAAGAGAAAATAATTATGTCATCAAAATAATAGCAGGCAAAGTGGATTTTATATTTAGTTAGGATTTTTCTAATGGTTCTACTGAAAATTGGGGGCCCAACTTTTACACCGAATGGAAGAACATTCCATTCAAAAAGTCCAGAGTTGGTAGTAAAAGCCAATTTTTCAGTGTCTGCTGGGTGTATGTGTATGTGCCAGTAGCCAGAGGCTAAGTCCAAAGTGGAAAAATACCGAGCACTACACAATTTATCTAAAATTCCGTCAATACGGGGTAATGGTTCAGCATCATTTTTCATTATTGAATTTATTTTTCTATAGTATACACATAACCTAGTTTTCTTACCTTCATCGCGTTTTTCTACCAAATTAACAGGAGAGGAATAAGGGCTATAACTTTCTTTAATTAATTCCGCAGCTAATAATGATTGAATCTGTTCTGAAATTTCTTTTTCTTCGACTATTGAAGTGCGGTAAGGCCTCATAGATATAGGTAGTTCAGAATTGAGAAAAATGCGCTGTGACTCAATATTAATTTTTCCTACATCATATTTATTTTTAAAAAAAATATCCAAATAATCCCTCAAAATATCCCTTAAAGTTTTGTTTTTTACAGAATTTATTTCCCCAATTAAATTATAATCATTAATATTAGGCTGCGCGAAGGATTGAGGAGTCATAAACTTTCCATAATCGGGTTGCATCTCATCATATTGGTTATTCATATTAAAATGAAGAGATCTTAGTACATTTCTGGATATGCATTGTTTTACTATAGTCCTTACTTGCATAATTTTACAATTTATACAATCTATATTTAATTGAAAGAGTGCACAGGTTGGCAACCCTAGTATTGCGTACTCAAGATCAGTGTCATATACTAAAAATTTTACATTCTGCTTAATTTTACCAACCTTAATAAATAAATTACATGATTGACTAATTTGTATAGACCCTTTAGCTTGGCCAATAATAATTGGAGAAATATTTTTAATTTTAGCATGTAATAAATTTACAAGTTTAATAGGTAAAATCGAAATAGTGGATCCCGTATCAATAACACAAGGAATTTCTTTTTGTTTTGCATACCCAGAGACTATCAATTGTCATATAGTATTAGTAGAAGATTGTTGTTGATTAATAGGAGCATATGATGGTACAGGGGTAACATTAAATATACATTCTCTTTCCCAATGATAGGCATTAAGTACCCCTTTGTTAAGACAAATCCTGCAAGGTCTAGTGGGGTATCGTTGTTGAAAATGAGTATTTTGCATTCTAGTAGTTGTAAGTCGAGGATTATTTGTATTTAAATTAGGATTCTCCGGACGAATCCAATGTCTGGGTGCATTGTAATGAGACTGAAAAGGCCTAACATTTTGTGAATTATTCCTAACAGCATTTACAGGAAAAGTTGGAATTATTACTACTTGTTTTGCCATCCGATACCAGTCAGTGGTATTACTTGGAGGATTTACTATAAACAAAATTCTGGTATTTGAGCTTTAGCCCATCTGTGAGTCCCTGCACAATTATTGTTTCACATAACTGTAACTTCCTACCCACTTCAACTTTTTTATGAAAATATTGTTCTAATTCATTTAAGTCATTTAACTTTAAAGCTGCAAACTCAGAAAATCTTGGAACATAAACACTAATAAATTTTTCAGTGAGAAGCTCAGAAAGTTTTTCAAAACTAGTGCACGCCAGACAATCATTTATATAAACCTTCAATGCTTCTCCTTTCAAATATTAAGAAATATTATTTAATTTCCAATTTTCATCTTTTTTCTCGGTACTTGAAGATTTCTCAAAATGCATTAACCAAGGTTGTATTTTCATACAGGACTCTGGGTCAAATGGAACAATATTTATTTCACTCATGGTGTCACTCAATTTTTTAACAATTCTAGATCTTAATTGAATATAGGAGGGACAACGCATTTATATAAAAATGCAATAGTATAAACATAATTAAAAAATATATATAACTTTAAATTAAAGAAACAATTTAAATATTTTTTCTCAATAAATAATAACAACTAAAGTATAATTCATTCCTAACAACAATAATAATAATAAAAATATTGTAAAAAAAAAATAAAAATCTACTAAAATATTGTAAACACTAATAAATAATATAACAATTTTCACCCACAGATAGGTAGTTTTCAAAGATGACTTCTGGACGGAGAGCTAGAATTTTATTAAAAAGAAAAATCGTGCATTAAAAATAATGCGAGAACTACTATTGCCACTTGGAGGTTTCGGGAATTCGTGGACATATTTTACTCATTCTTGTTGAGATTCGATGAAAAGCTAAGTAACATTCATAGTCAGAATTTTACTGACAATGTACTTCAATGATGAAAAGCATCCTTCCACATAATCATTCTATGTGATAATCGATGAAATAACTCACATACCGTAGTGTCCTCTATTAATAATTGATTACAAGTCGCATTTATCCTGTCGACTTTCTATGATATAATTTACTGTCACTTTTGGTGACATTCCGACGACTCTCGATATATCGAAGATAATGCAGTTTACTAATTAATACCAGTAGCTTTGCCAACCCTCCGTTATCATATGACAACCGGAGTGCAGTCGTGGTGGCCTAATTGAAGACAGGTTCAAGAAAACATTGGAGAAATTTCCCCTTCAAGAATAATAGAGGCATCATGTGTTGAACGTGGTTTATTTGATAGGAATATATCGTAAACAATTCCAGTAACATATTCATCAGCTCTCGACGACATCGTTGATCCACTTCATAATAAATTTAAGATGTTAAAATAGTAGTTTCTCCACATTACAAGTCTAACCACCAAGTGACGAGGATTATTTAGACAAACGAAAAAGCGTACAAATTATGAGCTCCTAGTCTTTGCAACGCTATAAATACCCAGAAAAACAGGACGCGAATGAATACATTAACAGTGGAGAACCACTCCAGTATAGAGGTGGCGAGGAATGGGACAGGAGACAAGCCACGATTAGATGGAAAGGGGTGACGAACGCGTGACGTCGAATGATCTCTTTCGAACCGGCGTCAGAAAAACTGCGTAAACAAACTGTTGGCAGGAAACTGATGGAACAAATAGAATAATAGTGCAAACGATATTTTAAAACATTCGAAGAAAAAGAATTTAGTATCAGAAATAAACTGAAAAAGTATTTTAATGGATTTTGACGAATAGATTTAAGGTTTTTAGAATAATAAAAGAATAATTTTACTAAGAATAAAGGGTGAAAATTTTTATTATTACATACATATATATATATGTATATATATATATATTTCAGTTTCTTACGAAATTTTACCTAAATAATTTACAAATTCGACTTACGTAAAATTCAAGTTGCGTTAAATTTTAAGAAACGCATTATTTACGTAAGTCGGGGGATGCCTGTAATCCATAATACTTTAATCTTTCGGAAGAAGTAGTATCAAACTTCAATAGACATCATTTGGGTAGCAGTATGCGAATCTAGTTCTCCAAATTGGATTACATATATGTTTGCATGCTATTTCTATGATTAATTCCAAGTATAATAAATTTTAACATCGTAATTTCTGTAGTCTTGTTGAATATGAAATGTGAAAATAAAGCTGTTAAGTTACACAGTGATGATTTTGAGATAATGAGCTGTGAATTGTATAATATTTATTGTCCTGTATGTGATCTATAGATTTGTATATATTCTACATAGTATGATAATCTTTAGTTCTGTTAGGAAACGCTTTACAACAGATGCAATTTTCCCCATCAGCAATTTCAGTCAATAAACGGAAATGTGCTCGAGATCTGTTTTGCAGTCCTGTATACGATTTATAATAAAGTCATCATTTTGATAAAATGAGAAAATGAGCTGAGAATATCCAAATATCTATTGTCCTGTATGTGATCTATAAATTTGCATATACAGTGACAGCGAAAAAAAAATCTTGACACTCAAGCCACAATCTTAATTTTCAGATGTTTTATTTCACTATTTCCTGATTTAAATAGAAGAGGCGGGAGAGAGTTTCTATCACGATTTGGTCACGTGGAGTGGTGTCCCTTGCAACTTGAGATGACTCAGAGTTCTTCTTTTTCGTTTAGTTCTGATAGTGGTTTGAAATTAGGGCTTTTTAAACCATTTTCAATGACTGTCAAGATTTTTTCCCCCTGGTACTGTATGCTACTTCCTACAAAGTATGATAAACTTTATTTCAGTTAGGAAACGAGTTACAACAGATGCAATTTTTCCATCAGCAATTTCAGTCAATAAACGGAAATGTGCTCGAGATCTGTTTTGCAGTCCTGTATACGATTTATAATAAAGTCATCCTTTTGAGAAAATGAGAACATGAGCTGTGAATATCCAAATATCTATTGTACTGTATGTTATCTATGGATTTGTATATACAGTGACAGCAAAAAAAAATCTTGACACTCAAGCCACAATCTTAATTTTCAGATGTTTTATTTTACTTTTTCCTGATTTAAATAGAAGAGGTGGGTAAGAGTTTCTATCACGAGTTGGTCACATGGAGTGGTGTCACTTGCAACTTGAGATGACTCAGAGTTCTTCTTTTTCGTTTAGTTCTGGTAATGGTTAAAAATGAGGGCATTTAAACCATTTTCAATGACTGTAAAGGTTTCTTTTTGCTGGTACTGTATGCTACTTGCTACATAGTATGATAACCTTTAGTTCAGTTATGAAACGCATTACAACAGATGTAATTTTCCCCGTCAACAAATTCAGTCAATAAACGGAAATGTGCTCGAGATCGTTTGTGCATCCCTGTATACGACTTATAATAAAGTTATCATTTTAAGAAAATGAGAAAATTAGCTGTGAATATCCAAATATCTGTTGACCTGTATATGATCTATGGATTTGTATATACAGTGACAGCAAAACAAATCTTGACACTCAAGCCACAATCTTAATTTTCAGATGTTATATTTTACTTTTTCCTGATTTAAATAGAAGAGGCGGGTGGGAGTTTCTACCACGAGTTGGTCACGTGGAGTGGTGCCCCTTGCAACTTGAGATGATGACCGAAATAGTTCTTCTTTTTCGTTTAGTTCTGGTAGTAATGTAATGAGGCTTTTTAAAACATTTTCAATGACTGTCAAGATTTTTTCTTGCTGGTACTGCATGCTACATAGTATGATAACCTTTAGTTCAGTTATGAAACGCATTACAACAGATGCAATTTTCCCCGTCAGCAATTTCAGTCAATAAATGGATATATGCTCGAGATCTTTTGTGCATCCCTGTATACGATTTGCAGAACTTACCAAGTATACACACCAAGTAATATGCATTAAATTAATTAAATTTAAATACGCTTACCAAACACAAAACCAGAAATTATTTTTCATGTACATTACTTTAGCCCAATTCTTTTGTGTGTCCCTGTAATTGAAATATGAATGCTATGCACATCCTATTCTATCAGCATCTTGTACTGGACATCAGTGATAATTTTCAATATATCATCAGACATATTGAAATATATTTGATATATTGAGATATATTTCAATATATCAATTGGAAATCAGTCAATTTCAATACATTTAAAATAGAATAACATCATTAAAACATACTACAAAATATTTTCACACCATAGACCGTAATGTAACATAATTTTTTTTTTGTGTCATGGTAAACGAACTTTTAAAACTCCACGCTTCATTTTCAATATCGAACATGCCATAGTAAACCGCAATAACATATGTCATCTGCGTGGCAATCCGAATACGAGTTAAAGAACGGATAAAGAGACAGACACTTTCAATTTTGTTGGAAAATGGTAAAAAAAAAACATTCTGTTATGAGCATTCATTCCTCATTTCATGAATGCAATTCTTTTTGTTGAAAAAAATTCCCTTACAAAACTTTTATTTTGTGCGGTCCCGATTAAGGAAAAGTTCTGCTTTGATTTACGTTCAATAGAAAGCACGAACTAGCAAACTTATTTTAAAAATATATAACTATATTTTGTTTATTTTATAAAATACGGCAACAGAAAAAAAAAATTATGTATCTATTCAGATTTGGAAACTATTTTTATTGTATAATCGTAATTCATTTAACATTAAAATAATAATTGATCTTAAAAAATATATTTTTTACAAAACATATTTTTTTTTCTACTGTTTAGTGGTTAAAATATTTTTTTGACGCAGTTTCACAAACAGTTGGACAATTTTAACGAGCATTTTTTGACGCACATAAGTCTATTCATGTAACTTGTATATTGAAACCATTAAGAATATTTGACAATTGATCGCCTACACGGTGCTAATAAAAAATGCTTAAAATAAATTTGCTATTTGCATGTTGTAAATATATTAAAATATATTGACATGAAATACCCTCTGTACATAATTTTTGTAATTCTAGCATATCTCTAAAAGGGTAAAAAATCAATTACGCAATTCCAGCTTTAGAACAATGAACCGAGTTTGTTTGAATAAAAGATGAAAAAAAAAATCACGTAATCAAAATATACACTTTGCTGAAAATACTAAACCTAATAGCTAATTTAAAACAAATTTAAATACATCAAAAGTTATGAATAACGAATATATTTTAAAATGTATGCATATAAAGCTTTGACCTTTCAAAATATTATCTCAGAGTTTAAAATGGGCAGCTTATTCTTTTCGAATCGTATTTTCCGTGTCAACAGATATTGTAAGTTGCTGGGATTTTCCTCAACTATTCAAACATTAAATATCTCGTATCAGATTAAATAACGGTCTACAGCTAAATCTCAAAATAAATTGAACTGCATGAAATGTATTTTAAGGGATGTTTTAAAGATTGTTTAGCTATTTGTATTGGGAAAATATTTGTATTAACTGCATGCATGAAAGAATCTTTTATATTTTAGCTAAAATTTTTATCCTTAAATTGAATAGCAGATTGCATATTTATTTTCTAAAAGCAATTAAAAAGGAATTCTTACTGAATTTCACACTTCACTTCCTACAGAGGATTTAACAGAGCCTTTTTCATCTTTATCATTATTTAACTTCGAATTATGAAATTCAGAGACATTTGAAATGACCAAAATTAATTGAAGTTTTGTCGCAGATTATTCAGCATGCGATTAATTTAGACTATTATTTATTTTTAAATTTATTTAGGTACGTTTTACATAAATAAAAACATTTGTTAAACCATAGCTTGAATTCTGACAAAAAAATGTACCGTAGTTCTAATTTTTTGTAGTAATAGCAACCATAGTGTATTGTCTCTTCCCCTCTAAGCAAAAACATTAAAATCGGGAATGAGGATTTCTCAAAAACTCCTACTCGTAAAGAATATTTTTTTTATAGAAACTAGCAACACACAACGCACAGAACTGCTCCAGTAGACTTCAGTGCGTGATAAGCGTATCTACTTCAGCTCGAAATAAACATAGATTAAAATTAACCGTGCTTTCAGGATTTCTTCCGATTAAATCTGAGGAATGAATTACAGAAAATTAAACGGACTGCTATTGATAATGGATATCAGGTAAAATTAATTAACAAATTGATTCAGAGCTCCTTTGATACTTCTAAAAATAAAAATAAAACTATTAATGAAGTTAATATGAAAAGGGTTGTAGCAAATTATTTCCCGGGTTTCTTTGAACATAAAAAATCATTTAAGAAATTTTGTTTTATGTTTGATCGCGAAGCCGCCCCTGAAATTAAAGATGCTTTTAAATACTAAAATCGATCCTATTAATAGAGATGACCTCTCAGGAGTTTATATGATTCCATTTATTAGGGAGGGAGGAATCGAAAATCATTATGTAAGTATAACCGAACGAAAATTCAATATCAGATGTAAAGAACATATAGCGGACATAAAGTATAATAGAGGTAATACTGCTTTATCCCGGCTAAATCAAATAGAGAACATTAACATAATTTTTAACGAGAGTAAAATAATCTACAAGTCTAATTTGTATTTACAATTATTTATAAGAGAGTCCATTGAAATTTATTTAAGAGGTTCAGGAGTTTGTAACACATTATCTTTTCGTTTCCCGAATTTATAGGTTGAATGGTTGGACAACTTACGGCGTCGTGACATAGAGAGAACACGAGCAATCGCGAAAATGTAGGGCGCATTATTTGATTACTTGTATATATTCGATGATTTTTTTCTATTTTTCATATGCATTTGTAATTTTCTGTTATACATTCTGATGACGACTCAGTAAAAGAGCAGAAACATGTAAATATTGATTTTTATATTACTTTCAATGTGTTTTTGTAACGTCTTTTAAGCAAATAAATATTTTAATATTGTGATATAGATCCGGATAATCAAATAAACAATAGAAAACATCTGAACTAATTTCTTTGGGCCAAAGGGCGATACCTGATGAGAGGACCTACGTCAGATGGAAAAAAAAATTCAGAAACACTTCTCATGCACAATAATTAAAAAAAAAGGGTTTTAAATCGAAATTTTAATGTATCGTTAATTTTATGTTTAATTACATTTTACTTATTTGTCACCATATTTTGTATTCATCATGTTGTGTCTGTGTATACTTAGCGTATGCTTTGTATATTATATTTTTATGATGTATAAATGACCAGATTGCCAGCGAAATAGTCACAGCGGATATAATAAATACACGCAGAAAGTATCACATTTGGCAGGCCACAGGATGTTATCTTCATAAAAAAAGAAGAAGAGATAAACAGGATATAAAAATGGAGATGAGCGTCGCCTAAAAAATACCCCATTATGCGTGGTGTTATAAACTAACCCTTCAGTCAACGAGAAACACAGCGTTATAAACGTGCGGGCTGTGTGACAAAGGTCATCCAATGAAAGAGCACGATAAATTAAATTTGCATACAGGTCAAAGTGCGACCGATGAAGATTCGATAAAAAAAAGAAACATTTACATACGGAGACACGCCCTAAAGAGTTGGGGATAACGAAAAAAATGTGTCTGAGCATCATTCTTGTGGCAGCAGAAATTTTTGAAAATTGGCTATTACTTATTTTTTGTTGTTGTTGCCTATCAAAACAACTCTGCGAGAATAACAAAAAGTACCCCCTAAAACAAAAACTTCATAACTTCACGCAGACTATATAGAAACAAAGAAAAAAAAAAAAAAAATCCGATTCCTTGCTCAAAAATCCCAATGAAGAAATTTGCACGGCGAAATTCACTAAACATATCCATGAAAAAGCTGATGGAGATGCTCGGGGACACGAATTGTGAATGACGGAAAGTCTGCAGCCTGGTGACCCGTAAAATTCAGCATTCTGACAAAGCCCCTAAGAAAGCTGACGAGGACGTGAATAAACAAATGGGTAAGAGTGATCACAGATCACACAGAGGGTTTCGTTTAATATTCCTTTCAAAACACTTTATCTTTTTGAAAAATCTATTACTTCCACATTTCGCAACCAGGGGGCGCACTCGATTCTAAAGAAACATCTATCCGAACGAAATCCCGTTTTACATACTATCCGCAGATATATTAGTGGAGGGGATTGGGCCCATAGCACCTGAGATCAGTAGGCGCCCCTGGCGGTAAAAAATGGAACTAAAATATTTAAGGCTATGGTGCACAATATGAAAGAATGGTCAAAGGGGTGTCGGCAAAAGTTGGAAAATTTCTCCCCTGGTTAAAAAGGCGGATGTTAGACAAATTACTTAAAATGCACAAGCTAGAGCCCGGAGGGGTAAATAATATAAGACTTTTTGAAGATTTTATGATTTGTCGTGTGGTCTGAGGTATTCAGCTATACGTATGCAAAATTTCATGTCTCCAACTTAATTATGGGCTCTCTTAGAAAGAATTGCTTCAAATACATATGTGGTAGCTCAAAGGGTTAAACGTAAGACATTTTCAAGATTTTATGATTTGTCGCTTAGCCTCAGGTGTTCTGCTATAAGAATGCAAAATTTAAAATCTCCAATTTAATTAGGGGTTCAGTTAGAAAGAATTGCTTAAAATACACGAGCTGGAGTTGAAAGGGTTAAACATAAAACTTTTTCAAAATTTATTATTTGACGTGTAATCTGGGATGTTGAGCTATAAGTATGCAAAATTTCACGCCTCCAACCTAAATAGGGGCCCACTTAGAAAGAATTGTTTAAAATACACATGTGGGAGCCCAAAGGGTTAAACGTACGACATTTGCAAAATTTTATGATTTGTCGTTTGATGTGAGGTGTTCAGCTATAAGAATGCAAAATTTCACGCTTCCAACTTAATTAGAGGCTCACTTAGAAACAATTGTTTAAAATACACATGCAGGAGCCCAAAGGGTTAAATGTACGACTTTTTCAAAATTTTATCATTTGTTGTATGATGGTGTTCAGCTATAAGTATGCAGAATTTCACGCCTCCAGACTAATTAGGAGCTCACCTTAGAAAGAATTGTTTAAAATACACATGCGGGACCCCAAAGGGTTAAATGTACGACTTTTTCAAAATTTTATCACTTGCTGTTTGATGTGAGGTGTCCAGCTATAAGTATGCAAAATTTCACGCCTCCAACATAATTAGGGGCTCACTTAGAAAGAATTGTTTAAAATACACATGTGGGAGTCCAAAGGGTTAAATGTACGACTTTTTCAAAATTTTATGATTTGTCGTATGATGTGAGGTGTTCAGCTATAAGTACCGAAAATTTCATGTCTCCAACATAATTAGGGGCTCACTTAGAAAGAATTGTTTAAAATACACATGTGGGAGCCCAAAGGGTTAAATGTACGACTTTTTCCAAAATTTTATCACTTGTTGTTTGATGTGAGGTGTCCAGCTATAAGTACCGAAAATTTCATGTCTCCAACATAATTAGGGGCTCACTTAGAAAGAATTGTTTAAAATACACATGTGGGAGTTACCGACATTTATTCTTCTGCGAGTTAAACCGATTAATTAAATAATAATTAATATTTCAGCTTGTAATTAAGATAGGACTTAGAAATAGGTATCAGTAAAATCAGCGAGAAATCTGACATCGGGATGCCATAAAATTTAATCAAAAAATTTAATATTTTAAAAGTTAAAATTCCGTATTAAAATATGCTATTAAGAAAAACCGCAGCGTCGTCATGTCTACCTGCTTTGAAATCTTTTTTCTTTGTCTTTCCAATTAAAGAAAAAAAAATTTTATCGATCGATTTTTAGTGGATATTTTAACTTATACACATCGCAGAAATGTGAACTTTATACCAAATGAAAGTAGATTTTTTTCTGCGTCTGTCTATTCCATTTACAAATTTCTGGGACCAATATTTTCTGATATGCGATTTCGATTTATATTGCCCACTTCATTTTTAGGCTTAATTTCCTCCGTGGTAACCATGCATCGGCTGATTTTACTGGCAACCCTTAGGAGAAACACGGATGATTTGTAGTAAGTTCATTTGAATCTGCGTTAAAAAGGTGGATTGGTTAATTTTAGAAGTTAATTAGCCCGTAATTCAGTTAATTACCAACTTTTTCAAAGTTTTATGATTTGTTGTTTAATGTGAGGTGTTCAGCTATAAGTACCCAAAATTTCAAATCTCTAACATGTATAGTTTCTGAGAACGGGCTCTGTGACGGACAGACGGACAGACAGACAGACAAAGGAGTGAGACGAATAGGGTTTCGTCAGATGAACGAAACCCTAAAAAGGGGAAATAATTTAGGACTTCGCTCGGCGCTGGAATCCACAATAGGTGAGCTTCATGTTTTCATAGAAAATTTCCCAGCCTAATCAGGAAGTATTTAACGTCGATTTTCACGATCATGCAAATTTCAAAATTTAAAAATATAATAGAAATTTTAAAAATTATATTTTTGCACACAAAAAATTGAGAGTTCGGCATATTTGCTTTTGCACTATATATGTTGTGTGCTGTGATGTTAATAGCATTAATATATTTTTATTGCTGTTAAATAAATCTAGAATGACTAACAATAATATTGATAAGGTGTGTACAGAGTGTTTCACAAAGGACACCTAACTTAAAAAATCAATAACTTGGAAACGGTGATAGATAGAAACATGAAACCAATGGTATGGTTATTAAAAAAATCGTAAAAATCTTATACATAAATCTCAAAATTTAGTTAAAAATATCGCCGATAGATGGAGCTGAAAATCCTTCTAAAAATCCTTCTAAAGAGAGTTCAGAAGAATAGAAGGACTAACCGTCGACGATTTCGCCATTGAAATATGCCCGCTATTAGCGTATAGTGAAAATAATTCCGAAAGTGATGGATACCGTGGAAGAACGTGTGTTTATTTTGTGTTGGGGTACCAAAGATTAAATCAGAGTCCTACTGCCACAATGAGAAGTTTTCAAATGCGATTTCAAGTCGCTGAAGGCCCAGATGGGAAAACAATTCGTGAACTTTTCAAAAAATTTCAGCAGACAGGCAACGTGGCCAATACGTTAGTCGGAAATGTGGGTCGGACCCGCTCCGTTGTTATTCCCGAAAATTCAACAACACTTGCTGCAGTTATTGAGCGTAATTCGAATAAATCTGCCTACAGACTTGCAGATAAATCCGGAATCAAGCTATCCAGACCGTATTTAATCCTGCGGAAAACATTACATATGTTTCCTTATAAGATTTAATGCCGGAACGCCATACCAGTTCGAGCTGAACGACAACGAGAAGATTTTGTTAATGTGACGCTCGACAAGATTGATGGTTCTGGTTTCGATGTCGACTGAATATGGTTTACGGATGAGGCCCATTTTTATCTGGATGGCGTCGTTAACAGACACAATTGGTGATTTTGGGGTACAGAAGATCCACATTAGACTGACAAACGACCACTCTATAGCCCAAAACTAACAGTTCGGGCTGCAGTCTGTCGCAAAGGCATTATTGGTTCTTTTTTCTGGCGAGAAACGGTGACGGCTGAGTGGTGTATTGTGCTTTTGAAACAATTTGTTGCCACTCAATAAGCGTTAGACGATCGACTAGGCACGGCGTGGTTCATGCAAGATGGGGCTCGTCCTCATCCTACACAAGACGATTTTGACTTTCTGGAGGAATAATTCGGCGACAGAGTTATCGCGTTGAACTATTCGACAGTGAAGGGAAAAGACATGGAGTGGCTTGCGTATTCACCCGACATCACTCCTTGCGATTACTTTTTTGTGGGGTAAACTAAAGGACATAAATTACCGGAACAATCCTTTAACACTCTTTCGAGCTAAAAGAGGCTATTTGTCGAGCTTGTGTGTCGATTTCCTGAGACACACTACAGAGAGTCACTGACAATTTCATTCTGCGTTTGCGACATGTCTGTTGTGTAAAAGATGCACATTTTGAATAACTTTTAATGTGATACAGCCTATTTATTGCAGCGCCATCTATCGGCGCTATTTGTAACTAAAATTTGACACTTCTGTATCATGTTCTTACGTTTTTTTTATTAAACATACCACTTGTTTCATTTTTCTATCTATCACCGCTTCCGAGTTATTGATTTTTAAAGTTCCTTTGTGAAACACCCTGTAAATAAAAATAATCAATGTAAACTAAATCAATGTATGTAAACTAAATAATATTTACATATGCATTTTCTTTTTGCAGAAAATAATCAAAACCATTATTAAGACTAAAATGAATGTAGTTTTATTTAGTTACAATAACTTTTGATTTTATTTTCTAGGCAAATGCCGCAAGAAATGCAGCGTTTAAACTTTAATTATTTTTTCTGACGCTTTGCGTTGTGCTTAATCGGTAAGAATATTCGAACCGGTTTATCATAATTTTATTCGGTATTTCACAACACGTGATAAGATTCCCTTCGGGTGCTAACCCTCCTTTCTGTTTTTTAGTGAATGTTGGTCCCACTTTATTTTCGGTGCAACTGTGCGCCTAATATTTAAATAATCACTAAAAATAAAGATGTACGGTTACAGTGGCTCCTGTGAACTTCAACGCAAATTAAACATCACGTGGAGCTAAAAAGTTGATCAGCAAGAATGTTTTACAAACAGGAACAGGAAACATCACGTAAACGTACGACACAATCATTATGTGTAAATTTTGCTGATACGGTTGTGCTTAATTTTTATTTATTTATTTTTTTTTTATTTTGTAATTGACTCACGTCTAAATTGATCCCCAATTTACTCTCAGAAATTGCCATAAATTCTCGACTATGAACGAGTACATATAGTATATACTCGCATGCCAGGCTTTCAAATACTAAACTAGTACAAAACATAACGGTATGATATAAATTTTTACTAAGCCTAAGCATGATGCCCATTATATTTACTAAGCCTAAGCATGATGCCTATGATATTTACTAAGCCTAAGCATGATGATTATGATTCAAATTTTACTAATCCTAAGTAATAGCTAGAGGTGAGAAGGCGTGGGTGTCTTGTTCTTGAGCCGAACCCGGTTAATATCTAAGAAATTTTTAGAGTCAAATAATAATCCCAGTGATATGCAACACGATTTTGTAACAAAATAAACGGCATAAAACATAGATGTGATGCATAGACAGTAACAGAGAAAACTCCTATTCTTTAGTGCCTAGCGTCAGCAAAATAGGACAGTATATAAAGGTTCAATTTAGAACAAAAATGTAGAAATCTGAAAAAATGAAAAAATACGTACTCTAGAATAATGTTTCGTCTTATAAATACAACTTATAAAATAATTGATAAGAACATAAAAGCAATATCTTACCTTTTCTTACGCGCAATTTTATTTAAAAAAAAAAAAAAAAAAAAAAAATTGTGCTACAACAAACATTTATTTCACATTTTTATTCTTAAATATGCGCCCCAGTTATGAATAAATATTGAAAAAAAAATACTAAGGGCATATTTTACAAAGTTTTGAAAATAAATCATAATTCCATTAGTAATTTTTTTTTCCTTCTTGAGCACGCGACCCAAAATTAGGACGCCAGGCACAAGTGGGTTAATAGTGTTAATTTAGCATGTTTGTCTCTTAAACATGTTTGTTGAACATAAAAAGGGCTTTCTTGAGAATTGATGTCAAACAAAAACGTATATTCCGGATTTCGAAAACTGATACAACTGTAAAAAATTTCACTGTAAAAAATTTCAAAGAATCAATTCCGAAAATTACGGACAGCAAAAGAAACTTCGTTTTTGTAAATACTGTACGAAATTCTGTAAAATCTCTTGATTTCCCAAATTTCAAAATTTAAAGGAACGCTTTTCATCGGTAACTCAGGATAAATTATATTATATTTTCTTTCGTGGTCATATTATATTTTCCCACATAAAAAAAATCCCTTTTTTTTTTACAGTGAAGCTATATAGCTGTAAAGCTACTAACGGTGTAAAGATAGCGAAATGTTGAAATTACGAAATGAGAAATTTATGTACTCGCTGATTTTTTTTGATGTATTAAGGAAACGTTGTAGGGTAAAGATGCTCCTGATGCTACGATAATTGTAAAGGTCTTCTTAATAAACATCGCCTTTAAAAACACTAGAAACCAATATATTTTTTAGATCTAAAGTAGAGCTTTTAATGAGTTTATTTTAATGCCACTGATTTCCTAAATGATTACGAGAAATTTCTATAGTGTATTAATCAATTTTCTCAAACCTGAATACTGATTTTTAAGTTTATATCTTTTATAATTTACTTTCCAACAGTCATCATTTACGGACAAATATGGTAAATTAAAATTAATATTATTCTTGCATGTATAATTTCCTATACGCAGCTGAAAGTTATTGATTGAGACGGTATAGCATATTAAAAAAAAACATTATCTTCTCAAAACAATGAAATCAGTCTTCAGATTTGTTAACTTAGAAATTTATTTCATCGTAATATTTTTAACGTCCTCATTTTCTTACATTTTAATGCACTCAAAAAATTATATATTCTATTAATATCTCTCTATTCTAAAAAAAAATATATATATATAACTACCGCTGTCACCGCCGCCGAGCCGGTTTTGAATTTTTTGTGACCGAAGGTCTTTCTTCATTAATATTAAGAAAAATAATGCATACAAAAATATGAAAATCGGTAG
This sequence comes from Maratus speciosus, assembly GCA_963932465.1. Classification (NCBI taxonomy): domain Eukaryota; kingdom Metazoa; phylum Arthropoda; class Arachnida; order Araneae; family Salticidae; genus Maratus; species Maratus speciosus. Next base: position 438,219,505 of record OZ010800.1, read on the forward strand.
TATTATACAGAAATTATTGATAAACATGCTCATGCAGACAGTTTTGAAATCGAAGATTTATTTTCAGAGATATTTAATGCTAAAGTTGGATAAAATCATTCCACTAAAAAAGTTTTATAGGAGCAAAAACGATACATCGGAATTTAAAATTTTTTTGATCATTTTATACGTTATAATTTCCCGCTGTGCAGAATTCATTTATTTTTTTTTTTTTTAATTTGACTCATTTTTCGAGGTTTTATTTCTATTTTAAATTCAAATTTTCAGCATTTCGAGAGATATTTTTTACATATTTTAGAAAATTGTACTAATTTAACCTGTTGCCAACTGTATAAACAACGGAAACAATAATGTTTGCTTCACATTAAAAATTTATTTACACGTGACTATTATAAATAGAAAAGATACTTTCAAATTAAAATTAAATAATTGCGTATAAAAAGCAGGAACTTATTGAAAATTACGTCATAAAAAGTATACACGTGAATTTTAAAAGAGAAAGGATATTGTAAAATAATGAATTCATTAACATGCGTTAGAAGTCTTAAATAAGAGAAATTACGTCATATTTACGTCACAGTTATTACATAAAATGAACACAAAATAATATTGCAAAACAGTTTAAATTTAGATATTGTGCTAGACATTTATTTGATATTTTGAGAGGATCTTTTCAACTATTTTTGTTAAGAAAGCACAAATAATATTTCATTTCTAACAAAAGTATTTTCACGTAAATATTTAAAAGAGAAAGAATAGCTTTGTCAAAATTACGTCAGATTAAAAACCATTAATTTAAAATGTCTAATTTAAAAGAACTTACTTTTCGCCTTGTTAAAAAATGCCAGGAGACAAAGACTCTGTTTACTTAATTCCTTTTATATTAGCTTGTTTTGAAATGTTGTTACACGCGTCTACGTCATCAAGTTATTTTGATTTCGACGTTTTATTTGTATTCTTATTAATGTTGTACTAATTTATTTGTTCTTTCTTTATTTAAAATAAAAATTATGTCAATTTGTATAATTTGGCGAAATTGGTCGACTGGATAATCAAGTAGTACCGCAGCGGATTTGGCGTTAAAATTCCCCAATCAAAGAGAAATGAATAGAAATCCGTTTATAGGGAGATCGCCACTGTTTTTTAAATTATAATTCAATCTTTCGAAATCTTTTTAAAGCCGATCAAATTAGCGTGCATTTAGAGTCTGCGGTGTCTGGACGGGGTTGGCGAGCGTATTTCGTAGGGGGCCGAGCCCCCTAATGCATAAAAAATAAATAATAGCATATCGATTCAGTGAAATCTCAAGAATAGTGTAACACAGTTTAAGGCTTAATTACAGTTGTAAGAGTACAAGCCTTTAAATAAAATTAAGAATAAATTAATAAATAAATCTGATAAGAATCCAAAGCCTTTAAATAAACTCTAGTGTGATATAATAAACTATAAAATTGGATGTGACATTTCTAATGTAATTACAAGTGAATACATAATTTAATTTTATGTTTCAAGAACGTTTTCATAATTTGTATTAAGTACAACATCCAACAGCATGTCTTAATTAAAGATCGTAAAGGGGAAAATAGCTGACAATTTAAACAACATTGTGGAAACATTAACGACTCCATTAAATTAACGACTAATTTCATTATCGATAAAATAATTTAGGAATGGTCGAGAAAAATAAATATGTTACGAAAAATTGTTATTGTAATAAATTATAATAAAAAGAAAAGTGCCCAGTTAAACTCATGGCATTGAGCTCACAGGGTATTCACACTAATGGTATATTATACTCTTATTTCAAAGAATAATGCCCCTCGAAAAATAAAGGGGAGGTTACTAACCTCCCTTTATACTTAACCAATGAACCCCCAAAACTAATAAGGGAAGCGCCTTATAAGAATGAGCCTAGGGTACAAATTTTAAGAAAATCGGATGTATCTATCAAGAGTTATCGCGTTACGTACATACATACATACGTACGTACATACATAGATACAGAACCGGCGGTCAGATTAGCTCTCAGGCTTTGATAGCCTGTGAGCTAAAAACAGAGTTATTATTCGAAAGATTATTCTTATAATTAAATACATAATTCTGGTTTAGAAAAACCTAAAAATTAAATCTATTGAGCGTACATATATTGAAATAAAACTTATGCATATTAAAATGGATTTTGGTTCAGTTGAACTTAAAATGATGAAGAACAGAAAACTTCTAAAACATATTAAATTTTACTTTTTCTAATTTAAAGAAATTCTTACAAGTTCTTAGATTAAAATGGAATAAAATATCACCATGATATTATTTCTGACTTAAGAAAATTATTTTCAAAGTGGAAACTTGGGTAAAGTTGATTCGAGTAAAAACTTTTGATATTTTTCGGGGTATGAGCTCTTGAAATTGAAAAACAAATTTGATAATTCAAGATAGTATATGTTTAAGAACCTATCTGTGACGAAGCAAAGATTTTCTGGACGATTAATTAAAAATTTCCATATTCAAGCTGTCATGGATATTTATGTTAAAAACGTATCACAGAGTAGTCTAAAATTCTGATACTATTCAAAATAAAACCTGTTATTGTTCTTTGTCATTAATTTAAAAGTTCCACTGTAATATATATTTTTTTAAGTCATAAAGCATTTGTAATTAAAAAAAGAAAGAAAAATCATGCGTTAAGCATAAATTATGACACACTTTCCAACCCTTTAAAAATAATTTAACGATACTTTGCTTTTTAATTAGTAAAAAAAAATCTAAGTAAACATTTTATAAAACATATAACATATTTAAAAACCAGATATCTGCAATTAATGTCCATAGCTTTAAAATTACCCCAATTGTTTGGTTCAGCCCTGTATTTAATCAGCGTTTTTACATATTATACATAATATGCTAAAACTTAGTTTAGTAAGAAAATGCATAATAGCTGGAATTTCACCTTCAGTAACTTCTATTAGTGTACGGGAACATACTAAAATTCTTTTGTACAACTCTATATTTATATGCGCGACATATTAAAATAAACTTTAATTCAGGCCAAAGCATGTTTGAAACTACTCAAATCTCGCTTTCTGACATTATCATCCTTAGGAGGTCATGTATCCAGTTCTTTGTATTGTCTTGTATATGATTTTATGTATATTACACGAAAAACTCTTAGTATACTAAATATAGTTCAACTTAAAAATGCACAAGTAAATTAAAAACCGCCTTTAAGGCATTCACTCTGATAATCCGCATGCTTACGAATCCTTTTGTGTTCCCACTATATCCACAACATTTATACACACCACATTGTAAGCAAAAATTTATTTAAACACCCATACCGTAAATGGAATACCATTTCAACTCTTATGAATAATAGACAGTATTTCAGATACGGTACTGTATTCGAATATTTTGTGTGTCCCTTTAAAAGAAAGATAAATGCTATGTACATCATATTATAAAACAAGAATCTTGTAGTAAGCCTCAGTAATGTAAAATGATTTGCTTATATTTGAAATAGCGTAACATAACTGAAATACGCTGTAAAAAGTTCTTTTCCGTAGACCATTATGTAACGGAATTCTAGTCCTGTAATAAATAGTAAATGCTTTGCACGCCATATTCTACGGAATGCATGATTCGGTGCACTACATAAATACATACCAATTTCATTATGTTTGAAATTGTATAATTTACATACAAAAAATTCGGGGCAATCTGTGGGTATTTACGAGAGTTAAAGTTCAGACAGACTGCAGGCGGGCAAACCAAAGTCATAGAATATTTTAAACTATGATGGGAAACGCTACAAACTAACTAGTAAAAGTTAATACTACATTTCAAAAAGCTTTTCTTAATATAACCAAGTTTATTATAATCACGAACTTTTATGTTATAACCTCTTCTGTGTTACCCACGATTCCGAAAAAGTGTTCCTTTATCATGAGAATCTCAAAAACCTAAATTTTAGAGATTTAAAATAGCTTCTAATAAAACTTGCTGCCAGTAATTATCGGAAAACGTTCCTAGTAGATTTACAGTATATTAATGTTATAGTTACGTTATTACAGTATATTAATGTATTAGTAATGTTTCCACAATCCGAAATATATAATTAACACTTTCAACAAAGTTGAAAAGTGTTTATAAATTGGGTTTATCTGTCTGTCTGTCCTTCAGTCTGTTTGACCGTCTGTCCTAACTCTAGCTCGCGTAAATATAGTGGGATTACTATGAAATTGATATATATTATTGCGATATTTACTATGGTATGTTCAGTATTGAAAATAAAGTGTTTAGCATTTATGGTTTATTTACAATGACACGCAAAAGAATTCCATCATAAACGGTCTATGGAGAAAAATCGCTTGCGGTATATTTTAAATAATCTGAAAATTATATATATATCACTTGAGCGTACTACAAGTTCTTACTGTAGAACCTGGTGTCCATTAGTGCTGTAAAAGTAACGACTAAATGAATACCCGTATGATGTCGTTACTTTCAAACTCGCTACCCGTTAGAAAGTATTCGTTACTCGTTACTTTCGTTACTGTTCAAAAACCGGGTATGTACTACAAACCTGCAGCAAATCTAATTATATACTGCACTTGCACATGAGTCTTTTGAAGAATTCGTTACTGTTTTAACGTAAAATATGTGCTGCCATCTGTACGTAAAATTTACATTTAATTTTCTACGTTTTAATGAAAAAAGGCAAACAAAATTAAAATACGATGCATAATTGAATATAACATGTCTGAATTGTAGAATTTCTTACTTATGAAATAATGAATAATTGGAGAAAGCAATTAGGAAGAGTAAAAGTTTACCAAATTTATACTAAAACTATGAAATATAATTACACAAAGAAAATATTTTTACAAACAAATTTATTTACTAATTTTAGACTAAAAGTAATTATGTATTATGAAAATTTAACTTCTGGAATAATTTGAAAATATTTAAATATATGTATATTTAATTTCTTACGTGGTCATCCTATCAAATGACATTGTACTTCAGTCACATTATTATTTCTGAAATTATTGATTTATATTTAAAAAAAAACCCTTTTTTTCAAATATGAAATTTAAAAACATACCAACAAAAATATTTGGCACAGATGTCATATACGCACCACATTGGCGTGATTTTTTTTCTGACGCCAATTTGGCGAAAACCTCGTTTTCGAATACCAGTTACATTTATATATTTAAAAAAGGGAATAACAATAAATAAAAAAAAGTTTATTTAATAACTATAGAACTAAACAACATATTAACAAATAAACAACATCCGGGTTACCATATTAAGCAAAATAACGGGACTTTGGCGCCAGTTAAGTACCCCGGTACTTATATGATATTGGCGTCAGAAACAAATTGCGCCAATGTAGTGCGTATATGATATCTGTGACAAATATTTTTACAAGCCCCCCCCCCCCCCCCCAAAAAAAAAAAGAAAGAAAAAGAAATTAGAAAACAGGAATTCTGCTTTTTCAGAATTTAGTATCACGCCCGATGAAAAAAAATATATATGTGTATAAATGCAGATAGTTCAGTTATAAGACTTAAAACACACGCTTTTATTTTATATAAAATGACGTTATCCGCATCCGCTGAAGAATTCCTTTCGTTATTTAAGAACTTCGACAAAAAAAAAAAAAAAATGGCTATCTTATGATTTATATGCTTTCATTTCTTTGTAATATTAATGTCGATACTTAAAATTGTTCAGATTATAAAAGTTCCATGTTTTATTAGAAGTCATTCGCTTATATTTTTCGAAACAGCACGTATTTTAATTACATTTTTTTTTCAGTTTTTATGAGAAAATGGCTACAAAATGTTATAATTGGTACTTTCCAACTATTTTTCCCTTACTTTTACTTTCTACAGAAATGGAGCACTTGAGTTACAAAAATTAAACACCAATAAAAACTACAAAAAAATTAATATCTCAAAAATAAATCGAGATGCAGTTTTCAAACAAATTGCATTTAAAAGTACTTTTTTTTTTCCCAATACGACGGTATAAAAATTGAAAATGTGCTATGCTTAGAAGTAAAAAAATATTGCGGCAGAGATTATTCCGTACAATGATACCCCTGCTTTGTTTTATACACTGGCTGATACAACGGAGCGTGTTTTTTTTTTTTTTTTTTTTTTTTTTTTTTTGAAACGACACTTTATTAGCTTAGCTGGGAGAAAGAAATAGCATACCGGGGGCTAAAAAAATTAAACGTTATCATAAAAACATTTTTACAAACAATCTAAAAACTCGTCTTTATCATAAAAATATTTTTTTTTCAAATTTAAAACATAAATACACGTACAAAGATATTTTTAGAAGATAAAGAATGCACTGAAAGCAAACCTGTAAATTTTAGAACAGAATTTCTTGAAAATTTTCAGAACATTTAAAAGAAATGTGTTTCATTTTAGTCTTTATCATCTTATCAACCAACAGTTTACGCCACTCGCATTACTATTTTAGAAATCTTTGATTTATGTTTAAAAATAATATTTTTTCCATTCTTTTTTATTTTAATGAAGCACGCCTTTCAGATAATATATAATCTGATTTTCAAAAAATTCTTTCAGATGGTACTAATGTAGACATCGCTGATAAATACTTTTTTGTTAAATCCGCAAGCTCGGAGTATAAAACAGCTATACTTCTTTTTCTTTCAATAATAAAGGAATCAACAAGCCCCTACGAAATCAAAATCATTTGAGATTTGAGAATAACTTATACTAACAGAATGATACGCATACGCTGATACGGAAACAACTGATCCCGAAATATCCGAGTCCGAATACAAATTCGCATCTTTTACCGCATCCGGCTATCTGCTCCATTCATGAATTACACAAACGTAAGCAGCGTTTGAAGTTAGTTTCATTTTGTTTGGCTGCGTATTAAGTATTGACACAGTAACGACTAACGAGTCGTATTTCGAAGTACCGATTCGGTATTTCGTATCTTAGAGAATACCCGTTACTTAGTAACGAATATATACGGTTTGCTACAGCTCTAGTGTCCATATAGTTTTCGTTCATTTACAGGGACACACAACAGTATTTTTTCACAGTACATCATATGAAAAACAATTGCTGGCAGTGCTTTTCAGTTGTGGCACGCGTTTTAAAAGTTTATCCTTTTTTAAAAAATATTGCTTGGTGTGTATAAATTTTAGAGATTATATACAGAGATGCATAAAGGTTATAGAGTACATTTCCTTTTATTCACGGAAATTGCTGAATGGGACTTTTAAACCTTGCTATACGTTTAATTGAACTAATTTTTAGTATAGGAAATAGTATAGATCACGTACCTGGATGATAAAAAAAAATGCTCCTATATTTACAACTATATATTTTCAATATTTTGAATCTGTTATACAGTATTCTAAAATTCTTACTTTGAGTTACGTTTGGTAAGAAGCATGAACTTGTGAATTTATATATATATGCATATATATATAAGCTCAAAAAAGGTAAAAAATAAAACTAAAACTAAAATAAAAAATAAAAATAAAACCCATGTGATAAGCGCTACAGCTGAAAATAACCACACGGATTATATACAGCACATTATGTATTAAATGCATTCGGCAGACACAGAATCCTGCACCATAATTAAACTAAGAATAACCAAAAAACGTGTAAGACATTTTAACAGATATAACCTGAACAAGAAAAAAAATATAATAAATCTGTGTCCTCGTCAGCAGTGGACATTTTAAAAAAGCTCAGTAATGTTTCAGACTAATTACAATTCACAACAAACTATTACTCAGTAGTGGTGGTCGGTTTCGGTCAGAGTGTCGGAAAGCATAAACCAAATGCATAAAAACAATTGAAAGTACATCGCGAACACTCCCCCACGGGACCTGACGCCACAATAAACAGTACATCTCGAAGATACAACTGAATCAAAACGTATGTGCAATATATACTGAAACAGCAATAAAATTAATTTACCCAAATCCGAGCCACACAGCCACAAAGAAAAAAAAAATATAACCAACTTCCAGTGATCCATAATCTGTCTATGCTCATTTCATGTCTGTTGCCACACAATTGCAGACATCCTTGTAAAACCTTCCAAAAAAGGCTTTAAATAATACAAATCATTAACTGTCAATCACATAGGAACTACTCAAAAATGAAGACTGTCTGTAAAACTAGTATATCTATTAATGAAATTCAAAGGTATGTTATTTTTATAATACAGAATGCTGGTTAAATTAAAAAGGTCTTTAAAAAATAAATTTTTATTCGAAGAGAGTTTATAGTAGAGAAAAATCTAACCTATTATAATATTGATGTAAACGCGTTTATGGCTATTTTGAACTCCAATTAACTAATTGGTTAGCTTCAAAATTAAAGTTATTCCGTTTATTATAGATTGAAATGTCTATACCATTTGAAATGTTTATTTTCAAATCAAGATAATCAGCAGCACTATTATTTTCAATTGTTTTTTTTTTGTTGTTTTTTCAAGACTAGCATATCAGGATAATTGTTACATGATATCCCCAAAAAATCGCGATCACAACTCAAAATTATTAAATCGTCGATATATCTGATAGCCAAAAAATTAACATCATTATTGACACTACAAAATTGCAATTCATAAAAAAATAAAAATATGTTAGCTGTCGTTGAACAATAATTTTTTCCCATTTCCATTCCATTATTCTGTAAATAAATATTTGAACCTGTATAAACATACATGTTATATAAACAAAATTTGCTTACTAATTTAAATAAATTAAAATCTAAATCTGTATCAGCTAAAATTCGCTTCGAAGAAAAAAATAAAAATCTCTTAGAATAAAAAAGCGAAAAATTTTAATTTTTTACTATACTATATTTTTTATTATTACTATAAACTCTGTTTGAATAAAAATTTATTTTTTTAAAGAACTTTTTAATTTAACCAGCATTTTGTATTATAAAGATAACATACTTTTGAATTTCATTAATAGATATACTAGTTTTACACTAAACAGTCTTCATTTAATAGACAGTCTTCATTTTTGAGTAGTTGCTATGTGATTGACAGTTAATGATTTGTATTATTTAAAGCCTTTTTTGGACGGTTTTACAAGGATGTGTGCAATTGTGTGGCAGAAAATATGAAACGAGCATGGACATATTATGTATTACTGGAAGTTGGTAATTGTTGCTCGGATTTGGGTAAATTAATTTGATTGCTGTTTCAGTATACGTTACACATACGTTTTGAATCATCTCTATCTTTGAGATGTACTGTTTATTGTGAATTGTAATTAGTCTGAAACATTGCTGTGCTTTTTTAAAATGCCCACTGATGACGCCACAGCTTTTATTATTATTATTATTATTATTTATGAAAATATCTGTTAAAATTTCTTAGATGTTTTTTGGTTATTCTTGAATTAATTATAGTGCAAGATTCTGGGTCTGCCGAATGCATTTAATACATAATGTGCTATATATACACTATATTTGTGATCTTAAGACAATTGGGAATAGAATCTGACAATCTTCTATAAACATCCATTTTTTTCCTGTTCATTTTATTAATTTATTATTTTTTATATTTAATAGTAATTAATAATTTTTTTTAATATTTTTATTATATATAATTTATTTTATGTTATAGCATATAGCTATATGCTATATATTATCAATGTTATAAAATTATTTAATTTCTCAGAGTAGATTAAATGGGTAAGGTAATAGAATATATTGAAAGCATTTTATTAACATTTGTATTTATTTAATTTTTTTGTGAATAATGATATATAGTATGGTATTATTTATATATTAGGATTTGTGTGGTAATGCAGTTGATATATTTTAAATTCTTTTTTTTTAATTAGGTTCATCTTGTAACATTTGAATAACAATAATAGTATTAAAATAACATACTAGATGGCAGCACCAAAATTTTGTCTTTTGATACTTCTATTAGAGTAATAACTTTAATTTTTTACACCAGGTGATTTTGAACGCTCTTTATTGGCAATATTGTAAAATAGAAATTAAATAATTTAAAAGTGTATTTAGGTATTTTAAATAATGTAATTATTTTCTATTTATATTATATTAATTGAATTTATCACGGTATTTCAAAATAAATTAACTGAATCCATAGGTTTTAATTTCTGTGTTAACTTAACTGTTTAATTCACCCTAATCTTATCGTGCTTTTGGATACCATGTGCAGGAGGAAATTTTGAAAACAACTGGGATTTTATTCGGTATGTTGTGTAATATTTCTATTTTTTATGCTATAAATTAAATATTTAAAAGGTTGTATTGTTTTTTCCATTCCATGCCATTTGATATTATTCTGTTTTCATCTTGAAACTATTCTCTTGGTCATATTGGTTGTTTGAATACAGGAGAAAAAAAATTTTCAGCTTTTAGCTTTTTTCTCACAGAAAACAACCGATTTGCTTATATCATTGAATTCTGTACTCTTGAAAACGTAATTCAATATATAAGTTTTTCAATTACTTTTATCGGTATCCATATTCTTCTTTTTTTCTTCCATATTAATTCTTGTAATAAAGTATAAGGCACTTTATTTTATACATACATTTGTATATTATAGGTATGTGTTATCCATTTTTATTGTCATATCATTCAAAATATTGCGGTTTTTGATGATGGTCGGTAATGTTTAATTAATGGTTATATATATATATATTAAACAAAAACATAATTTGAAGAACAAATTAAAAAAACGAAATTTATTTCCTACGTTGTTTAAGCCCGAGAAGGGACAGATGTTAAGTTATTTCATTCAATTAGTTCTACATTTAATGTTAAATTTTTGTAACAAATTAGTTAAGCCAATTGAAGATTAAAAAATAAAAATAAAATTCATACAATATGATACTTAAAACACCGTAAAAAATTAGATTCCGTTTAAATGAAATCGAAATAAATCTTAGACTTCTTCCATTTTTAAATGAAAATATTTGTATTTTTAGATTTTGTATTATGTTTATGACAATTGTGCATAAAATGATAAGATGCATGCAAAATACAAAACTTAAAAAAAAGTCTAAGATTTATTTCGATTTCATTTGAACGGAATCTAATTTTTTAGGGTGTTTTAAGTATCATATTGTATGAATTTTATTTTTATTTTTTAATCTTCAATTGGCTTAACTAATTTCTTACAAAAATTTAACATTAAATGTAGAACTAATTGAATGAAATAACTTAACATCTGTCCCTTCTCGGGCTTAAACAACGTAGGAAATAATATTTGTTTTTTTAATTTGTTCTTCAAATTATGTTTTTGTTTAATATGCCAAGTTTTTTAATAACTAATGAACTCAGACGAACGCATTTCAAAATTAATAGAGAGTATCATCATCAGACTTTGATGTATGCGGTATTGCATCACAATGTGGGATGCAGTTTACCAATGTGTAATTCAAAATGTTTCACCACTGTAGTAATGCAGGTTGCGGTAGTTTGGACAAAAACTTCTAATCTGAAAGTAAAAAATCTGTAATCAAAACATAAAAAATTAACTTCACTTAAATTTAGATACCCTATTTCCCACTCAGGAACGTTATGATTGTAAATGTAAATTGTGTTGAATCCTTACTGCTAATATTTAGCAATATTATAGCTGTGACACAGTAAAAAATAAAAAATAAAAGTTTTACTTGAATTTTTAACCCTCATTCTCTCAAAAAGGGTGATCTAAACACATCCGAAAATTATTACCTAAGTTTAACTTGGGGTATAAATAGTTCTCATCTCGAAAAAAAAATACATTTTAAAATTTAAGTTACGCAATTCCCCACTAAGTTCGCTACCTGCGTAAAAATAGCTATCCACTAGAAACTTTTTACTAAAATATAAACTTGACCAAAGCAAAAACGTATTCTGAAAATATCCTTTTTATTTCCACTATGACGCCATATTCACCATTTTAATTTTTGAAAAAAAAAAAAAAAAAACTATCTCAATTTAATATTTCACGTGAAAATCATTCAACTAAAAAGAAATAAATTATTATTACGGCTTTTGAAATTTTTGCAACAATGAGGAAAAAATGTTACATTTTCTATGAAAAATGTCTGTTGATTTTCAATGGAAAAGGCGAAAATTGGAATTATTAAGAAAAATATTTGAATAACCTAAAAGAAATTGACCCATGTTTCTCTCTCGGTTATAATACATCCATATGCAAAGGCATTTTACCATTCGTTTTGACCCTGACGTTAGGCAAACGTTTTTACACTTTAAATTTATAATATCATTAGAATTAGTAAATAATAAAAAATGAGTGGCATCAGGGACAAAAAGGTGGGAAGAAAAAATTAAAAAGTTATCATCTCCATAGGCTTTTCCATGTTAAATTAACATTGAGAAGTGACACTGGAAATAAATAAGTATTGCGCTGCCGCGCAATACTTAAATAAATAAATATATATATATATATAACTTTAATTCTGCTTATTTTATAAGATATGAAAACAGAAAAAAATGCGTTTTAAATATCTATTCAGTATTTTGAAACAATGTTTTCAGCGTGTAATCGTATTTCAGTTAATATTACACGATTAATTGACCTTTCTGAAAAAAAAGTTTCAATTAAAAAAAAAAAAGTTCAAAAATTCAGTTAAAAAAAAATTACTCTTTAGTGTTTAAAATATTTTCTTGATGCAGTTCCACAGCCAGTTGTCCAATTTTAACGAGCATTATTCCATGCATATAAATCTATTCATGTGACTCGTATACAATTCAAACCATAAAGAACATTTAACAATTAATCACCGGCGCATTGCTAAAAAAATGCCGTAAAATTAATTTATTATTTGTATGTTCTAAATATATTCAAATGAACTGACATCGGAATTACACTTTGTGCATAATTCTAGCATATCGGTTAGCGTGTATATAATTGATTGAAATATCAGCTTTGCATACATTAACCGAGTTAGTTAAAAAAAAAAAAAGAGTGCAAAAATTTTCACGTTGTCAAAATATACTCTGAGCAGAAAATACGAAAATTAATAGCCAAGTTAAAACAAATATAAATGCATCACTACTTATGAATAACGAATATATTTTAAAATGTATAGCATATAAAGCTTTGACCTTTCAAAATATAATCTCAGAGTTTAAAATAGACAGCTTATTCTTTTCGAATCGTATTTTCCGTGTCAACAGATTTTGTAAGTTGTTGGGATTTTCCTCAACTATTCAAACAGGAAATATCTCGTATCAGATTAAATAACGGTGTACAGCGGTTCTCAAAATAAATTGCATTGCATAAAACATATTTTAAGTGATGTTTTAAAGATTGTTTAGCTATTTGTATTGGAAAAATATTTGTATTAACTGCATGCATGAAAGAATCTTTTATATTTCAAGGAAAAGTTTTATCCTTAAATTGAATAGCAGATGCATATTTATTTTCTAAAAGCAATTAAAAAGGAATTCTTACTGAATTTCATCCTTCACTTCCTACAGAGGATTTAACAGAGCCTTTTTCATCTTTATCATTATTTAACTTCGAAATATGATATTCAGAGACGTTTGAAATAACGAAAATTAATTGAAGTTTGATCGTAGATTATTCAGAATGTTATTAATTTAGACTATTATTTCTTTTTAAATTCATTTAGGTACATTTTATAGAAATAAAAACATGTGTTAAACCATAGCTTGAATTCTCACAAAAAAATGTACCATAGTTCTAATTTTCTATAGTAATAACAACCATAGTGTATGGTCTCGTCCCCTCTAAACTAAAACATAAAAATCGGGAATGACGATTTTTCAGAAAATCCTACTCGTAAAGGACTTTTTTTTTTAGAAACTACCAACACACATAGCACAAAACTGTTCCAGTGGGCTTCAGTGCGTGATGCGCGTATCTGCATCAGCTCAAAATAAACATAAACAAGGTCAATCAAATAAACAATCGAAAACCTCCAACTAATTTCTTTTAGCCAAAAAAAAAAATAAAATAAAATAAAAAAAAATAAATATGTGAAAAACTTCTTATACACAATAATTTAAAAAAAGTGTTCTAAATCGAAATTTTAAAATATCGTTAATTTTATCTTTTAAGTATACTTAGTGTATGCTTTGTATATTATATTTTTATGAAGTATAAATGACCAGAGATCCAGGGAAATAGTCACACTGGATATCATAAGGGAGACCCGTAAGAAAAAACCCAAAAATTTTATTATTGATTTTAAAGTAATGAATTTTGGTGTACTATTTAAGAATCTTCTTGTAAGGAATAAGTAGCAAAAAAATTCACTTTTTATTAAAAAGTATATTTTTTATGGGGATTTTTATGATTTTTTTTTGTCGAAAAATACACTTTTTAAAATTACTACTCCTCATTCAATTTTCAATATTTTGGTATTACTAAAATTTCTTACATAGTGTTATAGTATATGGAAAAGACCTAGGGAGAGATATTTTTAATTTTCTATTTTAATCAGATAAAAAAATAATAATAATAATTACGCATGGTAAATTTCCTTAAATTCGTTATAATTTTCATGTTTGCCAATTTATGTAAATTTTTCAGAAATAGTTAAAAAAAATATCTCTCCTTACTTTTGTTGCAATTTTGTTTAAGATTCTAAAAACATAAACACTTTGTTTCTAAATCATTTTACCACTGAGCCTTAGTACTTTGAACTTAGGCAAAATATGAAAAAAGTCATTTTCAGGAAAACACATTTAAAGTATAAAATACAAGAGAAAGTAGTAAAAAAAACTTATTTCATGTTGAAACTATTTTTTATATTAATTTCTAATATATCAAGACTATTTTTTAAGAAAAACTTTTTATATTGAACACAATAGAAAAATATTGTAGCCAGTTTTGTCTTCGATGAAAATTTCTCGATTTTCAGCGACAAAAATTCATCGAGCTGTCAAAATATATACTTTTTTAAAATACTACTCCTCATTCAATTTTCAATATTTTAGTATTACTAAAAATTCTTAAACAGTGTTATGGTTACAGACATATTCAACACAAAACCAAATTGATCAACTGCTGAGTGACCTCGTCCAATTTCTGTAAAAGCTTTTGTCACTTTATAATTCACGTCATACCCCTCACCATCAGTTGTTGGAGCTGATGTAAATTTGGAACCTTTTATTTCATCACATGCTCCACAAAACATTTCTAATTTATGGGCAAATCCACTTGTACTTTTCATAAGAATTTTCATTAGTTTGGAAAAACAATCTGGGCATGCAGTAAATGTAAAAAGTTCAGAAATTGAATTAATATCAACAACAATATAATGAGGAGTATGATTAGATGTTAAATTTTCATTTTGTCCCGTAGTACTTGCAATTTCTGTCTCAAAAACAAGATTATGTAATCTTACGTTTTGTTTCATACTATTATCAGTATTAACAGATAAGTTAGAAATACTGGATATACTTTTTTCAGGGACTTGAGTAATCACACTTTCTGCTTTCCATCTTTTAGAAGCCATCACGTTCATATGTTGTTTACGTTTCTTCGAACGAGGCATTTCAGTATATTATTTTAAAATAAGCTTGTAGAATATTAAACTTGAATTAATAATACAAAATATTCACGTGCAAACACTAATTTAAACGAAAGAATGGGATGTATACAAGCAAAAACAGAAGAGTTTATCACGAGAATCGAATCGAAAAGCGTAAAATGTAAACAAACACGATAGCGTTCGATTTAACAGTTAACGGTTATGGATAATTCAGAACAGAAGAATGTATTTTTCTTTGATTAATTATACTAAAATTAAAATGTTATTAACTGTACCTAACTTCGTTTAATAGTGTAATATAAAAGTAAACAAAGATGTGTAAGCTTTTTAAATGGCCGCTAGTCCTTTAAACTCTAGTGAATACAATTAAAAAAAGCTCATTTACTACCTGTTCCAAGTGTCCCCGAGTTCTGAAATTTTGCATGGATATTCGCAAATATGTATGTTATCGTTTTCTGAGATAAAAAATTTTTTGAACTTTTGAAGATTTTTGGCCGAAAATGGGGTTTGGGTCTCCCATAAATACACGCAGAAGTGTTTCGTCTAAAAAATATCCCATGCTGTGTGGTGTTATAAACTAATCCTTCAGTCAACGAGAATCACAGCGTTAATACATGTGGTCTGTGTGACAAATGTCACCCAATGATTGGGCACGAAAAATGAAATTTGCATACAGGTCAAAGTGCGACCGATGAAAATTCGATAAAAAAGAAGCATTTACATACATAGACAGGCCCTAAAGTGTTGGGGCTGCAAAAAAAAAAAAAAAATTGCGTCTGAGCATCATTCTTGTGGCAGCAGAGAATCTGAAAGGGGCCATTACTTTTTTTGTTTTTTCTGTTTAATCAATCAAAGCAGTCGCAGTTTAAGCTATCAAAGCAACCCTGCGAGAATAACAAAAAAATAGTCCGTAAAACAAAAACTTCACGACTTCACGCAGAATGCATAGAAAAAAAATCCGATTCCTTGCTCAATAATCCCAATGAAGAAATTTTCCCGGCAAAATTCACTGGACATATCCCTGAGGCAACTGACGGAGGTGCTCGGAGACACGAATCGTGAATGACGAAAAGTCTGCAGCGTGGCGACCCGTAAAATTCAGCATTCGGACAAAGCCCCTGAGAAAGCTGTCGAGGACGCACGGAATGTGAATAAAAAAGCCCTTCCGGCCAGTGCCGAGAGAAAGAGGTAGCTTTCATATTCCTTATTTTTTAAAAGCCAGCTTATATCATTCAAACACACGGAGCTCAATTAGTGGAACCCGATTATAGAAGATTAAATACTAATTTTTGTCAATATTGAATATGAATGAGAATTTCGCCAAATTAGTCAGCGTTATCAAAGCTGGTTTTATTAAAGTGATTTATTTTTTGTCGCCAAATTCGGTGATATCCCGAATTATATTAATAATTATAGTAACCGGAATTATCGGTGATAGCCCGCCATTTTAAAACAACATAATGGGTGCAACAAAGCTCACCAATGAACTTGGTCGAGACCTTAGTGATTTCTGTGCACATGCTTGCTCATATCTAAATCGGTTGATATATACGAGTGCTGTTCCAGACAAAAAATTAGATTTTTCAAAATGTCACACACATTCGAAATTCAAACTGCTGTACGTAGCCCCTTTTTTTAGATAAAGGCAAAACAAAAAATGATTCGGAATCTTTGTAACAAGCTGAAACACATAAGAAAAAAATCTGTTTCAATTTCAATTTTTTTTTGTACCTCATTTTAAATTATTTTTTTTTTATTTTTTAAATGGCCGCCATTTTGAAACAAGATGGCGGATGAAGTTAGCAAACGAGCCTGGCAGGGAGATTGCTATGTACTATGCACATTCCTTGTCACATTCAAATCGGTTCATAAATACGCGTGTTATCGCGTGACAAAAATCAGATCGTTTCAAAATGTCAGCCATGCTAGAATTTCAAAGTGCTATAATTTAACCGTTTTTAAGATATATACGAAACAAAAAATGCTCCGGAATCTTCGTACCAAGCTCAAACACATAAGAAAAAAATCTTTTTCGATTTATAATTTTTTTGTACTTTATTTTATTTTATTTTATTTTTTTAATTTTAAATGGCCAGCATTTTGAAACAAGATGGCGTATGAAGCTGGCAACGAACTCGGTCGAGACATTGCTATGTACTATGCACATGCCTTGTCAAATCCAAATCGGTTTATAAAAACGCATATCATCGCGTGACAAAAATCAGATCGTTTCAAAATGTCAGCCATGCTAGAAATTCAAAGTGCTATAACTCAGCCATTTTTTAAGACATAGACGAAACAAAAAATGCTCCGGAATCTTTGTATCAAGCTCAAACACCTAAGAAAAAAATCTTTTTCAATTTCTAATTATTTTGTACCACACTTATAATTTTTTTTTTTTTTTAATATTTAAATGGCCGCCATTTTGAAACAAGATGGCGCCTAAGGCTGGCCAACGAACTCGGTCGAGACATTGCTATGTACTATGCACATTCTTTGTCACATCCAAATCGGTTCATAAATACGTGTATTATCGCGTGACAAAAATCAGATCGTTTCAAAATGTCAGCCATGCTATAAATTGAAAGTGTTATAACTCAGCCATTTTTTAAGATATAGACGAAATTAAAAAGGCTCTGGAATCTTTGTATCAAACCCAAATACATAAGAAAAAAATATTTTACATTGTCTAATTTTTTGTGCCTCTTTTTAAATTAAAATTTTTTTAAATGGTCGCCATTTTGAAACAAGATGGCGGATGAAGTTGGCCAACGAACTCAGTCTAGACATTGCTATGTACTATGCATATTCCTTGTCTATGGTATGCACTATGTACACCCCAAGTTATATCCAAATCCGTTCATAAATACGCGTGTTATCGCGTGACAAAAATCAGATCGTTTCAAAATGTCAGCCACACCAGAATTTCAAAGTGCTATAATTTAACAGTTTTTTAAGATATAGACGAAACAAAAAATGCTCCGGAATCTTCGTACCAAGCTCAAACACATAAAAAAAATCTTTTTCGATTGATAATTTTTTTGTACTTCATTTAAATTTTTTTTTTTTAAATTTTAAATGGCCGGCATTTTGAAACAAGATGGCGTATGAAGCTGGCAACGAACTCGGTCGAGACATTGCTATGTACTATGCACATGCCTTGTCAAATCCAAATCGGTTTATAAAAACGCATATCATCGCGTGACAAAAATCAGATCGTTTCAAAATGTCAACCATGCTAGAAATTCAAAGTGCTATAACTCAGCCATTTTTTAAGACATAGACGAAACAAAAAATGCTCCGGAATCTTTGTATCAAGCTCAAACACCTAAGGAAAAAATCTTTTTCAATTTCTAATTATTTTGTACCTCACTTTTAAATTTAATTTTTTTTTAATATTTAAATGGCCGCCATTTTGAAACAAGATGGCGCATGAGGCTGGCCAACGAACTCGGTCGAGACATTGCTATGTACTGTGCACATTCTTTGTCACATCCAAATCGGTTCATAAATACGTGTATTATCGCGTGACAAAAATCAGATCGTTTCAAAATGTCAGCTATGCTATAAATTGAAAGTGCAATAACTCAGCCATTTTTTAAGATATAGACGAAATTAAAAAGTCTCCGGAATCTTTGTATCAAGCCGAAATACATAAGAAAAAAAAATTTACAATGTCTAATTTTTTGTGCCTCTTTTTAAATTTAAATTTTTTTAAATGGTCGCCATTTTGAAACAAGATGGCGGATGAAGTTGGCCAACGAACTCGGTCTAGACATTGCTATGTACTATGCACATTCCTTGTCACATCCAAATCGGTTCATAAAAAGTCCTTCCGGCCAGTGCCGGGAGGAAGAGGTAGCTTTGAAATTCCTTATTTTTAAAAAGCTATCTGATGTTATTCAAACACACGAAGCTCAATTTAGTGGAAACCGATTATAGAAGATTCAATACTAATTTTTATCAATACTAAATCCTTATGAATGATAATTTCGCGAAATTAGTCAGCTTTATCCAAGCTGATTTTATTTAAAGTTATATTTGGTTTCCAAATTGGGCGATATGTGAAGTGCCTGCCATTTTAAGAGAACATGGTGGATGAGGCTAACCAGTGAACTTGGTCGAGACCTTAGTAATTCCTGTGCACACGCTCGCTCACATCGGAATCGGTTGATATATATGAGTGCTGTCGCAGGCAAAAATCAGATTTTTCCAAATGTCACCCACATAATGAAATTCAAACTACTGTATCTGAGCCATTTTTTAAGATAAAGACAAAACAAAAAATGCTCCGGAATCCTTATATCAAAGTCAAATACTTAAGAAAGAAACCTTATTCGATTTCTAAATTTTTTGCACTTCACTTTAAATATAATTTTTTTTAATTTAATGGCCGCCATTTTGATTCAAGATGGCGGATGAAGCTGGCCAGTGAACTTAGTCGAGACATTGCTATATACTATCCAAATGCCTTCTTACATCCAAATAGGTTAATAAATACGTGTGTTATCGCGTGACAACTATCAGATCGTTTCAATATGTCAGCCATGCCAGAAATTTCAAAGTGCTATAACTCAAACTTTTTTTAAGATGTAGACGAAAAAAAAAACTGCCCTGAAATCTTTGTATCAAGGTCAAACACATAAAAAAAACCTTTTTCATTTTCCAATTTTTTCATACCTCATTTTAAATTTTAAATAATTTTTTTTTTAAATGTTCCCTTTTGAATCAAAATGGCTAATGAAGGTTGCCTACGAACTCGGTCGAGACATTGGTATGCACTATGTACACACCAAGTTACATCCAAATCGGTTCATAAATACGCCTGTTATCGCGTGACAAAATGCAGGTCGTTTCAAAATGTCAGCCACAATAGAAATTAAAAATGCTATAACTCAGCCATTTTTCTAGATATAGATGAAACAAAAACTGTTCCGGAATCTTTATATTAAGGTCAAATCCATAATTAAAAAATCTTTTTCAATTTTTTGATACCTCATT
Organism: Maratus speciosus; assembly: GCA_963932465.1. Classification (NCBI taxonomy): domain Eukaryota; kingdom Metazoa; phylum Arthropoda; class Arachnida; order Araneae; family Salticidae; genus Maratus; species Maratus speciosus. Next base: position 438,240,047 of record OZ010800.1, read on the forward strand.
TTAAATTTTAAATTTTTAAATTTTTTTTAAATGGCCGCCATTTTGAAACAAGATGGCAGATGAAGCTGGCGAACGAACTCGGTCGAGACATTGGTATCTTCTTTGTACACACCAAGGTGCATCCATATCGGTTCATGAATAGGCCTGTTATCGGGTGACAAAAATCAGGACGTTTCAAAATGTCAGCCACGCTAGAAATTCAAAGTGCTATAATTCAGCCATTTTATAAGATATAGACAAAACAAAAACTGCTCCGAAATCTTTGTATCAAGGTCAAACACATAAAAAAAAATATTTTTCAATCTTCAATTTTTTGATATCACATTTCAAATTTTAAATTTTTTTTAAAAATGTAAATGGCCGCCATTTTGAAACAAGATGGCGGATGAAGCTGGCCAACAAACTCGGTCGAGACATTAGTATGTATTATGTACACACCGAGTTTCATATAAATCGGTTCATAAATACGCCTGTTATCGCGTGACAAATATCAGTTCGTTTCAAAATGACAGCAACAATAGAAATTCAAAATGCTATAACTCAGCCCTTTTGTAAGATATACACAAAACAAAAACTGCTCCGGAATATTTGTATCAAGGTCAAACACATAAGAAAATAATATTTTTCAATTTTCAATTCTTTGGTATCACATTTCAAATTTTAATTTTTAAAAAAAATTTAAATGGCCGCCATTTTGAAACAAGATGGCGGATGAAGCTGGCCAACGAACTCGGTCGAGACTTTGGTATGTACTACGTACACACCAAGTTTCATCTAAATCGATTCATAAATACGCTTGTTATCGCGTGACAAATATCAGGTCGTTTCAAAATGTCAGCCACGCTAGAAATTGAAAGTGCTATAACTCAGCCATTTTTTAAGATATAGACAAAACAAAAGCTGCTCCGTAATCTTTGTATCAAGGTCAAATACATAAGAAAAAAATATGTTTCAATTTTTAATTTTTTGGTACCACATTTCAAATTTAAAATTTTTTTAAAAATTTTATATGGCCGCCATTTTGAAACAAGATGGCCGATGAAGCTGGCCAACGAACTCGGTGGAGACATTGGTGTCTACTATGTACACACCGAGTTTCATACAAATCGGTTCATAAATACGAGAGTTACAGTATGACAAAGATCAGATATATATATATATATATATGGATATATATATATATACCGGGTGTCCCAAAAAGGACTGACTGATTTTAAAATTCAATAACTTGCAAACGGTGACAGATATTAAAAAATTTCTTGCAGGAGGGTTATGCATAAGGTCAAAAGTTTTATTACAGTGATTTTCAATTTTAGTTCGATTTACAAACAATAGATGGCGCTGTAAGCAACAGTCGCTAAATACAGGCTCGATTTTTGGTACTTCGTGGCCCGGATAATACATTTCCATCTCCTTTTTCTTCATGGAACAAGATAAAGGACCAAAAATCGAGCCTGTATTTAGCGACTATTGCTTACAGCGCCATCTATTGTTTGTAAATCGAACTAAAATTGAAAATCACTGTAATAAAACTTTTGACCTTATGCATAACCCTCCTGCAAGAATTTTTTTAATATCTGTCACCGTTTGCAAGTTATTGAATTTTAAAATCAGTCAGTCCTTTTTGGGACACCCGGTATATATATATCAACTTTTGAACGGAGTGTGGTTTCGGTGTCTGGGGACATGATCGATGAAAATATACCATTTTTTTTTTAAATCGCTTTCCTCCGAATGGCTGCAATAGGTAGCTTTTTGTAATGAAAGCTACCTAATACGTGTATTATCGTGTGACAGAATTCTGATCGTTTCAAAATATCAGCCATGCTAGAAATTCAAAGTACTATAACTCAGTCATTTTTTAAGATATAGACGAAAAGAAAAATGCTCCAGAATCTTTGTATCAAGCCCAAACACATAAGAAAAATATCTTTTTTAATGTCTAATTTTTTGTGCCTCATTTTAAATTAATTTTTTAAAAATTCTTTAAATGACCGCCATTTTGAAACATGATGGCGGATGGGGCTGGCCAACGAACTCGGTTGAGACATTGCTATGTACTATGCACATTCCTTTTCACATCCAAATCGGTTCATAAATACGTGTATTATCGCGTAATTTAAATCAGATCGTTTCAAAATGTCAGCCAAGCTAGAAATTCAAAGTGCTATAACTCAGCCATTCTTTAAGACATAGACGAAGCAAAAAATGCTCCAGAATCTTTGTATCAAGCCCAAACACATAAGAGATTCACTTTTTCAATGTCTAATTTTTTTGTGCCTCATTTTAAATTATAATTTTTTTAAATTTCTTTAAATGGCCGCATTTTGAAACAAGATGGCGGATGAAGCTGGCCAACGAACTCGGTTGAGACATTGGTATGTACTATGTTCACACGAAATTTTATCCAAATCGGTTCATAAATACGAGAGTTACAGTATGACAAAGAACAGATATATATATATATATGTATGGATATATATAAATATACATATATATATATATATCAATTTTGAACAGAGTGTGGTTTCGGGGTCTAAGGGTCATGATCGGTGAAAATATACCAAAATTTTTCGGAATCTTTTTTTCTCCGAACGGCTACAATAGGTAGCTTTTAGGTAGCTTTCATTACAAAAAGCCTATTGCAGCCGTTAGGAGGAAATAGATTTCAAAAAAATTTTGGTATATTTTCATCGATCATGACCCCCAGACCCTTAAACCACAATCCGTTCAAAATTGATATATATATATATATATATATATATATATATGACCTATGTCACACTCTAGCTCTCGTAATTATGAACCGATTTCGATGTAATTCGGTGTATACATAGTACATACCAATGTCTCGACCGAGTTCGTTGGCCAGCTTCCTCCAACGTTTTGTTTCAAAATGGCGGCCATTTAAAATTAAAAAAAAAATTAAAATTGGAAATGTGGTACCAAAAAATTAAAATTGGAAAAATATATTTTTCTTATGTATTTGACCTTTATACAAAGATTCCAGGGCAGTTTTTGTTTCGTCTATATCTTAAAAAATGACTGAGTTATAGCATTTTGAATTTCTAGCGTGGCTGGCATTTTGAAACGTCCTGAATTTTGTCACGCGATAAAAGGCGTATTTATGAACCGATTTCGATGTAATTCGGTGTGTACATAGTGCATAACAATGTCTCGACCGAGTTCGTTGGCCAGCTTCATCCGCCATTTTTTTTAAAATGGCGGCCATTTAAATATTTTTAAAAAATTTAAAATTTGAAATGTGGTACCAAAAAATTGAAAATGGAAATTTTTTTTTCTTATGTATTTGACCTTTATACAAAGATTTCGGAGCAGTTTTGTTTTCGTCTATATCTTAAAAAATGGCTGAGTTGCAGTATTTTGAATTTCTAGCGTGGCTGACATTTTGAAACGTCCTGAATTTTGTCACGCGATAAAAGGCGTATTTATTAATCGATTTGGATGTACCTTGGTGTGTATATAGTACATACAAATATCTCGACCGAGTTCGTTGGCCAGCTTCATCCGCCATCTTGTTTCAAAATGGCGGCCATTTAAACAAATTTTAAAAATAAAAAAATTAAAATGAGATACCAAAAAATTGGAAAATGTATAAGATTTTTTTCGTATGTGTTTGACCTTAATACAAAGATTCCGGAACAGTTTTTGTTTCGTCTATATCTAAAAAATTGGCTGAGTAATAGCATTTTGAATTTCTATTGTGGCTGACATTTTAAAACGACCTGATTTTTCTCACGCGATAACAGGCGAATTTATGAACCGATTTGGATGTGAGTTGGTCTGTAAATAGTGCATACCAATGTCTCGACAGAGTTCGTTGGCCAGCTTCATTTGCAATCTTGTTTCAAAAGGGTTGCCATTTAAAAATAAATTAAATTTTAAATTTTAAATGAGGTATTAAAAAATTGGAAAATGAAAAAGATTTTTTTTTATTTGTTTGGCCTTGATACAAAGATTCCAAAGCAGTTTTTGTTTCTGAAAATTTGTTTTTTTGTTTATATCTTGCAAAAAAGTTTGAATTATAGCACTTTGAATTTCTAGCATGGCTAACATTTTGAAACGATCTTGTATTTGTCACGCGATAACACACATATTCGCCTATTTCGATGTAAGAAGGCATGTGGATAGTATACATCAATACCTCGACCAAGTTCGCTGGCCAGATTCATCAGCCATCTTGTTTCAAAATGGCGGCCATTAAATTAAAAAATATATGTATATTTAAAGTGAGGTGCTAAAAAATTAGAAATTTTAAAAGGTTTCTTTCTTAAGTATTTGACTTTGATATAAGGATTCAGGAGCATTTTTTGTTTGTCTTTACCTTAAAAAATGGCTCAGATATAGCAGTTTCAATTTCTATTGTGGGTGACATTTTGAAAAAGCTGATTTTTTGCATGCGACAGCACTCGTATATATTAACCGACTCCGATGTGAGTGAGCATGTGCACAGTAATTACTAAGGTCTCGACCAAGTTCACTGGTTAGCCTCATCCACCATGTTGTCTTAAAATGGCAGGCACTTAAAGAAATCGCCGAATTTGGCAGCCAAATATAAGTTACTTTAAAGAAAAGCAGCTTGGATAAAGCTGACTAATTTCGCGAAATTCTCATTCATTATATTGACAAAAATTAGTATTGAATCTCCTATATTCGGTTTCCACTAAATTGAGCTTCGTGTGTTTGAATGATATAAGTTGGCTTTTTAAAAATAAGGAATATGAAAGCTACCTCTTCCTCCCGGCACTGACCGGAAGGACTTTTTGTAATGAAAGCTACCTAAAAAGGGAAATAATTTACGACTTTGCTCGGCGCTTGAATCCACAATAGATGAACTTCATGTTTTCATTTGAAATCTCCCTTGCTTATCAGGAAGTATTTAACGTCGATTTGCACGATCAATACAAATTTCAAAATTATAAACATAATTAAAATTTTAAAAATTATATTTTTGCACAAAAATAAATGGAAGTGCTGCATATTTGCTTTTTTACTATATAATTGGGGTGCTGTGATGTTAATTGGATTAAAATATTTTTAATGTTATTAAATAAATCTGGAATGACTAACAATAATATTTATAAGGTATGTAAATACAAATAATCACTCAATAAACTAAATAATATTCACATATGCATGTAATTTTTCTTCCTGGAGAAAATAAATAAACAATTATTAAGACTAAAATGTATGTATTTTTCTTTTGTTACAATAACTTTTGACTTTATTTTTTAGATAAATGCCGCAAAAAAATGCAGCGTTTAAACTTTAATTAATTTTTCGGACGCTTTGTGTTCTTTTTAATCGGTAAGAATATTTGAGTCTAAATATTTGATCTTAATTTTATTCGGTATTTCACAACGCGTGCCGTTGATATAAGTTTCCCTTCCGGTGTTAACCCCTCTTTCTATTTTTTAGTGACTGTTGGTCCCACTTACTTTCCGCTGCAACAGCGCGCAGTTTTCAGACTAATTTTTAAATAATCACTAAATATAAAGTAGTACGGTTACAGGGGATTCTGTGATCTTCAACGCAAATTGAGCACCACGTGGAGCTAAAAAGGTGATCAGCAAGAATGTTTTACAAACAGGGACAGGAAACATAGCGTAAAGGTATGACACGACCATGATGCGTAAATTTTGCTCATACGGTTGTGTTTAATTCTGGCATTCCTTATCGGTGTTCGGAAACCATTGAGACAGAAAACATTTAAGTATGAACTTGCGAATACTATGTAGGAGTATTCTTCACTTTTGCGTTATAGTACGTGACGTATGTAAGCGAATTTGGTAAGAAAGTACGCAAGGGATTAGGGTAGAAAAAGGAGAAGTTAAAGTGTCTAGCCGGATAAGCATAGCGAAGTGGCCCCCATGACCTATGTTTGAAATAACACATGTGCCAATAAGGCTTACCATGAGAATACAATAAATAGCATTTTTAGCTCCTCACCTTAAACTGTCCTTGAGATAATCGGAGAAGTACGCGCCTTGGCTACTATTAGGTAGCTTTCTTTACAAAAAAAGCTACCTATTGCAGCCGTTCGGAGGAAAGCGATTTCAAAAAATTTTGGTATATTTTCATCGATCATGACCCCCAGACCCCGAAACCACCCTCCGTTCAAAATTGATATATATATATATATATATATATATATATATATATATATATCAATATATATATATATATATATATATATATATCTGACCTATGTCACACTGTAACTCTCGTATTTATGAACCGATTTGGGTGTAATTCGGTGTGTACATAGTACATACCCAAGGTTATTAGACATATAAGGTTGGCTCGTAACTTTTCACCCAATCGGAGAGATCTCGCTCTGCTACGTCAGGCTACGTCACAAGAATCCACAATCAGAATCCATCCCGTGCTAATAGCGTTATGTACAGTTGAATTGTTATGTAATTTTAAGTGGAAAAAATTATTAATACTTTTTTTTACACGTGTAAAGAAATAATAGACCTTAGTTTTAAAGAAAATTAATAAGTTTTAAAATCTGTACAGTGACACGAGGCGGAAAAAAAAGAGAAAATACAGTTATAGCTGAACTATAATTGTTATTCTCTCTCTCACTCTCTCTGTTATTTTGTTATTAATGTATATATTTTTTACTTATCAGTTGTCTATTTCTTATTTTTTGTTTATATATATATTTATTAAATTAGTAAAATAGTGGGTTGCAACTTGAATTCATTTTATTAAAATGTACGTTTTAATATGGAATTTCTACAAATTAGAAAAACAAAATAATAGTTTCTCAGAATTACGTTTATAAAAACTAATAAGTTTAAAAATCCTTTTTAGTTGTAAAAAACATTAAAAATACTTACAACATATGCAATTATTATTCTTTTAAAGCAGATTAGTAAAGTACAAAGTCAAAAATTCGGAATCCTCCGGAACTTGTCGATTGGACTTTTCCGAATTTTGAATCATTTGCATAATTAATAAAAAAAAAAAAAAAAAAAAAAAAAAATGAAAATTTTATCCATTTTTACCGGCGAATTATTTACGTATTATAAAGCATTTGAATACTAAAAAGAAAACAATTAATTAATAATTAAAAGAAAATAAATTAAAATAATGCTAAAGCAGATATTTTAATTGGGGAATATATCTTTTTTAAAAGGTAAAAAAACTTCATCACAATTATAATTTTTTTTAATGTAGTTTTTAATGTTTTTATGAATTTTGCCAAACATTTTTTACATTACTAATAGGAATCTGATTACAATATTCTAATTCAGTATAATAAATGTTGACCTCTTTTCAGCGAAGTTTATTTTGAAATCATACATCGACTTTTCAATGTTTCGCATTTTTTAAAGCGATTTTAAGAGGGTTTTTTTTTTTTTTTTTTTTTTTTTTTTACGTTTCACGGCGACTTTTTGACTTTCGTAAAGCTAATTCGATTTCAAAGTTTTAGCCTAATTAATATATGGTAAACTTCTTACCCCATGATTAGAGATTTTTTAGGGATTTTCAATGCGATATTTTGCGATTCGGGAAAGCATTCTGGTTGCAATGTTTTAGGCAATACATTTAGCTACAATAAATTTTGTTATTTGCGATTTTTAAATTTTTAGCCTTTTTTTCCCCCCTCGTGCGGCACTTTTCCCACATCATTAAAAGGAATCCCGTTTTAGACTTTCAGCTTAATATGGTAAATGTTGTTCTCTTTTTAATAATGTTTATTCGGAATTCGTACAGCGTTTCTTGAAAGTTTCGCGAATTTTTTATGCAGATTTTAGATTTTTGCGGCAATTTTTTGACATTCGTAAAATGAATTCATTTTCAATCTTTTAGCCCAATATAATACATTTTGTCTTACACATTTTTTGAAATTTGGGAGATTTGCAATGCGATTTTTGGCGTTTCGAGGCAATTTTTGGGGGATTCGTGAAAGAATTCCAGTTACAATATTGTCCACTATAGTAAATTATGTTCTCTTCAAACTTTAGACGCTTAAAGTTTTTTTCCTTCTTTCTTTCTTCACGTTTCGCGGCGATTTTTTCGCATTAGTAAAAGGAATTCGGTTATAATCGTTTAGTTCCGTATTATAAATGGCCTCTTTTTAATAAAGTTTATTCAGAATTCATATAGCGATTTTTAATTTTTTAAGATTCTTTTTTTCGTGTTAGAGATTTTTTTGACATTCGTAAAAGAAATTCGGTTTCAAACTTTTAGCTTAATATAATAAATTTTAACCTCTGCGATTTTCGCAGTTTTAGCAGTTGTTTTATGCGATTATTTAGCGGTTTATTTTACGTTTCGCTAAAATAAAAACGCCAGTTACGGAAACGTCCGAATTTTGGAGAATTCGGGATTTCGGAAGTCCGGATTTGAGACTTTGTACTGTATATAAAACACATAGTACCTTCCTACAGGTCCCCCCCCCCCCCCCCCAAATCCAGAGGCTGATACAAAGGAGGGGGTGTGGGGTGATAGAGGAGAAATTAGCCTCTCACAATAATTATTAACACAATCAATTTCTTGTTGAACATTTAATATATCAATAATTAAAAAATAATAATATTTACAACATTTCAACTGTTCACATATTATTTACAATTATTTAAAGCATTCGATTTTATATAATAAAGAAAATACTATTGAAAAAGGAAACAACTAGTTATTAAAAAGGAAAATAGTTTTTGACTCTCTTTGGCTACACAATCCTTATTGCTAAATTTTAATTTTCTTTTTATTGATTTCATCTCTTTTGACTTAGCATTTAAATATTTTACGCGGATAAAAATTCGTAATTTAGAAAAAGAAGATAACTTATTGTCGATATTTAGATTGCATGTTTTTGATGATATATATTCAACAGGTTTTTTTTTTAAATATCTTTCTTTTCCTTGAATGTATCTTCATGAAATGAAATAAAATAATTTTCCATAATAGAAATGTTTAGCTGATATTATTGAAGACCACATCATTCACGTTAAAAGAGAACTTTAAATTCAAGTCTTTGTGCATTTGTCTTCAAATCTAAAAAAAAATGTTTCCTACGAACAAGTAAAAACAAAGCAAACATGGGTTACGGCAGGGGTTCCTGGATTCTTGTGACGTATGATCCTACATAGCAACGGCAGTGGGCGGGACGGCGTCCTTAGTGACGAGCCAACCTTATATGTCTAATAACCTTGGTACATACCAATGTCTCGACCGAGTTCGTTGGCCAGCTTCATCCGCCATTTTGTTTCAAAATGGCGGCCATTTAAAAATTTTAAAAAAATTTAAAATTTGAAATATGGTACCAAAAAATTGAAAATGGAAAAATATTTTTTTCTTACGTATTTGACCTTTATACAAAGAGTCCGTAGCAGTTTTTGTTTTGTCTATATCTTAAAAAATGGCTGAGTTATAGCATTTTGAATTTCTAGTGAAGCTGACATTTTGAAACGTCCTGAATTTTGTCACGCGATAAAAGGCGTATTTATGAACCGATTTGGATGTAACTTCGTTTATACATAGTACAGGCCAATGTCTCGACCGAGTTCGTTGGCCAGCGTCATCCGCCATTTTGTTTAAAAAGGGCAGCCACTTAAAATTTTAAGAAAAATTTAAATTTGAAATGTGGTTCCAAAAAATTGAAAATTGAAAAAATATTTTTTTCTTATGTGTTTGACCTCGATAAAAAGGTTCGGGAGCAGTTTTTGTTTCGTCTATACCTTAAAAAATGGCTGAGTTATAGCATTTTGAATTTCTAGTGTGGCTGACATTTTGATACGCCCTTATTTTTGCCACGTGATAACAGACGTATTTATGAACCGATTTGGATGTACCTTGGTGTGTACATAGTACATACAAATAACTCAACCAAGTTCGTTGGCCAGCTTCATCCGCCATCTTGTTTCAAAATGGCGGCCATTTAAAAAATTTAAAAAAAATTAAATTTAAAATGAGATACCAAAAAATTGGAAAATGAAAAAGAGTTTTTTTGTATGTGTTTGACCTTAATACAAAGATTCCGGAACAGGTTTTGTTTCATCTATATCTAAAAAAATGGCTGAGTTATAAAATTTTGAATTTCTATTTGGCTGACATTTTAAAACGACCTGATTTTTGTCACGCGATAACAGGCGTATTTATGAACCGATTTGAATGTAATTTGGTCTGTACATAGTACGTACCAATATCTCGACCGAGTTCGTTGGCCAGCTTCATTCGCCATCTTGTTTCAAAAGGGTTGCCATTTTTTAAAAAAAATGTAATTTAAAATTTAAAATGAGGTATTAAAAAATTGGAAAATGAAAAAGATTTTTTTTTATGTGTTTGGCCTTGATACAAAGATTCTGGAGCAGTTTATGTTTCTGAAAATTTGTTCTTTTGTTTATATCTTAAAAAATGGTTGAATTATAGCACTTTGAATTTCTATCATGGCTAACACTTTGAAACGATCTTGTATTTGTCTCGCGATACCACACGTATTCACCTATTTCGATGGAAGAAGGCATGTGGATAGTATACATCAATATCTCGGCCAAGTTCGCTGGCCAGCTTCATCATCCATCTTGTTTCAAAATGGCGGCCATTAAATTAAAAAATATATATATTTAAAGTGAGGTGCAAAAAAATCAGAAATTGAAAAGGGTTTCTTTCTTAAGTATTTGACCTTGATATAAGGATTCAGGAGCATTTTTTGTTTGTCTTTATCTTAAAAAATGGCTCAGATATAGCAGTTTCAATTTCTAACGTGGGTGACATTTTGAAAAATCTGATATTTTACCTGCGACAGCACTCGTATATATCAACCGATTCCGATGTGAGTGAGCACGTGCACAGCAATTACTAAGGTCTCGACCAAGTTCACTGGTTAGCCTCATCCACCATGTTGTCTTAAAATGGCAGGCACTTTAAGAAATCGCCGAATTTGGCAGCCAAATATAAGTTACTTTAAATAAAAGCAGCTTGGATAAAGCTGACTAATTTCACGAAATTCTCATTCATAATGATTTAGTATTGATAAAAATTAGTATTGAATCTCCTACATTCGGTTTCCACTTAATTGAGCTTCGCGTGTTTGAATAATATAAGTTGGATTTTTTAAAATAAGGAATATGAAAGCTACCTCTTCCTCCCGGCATTGGCCGGAAGGACTTTTTTTCAAATACGTTTTTCTCAAAAAGTACAAAAGTTAATAAAATGAAACCAATGGCAATTATTGAGCAATATATTAGTTCATATTATATTTGTTTTTACATTTTTACACAATTTTAACATAGAAAAATAAACAAAAATATTTTACAAAAAATTATTAATGTAGTAATTTTATTTTACACCAACCAAAAAGTTACAGAATAATGCTTAAAGTAGGTACTTTTAAGAAAAGCAATTTCGTTAAATTCAAAGAATCGCTTTTTGAGTTATAAATGAAAGTGATTGAGTTATGATTGAGTTATAAATTTTGAGTTAAAAATAATGCTAGCAACTTTCTAAATTTTCAAAACTTTTCCTGTTTGTATCTACAGAAATACATGCTATCAATGCAATGGCCAATTCGTAACATTTCCACTCAGGCAGAATCCGCAGCTCGCAAAATAAGAGAATGTTTCCATGCATACCACTTCACTATAGGTTTTTCTGGTTTGTAAATATTCTGTTATTTTAATGGGTTAATCCATACCCTTTCCTCCCCACTCTTAGCCATTAGCATAGTAAACATTTATAATGTACCGTTATGTTTTGTACTAATTTAGTATTTGACATCCTGAAATTACTAATATATTTACTAACAAATATGAGGACCGCAGAAGCCAATGTGTATAAGTGACAAAATTGAAAAAAATTGAGTTAGGTGCACAAGTTATCTGGAAATAAGTCTATTTTTTTGTAGGTAAAGAGATATAAGGGATTTTTTAAATGTCCGCTGCGTTCTAGAGGTTAATTACTTAACATCTTTCCCGAAACCGTAAAACGCGTGGAGCCCAAGGGGTATAAGTGCACTTGTATCCGTTGACATCCCCATAGCTGAACCGTGACCAACGACATACAAGGCCAGTTCAAGACTTTTAAAATGCCACACAAATTCAATCATGTTTAAACGGCGATTGGCATAAAAAAGACGAAGATGTTTCTAACAAACGGTTGCAAAACATAGTAAGCAAAAAGGAATAAATAGTTTCTGCCGCACCTTCCCGCGATGAAAGAGGAAGAAAAGGACCGTCGAATAAAATTCCACAAGACCGTATTGATGTCATCAATACATAAACAAGTTTCCACGATACACAAGCCATTGTACTAGAGAAAAGACACCCAACCGTAAATACCTGAATCCTGAACTCAATTTAAAGGATATGTACGAACTGTATGTTCACATTTATCTAGAAGAAAAGCACGTACAGCCGGTCAAGGAAAATTTCTATAGATACATTTTAAACACCGATTTTAATATCAGTTTTCACCGACCGGAGACTGATATATGTGATAAGCTACAATTCAAAAAGACCATGGAAATGCAGATGAGAAACAACAAGCAGAAACTCAAAAGTAACTACATCACCGCAAAGCAGAGGCTGCCAAATTACCCAAAGAAGCATTTCTAAATTTAAAGGATGATTCAAAGGTCGCGATATGCTTTGATTTGCAAAAAAATCATGCCAACTCCACATGTTACCACTTCTAAGGCTTATTACCTACGTCAAGTTTGGACGTACAACTTGATCATTCATAACCTTGAAAGCGAAACTGCCCACGTGCACATGTAGGATGAAACTGCAGACTTTTCGTGGTTGCCAAGAGATCGCATTTTGTCTTTTGAAGTTCATAAAAAGTCTTCCCTCTCAAGTCAGGAGTTTTATAGCTTTTCGTGACAATTGTGGAGGACAGAATAAAAGCCACATGACTCCGAAAATCCGGCTGTACTTCATTAAAAATATACACATAGAAACAATGGATCATTGCTTTTTGATTTCAGGACAATCCTCAAATGAATGTAACCAAGACTTTGGGCCCATAAAAATCAGAAAGAAGAGGAATAAAAGGGATCTGTATGCTCCAGAGCACTGGGCTGAAGTTGTATTTGATTCCAGCAAAAACGTTACTGTAGAAATGCTAAAAGGTGAAGAGTTTACTAATCGAGTGACTTGCACAAAGTCTTTATAAAGTCAGTGAAAGGTAACTGAAATATGCAGTGGCTACATTTCGAGGAAAAAACCCCCTTCACATTATTTCTACAAAGAAACTGCTGGTGGTGAATTAGAACCTTTCCACGAGCTAAAGGTGAAGTTCAGCCGAGCCGGAAAATGCCCTACAGTTCTGCCTGAGCTTCCGATAGCACAAAAAAAAAAAACGAAACTCAAGTACCTTAAGTTTAAAAATCTCATTGAACTATTGCAGTTTGAACCTCGCTTGTACCACTTTTTCTACCGAGATCCTCCTTACCAAGTGGCACCAGGACAGACTGAAACCCCGCACGCTTCTGAAGATCAAGCTGATGAGCCTAATCGTGATTATGAAACTGATTAGGATGCGATAATGTAGATGCCCTGTTCCCATGTTATACTAGACTCCCCTGTTGTACTACCATGTATACTAGAAGAATATTCTTCCATATTTTTAAGCTGTTTTGCGTCATTTTTTAATTTTTAGATTTTACTTTCTTAGACGCTAAATAAATGCATTTTAACGGTTTAAAAAAAATTCAATGTTTTAAAACTTATAGTCAAATTTTAACACATATAAAAAAATAGAAATTCATTTAGAAATTCATTTTTTTATTTCATAATTTTTCATTTCTTGTGTACCTCTTGGAAGCCAAAGGGTATAAGTGCCGAGTGATTATAAATATTGCTTAGTTATAAATTTTAAAAAAATGTACTTCCCCTTTTTTTCACAGTTATTGAAATACGAGTTCATAGACCACTAAAAAATCAGCAACAGTTTCATATTTCAATTCAGTTAATTACTATTGATGTTCAACATTGAACTCAATTTACTCGAAATCGGAATTTCTTCACTTGTATCCATTGACTTCTGGGGTCCTCATATATATAAATATATACAATACAAGTATTGTTGAATACTAATATGTAAATATTTATAATTATAAATTCAATAACAATAGTTTTTGATGTATTTTCTCCGTTACTGTCTATGCATTAAATCTAAGTTTTTTGCCATTTATTTTGTTACAAAATGGTTATTTATCATTCGGGTTATTATTTGGCAGTAAAAATTTCTTTGTTATTATAATGGCTGCAGTGCAAGGCTCAAGAACACTTGACACAAGAGACTTTTCCCACCCTTAGCTATTGGCATAGTAAAAATTTATATAGTAAAAATTTAGAATGATCAAGAATCACTAATAGAGTATATATACCGTATACACTCGCATATAAGTCGACCCCCTAACTTTCATATGCAAATTCTGTAAAAAAAATCAAAAAATCGCGTATAAATCTATCCCCTAACTTTTTACTTCAATTTTGCAAAAAATCAAACCAAAAAGATTTCACTTACTAATGCGAAAAAGTAATAAGGAAACAAAAACAAATCATTGAATTTTATTAATAATAAGTTATATTTATTGTTATATTTTATATATTGTTTTATTATTTATACACATAAAAAGCCAGCACTTTTCAGCCTTCGAAGGTGTTTTTTTGGGTGGGGGGGGACGCTTTTGTAATTGACTCGCGCATAAATTGACCCCCCCCCCCCAATTTACTTGTAAAAAATTGTCAGAATTTCTCGACCTATGCATGATTATATGTAGTACATACTCGTAATTCAGGCTTTCAAATACTAAACTAATACAAAACATAGCGGTATGTTATAAATTTTTGCTAAGTCTAAGCATGATGCCCATGATATTTACTAAACCTAAGCATGATGCCTATGATATAAATTTTTACTAAGCCTAAGTAATAGCTGGAGGTGGGGTGACGTGGGTGTCTTGTTTTTGAGCCGACCCCCCTCCCCCCTTCCTTATATTAATCACCAAGAAATTTTTAGAGCCAAATAATAATCTGAATCATATGTAACAATTTTGTAACAAAATAACTGGCATAAAATATAGATTTGATGCATAGACAGTAACGGAGAAAACCTCTATTCTTTCGTGCCTAGCATCCCCAAAAGAGGACACTACATATGAAGGTTCAAATTCAAACAAAGAAGTAGAAATCTGAAAAAAAAAAAAAAAAAAAAAAATACGTATTCTATAATAATATTTCGTCTTATAAATGCCACTTAAAAAATAATTGATAAGAAAATAAAAGCAATATCTTACCTTTTCTTGAGAACCATTTTATTTCAAGATTCACAAAATTTGTGCTACAACTAACATGTGTTTCATATTTTTACCCTTAAAATGCGCTGCCATTTATGAATAAATATTGAAAACAAATACTAAGGATATACTTTATAAAGTTTTGAAAAGATATCCTAATTCCATTTCTAATGGATTTTTTTTTTTTTTTTTTTGAGAAAGCGTCCTAAAATTAGAACGCCAGGGACAAATGGGTTAATAGTGTTAATTTACCATGTTTGTCTCTTAAACAAGTTTGTTGAACATAAAAATGGCTTTCTTTAGAATTGATATCAAACAAAAACGTATATCCCGGATTTCGAAAACTGATAAATACACTGTAAAAAATTTCAAAGAATAAATTCCGAAAATTACGGACAGCAAAAGAAACTTCGTTTTTGTAAATACTGTACGAAATTCTGTAAAATCTCTTGGTTTCCCAAATTTCAAAATTTAAAGGAACGCTTTTCATGGGTAACTCAGGATAAATTATATTATATTTTCTTTCAAGGTCATATTATATTTTCCCACATAAAAAATCCCTTTTTTTTACAGTGAAGCTATATAGCTGTAGAGCTATTCACGGTTAAAAAATAGCGAAATGTTGAAATTACGAAATCAGAAATTTATGTACTCGCTGATTTTTTCGATGTATTAAGGAAACGTTGTAGGATAGAGATGCTTCTGATGCCAAATTGTAAACGTCTTCATATTAAACATCGTCTTTAAAAACATCAGAAACCATTATATATTCGAAATCTAAAGTAAACTTTTTAATGAAAAAGTTTATTTTACTGCTACTGATTTTCCAAAATGTTTCTGAGAAATTTCTAGAGTGTAATAATAAGTTTTCTCAGACCTGAATACTGATTTTTGAGTTTATATCCTTTTCAAGTAAATAATTTATTTTCCAACAATCATCATTTACAAACAATTATAATAAATTAAAAGCTTTAAAATTAATATTATTCTTGCATGTATAATTTCTTATACGTAGCTGAAAATGATTAATTGAGAAGGTATAGCATATTAAACAAGTTGGAAATTGCTCGTCAAACGTGTCAAATGAGGTGCGTTCGTACTATAACTAGTTTAATAATTATTTTTTTTTCACCCCATGTTGTACTGAATGTATATTTTTTGCACTTCATAAGTGCATAGACTGTGACATCATTAAAATGCACTGCAATAGTTTTTTCCCATTCCCCGTAATGAAACGGAAAATTTTTGACTGTCCCTGTAATTATATACATTCGATTTTCATAAAATTTGAAATGGCTCGACAAAATTTTGCAACAATTATATATTTAAAATTTCAGACCATTCGGAAGGCTGCAACATCATTAAAATGCACTTGCAATAATTTATTCCCATTGGCTGTAATGTAAAGAAAAACTTTTGATTGTCCCTGTAATTAAACTATACATCCGATTTTCATAAAATTTGAAATGGCTCGACAAAATTTTGCAATAATAATATATTTAAAATTTCAGACCATTCAGAAGGCTGCAACATCAATAAAATGCACTTGCAATAATTTTTTCCCATTCCCCGTAATGAAACGGAAAATTTTTGACTGTCCCTGTAATTAAACTATACATCCGATTTTCATAAAATTTGAAATGTCTCGACAAAATTTTCCAGCAATCATATATAGAAAATTTCAGACCATTCGGTTGGGTAGTTTTTGCTCTGTTACATGCGGACGGACGGACGGACGGACGGACGGACAAACGGACAGACGGACTGAACGACGACTATAGGTGCTACGTATTTATATAATTACGAACGCACCTAAAAACCATTATCTTCTCAAAAGAATTGAATTAGTCTTCAAATTTGTTAACTTAGTATTTTATTTCATCGTCATATTTTTAACGTTCTCATTTTATAACATTTTAATGCACTCATAAATACATATATTCTTTTGATATGCGTAAAAAATAAATAATAGCATATCGATTCAGTGAAATCTCAAGAATAGTTCAACATAGTTTAAGGCTTAATTATAGTTGTAAGAGTACAAGCATTTAACAAAGATAAATAAATAAATCTGATGAGACTCTAAAGCGTTTAAATGAACTCTTGTGTGATATAATAAACTATAAAATTGGATGTGACATTTCTAATGTAATTTACACGTGAATACACAATTTAATTTTATGTTTCAAGAACGTTTTCTAAATTTATATTAAGTACAACATCCAATAATATGACTTAATTTAAGATCGCTGAGTGAAAATGTCTGACAATTTAAACAACATTGTGGAAACATTAAGGAGTCGATTAAATTAAAGACTAATTTCATTATAGATAAAATAATGTAGGTCTAGTCGAGAGTAAAATAATTGGATTACGAAAAATTGTTATTATAAGAAATTATATAAACAGTTATTATTTGAAAGTTTATTCTTATAATTAAATACATATTTCTGCCTAAAACCCTAACAATTATATGTGTTGAGCGTATATATATTGAAATAAAACTTATGCATATTTATGTTAAAAACGTATGACAAAGTAAGTCTAAAATTCTGATATTATTCAAAATAAAATCTGTTATTGCTCTTTATTATTAATGAGAAAGTTTCACTGACGTATTTATATATATTTTAATAATAACGCATTTATTTATAATTAACGCAAGAAAGACAAATCATGCGTGAAGCATATATTATTAAATACTTTCCAACATTCCCAGAAATCTTTAACGAAATTTCGCTTTTTAATATGGTAAAAAATATCTAAGTAGACATTTTATAAAACTCGTAACACATGTAAAAACCAAATTTCAGCAATTAATGTCCATATCCGAAAAGTAGTCGAATTATTTCGTGCATCCCTGTATGTAATCTGCATTTTGTAAACATAATATACATAATAAGCCAAAATTTAGCTTAGTAAGAAAATGCATAATAGCTTTAAACTTCACCTTCTGTAATTTCGACCAGTATACAGAAACATACTTAAATTATTTTGTACAACGCTCCAAAAGATTTTTATATGCCCCACATATTAAGCTAAACTTTGATTCAGGACAAAAACATGGTTGAAACTACTCAAATATCCCTTCCAGACATTATCATCCTTAGGAGGTCATGTATATAGTTCTTTGTATTGCCCTGTATATGATTTTATTTATATTATACGAACAACTCTTAGTATACTAAATATAGTTCAACTTAACAGTGCACAAATCAATTAAAAGCCGCCTTTAAGGCCTTGAGGCTGATAATCTGCAACCGTTACGAATCCTTTTGTGTAGCCCCCTGTATCCACAGCATTTATATACACCACATTAAACGCAAAAATATAGTTAAACTAAAACACGTATACCATAAATGAAATCCCATTTCCAGCTGTTATTGCTAATAGACAGTACTTCAGATACCGTACTTTATTCAAATATTTTGAGTGTCAATGTAAAAGTACGATAAATGCTGTACATCATGTTATAAAACAAGTATCTTGTAGTAAACCTCATTGATGTATATTGATTTCATTATATTTTAAAAAGCGTAACATAACTAAAATACGCTGCAAAAAATTCTTTTCCGTAGACCATTATGAAACAGAATTATGTCCCTACAATGGACAGTAATTGCTTCTCACCCCATACTCTACGGAATGAATGATTCAGTGCGCTATATAAATGTATACCGATTTCATTATGTTTGAAATTGTCTAACATCATAAAAATGAACTTGAAACTATTTTTTTCTCATTAATCGAAATGAAACGAAAAAAATAGGTTGCACCGTTAAATGAACTATAAATGCTACCAACTTCATTTACAATACCAATAGTGCTATAGTAGGCATAAATAAGATTAAATAATTCCGGACAATCTGAGTATATTTGCAATGGTTAGTGTTCGGAGAGACTGCAGACGGACAGACAAACTTAAGTCATAGACACTTTTACTCTATGCTGTAAAGTGTTTAAAACTGATTAGTTAAAGTTAACACTACACTTCGAAAAAAATTTCTTAATGTAAGCAAGTTTAATATAATCACGAACTTGTATATTATAAGCTCTTCCATTTTACCCATGATTCCGAAAAAGTGTTCCTTTATCAAGAGAATTTCAAAAAATATAGATATTAGAGATTTAAAATCGCATCTGTTAAACACTTGCTGCCACTAATTATCGGAAAAAATTCCTAGTAGTTTTTGCAGTATATTAATATGTGTTCACTATCCGACATATCTAATTAACACTTTCAACAAAGCTGAAAAGTGTTTATGGATTGGGTTTATCTGTCCCTCTGTTTTTCAGTCTGTCCGTCTGTCTGTCTACCTGACTGTCATTGCTCTAACTCGCGCAAATATAGTGCGATTACCAGGAAATTGATATCTATTTTTGGGATTTACTGTGGTATGTTCAGTATTAAAAATTAAGTGTGTAGCATGGTTTATTTACAGTGACACTATAAAGATTTCTTTCACATTACGGCCTATGGAGAAAATTCGTTTGCAATGTATTTTACGGGGACGGTGGAGTTTAAAATTCTTAAAAATATTTTTTTTTTTTTTTTAAATTTCAACTTAAATATTATTCAAGGGTACATTATATACATTATAACATGCATTTATCCCCAAAAAATTTAAAAAAAAATTATTTTTGAGAAAAAAATGGAATTTTACGCGTCGTGTTAGAAATCTTCGAAATGTCCCATGCGTCTTCCATATCAATGAAAGTCTTCAATATTTTTTATAAAAGTTTGGTTTATATATAGAAATAAAATAGAGCATCGAATTTTACATATTTGAATTTAAAGGTTAAAAAGAAAAAAAAGTTGAAAAAAATTGAAATTTTTAAAAAAAAATTTCAAAATTTCAAATTTTTTCATTTTTTTTTTTTTTTTTTTTTTTTTTTTTTTTGTAAATTTCATCTTAAATATTATTCAAGGGTACATTATATGCATTATGGCATGCATTTATCGCAAAAAAAGATAAAAAAAATTTTTATTTTTGAAAAAAAAATGGAATTTTACGCGTCTTAGAAATCTTCGAAGTGCCACCTGCGCGTTCCATATCAATGAAAATCCCCAATATTTTTTATAAAAGTTTGATTTATATATAGAAATAAAATAGAGCATCGAATTTTATGAATTTGAATTTAAAGGTTAAAAAAAATTTTTTTTTGAAAAATTTTGAAATTTTTTCGAAAAATTTTTGAAATTTTGAATTTTTTTTTTTTTACCTTTAAATTCAAATATATAAAATTCGATGCTTGGTTTTATTTATATATATAAACCAAACTTTTACAAAAAATATTGGGGATTTTCATTGATATGGAAGACGCATGGGACATTTCGAAGATTTCTAACACGACGCGTAAAATTCCATTTTTTTCTCAAAAATAAATTTTATTTTTTATTTTTTTTTGTGATAAATGCATGCCATAATGTATATAATGTACTCTTGAATAATATTTAAGTTGAAATTTACAAAAATAAAAAAAAATATTTTTAAGGATTTTAAGCTCCACCGTCCCCTTAAAGATTATTTCTCTATTTTAAACATATTGGAAATTATATACATATATTACTGAGGTATACTACAAGCGCGTACAGTAGAATCTGGAGTACGTATAATTTTTCGTTCATTTACAGGGATACACAAAAGTATTTTTCCACACTACATCCTATGAAAAACAATTGCTGGCAGAACTTTTCAGTTGTGGTACGCGTTTAAAAAGTTAATCATTTTTTTTTTCATATTACTTTGTGTATATAAAGTATTTAGATTATATACAGGGATGCACAAAGGATATATAGAGCACTTCTGCTTATTCACGAAAATTACTAAATGGGAATTTTAAACTTGCAATACGTTTAATTGAACTAATTTTTAGTATAGGAAGTAGTATAAATACTAATGTATAGATCATACACCGGGATGATAAAAAAAAATGCTGACATATTTACAGCTACTGTATTCTGAAATTTTTACTTCGATTTACGTTTGGTAGAAAGCGTGAACTAGTGAATTAAAAAATATATATATGTATAATTTTCATTCTGATTATTTTATAAGATATGAAAACAGAAAGAAAATGCATTTAAAAATATCTATTCAGTATTTTTAAACAATTGTTTCAACGTATAATCGTATTTCAGTTAATATTAAAATATTAATTGATCCTTCAAAAAAAAGTTACGATTTTTTTCTACTCCTGGATGTTTAAAATATTTCCTTGATGCAGTTTCACAGCCAGTTGTGCAATTTTAACGAGCATTCTTCATGCAAATAAATCTATTCATGTGACTCGTATACAATTCAAACCATAAAGAATATTTGACAATTAATCACCGGCGCATTGCTAAAAAAATGCCTTAAACTTAATTTATTATTTGTATGTTCTAAATATATTCAAATGTACTGACATCGGAAATACACGATATCAGACACACACTCTGTGCATAATTCTAGCATATCGCTAAACGTGTATATAATCAATTACGAAATTCCAGCCTTACATAGATGAACAGGGTTGTTTAAATAAAATTGTGCAAAAATATTCACGTTGTCAAAAATACACTGTGCAGAAAATACTAAAACTAATAGCTAAGTTAAAACAAATATAAATATGTCACTAGTTATGAATAATGAATGTATTTTAAAATGTATAGCTTTGACCTTTCAAAATATTATCTCAGATTTTAAAATAGGCAGCTTATTCTGTTCAAATCGTATTTTCCGTGTCAATAGATTTTGTAAGTTGCTAAGATTTTCCTCAACTATTGAAACAGGAAATATCTCGTATAAGATTAAATAATGGTGTACAGCTAAATCTCAAAATAAATTGAACTGCATAAAATGTATTTTAAGTGATGTTTTAAAGATTATTTAGCTATTTGTTTTGAAAAAATATTTATATTAACAACATGCATGAAAGAATCTTTTATTTATCAGTGCAATATTTTATTCGTAAATATAGAATAGCAGACGCATATTTACCTTTCTAAAAACAATTAAAAATTAATTTAGACTGAATTTAACATTATCTTCCTACTTAAGATTTAACAGAATCGATTTCATCTTTGTATCTTCTAAATATGGGATCCAGAGATGTTTGAAATGATGAAAATTTATTGACGTATGATCGTAGATTATTCAGCATGTTATTAATATAGACTATTATTCTTTTTTTAATTTTTTGGTATGTTTTATGAAAATAAAAATAGTTTCTAAACTATTGTTTGAATTCTAACAAAAAATGTGCCGGAGATCTAATTTTCTGTAGTAATAACAACCATATTGTGTCGTCATTTCCCCTCTAAACTAAAACATTAATATCGGGAGTGAAGATTTTACAAAAAACCCTACTCGTAAAAGATTTCTTTATAGAAACTAGCAACACAGAACTGTTCAGGTGAGATTCGGTGCACAGTGTTCCGACTAATATTTAAATATTCACTAAAAACAAATAAGTACGACTGAAGCATCCTTGTGAGCTTCAGCACAAATTAAGCACCATGTGGAGCTAAAAAGTTGATCAGTAAGAATGTTTTGTAAACAGGAAAAGAAAACATCGAGTAAACATATGACACCACCATTTTCAAATATGGCTGATACGATTGCGTTTAATTTTGGCATTCTTTATTGCTGTTCGGACTTGCGATAACTATATAGGAGTACACTTTAACGTGTGCAACGCACTACGTCGCATAAGTAAGCGAATTTGGTAAGAAAGTTGTACGCAAGGGACTAGAGATGGTAGGAAAAGGAAAATATAAATTTAGGCTTCCGTTTTTTGGAAACGCTGTTCATGTGGGCTCCGGAGCGCAGTTTTATGATCCGGTGAATTCCGATCAAAATGTAAACATTGACTAAAAACAAAGAAGTACATATATATATATATATATATACATATATATATATGTGTGTGTGTGTGTGTGTGTTCTATGTAGAGGAATATGCCGCGCCACCTATAATTAAAATCACACTGACTATAATCTGAAGTGAAGTGATGTGAGTGCTTTTGAGTATTGTGTTGAAGATGTGAGTATTAGAAAATGCTGCTGAGTGCTGCCTTGTGTTATTGTGTTAATAAAGAAATATATAAAGTTACTAGTCCCTTGGAAATAATTTGAATGAGTGAGTTTATTCTTCATGGTCCGTCACGCAACGGAGGTGTAGATTTAAATTATTAATACAGCCCAAGTCGAACTATATGTGACGTAGTTTTGGTTTGTGCTTAAAGAAGTTTAGTTCACCTCTTTTGTGAGAGTCTTGTGATAATATTTGTGCTCAATAAGAAGAATTGGTGTTTAAAATGTGCCCCTGGATTTAATACAGATAAATCTACTTCGTGATTGTCGCAGCGACAGAGGTATGAGCTATTTTCCTAGTTTTGATTGAGAAAAATTATGTCTATTATTGATAATTTAAATAAAGACGAGCTTAAGCTTGCTGTTCAGGAATTAGGTTTAACTTTTCCTGAAAGCAGTAAGATTATAGATTTAAGAGATATTATAGAGATAAATGAGCATTACTCAAATGAGCAGTTAATGAAAGACATAGTCGATTCGGTTGTTGAAGAGCATAAATCGCGAAAAGAAGCTGAGAAATCAAAGCTAGAATCAGGAAACATTAAATTAGCGCAATTAGAAAAAGAGTTAGAAATAGTAATTATTCGCAAAGAACCATACAAAATTCTGAATTTGAAAAAATTAAATTAGCTCAGTTAGAGAAAGAATTAGAATTGGCCAAAGTGCGTAGAGTATCCCGAGCGAATTTGCCGTCCTCAACAGAAATATCGGAAACGGAGGTAGTGAGCAATATAAAAAGTTTTATTAAAAGTGTTAAAACATTAACTATCCCTGTACCGACGAGAGCTGAGTCATTTAATCTTTTCTTTCAATCACTTGAAAAAGCGTTCAAAACTAAAAATGTACACTGCAAATAAGGGCGTCTTAAATTCAGACACATATGTGACTGAAAGAGTAATTCAGACACTTAAGTGTCTGAATATGGAATTTCAGACATCATAGGTGTCTGAAATTAAGACACTTAAGTGTCTTACTATATGATCATGGTATAAACACTGTAAACTGAAATTCAGGCACATAAGTGTCTGAAACTGGAGTGTTCAATTTTCAGACATTTTAAAGTGTCTTAATTTTTAAGACACGTGTATATGTCTGAATTTAAGACATTTAAAACATCTGAATCGCATCCATTTTTGATCAACCTGCAAGTTTTGCTATAGGCAATCAATTGTTCACTGTTTTTTGTAAGCTTTATACTCTGCAAAAAATAAACGTTACAATATGGAAATTATATTGCCAATTGGGACGCCAATTTACGTATTTTAATATAAATTTACTTCCGTAAATTCCAGAAAATTTTCCATTTTTTGCATATTTCTCCATTTAAAAGGTATAATCTTTCAAGGACAAATCCACATATTTCGCAATCAGAATTTTCTAAACTCACGTATATTAGACATGATTTATTTATTTATATTCAAACTAGTGCATTGGCACACCTACTGGAGGAGTTAAGGGGGCTGAAGCCTCTCCCAGACTAGACTAGATATTATTTTTTTTTAATTATGAAAGAATATTATTATTTTTTAACAGATCCTTAAAAAATCGGAATTTTTAAAAAGATATTAATTTTGTCGCACACTTTTTTTTCTCTTTTTTAAATTTTATTATGAAATTCGAAATTATAGCATGTTTAAAATTTACTTAATTATAAACATTAATTACTTAATTATACTTAAGTAAACTAATTAATTGATGTTTTTAAAATTTACTTTAGAAAAAAAACTATTTACTTAATTATAAATTTAAGATCCAGTGCAACTTTTTGCACACTTTAACCTTTATAATATTTTGATAATTTAATAATAAAACTTTAAATTGTTTGATTGCAAACACACTTTAAAATTATCCAAATACGGAAACACACAAAAAAAATCGCAAAAACAAAGGTATATATTAGTACAGTACAGTATCTCATTATTTAACATTTTAAAAGCATTCAGAATTACACAAACCAAAACTTTCCAGCTTGTTACGACGCTTGCATTTTTTTTTACAACTATAACACTGCCTCTAAAATATGCTAGTCCCATCCAAATCGCAATTCTGGATGCACCACTGAATCTGTGTAGTATCCAAAGTGTATGCTGATTCTATTTCCCTCTGAAATTTAAAGAAAATGTCAAGTTTAATTACGAAATTTTCGCAAAAGAAAAATAACTGGAATATATCTCAAAACTGTGGCGCCATCTATATTGAATATGAAAGATCGAACTTATTATTAATTTGCGCATTTAAGTATTTGATGGTGTTTTGAGAAGTTATTTTAGTTCGTTATAACTATTATTTTGGAATTATATGGAATATTTCTGAAAATTTTTACTACATAACGTTTTAGCTAATGATTGAGTATTGATTTAATTCAGGAATGATCTCATTTCACCGTAAGAAAATTAGTCTCATCGAAAACTTTTAACCTGTATTTCGATCGAAAAAAAGGAAGATAAAAATTATTTGCGCAACTATAAAACACTGGTTTTTATTATTTTTGAAGAAAAATTATATACAATATTTACAACTGAGAAATTTTGTTCAGAGTATATGGCATATGGAATATGGAATATATAGGAATTAATGAGTCCAATTAAAAAAAAAAAATTGCCATATATTCAACCGATCTGAAAAAAAAGAAAGAAAGAAAAATCAAAAAATAGAACACTATATTTCTTCACACACTTTTATATACACATACCTTCGCATTAACATTAAACACAGGCTTTGGGCAAAAATATATGCATTTTTTTATGAAAAATTGATTTTATTTTTAATGGGCGTTGAATTACGCGCCCCCTCCCCAAACACACAACTGAAACGGGACAAGCCCGAATTAAATATATATAGATATTAATTAAATATATATGTAATATATATACATATGCACTGTTAAAACATTTTAAATATTTTAATATTTCAAAAATAACGTCTGTCATCTGTATTAACAATAATATTTCTGTTCTGAAAATTTCTTCGGTAGAAGTAGAAAAAACCTTCTGCTAATCTTACATTGCAGGAAAAGCAAAATATTCAAAATTCTGGAGAGAAGATGTGTGAAATCTTTCAAAATTATAAGCAGATAGACAAAATATTTACCGTTTCTGTAAAATAAATTGTGAGTCATAAGTAACTAACAATATTTGAACTTCCCAGCTGTGAAGTCGTGGCCGAGGGGGATTATCGCATAGTCTACAGACTATAAGGTCGCGAGTTCGTATCCCGCGACGGGTAGGTGCAATGTTGTTAAGGTATATCTTAAATACAATGTTGTTGTACATTAAGTAAAAGTAGTTAATCATGTAAAATGTGCGAGACTTTGTATTGAAATACATGTGTACCCTTCTCTCTGTTTTTTTTTTTTTTAATACAGAAATTTTCCAATAAATAAATAAATAAATAAATAAATTTTTCCAGAAATTGAAGAAAATTTTCATTAAAATACGTAAATTGTACTGGCGTCTTGATTGGCGGTACAATTTTTATATTTTGAAGGATTTTTTTTTTCTGTGTATAAGGCTTTACGAAAAAATGGCTGCTTTTGCAGAGAAATTAAAGGTGGTCAAACATGGATGCATTTCAGACATTTGAAGTGTCTTAAATTTAGACACATACAAGCGTCTTAAAAATTTAGACACTTTAAAATGTCTGAAAATTGAACACTCCGTTTCAGACACTTATGTGTCTGAATTTCAGACATTTCAATTTACAGTGTACCCGAAGAGTTTATGGCAGAAGTTCTTCTAAACATTCTCGGGGAAAGAGTGAGTAATTTAATGATTTATTTGACAGAGGATGATTTGATTAGTTATAATAAATTGAAAACTATAGTCTTAAAGGAATTTCAACCTACTGCGCAAGAGTGTTTAAATAGTTTCCGGAGAAGAAAAAATTACCTTCGGAAAATTACGTTCAATTTGCACCCAGGATGAGCTCCATTTTTCAATATTACTGTAATCTGCGTGAAGTAAATGATTTTAAATCATTATGCGATCTGACAGAATTTTCAGACAGAATTTTCAATTCGTTAGATCGCGAATTAATGAATCATAACGCACTTAAATAAGCAGAATCATATTTTAAACCACAGTAACTAGGCAGAGAATACGATATTTTCTTATCGGTTAAAAATAAAAACAAAAACGAAACAAATGCGTATACGAAAAATTTCGCAAGTGAAAATAAGCATATAGCGGCAAATAAATTAGCAGCATATTTATCCACGGAAGCATTGAGTGGAAACTTATCCCTCCCAGAGCACCCAATTTCGGGGTCTTTGGGAGGCCGCTATAAAATCATTTATGTATCACTTTAAGAGAATTGTGGGAGGGGCTAATCTCAATTATGAGGAACTTCTTATAGTAGTCATACAAATTGAGGGAATTCTAAATTCGAAGCCTTTGAGTCCATTATCAGATGATGAGAATGATTTTCGAGTCTTAACTCCGGCCCATTTTCTGGTAAACAGACCTTTAACCCGAGAGTAGTCGCGACATTTTTTAGAACGTTAGTAGTCGCGTTCGGTCCATTTGCCGCCGTTACCAGCAGGCCGAAAACGAGGGGAAACTTCCCGGTGTTATCAGATGATCAAAAACGGATAACGTAGGGTAAAAATATTGACTGAACTTTAAAAGATTACAGCAATTATTCATTTTACAACATTTTACAGCAATTATTTATTTCGCTTAAGTATATATTCAGTTGGCATCTAGATAAATGTTTTTAATAACTCTTTCTTCGTTTTGCATAAATACTTAAAAGTAAATAGCAAATGATTTGATTGAATTTATGATGTTACTATGAATCAATAATTAGTAGGAAAACATTTACTAATATAAATCTAAATTCACGATAGTTTTTTTTTTTTTTTTTTTTTTTTTTTTGGAAGGACAGAATCAGAGTCAGGTAGATTTTTTTGATACTCCGGCACTCTATATCCATTTAATAAAATAAAATTAATAAATTTAGCATCAATATATTACACTGACATTAAATTGAACAATTAAACTTAAAATAAAAACGGAACCTATGACATGCAACAGAAAATCAAATACAATATCACTAATTCACCAGCATATTGCGGACGATTAATTCATTTAAAACATATGAAAAACCACCAAATTTGATGCCATAAACAATTAAAGACAATACATATGTGTAAACTTTCTGTTCAATAATACCATTGAAAAATAAGGAAAATGACCAATAATTATGAAATCACAAATACCACATAAACCAAATATTATTCAAAATGTATAATTATATTTATATATATATATATATATATATATATATATAATAAAGAAAAAGGTAAAAAATACTTAACTTCGAAATTATAAATGTAAATGTTGTAACTACGTTTTATTTATTTATTTATTTTGTGGGGTGTCTGTGTGTATATGAGGGGGGAGAGGACGGGGGGGCTCTCGAGATTTTGTGATTAAATCCATTTTTCAAATGAAAATGCACTATTTGTAGTTTTTCTACTTATTTCAGAGTGGGAGCAGCGCCCTTGAATAAAAACTCTGGATACGAACTTCGCTTATATAAAGTAAATAATAAATAAGTTATTGAAATTATATATTTAATTTAAATACATTTGCAATTGTAAATTTAAATCCTAAGATGGATAAATTATTTTAATTAATAGAATCACTGAAAGGTTCATCTTAATAGGGATGTATTTTACAGAAACTATTTAATTAAAATAAATATTCAATTGTACATTTTATAATAAGGTATTAATGTTATAATTTATTGTTTTATAGTAACGTTCATTAAAATAATAAAAAACAATAAGAAAATTTTCTCCGAAATTATAAATATGCAGCAATAATTTAATTTAAATGAATTTTCTCTCATATTCTGGAAAACATTATTCTGAAAAATAGTTTGAACAATTGATGAAGGACAACAAATTTAAATTTGTTAGATACTGTCCGCAAGCCTCTATTGGATTTCAATAATAATAATAATAATAATTATAATAATTATAAAATTCTACGGCATTGTTAAAAAAAAAAAAAATGTGTTTTTACTTACAGTATAAAAATTGAAAAATAGATGAATTTTAGAAAAATACTTGAAATATTTTTTAAAATCGTAGTATAAACATTCACTGAATTATCCAAAAGAGATTTTTATTTGCGTAATTTCTAAACTACATTATAAAATTCTCATTATTTTTCTTATTATACAAATAAATTATATCTATGTTCTTCGCAAATACATTTCTGCACTACATTTCTGAGAAAATTGTTTTATCTTTCGAATTTGTTTTATTGTACAAAAACGATACTTTTCAGATTTTGGAGATACGGCATTTTTTTTTACTGATTCCCACAAAACTATCTTCTCTCCTTTTTAATGGTTTGGCAGTGTTATTGTCTGTTTTCTTTCACTTATATGTTCGGGTAATAAATGGAAATTAATGGCAAATAATGATGATGAATTTCCCTTTTTTTTCCATATTTAAATGATTATAAATTTGAGAATTTATTTCCGCAATATTTGACAATGAAAAAAAAAATGTAAATGACCATCCATCAGTTTTTTGTGCGAACTAACTTCACAACTAATATAATAAAACAATTTTAAGTCACATTCTAAAAGTAAAAAAAGTACTCTATGAACAGAAAGAAAGAAAGACGAAATAACAACAGAGAGAGAGTCCGTACTTCGAAGAAACTTTCCCCCACGGATTTCGCGGAAATGGGAAAGGATGAACACGAGGGGAAAAAATTCAACTAACGTAAGTGGTCGCAACGCGGTCATTTAGACCGATTGAAACTTAAGAATGCGATAAAATGCTAAGAAATAGCAGGAATGACTTGCAATTTTACTACACAAGAGTGTGAACACTCAAGGTCAGCTACACGGAATTTGGCTATCGCAACTTTAACGGGAAATGAGTTACAGGGAGATAACGAATTTCGGGAGGGGAAAAGACCAACGCGCGACTATTAACGGGTTAAATTCCATTATTGAGCCTGATTTAACCAATATAAGAGAAAATCGCCTCAAAAATGGCAAAAGATAACTAAAATTCTACAACTTTTTTGGCGTAAACGGCATCATAATTATTTAAGTGAATTTCAACAAAGGGGTAAATGGAGGTTTGAAAAGAAGAATGTAAAAATCGGAGATTTAGTGGTGTTAATAGAGGAAAATTTACCGATAAATAAGTGGCCATTAGGCAGAATTATTGAGGTGTATTACGGCAACGATAACAAAATTCGAGTGGTTAAGGTAAACACTCAAAATGGAACCTTTAAAAGGTCGATCAGTAAATTAAGTATTTTACCCATGCCTGAAGACCATGGTAATTAACAACAACAAAAAAAGTAATTGTGTATATATGTGTATTGTATTGATTTTTTTTTCGAGGATTATATTTAAGTTAACATATATAGTGACTTTTTGTATTAATTTGTGTAATTTAGAGTACTTTGTAAAAATTGTTATTGAATGTTATGAAATATGTCAATGGGGGCCGGAATGTTGCATGTAGAGTTGGTTGGTTGTATTTATGTCGGCCAATTATCTGCACGTGGGATATAGGCCCTAAGGGGGGGGGGTGCCTTCCGTGGAGGTCTTTCTAAGGGAACCTAACCTGTATTAACGCTTGGAGAACCAAGGTTCGAAGAAAACCACGAAAACTCCGAACGATTAGGCCGACGGGCGCGATTGGGATCGAAC
The DNA here is from genome assembly GCA_963932465.1 of Maratus speciosus. Classification (NCBI taxonomy): domain Eukaryota; kingdom Metazoa; phylum Arthropoda; class Arachnida; order Araneae; family Salticidae; genus Maratus; species Maratus speciosus. Next base: position 438,271,090 of record OZ010800.1, read on the forward strand.
CCAACACCTCCCGTCTACCAGTTTCAAGAGCAGAACCGCTCGGCCACTAGTGGGGCGTTGCATGTAGAGAGACATGCCGTGCTACCTATAATCAAAATCGCAGTGGCTATAATCTGAAGTGAAATGAAGTGTGCGCTTTTGAGTATTGTGTTGAAGATGTGAGTATTAGAGAATGCGGCTGAGCGCTGCCTTGTGTTATTGTGTTAATAAAGAGATATATAAAGTTACCAGCGCCTTGGAAATAATTTGAATGAGTGAGTTTATTCTTCAATGTCTAAAGCTTTAATATTCTGCGACTCAATTGTTCTTACAGAATTTGTTTTCCCACGAATGTTAAATAAAATTTTTTGAATTGTCATCTCTACTTCATACTGCTTGTTACGCTGTGTTTCGATTTAACTGATATAAATTTATATATAAATAAAATAAAATAAAATAAAATATATAAAATAAAGGAGTCAAAAAATATAAAAAAAATTTCGTGTTTTTTTTTTTTATATATATATCCTTGTTTGTTTTGCAGGTATAGTTTACAAAGAATTTAATTTTATTAATTAATAAAAGACACATGTACATCCGTAAATGTTTTAAAAAGTTGTTGTTGCAAAACCATTGAAAAACTGTGTTTTGAGACAATAGTTTAAAGTCCTCCCTTCGTTGGCCTGACCGTTTCCTTGGTCACGGTTATTTTCCTATCGAACTAACCGTATCCGACTCTTAAATGTTCAAATATTACAAAATTATGAAAAGTTTCATCAGTTCTGGATATGATAAGACAATTACATGCACTTTCAACGTTTCTTTGGCTGTATTTTTTTTGCAATTTTACACTGTAAAAAAGAAACGTACATGCTTACATGTTGCCTGATCTATGGAAATATAATATAGCCACGAACGGAAAGATATTATACACTATCCTCCTCCGAGTAACCAACGATACCAAAAAGCGTTCTTTGTCTTTAGAAACCTTAGAAACTAATATATGTTTGCTGTTTTAAGACTCATTTATAAAAACAAAGTTTCTTTAACTAACCGTGAATTTCGGAAACGTTATCGGGTAGCTCTTATAGTGCACTAATCAGTTCTGTCAAACCGGAATGTTGTTTTTTCGGATGCTATCAATTCTTAGGCAAACATTTTCAGCAGCGCAATTGAATATATGTATGCTAATGTACCATAATAATTTTCATTTTAATGTTACTAGTATTAATTTAGCATGTTTGTCTCTTAAACATGCTTGTTGAACATAAAAAGGGTTTTCTTGAGAATTGATATCAAACGAAAACATATATTCCGTATTGAGAAAACCGATTAAAACACGGTAAAAACTTCGAAGAAACACTTCCAAAAATCACAGGCAGCAAAAGGAACTTCGTTTTTATAAATGCTGTTTTAAATAAGGAAAATTCTGGTTCCTGAATATAAGGGAAAGCTTTTCAAAAACGAGAGTAACTCGGAAAAAGTATTCTTTCCCACATAAAGAAAAATAATAATATTTTTTTTACAGTGCAGCTATATAGCTGTAGAGCTGATTCAAAACATTATAAAATATACAATTCAGTCCCATGTGTTACTTTAAAAATGAGAGTATTGTGAGTAAATTACAGGCAGCAAAAGGAACTTCGTTTTTATAAATACTGTTTTAAATAAGGACAATTCTGGTTTCTGAATATAAGGGAAAGCTTTTCAAAAACGAGAGTAACTCGGAAAAAGTGTATTTTCCCACATAAAGAAAAAAAATAATATATATTTTTTTTAAGTGCAGCTATATAGCTGTAGAGCTGATTCAAAACATTATAAAATATACATTTCAGTCCCATGTGTTACTTTAAAAATGAGAGTATTGTGTACTCACTGACTTTTTCGAATAATTACCGAAACGTTGTGGGATAGAGATTCTTCTACTAAGGTAATTGTAAAACGCCTTCGTTATCTTTAAAAACATCAGAAACCAATATATTTTCGAGGTCTAAAGTAGACCTCTTAGAAACAAAGTTTATTTTGCTGCCACTGATTTTCCTAAATTTTTCCGAGAAATCTCTATAGTGTATTAATCAGTTTTCTCAGGCCTGAATACTGATTTTTGAGTTGCCATACTTTTTAAAGTAATTATTTTCTTTTACAACAGACATCTTTTACATGCAAATGTGATAACATAACAGCATTAAAATTAATATTATTCATGCATGTATAATTTTCTATACGCAGCTGAAAATGATTAATTGAGAAGGTATAGCATATTAAAAAACCATTATCTTCTCAAAACAATTGAATCAGTCTTGAAATTTGTTAACTTAGTATTTTATTTTTTTAATCATAATATTTTTAACGTGTACATTTCTTAGATTTTAATGCATCCATAAAATTGTATATCCTTGTGATAAGCATAAAAAAAGAAGTATTACATCAATTCAGTGAAGTCTCAAGCATAGATTAACATAGTTTTGCCGCTAGAAGCGCCATCTATGTGGATTGTTTGGAAACTTGTGAGTTGAGTTCGAGACGCCGATCTGAGAAGTACTGTAAACATCGGCTGTCGATAATTTTTATAGTGTTTGAGAATTAAAAGTATTGATACAGTCCGCAAGTTTATTTTTATTGTGAGTTGTGTGCAGTAATTAATTGAGATTGAGCTATCGGCGGGAGCATCTATGTTTTGGTCCCCCTCCCCTGAGTAAAAACCAAGCATTTAATTAGTATTTAAGTGAAGTTTCGATTCTACGAGTTACAAGTGTACCGATACGAATTAAGTGTTTTCATTTTTATGAGATTTGTGGCATTTATTTATTAGTATAAATCTAATAAGTTATTATAATATTACTTTAATAGTGTGGTGTTAAAAATATATATATACTTTAATACGAAGAGTTTAAGTCAAGCAGTTGTTTTGATTCAAGAACAAAAATAATTATGTTCATTCAGTGCAGTGTTGCGCAATCATAAGTGATCATTTAACGCAGAGAATAAACGAAGTTATCTAAAAATGTTTATTTTGAGAAGACAAATGAAATAAATAAAAGAAACAAAATATTTTTCTGTCGTGGCTCAGCAGTTTGGAAAAAGTGATTTGCCTTTATATTTGCAGGTATGTGAGATTTATTTATTTATTTATTGAGAACTTTAATTATTAAAATGTTCAAAAGCGCGAAAAAGGAAGACAACCAGAGGATAGCTTTTGAGTTAGGGATTGATATTTCTGATATAAAATTAACTAATTATGATTTAATGAATTTAATAAAGGAAAGTAAAAAATATAAAGCAGATTCTAAATTGGTAAAAGAAATGGACAATAATATTATAGAGGAGAGAAAAAAATGAGGAAGCGAAGGTACAAGAACTTGAAAAATTAAAAATTGAATGTACAAAATTAGAGCTTGGCTTAGCTAAGGCCCGAGCAGAAACCAAAAGTGGAAAATTAAATGATTTCGAAAAAGAAGAAAGTATAGAATCTTTAGACTCTATCATTAAATGGATAAGAACACTTACAATCAAAATTCCTTCTAGACCAGACGGTTGGGGGTACTTTTTTTTCGTCTTTAGAAAGGGCCTTTATTTCAAAAAATGAAAAGTATAAATCGGAAATTCTTCTAAATCTGTTAGGGGAAAGGGCAACAAATGTTGTTACATACATTAAGGATGGGGAATTAGAAGATTATTCAAAGGTGAAAGCTATAGTACTTAGCGAATTTGAGTCAACTCCCCAAGCTTATTTAGGACATTTTAGAAAAGCACAACGTCAACACAATGAAACGTATGTACAATTTGCATCCCGATTAACAACGAGTTGGGATTATTATTTAAAATTGAGAAATGTGACAGATTTTGAAACTTTAAAAAAGTTAGTGATTTCTGATAAAATTTGTCAGACGCTTGATGAGGATGTTACGTGTTTTATAAATGTTAGACAAGAAGATTCTTGGTTTCACCCAACTGAGTTATCTCGGAAGATTGATTTTTATTACACATCAAAGGGAAAACCTGTGGTTGATAATTCTAGGTCGAATAATAAAAATAATTATTCCAGGCCATTTTCTAAAGTTTTTCTAACGGATGCAAAAAATTCTAAATGTATTTTGTCATGTGATGAAAATCATACTTTGCATAAATGTCCTGTTTATAAAAATATATCAGTGAGTGATAGAGATGAGCTGGTAATTGCAAAAAATCTTTGTTTTAGCTGTCTTATGAATCATAAAGTAGTCGATTGTAAATCTAAATTCTTGTGTATTATTTGTAGGAAAAGGCACAAGGAAACTTTGCATTTTCCTCGCGAACAAAAAATAAATAAAGTTGAAAACCAAGAGGTACTTTCACAGGAAATGAGTCATATAAACATAGGAGGTAATAAGTCTAATTTGGATGTTTCGGCTCCAGTATTCGGCCAGCCTTTCCCAGCCAATAATCAAAACAATTTATTTTCAACGACATGTAATTTGGCTAATGAGTTAAAAGCTGTGTTACTTATCACATTTGTTTGTTTAATAAAATATGAATTGGGTAATTTTCATGTAGTACGAGTTTTATTAGACGTTGGTGCAAACTCTAACTTTATGAGTAAAAAGTTAGTAGATAAACTTAATTTGAAAAGAGAAAAGACTAATATTTCTATTTCAGGCATAAATAATTTATCGCTGAATGTTAGATCTACGCTTAACACAACTGTTTCAAATAGAGATAAGGATTTTCATTTAAAATTGGACTTTTTAGTCGTTCCGAAAATTACAGAATTTACGCCGTCTAGGCCGATTGAGACTTCTATCCCATTGTTAAATAACATCAAATTAGCCGATGAAAAATTTAATGTCCCAGGTCCTATTGATTTGCTTTTAGGTGCAGAAAATTTCTATGAATTTTTAAGACGAAGCCAAATTTATCCGCAAACATTAAATAGTAAAATTGTGTTACAAAACAGTGTATTCGGGTATATTGTCAGTGCAAGCCTTCCGGCTAGGGGTGAAAGTAATATACATTGTGGGTTAATAACAGATAATTTGGAGTTAGAAAAAATAATTAGAGAGTTTTGGGAAATAAAAAACATAGAGAGAGAGTTTGAGATTTCTAACACTAAGGAAGCAGAAATTTGTGAAGAGCATTTTCTGAAAAATTATTCTAGAACTGAAAATGGACAATATATGGTGAAAATGCCACTAACGGAAGATCCGTCTGGTCTTCGTGAATCAAAACAAAAGGCAATGAAAATTTAAAATTCATTATGGAACCGCTTAGTTAGAGAACTTAAATTTAATGATCTTTATAAAGCATTTATGGAAGAATATCTAAGTACGGGTCACATGGAAGAAGTGATAGAATCTGAAGAGCCAGCAGTCACTTATTATATCCACATCATTGCGTGTTCCGTACAGAATCAAGTAACACACCATTACGAGTCGTGTACAATGCTTCTTTCTTAACTTCTACAGGAAAATCATTAAACAGTTTGGAGTTTAACGGAGGAACAATGCAAGATGAGTTATTTTATATAATGTTGCGATTTCGAAAACACCAGTTTATTTTTGTAGCAGATATAAAAAATGTATCGTATGATATTCACACATCCGAGTCAACGAGATTTATTACGAATAGTATTTAAACCTGAGGTGAATGAGCCAGTAAAAGTGTACAATTTATGTACTGTGACTCATAGCACAACTAGTGCTCCTTTTTTAGCTACAAGAACCTTAATGCAGTTATCCAGAGACGAAAGAAATGAATTTCCTTTAGCTGCGAATGTGTTGTTGCAGGATGTTTATATGGATTACATCCTAACAGGGGCAGATGATTTAGACACAGCTAAGGAGATTCAGCAACAACTGAGATCTTTGTTATATAGAGGAGGCATGGATATCCATAAATGGGCAGTAAATAATTTTGCTCTTTTATGTAATAATTCAGAACCTGAATATTCTTTTTCTAATGAGACAAAACTTTTGGGAATATTTTGGAAGCCTGAACCAGATTGTTTTGGGTTTAACTTAATTATCGAGCAAAGTGAATTATACACTAAACGATCAGTCTTGTCACAAATTGCTAGAATACTTTACCCTTTGGGTTTGATAGGTCCAATAATTACAAGGGCCAAGGTGTTTCTGCAAAAAATATGGTTGCTTTAAATAGACTGGTGTGATTATCTCCCAATGAAAGAAAATAAGGAATGGAATGACTTTCTTACTTCCTTAAAGAGTGCAAATCTGATCAGTATCCCTAGAATTATTCTTATTGCTCAGTCTATTTGTGTAGAACTACATGGATTTGCCGATGCATCTGAAATTGCTTATGGAGCGGTCATTTACGTGAAATCTACTAATTCTTTTGGTGATTCTGCTATTAAACTACTCACTAGTAAGTCCAGAGTAGCTCCTCTAAAACATGTCACTATCCGGCGTCTTGAACCTTCTGCTGCATCCTGCTATCTAAGTTAATGAAGAAGGTGTTAAGTACTTTAACACTAGAAAGGCGGCGTTTTTTGTATACCTAGAAAGACGGAGAGGGGTTATTTTGACCGCTCTATTTGAATGACCAAAAATAAAGCATTTTTTAATATTTTTTTGTTCAAACAAGTTTTTTAAAGTATATTTATTAATAGAATAGAATATTATTTCATTTATTTACCGTTTTACATATAATATTAATTTTAGTTAAAGGAAATACAATATATATAATCAAGTATCAACAAAAATTACAAATATAAAAAAAATACACACCTTAAAAGATTTTTTTTTTTAGATTTGCTCAAATTATCTTAAATTTATATAACATAATTGCTTTTTTAAGTGTATATATTTAAAAATATAAATATTACAAAAATAACTTAGATTATTCATTTTTACATTCTCTACAAACACTCAGCTTTATAACTTTGTAAGTGCAGGAGCCACAAACTAACTTTTTGCAATCACTACAAATGTTTATAATTTTATTCCGGCATCGATTGATTTGGCATTGTTTGCGTTTCGTACCCGAGATTGTAGGTGCACCTGTATTTGGAGTTAAGTCTGACAGCAGAGATGTCTTAGAGGCGACATATTTTGTACGCAGTTCGTCAGCTAAATTCAAAATAAAATCACAACGCTTTATATTTACACCGGTAGTCACTTTATAAATCACACAAGTATTTATAGCAGCTAAGTCCAGAATATTAAAAAAAACTTGAACAGGCCATCGTCGAGAAGTTGATTTTGTGGAATATTTCCTTGCCATCTGGTCAAGTACATCCACACCGTATTTCGTTGAGTTGTAAAACTGAACAACCTCAGGCGTCTTTTTTTCATTGCCATTGACTTCAAGTGTAGGATGTAAAGTGCTTAACAACAAAACATTTTTGTTTTTCTTTCCTTGATACGAGGTCAGTGATATATTATCGTGCTTGAGAATTTGGCTTGAATACAGTTCTCCCTCTGTGAGCTTGAATGATTCGGGCACTTCTTTCTTTCCACGTTTCACAGTTCCAACGATGCTAAGTCCTTTATTTTTTAGAGTTTTGGCTAATTTCAACGTTGTGAAAAAATTATCCGTTGTTATGTTCCTTCCTGTGTTAAAAAATGGCTCTGCCAAGCGACAAACAGCGACAAACACTGTTCTCCAACAGTTTCATGTGTAGGTCTATTTTCATTTTTACCTAAATATGGAAAGCCATTCAACAAATATTTTGATCGAACGTCAGCTGCTAGCCAAAATTTAATCCCGAATTTATCGGGTTTTTGCGGCATATACTGTGTAAATTGGAACGTGCCTTACTTGGGAAGAGTTGTTCGTCTACTGTTATATTTTTACCCAGTTTATAGCAAAGCAAACAGTTTTCAATAAACGAGTTCCAGATCTCTGACACTAGTGCAAATTTATGAGATCGAAGTCTTTCAGATATTGTTGCCTTCAGATCAAACCGCAAATATATCATTATTTCTTTGAACCTGTCCCGAGCCATTGTTTGGTGAAAAAAGTCTATTCCTTATGTCATGGACCATAAGTTGTTTATTGAAATACCTTTAGAAATAAAAACTCCACGAGCATACAGTAGGGAAATAAAAGCATCTAATTCGTCTAAAGATATATTCCAATGCGCATCCTGCAAACATCGATGAACTTCGCTTCTGTGCACATTTTTATGAAACGAAGAATCTTTTCATTTATGAATAGTCTCCATGCACTTGTGAAATTCCCTAACATTACATTTCTAGTGGCAAATGAACTTGATCCAGGAACTTCTCTCAACACATTGTGCTTCTGTCGTTTTCCTGAAGAAATATTACCAGAAGGAACTGCCCATATTGTTCCATCTTTTGCTACTTCTACATTTTGCTCAGTTCCTTCCTTTTGGGAACATACTCTTTGTTCTTCACTTTTAGGTAGTAGTTTACTTTTCTTTTGACGTTTTCTGTTTTGTTTTCGTTTTCTACCACGTGTGGTACTCGCATGACTTGAATCGACATTTATAAAAAAAATGTTCTTCATTTTCAGATTCAGACGAAAAATCTGTTTGTGCAGTTTCACTAAAAAAAAAACGGCATTCGCCCGCGGAAGAGGATTCACTTACATTTCCAGGGTTATATTCATCGTCAGATAAATTTGAATTTTCATCTGTACCAGAATCGGTTTCAGATACAGTCCGCAATATTTTTAGAAACTCTTCTTCTGACAGATTGCTTTTACCAACAGTTCTTCGCGACATAGCGTGAAAAAAATGTACATCCGATCAGGTCAAGAACTTCAATAGAAATAAATATCTGTTACTAAAAATGCAGATGCTTTCGAACATAAAACGACTTTCACGTGACCAGCAGGTGTTTTTCAATCCCACTTATTCTCCAAATGACAGCAGTCTATTACAGGCCCTTCGAAAAGAATCACGTGACAAGCAGATGTTTTTAATATCCCTCCCTACCTCACGTATGCTTCTTTCCATGAAATGTTATTAAAATTATCTCGATAAGAAAGAATAATCGATCGTAGACAGCAAAAATTGAAAAGTAAATGTAATGTTAGATTTTATTTCTTCAGCGGCCAAAATTACCGCAATCCGTCTTTCTAGGTATACATATTTATAAGGCTCATAATATTGTGTAAAAAAAAAAAAAATTGCGCTACAAAATCCTTATGAATAATTAGGAAAATTCAATAATCCATGTAGAAATCGAAGAATATTTAAGAAAGATACAAGAGTTTTAAATTCATTTTCGGTCAAAATGACCGCTCCCGTCTTTCTAGTGTTAAAACTAGAAGTTTCTAAAACTTATTTTTGGACAGATAGCACTATTGTACTTGCATGGTTAAAAAAGGAATCCAATGATCTTAAGACATTTGTAGCCAACAGGATATCGATTATACAAAATTTAACTTCGGTTGAATAGTGGCATTACGTACCTTCCAAGCAAAATCCTGCCGATCTTATTTCTAGAGGTATATATCCCATCAAGATTCATCAGTGTGATCTTTTGGCGGTTCGGCCCAGCATTCCTACAACAGCCTGAGGTGGTCGAGTGTCCTGATAGCAATCCTGCTGAAACCAATGAACTGTTTTGCGTGAATTGAAATCACCATCAGTGACTCAAGTATGTGCCTTAGTTAACACTCTTGAACCTTTAGACATCATTAATAACTGTTCTTCGTTCATCAAACTACAAATAGCAGTAGCATGGTGTAAAAGATTCATATATAACTCTATAAACCTTTTATATCCTACAGCTGGAACTTTATCTAGCAGTGAACTCTCTCGGTCCTTATTGTACATTGTAAAGAACATTCAAAGGACTTCATTCGTGAAAGAAATCCAGTATTTAGAAAGGGGTACTGCTATAACTAACAATAGAAAACTGACAAACTTGTGTCCATTTTTAGACAGTGATGGCTGCATTCGTGTTGGTGGTAGACTGAAAAACAGTAACTTATCCGATCACCAAAAATATCCTATGATAATTCCTGCTAACCACAATTTTACAATTTGTGTTATTAATTATTATCATGTTTTATATTTCCATGCAGGGTCAGAAACAACGATGTCCCTCATCAGAACTAAATTCTGGATTTTAGCTGGCAGAAATGTAGTTTGAAAAATCATTTTTAATTGTATTATTTGTAAAAAAAATAATTGTACAAATTCGTAGCAACAGATGTCTGATTTGACAGCAGCAAGAGTAATGGTATCCAGAGTATTTATGCGTACTGGATTAGACTACTGCAGTCCTTTTGAGGTAAAAAATTCGACAGGTAGGGGTAAACAGGTCAAAAAGGTTTTTATTTGAATTTTTGGTTCTTTTACTACAAAGGTTACTTTGAAATTGTCAATGATTTAACAAGTGCAGCGCTTAAAGACGAGGCAAACCTTCTGATATATTTAGTGATAATGGCCTAAATTTCGTTGGTGACAATAAATAAGTAAGAGAAATTCTCAGATCTTTATTTAAGGATAAAAGTGAGGAGGGAATTCAAAATTATTTAGCTAATGAAGGAATTAAGTGGCATTTTAATCCCCCTTCAACCCTCACTTTGAAGGTTTATGGGAGGCAAATGTTAAATCACTTAAATATCATTTAAAGCGTGTTCTAGGTAAAACTATTTTAAGTTATGAGGAACTCTTGACTCTCGTTATTCAAATCGAAGCTGTTCTTAATTCTCGTCCACTCTGCCCGCTTTCAAATAATCCTAATGATGCTGAAGCTTTGACACCTGCTCATTTTCTTATTGGCTCATCTTTAATTGCCTTACCTGAACCAAATTATACTGAAATCCCTATGAATAGTTTGAGCAAGTGGCAATTAGTTCAGAAATTGACACAACATATTTGGAAAAAATGGTCATCAGAATATTTAAATAAGCTCTTAAATATACCTAAATGGCATAAAGGAAGGGTAGAGATAAAAGTGGGAGATTTAGTCTTAGTAAAAAATTCTGATAATTATAGACCTTTAAAATGGCATTTAGCAAGAATTTTAAAATCCATCCAGGCCAAGATGGTATAGTTAGAGTTATAACTTTAACAGATAAAAATGACACATATAAAAGGCCAGTAATAAAAGTTGTTGTTTTGCCTCATTTGAATGAAACCACATTAACTACTTGAATTCATACATTTTATTTAATTAAGCAAACATTTTTGTAGTGTAGTGTATTATTACGTTCTTGTGTTTATATTTGTAAATTTATTATTTCATTTAGTGTATGTGCTGAGAAAAAATTTTGTATTATTGAGATTGTATCATAAATTGGTACCGTATTAATAGTATTGAATGTTTGAAACATTCAAGGCCCGGAGGTATGTTGCCGCTAGAAACGCCATCTTATGTGGATTGTTTGGAAACTTGTGAGTTTAGTTGGAGACGCCGATCTGAGAAGTACTGTAAACATCGGCTCTCGATAATTTTTATAGTGTTTGAGAATTAAAAATAGTGATACAGTCCGCAAGTTTATTTTTATTGTGAGTTGTGTGCAGTAATTATTTGAGATTGATCTATCGGTGGGAGCACATAGTTTATGCCTTAAGTATAGTTATAAAAGTACAAGCCGTTACCAAAGAAAAAAAAAAACTGTTTTTAAATATGATGAGCATCCAATACCTTTAAATGAACAATACCGTGACATAATAAACTATAAAATTAGATGTGGCATTTCTTAAGGAGTTACACGTAAATACACAATTTAATTTTATGTCTCAAGAACGTTTTCTTAATTTATATTAAGTACAACATCCAACAACATGTCTTAATTATAGATCGCTAAGTGAAAATATCTCACAATTTAAGCAACACTGTGGAAACATTAAGGACTCCATTAAATTAACGACTAATTTAATTAAAGGTAAAATAATTTAGGATTAGTCTATAGAAAAGAAGTATGTTACAAAACATAGTTAGTATAATAAATTATGAAATCAGAGTTATTATTCAAAAATTCATTCTTATAATTAAATTTATATTTCTGGCTTAAAAAAATACCCTAAAAGTAATACGTACGGATCCTATATATATTTAAATAATACTTATGTATAATAAAATGGATTTTGGTTGAGTGAAATTTACAGTCATCAAGAACATAAAAATCCTGAAAATGATGCATTTCTACTTATTATTTTTTTTTTTTTAAGTCTTACCAAGTATTAGATAAAAAAAAAATCCAACGTGATTTTATTTCACATTTATAAAAAATCATTTTAATAATGGAAACTTGAGTAAAATGTTTTTGAGGAAAAACTTTTGATTTTTAGGTAGCTTTCTTTACAAAAAAGCTACCTATTGCAGCCGTTCGGAGGAAAGCGATTTCAAAAAATTTTGGTATATTTTCATCGATCATGACCCCCAGACCCCGAAACCACCCTCCGTTCAAAATTGATATATATATATATATATATATATATATATATCTGACCTATGTCACACTGTAACTCCCGTAATTATGAACCGATTTCGATGTAATTCGGTGTGTACATAGTACATACCAATGTCTCGACCGAGTTCGTTGGCCAGCTTCATCCGCCGTTTTGTTTCAAAATGGCGGCCATTTAAAAATTTAAAAAAATTTTAAAGCTTGAAATGTGGTACCAAAAAATTAAAAATGGAAAAATATTTTTTTCTTATGTATTTGACCTTTATACAAAGATTCCGGAGCAGTTTTTGTTTCGTCTATATCTTAAAAAATGGCTGAGTTATAGCATTTTGAATTTCTAGCGTGGCTGACAATTTGAAACGTCCTGAATTTTGTCACGCGATAAAAGGCGTATTTATGAACCGATTTGGATGTAATTCAGTGTGTACATAGTACATACCAATCTCTCGACCATGTTCGTTGGCCAGCTTCATCTGATGTTTTATTTCAAAATGGCGGCCATTTAAATTTTTTAAAAAATTTTAAAACTTGAAATGTGGTACCAAAAAATTAAAAATGGAAACATATTTTTTTCTTATGTATTTGACCTTTATACAAAGATTCCGGAGCAGTTTTTGTTTCGTCTATATCTTAAAAAATGGCTGAGTTATAGCATTTTTAATTTCTAGCGTGGCTGACATTTTTAAACGTCCTGAAATTTGTCACGCGATAAAAGGCGTATTTATGAACCGCTTTGGATGTAACTTCGTTTATACATAGTATATACATATGTCTCGACCGGGTTCGTTGGTCAGCTTCATCCGCCATCTTGTTTAAAAATGGTAGCCATTTAAATTTTTAAGAAAAATTTAAATTTGAAATGTGGTACCAAAAAATTAAAAATTGAAAAAATATTTTCTTCTTATGTGTTTGACCTTGATAAAAAGATTCGGGAGCAGTTTTTGTTTCGACTATATCTTAAGAAATGGCTGAGTTATAGCATTTTGAATTTCTAGCGTGGCTGACATTTTGAAACGTCCTGATTTTTCTCACGTAATAAGAGGCGTATTTATGAACCAACTTGGATGTACCTTGATGTGTACATAGTACATACAAATATCTCGACCGAGTTCGTTGGCCGGCTTCATCCGCCATCTTGTTTCAAAATGGCGGCCATTTAAAAAAATTAAAAAATAAAAAAATTTAAATGAGATACCAAAAAATTGGAAAGTGAAAAAGATATTTTTTGTATGTGTTTGACCTTAATACAAAGATTCCGTAACAGTTTTTCTTTCGTCTATATCTAAAAAAAATGGCTGAGTAATAGCATTTTGAATTTCTCTTGTGGCTGACATTTTAAAACGACCTGATTTTTGTCACGCGCTAACAGGCGTAATTATGAACCTATTTGGATGTAACTTGGTCTGTACATAGTACATACCACACTGTAAAAAAAATTCCGCAACGTTCCTGGGAAAAAATGGGCAGCTGAGTTGCCCATTATTTCCAAGAAACATTTCTTGAAAATGACTGGTACTTTACTGTATATGTTAAAAACTTTCTACAGAAATGCCAGTAAGTTTCCTGCGAAATACCAGGAATATTTCTGTTGACGGCAAAACATTACTGACATATTCAAGGCTGGAGTAGCACAAGAGCGAAAAATGTCCAGACCAGGGATCGAACCTGGATACTTGGCGTGCCGTGCCAATGCCTTACCTGTTAGGCTATCCGGACCGATACCTGGCTGACATAATTCACTCTGGATGTTCGTTCCCTTCATTATGACATTACTGACATTTCATAGCATGCGGGATCCGCAGACGATTTTTACATTTCCAGTTGACAATTTTCGCTTTATTATCATTATTTGTTAGAATGAAAAAATATTTTGAAATTGACATCAAAATTATTATTTATAATTTACACGAAATAATAAATTTTCAGTTAAAATTCAATAAAGTAAATATATATGTGATATATTGTTTCTGAACTTTGCTTAAAATATAAAAATATATAAATGTAAATAATAATTAGAAAAAAAATCTAGACATAAAATATTTTGGATTTTCGTCAGTGATTATGTTAGTTTACATGTTAGATAAAATACATATAAATTTTCATGAAAAAAAAACCTAAACGTAATTGTATATTTTTTCCGAAAAAAAAAATCAAATTTGCAGCAATTCAAAGTGTCAAATATATGTCAAATTTAAATCAAATTGTAATAAAGTGTTAAAATATAAAATTAATTAAAAAAGAAAAAAAAAGTCAAGAGGTAGCATCGAACCCGGGCCGTAGGGGTGGCGTGCAAGCTTTCTGCGTCCACACCACGAAAGACACGTTGAGAGCTGCAAACTAATGGGTATTTGAAACGTATGCTAAAACTCGGCATCTAATTTCTGAAAATCCCATTTGAAGGCCCATTTGAAGAAATCCTTTCACAAGAATAATTAGAGATAAGAACTCTAAAACATACTTTAAATTAATCAAAATAGGTGAGAATCATATTTGATTGTCCCCTGGTTAATGCAGATCCAAATAATAGGTGTATTTTTTTTTTTTTACACAGTCTGCTCGTTAAAGATTTCACAGACAAGTACGAGAGATAATCTCTTAGTGATGTCACAGAGGTATTGTATTTTCATCTGAATTATCTTGACAATAGAGACGTAAAGGATTATGTAGTCTATTGATTTATTTGCATTCCATATTGATTTTTTTACATTCATTTAAGGAATTCGTTTTCGACACTCGCGCGCGAGCAACGGATTATAGGAAAAAAAAAATAATAAATGGCGGCCGCAGCGTTTTGCTGTTTCCAACTTTTGTTCAGGAACGTTTCAGATAAGAAAACCAGAATTTCACAGGAAAGAGCTAAATTATTCTGAAAACCTGATAAAAGGCGAAACGTTCCTGGATTTTACATGGAAAGTTACCATTTTTTTTTACAGTGCAATGTCTCGAGCGAGTTCGTTGGCCAGCTTCATTCGCCATCTTGTTTCAAAAGGGTTGCCATTTAAAAAAAATTAAATTTAAAATTCAAAATGAGGTATTAAACAATTGGAAAATGAAAAAGATTTTTTTATGTGTTTGGCCTTGATACAAAGATTCCGGAGCAGTTTTTGTTTCTGAAAATTTGTTCTTTTGTTTATATCTTAAAAAATGGTTGATTTATAGCACTTTGAATTTCTAGCATGGCTAACATTTTGAAACGATCTTGTATTTGTCACGCGATAACACACGTATTCGCCTATTTCGATGTAAGAAGGCATGTGGATAGTATACATCAACACCTCGACCAAGTTCGCTGGCCAGATTCATCAGCCATCTTGTTTCAAAATGGCGACCATTAAATTAAAATATATATATATATATATTTAAAGTGAGGTGCAAAAGAATTAGAAATTGAAAAAGGTTTCTTTCTTAAGTATTTGGCCTTGATATAAGGATTCAGGAGCATTTTTTGTTTGTCTTTACCTTAAAAAATGGCTCAGATATAGCAGTTTCAATTTCTATTGTGGGTGACATTTTGAAAAATCTGATTTTTTGCATGCGACAGCGCTCCTATATATTAACCGATTCCGATGTGAGTGAGAATGTGCACAGCAATTACTAAGGTCTCGACCAAGTTCACTGCTTAGCCTCATCCACCATGTTTTCTTAAAATGACAGGCACTTTAAGAAATTGCCGAATTTGGCAGCCAAATATATGTTACTTTAAAGTGCTGTTTTAAAATGGCGGGCACATCAAGATATTGCCGAATTTGGCGGACAAATGTAAATCACTTTTAAATAAAACCAGCTTGGATAAAGCTGACTAATTTCGCGAAATTCTCATTCATTATATTGATAAAAATTAGTATTGAATCTCCTATATTCGGTTTCCACTAAATTGAGCTTCGTGTGTTTGAATGATATAATTTGGCATTTTTTTAAATAAGGATTATGAAAGCTACCTCTTCCTCCCGGCACTGGCCGGAAGGACTTTTTTTTTATATAAGTACTTGTTAATGTTTAAACAAATATTAATAATTCAAGCTAGAATGTTGAACAAGCTATCAGTGAGGAAGCGAAGATTTTCTTAATATTTTCATCTTTAATCTGTGAAGAATATTTTTGTTGAAAATGCATTACAAAGTTGTCTAAAATTAATTTCGAAATTTCATTTTCATACATTTTTTTAAAAATCATAAAGCATTTTTAATAAAAAAAAAAAAAAACCGGACGAGTTAAGTTAAACATTACACTTAAAAAAATGTCATATCTAATAATGTGAATATAAAAAAGTTATACATTATAATCTCTTCTGAGTTACCCATGATTACGAAAAATTGTTCGTTTGTCATGTAAATCTCACAAACCAATAAATTTAAAGATTTAACGAATTTCGTTTTTAAATTTGTCCATTGACGACATTTATTATTTTCTTGTCAAGTCAAGATTTTCGAAAATTTTATAAGGACCTCCGATGAGCGTCTTTCAGCTCTCAGAATGACCTGAAACAGTTTTATATGAATAACTCAATTTATACACCCAAGAGCAGCATAATAATGTTAATTTTTATGTTAATGTCAGTGCCATACATTTTAATATTTATGTTAATGCTGGTAATTTATCATGTGTGTTGAATATAGTAACAACCTATGAATTGAAAGATGCCTTAAAAACCTATACTGCAGTTTCAGAAAAAATGTTAATACAGCATAAAACTGCCCGAGCAAGTTTTCCGAAAATATATGGTAAGCGGAAATTAAATTTTTATAGGTGTTTCTTTAAATCTCAGAAATAAGTTGAATTTCGTAGCCTCTAATGATAAATAATGCTTTCGTATGTAACTCTGAAGATGTTATTGTATATGGCCGTTCGCCACCTATAGTAATATTATAAAGAAGTATCGTTTGTGTGTTGATTTGTGTGTAATTCCGAACCGATTTCAAAAGTAAATGGTGGAAAATTTATGGTAACAGTCCCTGTTCAAAAATAGGCTATATTATATATCGGTATCATTAACCAAGAGAGGTGCAGGAGCTAAAAACGCTCTGAAGATGCGATTTTCGTGATACTCAAGGGCGTAGAAATTACAAATTTTCCTTGACAGTTACTTATAAGATGTAAATGCTCTCATAGAACAGTTTCTAAAAATCAAAGTTAAAAGGGATAAAAATCCGCAAAAGTATTCAAAAAATGTTCAAAATTAAGATTTCTATGGTATTCTTAAAGAAGAATAGTCAAAATTTGGCATGGTAGATACTCATAAGATGTATATGCTCTCAAAGAACAGTTTCTAAAAGATACGAAATTTAAAAGAGTAAAATAAGCAAAATGAATCATAAAATCTTTCTAAATAACGATATCTGGAATCTCAGGAAATACCATACATAAGTAATTTTGGCAAATAGATGATGATTGGCCTTACCCGCCCAAACATAGGTTATATTTTATGTTGATGTCGCTACCACAAGAGGGTAATAATCCGTTAGCTAGGAATATGGCATGATGGTTTCTTTTAAGATTCAAATGCTGGCTGTTAATGGTTTCTAAAAAAATCAAAACTTCAAATGAAAACTAAAATGAGCGTAAAAGCTTCAACATACATTCTAATCTATCATTTTTCAAAAAATTAGTTTTAGTTTTACTTTTATAGTCTTATTTTTGCCTAATGCAGTGTAATAATAAACTTTAGTGAAACTGTGGCTTAATTAATATTTTTTGAATTATCCATATCAGTATAATTTTTTCTAATAAAATGTGGTACATACACGGGTCCGGAAATGCATCATTTTACTCGCCAGTGCCGAGTGAATTTTCTGACAGGGTGAGATAGTTTTTAGGTAGTCTTCGAAAACTACAAACTATAGAAATATGCTGATACATACATATATATATATATATATATATATATATATATTAACTAGTTAGCTATATTTTGCAACTTTTCAAATTACTGTGATGCAAACAAGTTCTATTCTATATTAAACTTTCCTTTCATGGATATATTTCTTAATTGTATCGAAAAAAACATTGTGAAAACATTGTAGAAAAAGTAAGCAACTACTTTTGCAGTTGCGTAAATTTTGTTATAACATTTTTCAACTGTACTTTGCATTTTGCTGACTGGTAAAATAAACCCTAGACTGGTAAGATTTTTTAGAAATTCAGCGCCCCCCCCCCCACCCCTGGGTACACAAATACCACTTGGCAGTTTTCACATATTACGAGAGCAAAGCCGCGGGTTTTGTTAGTTATGTATTCCTGCGTTAAGAATCATCTGCATTTTTTACAGTGTACGTCATAACAATAATGTAAAAAAGGTCAAATATTTCTTAACCCCTTTCTCTGTCGGTTTTTTTTTTTTTTTTCAAATTTCCAATCCCAAAAAACACATTTTTTTATATTGCTGAAAATTAATATATGTTCTATCCTGAATTAAAAAACGTAAAAGATTTTCGTTTGTAACAAATTTTTGTTTGACCATTGGTAAAAAAAAAAAAAAAAAAAAAAAAAAAAAAAAAAACAGTGGCACTCCGGGAGTGCCAATAGAAGTGAAAACTTCAGCAATTACGTATGTGTTTTTTTAATCGTCAGGAAATGTTTTATGCGTTGAATTGTGTAGCAGCACTAATGAAAGCATCTGGGGACACGGCAGTGACCCTGCCAAGTCTTGAAAGCACAGCCGTAAGCATCTTTTTCTGGAAGCAACTCAGGGTACTTTTGATCCCCAATATCTTTGTGTTGGTGATTTCCAGCAACTTGAAACTTCGTAAATCTAAAGTAATGTGGAAATGGAACTAAATGCTTAAATTTAACGTTTCTATCTTTTTTATTTCAGAAGATATATGAACTTGAACTTTCCCCTTTTCGACACTGATTCACAGATCATCAAAACTCAGAGGTACGTCCTGTATCCCTAGAATCTTGAAATTTGGTATGAAGGTAGTGTTTGGGATACAATGAAAAGGAAAATTTAAAAAATCCTGAAAATTTGGATAAAAAGTCAAAAAAAAAATAAAAATAAAATAAAACATGAATTTGGCAGAGATGTGATATACGAACCAGGTTTGGCGCGATTTTTTAACGTCAATTTGGCGAAAGACCGTTTTCCAATACCAGTTACAATATATATTTTTAAATTATTTTCTATTGTTTTAAAAAGTAAACAACAATAAATAAACGGTAATTTCATTAATAACTATAGAACAAAACAATTGTACAATTAAAAAAAATAAAATAAAAGTAAATGAACAATTTATTAATAAATAAGCAACAGTAGCCGGGTTACCTTGTAAAATAAAATAACGCCATTTTGCTGTCAATTAGGTACCCAAGTGCGTATCTGACATCTGTGCCCCGTATTTTATCTTCCGTAATCGAAATTAACCGCCAATACTGTTGGTTATTGACAAGACCATCAACACGATAAAATACAGCGTTATCGGTTTTTAGTTACACGAAATAGGTAGGTCACGAATACGGTATAATTCCTTTTATCTGACGAAAAACACAATAATAATTTGTTTTAGCATTACGCCGGGAGAAAAAGTGAGTTTTAGCTTCCTTTTTTCTGTGACATCGTTTCTGTCCCATAGGTATCAATTTTAGTCAAAATTAATTTAAAAATAACTTTCTTACTTTTAGATCATATTAACCTCCCCCCCCCCCCTCTTTCCTATAATGAAATAGGTGATTAAATTCATTTCTCAAAAACATCCAGATTTTATTAATGTGGTTTCTTTCTTTTTCTAAAAACATCTTTATTTCACGCCGCTCAAAGATTCATTTCTTTTTTTTTTCCTTTTTTCCCCTTATCTGTCTGTTCCACTGCAGCTGCTAGTAACAATATCTCTTCATTTAATTTCATGCAGGGAAAAGCTTCCTTATCACTGCTAAGATGGAACCGTTGAAAATCTTTTAACAACGAATGTGAAAGGAATGTATTTTATGCGAGTCTATGCATCTTTCCCTTTCCTCGGTCTGCAGTATGTAATTTTAAGTATCACTTGTTTAAGCGAATGCCAATCTGTAATATAAACACCTTCCAGATGTTCCTGCATTCTCTCACATTGAAATGAGATGCAGTTTTTAAATTCACGGTGCATGGAGGCTAAATCTTTTTGTCAGTTGGTTTTACCAGATGCCTTTCTTGGCATTTCTCGATTGTGTGTTGCGGGCATTTTAACGTAATCATTTCGATTAGATAATGATTCCCAGGATTTGTGGACTGGCATCCATTTTCCATGACGCGTTTCATTGTTCTCATCGGGGTTGCTGGATTTTTGGGATAATCATTTGGCTCGCGAATAAAACCTTTGTCCACAGTTCGTTCAGGGTGCCAATGTTTGAATTTGGCGAAGTGTAGCGATGAGTGTGATATGATTCTTATGAAATCACGCTCTCAACTTTTGATCTCCAAAGCAAGAGGATGTAAGACCTTCACGGTCTGTGGGTCACGCCCAGGCGTACCTTGTAAAATGTTTACTCTCTCTCTCACTCTTAATTAACTATGAGAAAGATCTCTTTTGTAACTTTAAATTTAAAATGTTAAATAAATTTTCCTGTAATATGGTTGGAGTTTTTGCAAGCGAACCATTCCACTGAACACTATTACATTTTCTTTTGCGGATTGAGCTGAAGAGGGAAAAGTTCCTGTCATTCACCGCTGGCGCGCTAGTGTCTATGTGTCAAAATGCTAGCATGTCGTTACGTTACAGTGTCTCGAAATCAGTGGTTATTCCCCATCTTAAAAAAAAGCTCAACGCGCCTAAAGATGTTTTCACTTCAAAAAAAAAAAAAATAAAAAAAAAATAAAAAAAAAAATGCCACTCAACCCCAGTTTTTCTGCAATGCTCTCAAGTTATATATATATATATATATATATATATATATAGTCTGAAACTATATTTATCAAATCTATTTGAAGAATAAACACAAAGTTGTTAACATTTCGCCAAATTTGGCAAAGTCTTGCCAACATTGATTTTCTGAATAGCTTTTTTACATAAAATTTACACACATAAAAGATTTCCTCGCATTATAATTTTAGATAAATATCTGCATAAAAAGAATTATTAAAAATTATTATATAAGTCAGAGCTCTCTTTCCTTTCTTTCTAACCGGATCTCCCAGCTGAACGGCTTTGATACCTGGTATCGGGGCGGTGACCGCCTAATCGCCGCGTAGCGGCAATAAATATGACGAGTGCCTAGATCTTCATCCTATCGGCTGTGCCTAATGCTTAGATGTGAACTTAGTTAAAACGGCATCTTCTGACTGAGATATATTATAATCACTTCATTCAGACGAATCACTCTCTGAATCCACCATATAAGCCAATTTGACATGGAACAAGAACTAACGAGCGACGATATTACAGAAAATTCGAAAATAATAAAACTAGTTGCCTCATCTCTTAGCACTATGCAGAAATACAAAACACAATCCCAGAATATATTGACGTGCAAGTTGCGACAAATTCACTTTCAAAGATGAAACTTTTCTTCGCGTCGCATGACATTCGACGCCGGCCGTACCTGAACAAAAACGCCGAACGTATGACATGCGACGCCGACAGAGAAGAGGTTAATTAACAGAGTAATGGAAAGATGCAATAACATGTTTTGATTTACTAATGATTCCGAAAAGCGTTATTTGTTTTTAGAAATACCAGAAACATTTACAAAACAAAGCTTCATTTTAGATGTAAATTTCCAACTGGGCGAAAAATGTCAGGACCAGGATTCGAACCCGGGACCTCCTGGCTGAAGCCGCCAGTGCTCTGCCATCTGAGCTATCCCGAACGATTCTGGTCGAACTTTTTCGCCCAGCTAACCTTGATGATTACAGCATCTGGTCTGAAACCTGGTTCAGCTCAACAGAATAAATCTCAGGTAATGGAACTCCAGAAATCGCTGGATACGAAATTACACTAGATTAATATTAACACAATTATTCTAATTGGTAAAAAAATCATATTAGATGTAAATTTTCGGTGAAAAAGTTCGACCAGAATCGCGTGGGATAGCTCAGATGGCAGAGCACTGGCGGCTTCAGCCAGGAGGTCCCGGGTTCGAATCCTGGTCCGGACATTTTTCGGCCAGATGGAAATTTACATCTAATATGATTTGTTTACCAATTAGAATAATTGTGTTAATATTATCTAAAGCTTCATTTGTTGCCAATGTCTTTCGGTAACGTTTGAGACAAGCTTTTAAAGTGTATTATTCAGTTTTCTCAAACTGGAATATGGGTGCTTCGGATGCCATCAATTCCCAATTACAAAACTATCAGCTGCGCCGCTGAAAATGTTAATACTAATGGTTTTAATTTATCACGTCTTTCTGTAAAGCACGTTTGTTTTACATAATAAAGGTTTACTTGAGAATTAAGAGCGAAATAAAAATGTATGTTCCGCGATAATAAAAATGATTAATACACTATAAAAATACTCCGAAGCGTTTCAGAAAATCAGTGTCAGCAAAAGAAACATTTTTTTTTTATATATATATATAAATTCCACTTAAAATCTTGAAAAGGAAATGTTTTTTGAAGTTTCTAAAGATAAACAACGCTTCTTCGAAATCCGATGCAAGTTTTGAAATTCTTAAAATATTCAAAACTTCTTTTTGATAGCCGTTGGAAACTCTTGGACTCTTTTAATCCTTAAAACCGCAGGGGTACTTAAACCCTACATGCCGATTAGTACACGTTACTTTTCATAGGAAGGAAAAGTTATTAGCCCCCGGTATGCTATTTCTTTCTCCCAGTTTATTTTGTCTCCAGTAAATAACGTTACCTTGTACATGCCAGCCGTAAAACAAAAGCGGATGTTTCATTGTGCTATTAAATACTCTACAGCATTTTTTAAAACTTCTAAGCATCGCACATTTTCAATGTTCATACAGTCGTATTGGGGAAAAAAATGTACATTTTAATGCAATTTGTTTGGAAACTGCATCTCCATTTGTTTTTGAAACATTATTATTATTTTTTTTTTTGTAGTTTTTTTTTTTTTTTTTTTGTAGTTTTTAGCGACATTTGTTTCATTTTGGCAACTCATGTTCTCCATTTCTGTAGAAAGTAACGAAAAAATTGTTGAAAAATAGCAATTATATCTTCTTATTGCCATTTTCTCATAAAAATTGAAAAAAAAAATTAATTAAAATACGTGCTATTTTGAGAAAAATATAAATGATGGATTTATGATAAAATATGGAGCTATTATAAACTATATTTAACTTTAAGTATTTATATTAATACAAATGACGCCATTTTACATAAAATAAAAGCGTGTTCTTTAAGTCTTAAAATTGAAATATGTTTTGCAGTAGAGTTCCGCTTAACCTAGTTATTTTCTTCTGATGGACTGGTGGCTTCTATTATTATGAAACAGCCATTATAAATGAAGCGTTAAGTAAAGATGAAAGAGCAGCCGTATGGCCATTTTTTTCCCCATTCTGACCAGAAAATCACATTTCTAACTTTTTACGTCTGCTCTTTTATCTTCACCTAACGTTTCATTTATAATGGCTGTTTCATAATAATAGAAGCCACCAGTCCACCAGAAGAAAATGAAGTAATGGAAATGCCGGGGGTGACACTAAATTCTAAAAAAGCAGAATTCCTGTTCTCTAGTTTTATATTTTCGTTCGTCTATTATAATTATAATATATCTGCCTAGAAAAAGAAACATTTGTCTTTTTTAAAGTGAACAAAGTCGCATCTCAGTTAACCGAGATTTCGTGTTACAAATTAAATAATTCTTTTAGGCGATTTATATTAATGCATTAAATTAGTGCTTTCTTTATATATATATATTTATATAATTGCTATTTTAATTATTCCGTGTAAAATAAATTTCAGGGCAAAATGTATTAGCCGAAATAGTGCAGTATATTTTAAAAGATATATATATATATATATACATATATATATATATGTAAAATCTATTACATCTATGCATGTTTACTATGCGTAAATATAAATAGAATTTGAATTTGCACTGAGCCGCTATTACATAAAAAATGGAATGGAATGAGAAAAAAAAATTGAAAATGTATTCGGAACTTTTATAAAAATACCTCTTTTTATAAATCTTCAAATATTTATCTAAGGAAAAAAATGTCCACTCTCAGATTTTATTCATGAAAAAATGTTTATGAACAAATCCAGGATTTTCTCTCAAGCAGTGACATTGAGGACAAAATTTTTTTTTTTTTTCTGTCGGTCCCTTTATTTTAAAAATTATTTTAGAGATCGTAACATATTTTTTTATGATTTGAATGATCTAAAAACAACAATTTATTAGAACAATTTAAAATTACTCATTTGTGTAATATATCAGAAGTTTAATAAAATAGAATAAGACATTTTTCACTCTTTTGAAGTTAAATGCATTTTCCCAAGAATTTAAGAGGATTATTTTTGGTGCTGTTCCCTATAAGAATTCATTCATGAAAAAATGCTTACGAGCAAATCCTGGATTCTTTCTCAAGCACTAACATAGAGGAAAGATTTTTTTTTCTGTCTATCTCTTCAATTCCCTTTTAAAAATATTTTAAGGATTATAACTTTTTCTTTGTGATTTGAACGATCCAGAAAACAATAACTAAGTTATTAGAACAATTTAAAATTACTCATTTGTGTAAGAATACAGAAATATAGAAAAATAGCATAAAATATTTTTTTCACACTTTCATTTGAAGTTAAAAAAAAGTTCCTATGAATTTAAGAGAATTTTTTTCGAGCTGTTTTTAATCTTTCTAAGACTATTTTACACACTTAACAGATTTTTATCATGTGATTAAAAAAAAAATCACAGTCAATTCAATAACCTCTTAACTTTCGTATCAAAACGACGTGAGGAGAAGCTCTGGGCTCACGAAATTTCTCCGGGTATGAAAAGGAAAGGAAAAAGGAAGAAGGAAAAAAAAACTAACATAAAAAATTAACATCATGCAAAACTAAGAATATTTGAATATTTGAAGATGGATATCCGTTTGTTTAAAAAAAAAAAAAAAAAAAAAAAAAAAAAAAAAAAAAAAAAAAAAAAAAAAAAAAAAAAAATCTGCCGAAGGTTTATTCATACGGTAATTTATAACTATGAAGCTATATGTTTTGATCGTAAATGAGAACTGTATACTGTGGCCATAACAAAACTTTCTTCTATATAAATAACATAAACAGGACTAATTGATATCAAGGTATACGTGAATCTGAAGTTTGATAAAAATTCGTGCATTAGTTCCTGAGATAAAGCTACAGTGGAAATTTTGAGAAATGCATCATAGCAGCTCTACCTGTTGACCGATTTGCACCAAAACACAAACAGCACTAATTCATATGAAGGTTTATCTGAATCTGAAGTTTGTTGAAAATCCAAACATTAGTTCTTGAGATAGAGCTATTTCGAAAATCGCAAAAAATGCAGCATAGCAGCGCCAGCTGTTGAACGATTTACACCAAAATGTATAAAACGTCGATTCATGTCGAGGAATATCTGAATCTGAAGTTTGATGAAAATCTGTATATTTGTTCTGGAGACTGAGCTACTGTGGAAATCGTGAAAAATGATTGAGAAAATCGTGAAAAGAATCGTGAAATGATATTTACACCAAAAACTAACCAGCATCAACTTATATCAGGGACTAACTGAATATAATTTTTTTATTAAATTCCGTGCATTAGTTCTTAAGATAGAGTGCCCAAAAAATTTGTTTTACATACAGCCACACAGACAGACGGACAAACAGACAGACAGACTCACAGACTCACAGACAGATATTTTGTAAAAACATGTTTTTCGGAATCTCTGACTCCTAAAACTTGTAAATCCATCGAAAACCGGAATTCGAAAATTTTCACGAATCCAACACTTTCTTCTTGTAAAGATAGAATAAAGTAAAAGTCATACGTAAAGCATAGATTATGTAAAACTTTCCAACACATTCAGAATACTGTAACAAAACTCATCCATTTAATAAGGAGAAAGACTCTGTCTAAGTAAACAAGGAACAAAGAACAGCCAGCCGGAGCACCAATCAAAGGTTTATGGCCTTATTGCTAAGGCGGAAATTTCCCTTACACCATTCAGCAAGAACATGCACGGACAACGCACAGTCTAAAATTTTGCGAAACTAGCGGGTCAAAATTCAATTTATGAAAATTATCGATATTAAAGTAATAAAATTGATCTTACTAAAGATAAAATGGTTATGTATAATGAAAAAATACAGTGAAACCTCCCTGTGCGACCACCTCCCTGAACGACCATTTTTTCATGGAACGAAATTTATTCCCATACGCTCAATACTAATTTTACCTCCATTCAGAGACCATCCTAGTTGGACTCCCTTTATGAGCGACCAATTTCTTTGAAGAAAATGAAACAAATTCCGTTTTTTCCTGTCCGCTTGAAGAAGGTTTTATTACAAAAATAATTCCGGAAAGCGCATTATTCATCAAACTTCTAAACTAAGTTTAGATTTTTTTTTATTCCGGTAACTTTTATGTGTTTAAAACTATTTGTACCTTTTTAGCCAATGAATTTAACTTTGATGACAAATTAAGAATGACGATCAATAATCTCCCCTGCCCTATTCTGTCAAGAAACTTTCAAAGAAATAGATAAATTAATACAATCGTCATTATTTGTTCGAGTCAAAAAAAATAATAATAATAAAAATAAATAAATAAATAAAAAGCTATTATTTACTGAACTTCGAAAGGACTTCGAAAAAAAAGTTCGTAAAATCAAAGCAAACGTCAATGTATTCATTTTTTTTTAAGTCTGCAGTGATTAACTGCACACAGCGCCCTCTACGAGCGAGTTTTTTACAAATTAAGGGAGGACCTGCTTGCCATAGCCAAGAACTTAATTTTTTTTTTTTTTTGGTTCCATTCTATGCATAACTACATACACTTTTCGATGGTGCAATATTCAAAATCGCACAAAAATCGCTATTACAGCGCCCCCTAACGGCGAATTTTTTACAAATTCATGGAGGACCTGCTTGCCATATCCAAAAACTTAAAATAAAAATTTGGTTTAATTCTATGCATAACTTCATACACTTTTGGACGGTACAATATTCAAAATCGCACAAAAATCGCTATTACAGCGCCCCCTACCGGCGAATTTTTTCCAAATTCAGGGAGGACCTGTTTGCCATAGCCAAAAACTTAAAATAAAAATTTGGTTCAATTCTATGCATAACTTCATAATTAACTTTTGTTTTGATACTGAAATTTACATATTTTTTCCAAATGTGAAAAATAAATTTTAGTAACATTAATTGTTACCTATTTGAAACAATTAAAATCTAGATTTAAACATGACCTCCATGAAGAGGCCGCCTCTCGGAACGACCCATTTTTATCAGATCGGAATGTGATTGCTTTAGGAAGGTTTTACTATATATCTTTACACATTACATTGTGCAATTTAAGTCATTGTTATTTCGTCACCATAATAATAATAACTAGTTGGATGTGCCAATCCCAAAACTTTCTTCTATCTTATACATCTTAATATTTCAAAACCTAGTTACACATGTTAATACTTCAATATTATTAGTTCAATACTATACCAACTTTGATTTTCATCTTAAATTTCTGCTCAAGTCAATTAAACGGACTAAAAACGAGTTAATCTATATCATGATATTTGTTAAAATTATTAATTTTTCCTTATTCTGTCGTTATCAGCTGTTTGCGAATAGCCGGCATAGCAGGAAGCGAGTTCCCGCCGCTGCATGAACCGCCGATGCACAATAGAACTACGAAAAATCAAGAAAAGTATACAAAAATCGCTAGCACGGAGCCCCTTTACCGCGCAATATTTCCAAATTCAAGGAGAACCTGTTGGCCAAAGCCAAAAACAAGCACAAACATTTTGGTTCAATTGTATGCATAATTTTAATCGCTGTTCGATGGTACAATAATGAAAATGGCACAGAGATCGGAATTATAGCGCCCCCTTCTTTCGGAATTTTTTCAAGTTCAGGGAGGACTTGTTTGCCATAGCCAGAAACATGCACAAAAAATTTGGTTCAATTATATGGATAACTTCATACACTTTTCGATGGTAGAATAATGAAAATGGTAGAGACATCGCAATTATAGTGCCCCCTTCCAGCAGAATTTTTCCAAATTCAGGGAGGACCTTCTTGACATGACCAAAAATAAACACATAAAATTTGGTTCAATTCTATGCATAACTTCATACACTTTTCGGCGGTACAATATTCAAAATGGCACAAAAATTGTACAAAAATCGCTATTACAGCGCCCTCTACGAGCGAGTTTTTTACAAATTAAGGGAGGACCTCCTTGCCATAGCCAAGAACTTAAATTTTTTTTTTTGGTTCAATTCTATGCATAACTACATACACTTTTCGATGGTGCAATATTCAAAATCGCACAAAAATCGCTATTACAGCGCCCCCTAACGGCGAATTTTTTACAAATTCATGGAGGACCTGCTTGTCATATCCAAAAACTTAAAATAATAATTTGGTTTAATTCTATGCATAACTTCATACACTTTTGGATGGTACAATATTCAAAATCGCACAAAAATCGCTATTACAGCGCCTCCTACCGGCGAATTTTTTCCAAATTCAGGGAGGACCTGCTTGCCATAGCCAAAAACTTAAAATAAAAATTTGGTTCAATTCTATGCATAACTTCATACACTTTTCGATGGTACAATATTCAAAATCGCACAAAAAACGCATTTACAGCGCCCCCTACCGGCGAATTTTTTTCAAATTCAGGGAGGACCTGCTTGTCATATCCAGAAACTTAAACTAAAAATTTGGTTCAATTCTATGCATAACTCCATACACTTTTGGATGGTACAATATTCAAAATCGCACAAAAATTGTTATATCAGCGCCCCCTACCGGCGAATTTTTTCCAAATTCCGAGAGGACCTGCTTGCTATAGCCAAAAACTTATAATACAATTTTCGTTTAATTCTATACATAACTTCATACACTTTTTGATGGTACAATGGCGACAGACAGACGGACAGACGGACAGACGGGCGGACGGACAGACGGACACACAGACAGACAGACATTTTCTATAAACACGTTTTTTGGAATCTCTGACCCCTAAAGCATGCAAATCTGTCGAAAACCGGAAGTCGAAAAAAATTTCGATCACAATACTTTCTTCTATTGAAGATAGAAGAAAGTAAAAAGATGTTTTGTCATTTTCATACGTTGACACTTGCCTAGTGTTATGGAATTCAGTGCAGATTTTTTAAAATGTAGTATATATTTATTTTCAACAAGAAGAGTTTTCTTGTATTAAAAAA
This sequence comes from Maratus speciosus, assembly GCA_963932465.1. Taxonomy (NCBI): domain Eukaryota; kingdom Metazoa; phylum Arthropoda; class Arachnida; order Araneae; family Salticidae; genus Maratus; species Maratus speciosus. The sequence goes on from OZ010800.1 coordinate 438,300,702, forward strand.
ATAGTAATTAATTAATTACATACTTCTATAGGTACCAGTGTTATAAAGTGAATCACTGTTATTTTTGGTTGTTTGCTATTCTTTTATTATTTGTATATTCGGAGACGGTATAAATGTTAAAACTTCAGAATGCTTAAACCGCTCTATAGTTTTATTGAGATGTTAATGTCATGATTTGTAATGCTTAAAGACTGATATATTTATCTTGTACCCACATGTCATGTAACATTATAACACATCGCTCAAGAAGAGCTTATCAACACCTGTTATGCTAGCTACCACTGCAGCATCCTTAAAAATTTTTCATTTTTCTATTTAGTACATTAATATTATCTTGCCCTTTTTTGGAGTTTTTAATAATAATTCTTTTTTAAATCTAAATCTTTCAATTATACTTTTTTCTTTCTGCGATACTTCATTTTTCTTCAGCTTTTCGGAACTTTTATTTCTTTACATCAAATCTACAACCAATATGTAAGATGCATAACATAAATCTTGATTGTGCATGTTGTGCGGATAGGCCCCAAGAAAACTTGTGAGTATTATTCGTATATTATCGAATCATTTTTAAGTTATTCACTACGTTGAATTTTCCGTTACAGACATTGCAATGTTAAGTTGCTTTATTTGAAGATAGAATGCTGCAAATTGTACTATCTACCACTGTGTCTTCAACGATTTTTTAAAATGTCGTCGCTCTTTAAAGGCTTTTAGATGTATTTTTTAACACATCCATAGCATACTTGTTTCCAAACACGTGGCGCGTGGTTATTCATTTGTATTCCGAGAATAACAGATGCACCATTTGTCTATTGATTTCGGTCCACTTAAATAAAAAAAAATTCTTTGGTTGTCCAAACTTTTTCTGGTAGTAATTATTACGTCTGTCCTGTAAATATATTTATCGTTAATATTAGAATCTCACCATCTCTTATTTTACTTCAAAAATCGTGCTTTAAGCGATGTCAGATTCTCCATCTTTGATTACTGTCTTAATTTGATTGCTTAATCTGGTCTAACATAACAGATGAGCAATGTTTAAGATTATATTTGTGTAATAAATAGTCTTTCAGGATATTTTTAGAATTAACAGGGAATTATTCATGTCTAGTAACATAACTTTTTAAAATCTCATATAAATCTCTTTTCTAAATTTACACTTCCGTACCCGATAAAAAATTACTTATATTCAGGAGTTGCAGATAGTGGCAGCTGAAATTGATTTATTCTATATCTATATGTATACATAATTACAAAAAAATTATATTTCAATGTATTGGCATGTTTAAAAATTTTGGCAGCTTTTTAAAATTTATCATATGCTATTAAATTTTCAAATAATCATTATATTGACTTAATAAATTATTTTTTAAATATAACACTTCTAAATAACTATTGTAACTGTAAAATACAAAGTATCTACATTGTTGTAAAGGTTTCACACTAGCATTAAAAAATATTTACAAAATAAATGTGTTTTTAGCCAAAAGATACCAATGGCGATTAGAACAACAGAATCGCTAGCCTAAAAATGTTAAAAGAATATTTGGTTTTTCAGCCGATTTTTGATGGTGTTGTGTGGAGTTAGGCTGCTATCACTTTAAATTTTTTTTCTCGAGTGTGTTAGATGTTATTTGAAATATCTAAAAGTGAAATTACTTCAAGTCGATTTTTGGACATTTTTCCTGCTAGATTTGCAAAATCTTGCATAGTGCAACGGGTGGTAACTTAAACAAACACTTGTATACAAATCCTAAAAACTTCACAAAAAAAAAAAAAAAAAAATGCAATTTAACAAATTACAACGATCATTTGGAAAATAATTTTTTCATGAATTAAACATTAATAGTGTTATTACACGTAAAAATTGCAAGCGACAGAAATCGCCTGCGACTCGTACTTATCATCCACCTGAAACTTACGTATTATCCAAGCATTTCATTGGCTGTTCGGAAAAAGGCTTTTCCATCGTCAGATTTCCAAGAAATCTGACGACCCATTTTAAATTAAATTTATTTCTTAAACTTCTAAACATCCCACAATATTACTTTTTATATAGTCGTACAGAAGAAATGCACTTTTAAATGCAATTTGTTTGAAAACTGTATCTGAATTTGTTTCTGAGTTATTAATTTTTTTTTTGTAGTTTTTATTACTATTTTGTCATAGTGGCTACACTCTGTTGTCCATCACTGTTGAAATACAGATTATTGTATAGACCAATCAGAAAACGAATAAAATGATGATTAAAGCAATAAAAACCTTCAGATATTCATTTGATTTCCTACCCTAACGAGGACAATAACCATTTTTCCAAATGGTTTAAAAAAAAAAAAACCTGTGAAAACAAAAATCTTTACGCAGGAAATAACACAAAGTAACATTACCAAAGGGAAAATGCCCCTGGCCAGACAAGACAATGCCCCTGGTCAGACAAAGTTGACTATAATATAACTAAACTTGTTTCCAGAAAAGATATTGCCATATTCAGAAAATTAATGGTCAAAATGAGATGCAATTGACTGACTGTAGTTTACTAAATTATACCGACTGAACTAGGAAGCTACAGAGTATCCTACCAAGGGGTAACATTAAATCTCTTATTGAGATAAATAAAACATATATTAATTAAAATTGTAGGTAACTGAGTCAACGGAGTCACATTGGAACTGCAACGTTTAGATAACGGTAGTATGTCTGAGTAAACAATTTGAAAAACTCAAAATACATTTGAAAACCCAATTTAAGCAATTACCATCCATAGTCAGAAAAAATATCGAATTCTTTTGTGCAGCCCTGCACGTTATCTAGGGATTTGTATGCATACTACAGAGTGTACACAAATTTGGTTAATTTAGGAAACACATAACACATTTGAAAATTCCGCTCCACAATTTGCTCAAATAAGTGGAAATGCACTCGACTTTTTTTCGGCAGCCCTCCATATCTTCTTTAGAATTAATACACTATAAATTATATGCAAAACAATAGTTAAATTTGAAAAAGCATTCCACAACTCCAAACGCATTTCCAGCGATTATTTTCAAAGTCCGTCCCGTAAAATAATTATTTTGTGAGTCTCTGTAAAATAAACGGCAAATGCTACGCACTCCATAATCCATAGAAGACATTATGATTCCGTTCTATGTTTATTAACAATTCAAATATAATAAATAATTCTATTATGTTTAAAGTATCATAAGATTATTAAAATGCATCGTAAAGAATTTTTCTCCATAGATCATAATGCAGTGGAAATATTTTGTACATCCTAGTAATGAAACTATAACTTCTACTTATTTTCGAGTACTGAGAAAGCATATTTTAACCGAGTGCAGTGATGCATATTAGTTTCAGTACGTTTGAAGTATTGTAACATCACTTAAATTCATCGCATACGAATTTTTTTCGGTGTACCACACTGTACAAAGATTAGTGTAATCTTACTCTATAAAATTGGTAGAAGCATTGCTGCATCCAATTTATGGAATAATTTAATCTTTATAATTACTGTAACGTTAGGCCATAATAATGTGAATTCTGATATTTTGGCATTATTATGGTGTAACATTATACCAGTTATATCAATTTAAATTACACTAGTTATGCCAGTTAAATTACTCCCTAAAATTGGTGTCAGCATGATGTCACCAATTTTATGGAGTAACGTGACACAATTTTATTTTAAATTGTTTATTAATTAAAAATAAATTTTAAATTATTATTTTAAATTATTTATAAACAAATTTGTTATAGTTCATAATGTAATGGATTTTTTGTGTTTCTCTGCAAAATAATTACAAATGTTACGCACTTCATATTCGAAACCAAAATTTTTATAGTAAACTAAAATAGTAGACAAAATATAAAAAAATATAAAAAATAGCATATAAAAATTATATAGCAATTTGAGTAGTAATACACTGTTAATAATATTCAGCAAACTGTTCAATCATTCGTCTGTGTTTAGAGGTAAAGCTTACTTAACCATATTATGGAGAGCATCGAACCGTTATTCATACTATTATGATCAGGATAAAGTTAAACTAGTGTGTGTTGCAATACACTTCAAAAACAAGCTTTCTCGATGATACATCATGATGAATTTAGTAAATGCATATTTCTACATTGCGGTTTCACTCAATAGTTAGTAGAATGTTATCTAACATAATAAAATGGATCGATACTATAAAAAGATAATATACTCAATTTAATGCACACATAATTATAACGATCTCTCTAGACCGAGAAATAAAACTGTGATCTTTCTACGGGGTTACAAATGATAAGTAATAAATCATTCTGTTTCCATACACAACTAAAAACAAAAATAAACACCGATAAAATTACATAAATTATAACTGCGCGAAGGCGCGTCCTTGAACATACCATCTGTCGTTGACATGTTGATAATCATTCAACAAATTCGAATTTCATCAAAATTCAAACACAAAATAATACAAATATAATGTCTCAACAACAACAAACAACAATTTTCACTCAAAAAAAAATCTACACACAAAAATAATTATATACAATATTGTTTACATATTACATTGATTTTATTTAACATTTTGTTCTCTGTTATAATGTACTGAGGTAATTATTAGACAATTTCTCCCAGATATTATAGCTTGCAGTTTACAGCTTAGGCTCTGGAATAGCTGCAATAGGCTTCCAATCAAGAAATGAACGGGTGTTAAAATCATCATAAAAAAGTCATAATCATTTAAATCAGGCGACAGTGGATGAAGTGGACGAGAGTTGAAATTTCTTTCAAATTGAGCAATTATTTTCCAAAATTCCTCATAAGTTAACTTTTGATTACCAACTACATTTTTAAGATAGTATTTGACCGACTCGACGCCTGCCTCACAAAGAACCTTGTGTTTGGGAGATGTCGGGGGAATTAAATTTAACTCCATCTCTGCATTTGTCAAATGTTTACATAAATTCTCACTAGAATGTTTTACCAATTCCTTCAATGATTTTTAGTTCAGTATTGCTTCCTTTAAAATTAGTCGCATTGTCGGAAATAATATGAGCACATTTCCCATATCTGCTGATAAATCTTTTTATAGCAGAGATAAATGCATCGCCTTATAAATCTGTTACTAATTCTAAATCACAAATTTTTGTAACAAGGGAAATGAAAATACGCGCATGAGCTATTTTCAACTTACCTTTCTTTGTGTTAGGATACTTTATCACTCCAAATAAATCTACACCTACACAAATAAATGGAAAATTTTGCACTACGCTTTCGGAGTGACTTGTTTTGCCTTAAAACAAGTTACACAGTCATGAACTACATTTCTACAAAGATTAAGACCATTCAAAGGCCAGAATTTCTGTCTCACAATAAATAGTAATCTTTTATGGCCAATATGTAAATATTTTTTATGATACTCTTCTGCAATTATCCTGGATAATTTATGACCATTTCTCAAAATTATTGGAAATTTCCCATTATAACTCAGTTGCCTGTGGACAAGCCTTGCACCAACTCTTAAAATTCCCTCGTTATCTTGAAATGAGCATAAAATTTTAGTTGACTTTCCTTTGGAACATTATCCTTTCTCAAGAGACATAGCAATTCCCTTTTAAATTCTTCTTCGTGACACAATTTATTTTGCTTAATTTAAGCTCTTTTCATTTCTAATGATTTAAGTGGACCAATAACACTACTTTTCTTCTTACTATAGAATCTATAAATAAAAATTAAAATCTTAACAAGTTTAGTATAATTATTGCTTAACTTTAAGAAATTATCAGAAAAGGGATTTAATTGCAACATATAATACATATTTAGAGATAGCTAATTTTTTAAGTTTTTTGTATTGTCTTTGGCAATGACATCAGTAGGAATTGGCTTATCTGGATATTCATCTGTCATCAAGAAATGGGACGTCTGTACCACAACTTACTATGCACTCGCTTACTTGGATCTAAACCTCGGCTATCGGAGCAACAGGATTATTACTTAAAGGAACATGTTTCCACTGGTGCACATTTGTCAGTTCTTGTATAATTGAAAATCTATTTGTAACAAATGTTTTTAAATGGCAAGGTTCTTTCTGAAGCCATGAAAAAACTATCATTGAATCTGTTCAATAAAATACATCGTTGACATCAAGTTTTAAAGCAGATAATACTCGACACATCGACTTTGCTAAAAAACAGCTGAACATAACTCCAACCTTAGAATAGTGGCTCGTTTTATTGGTGATACTCTAGACAAGCTAGCGGACAATCTGACTTTCGCTTCATCATTGTTTGAGCGCGATTTCAAAATATTTTTGCTCCATAAGCTACCTTGGACGTATCACCAAATCCATAGATTTCGATCAAGATAGGGATATCTGTGAAAATGCATCTTTCTATTTCTAGACTATTTAATATTTTGAGTACATCTCCACTCCTTAGCTTCCTTTTCTGGTAGAACATCAGTCCAATTAAGTTTTAATAGCCAAAGCCTCTGAAGAAATATTTTAGCCTTGGTAATTACTGCACCTAAAAATTCAATAGGATCAAACAGTTTAGCTATTGTGGACAAAATATGACGTTTCTTGATAGTTCTATTGCCTTCTAAATTTAGTTTGAAACTAAAACAAACCTTTTGGATTTCCATAAATCTCCAAGTGCTCTAATATATTTCTCATTCGAGAAAGGATAATCATTATTGTCTACTGCAAGCTCTGGATTATTACTAAACCACTTGTTAAGATTCATATATGCAGGTTTCAATATTTCTGTTAACTGATACTGTAGCTCATTGGCAGTAGTTAAGGAGTCTGAACCCGTTAATATATCATCCATGTAAAAAAGAGAACGTAATTTTGGTGCTACAATCGGAAATATTTTTCTTCATGAGTAGAAAGCTGCTAAAGATTTCTTGTGTCTAAATTTGGTGCACAAACGGTACCGTAAGTAACAGTGGTTCATTTCCATGTTTTAACTGGTTCATTTATATCATTCTTCTATACAATTCTTTGAAGAGATCGCTGATTGAGATGAAGTTTTATCATATTATGCATTTTCTGTATATCTGCTGTGAAAACAAATATATGTTTACGAAACCTTACCATTATCGTAAATAGATCACCTTGAATCATCTGTTCTTTATACATAATATAATTTAACGAATTATTCTTCGATGTTATACTTGAAGCATTAAAAATCGTTCGGAGGTTTGTGGTGTATTTATGGGGAAGATATATCCCGTGATGATGAATATAGTAGGAAATGGCTGGTTCTTTGCTTTCAGTAAATTTTTTCGTTTTATCCATTTCTTCATATTACCTTAAGTATTCACGTAATAAGGTTAAATACTCCGATCCTTTAATTAATCTATGCCATAAACTGTTCAGTTTTTTAAAAGCCATATCGTTTGAGTTGCCTACGCAAAGAGGATTTTCCTTGAAAGTCATTGTTACGATATATATATGCATGTTTGATCTCAGAAGTGCGCTTGGTTATAATGTTCCTCAGAAATTTCGGATTCTTTACTGATCGGCATTCTTGTTTCCATAGTCTCAATTTCCGAAAAACGTTTCTTTCATCTACATTTCTTTCTTCTTTTATAAGCCCATAGTGAAATCTGTTCTCTTTTTATGTTTATATTCCACTTGAAATTATAATTCCCAATACAGTATTCTGAAAAATTAGCTCGAAATTTTTAATTCGGAACTGTCCTGGTTTCAGAATTTCATAAAAAAACTTCAGCAACAAAAGTAAATCAATACTCTCCGGAATGTTAAATATATTATCAGCTAATTTTATATTATTAAACAGTTGCATGTTGGCATTAATTTTACGAGATGGACTTAAATCTGCATAAATTTTAGGTACGACATAAGAAACAACATTTTTTACATAACTATTTTCTTCATTGCTTACTGACGCAATAACAGTACATTTAATCTCTAATGAGGCATAAATCAATCCTGATAATACAGGGTCATCGAAAAATAATGCCTAGATTAAAAAAAAATCATAACATCGAATCCTTTTATGTTAAATGAGTAATTCTTTCACCACACGATAACTGGTGAACTCAAGTTTGGCTTTAGTTCATCAGAATTTGTTTGCGTTTCTGTGTTTTGCGCGGATTAGTTGCGCAGTCGTCAAGGTCAGCCAACGCGCCAGACTGCAGCTGCTCAATATATGGTTTTTCCTTCGAAAAAGAAAGGTCCAATAACTTTGTCATGAAATAACACGCATACCATATCACGCACTGTGCTTTTTGTTGCACGGTCAACATCGTACTGAGCAGCTGCAGTCTGGCTAGTGGGCTGACCTTGAAGACTGCTCAACTAATCCGCGCAAAACACAGATACGCAAACAAATTCTGATGAACTAAAACCAAACTTTCTTTTACCATTTATCGTGTAGTGAAAGAATTACTCATTTAACATAAAAGGTTTCGATGTTATGATTTTTTAAATCTAGGCATTATTTTTCAATGACCCCGTATAATGTTAATTTTTCTCCCTTTTAACTGCGTTAGCTCTACACAGTTACGAGATATGAAAGACGAAAAGCTTCTTGAATTCAACAGTCATTTTAATTTAAACTCCTTTCCATTTTCATAAAAAAATAACAAATTGCAGTACTTATTAAAATAAATTTACTCTTGTTATCATGGTTATTCATAAATGTTCGACTTTTTTTCGGAACAAATTCTTGAGCTGATATTGACAAAACACCATCTTGTGACCCCATCTGCGGTTGATTGCATTGTTTCACTGGACGCATTTTCAACTGCCTTTTCTTGTTAACGATTTTTAGAAAAATGGAGGGTTCTATTGTGACGTTTCTTATAAAAACAAAGATAATTAGAGTTACATGGTCATACGTTCTTAAGTCTTAGGCAATCAAAACACAACTTATTATTTTTTACTACATCAGGTCTCTCATTGACGGGTAATTTTAAATAAATAAGGCATTTATCCAAATGTTTTTTTTTTTTTTTTTTTTTTTTTTTTTTTTTTTAAATAAAATACATTTCAAATTTCTTACATCTGATAGAAATGTTTTAGACACATTATTTATGTTGTTAGGGTTATTGCGATTTTTTGGAACAACTAGGGAGCACTGCCCCCTACGAGCTACGCTCGTCAACCCCCGTTCAGACACCGCAGACTCTAAAAGCACGCTAATTTGATCGCCTTAAACAATATTTTGGAAAATTGAATTATAAGTTTAAAAACAGTGGCGATCTCCCTATAAACGGGTTTCTATTCATTTCTCTTTGATTGGGGGAATTTTAAAGCCAAATCAGCGGCTGTTAAATGATACAATGGCTGTTTCCGTCTTTGATTAAATAAAACCATTTGACATTTCAAAATAAGCTAAAATAAAATGAATTAAATAAACAGAGACTTTACCTACCGGTATTTTTTAGCAAAGCGAAAAGAAAGTTTTTTTTTTTTTTTTTAATGACACTTTAAATGTATCGTTTTTAATCTGACGTAATTTTCACTAAACTTTTCTTTCTCCTTTTACTATTCACGTGAATATAATTTTGTTAGAAATGAAATATTATTTGCGCTATCCTAATAAAAATAGTTGAAAATATCATCTTAAAATATTACATAAATGTCTCGCGCAATTTTTAAATTTAAACTGTTTTGCAATATTATTTTTTGTCCATTTTACGTAATGTGTAATGTGACGTAAATGTGACGTAATTTCTCCTATTTAAGACTTCTAACGCATGTTAATGAATTTATTATTTTACAACATTCTTTCACTTTTAAAATTCACGTGTAATATGGCTTTTATGATAATTTTCAATGAGTTCCTGCTTTTTATATTTTCTTGTTTATAATAGTCACGTGTAAAATAAATTTTTCATTAAAGCAAATATTATTTGCGCTGTTTATACAGTTGGCAACAGTTTAAATTAATACCATTTTCTAAAATGTTTAAAAAAATATCTCTCGAAATGCTGAAAATTTGAATTTAAATTAGAAATAAAACCTCAAAAAATGAGTCAAATTAATAAACTGAGTGAAGTCTGCACACCGGGAAATTCTGACGCATAAAATGATCTAAAAATTATTAAATTCCGATTTACAGTTTTTGCTCCTATAAAACTTTTTTAATGGAACGATTTTGTCCAACTTTAGCATTAAAAATCTCTTTAAATATTTCTTCGATTTGAAAACTGTCTACATCAGCGTGTTTATCAAACATTTCTCTATAATTCCACCGATTTTCATAGTTTTGTATGCAATATTTTGCTTAATATTAACGAAGAAAGACCTCCGGTCACAAAAAATTCAAAACCGGCGGCGGCGGTGACAGCGGTAGTTACTTTTTTTACTTTCTTCTATCTTCAATAGAAGAAAGTATTGTAATCGAAATTTTTTTCGACTTCCGGTTTTCGACGGATTTGCATGTTTTAGGGGTCAGAGATTCCAAAAAACATGTTTATAGAAAATGTCTGTCTGTCTGTGTGTCCGTCTGTCCGTCTGTCCGTCCGTCCGTCTGTCCGTCTGTCCGTCCGTCCGTCCGTCCGTCCGTCCGTCTGTCGCCATTGTACCATCAAAAAGTGTATGAAGTTATGTATAGAATTAAACCAAAATTTCATTATAAGTTTTTGGCTATGGCAAGCAGGTCCTCCCGGAATTTGGATAAAATTCGCCGGTAGGGGGCGCTGATATAACAATTTTTGTGCGATTTTGAATATTGTACCATCCAAAAGTGTATGGAGTTATGAATAGAATTGAACCAAATTTTTAGTTTAAGTTTTTGGATATGACAAGTAGGTCCTCCCTGAATTTGGAAAAAATTCGCCGGTAGGGGCGCTGTAAATGCGTTTTTTGTGCGATTTTGAATATTGTACCATCGAAAAGTGTATGAAGTTATGCATAGAATTGAACCAAATTTTTATTTTAAGTTTTTGGCTATGGCAAGCAGGACCTCCCTGAATTTGGAAAAAAATCGCCGGTAGGGGGCGCTGTAATAGCGATTTTTGTGCGATTTTGAATATTGTACCGTCCAAAAGTGTATGAAGTTATGCATAGAATTAAACCAAATTTTTATTTTAAGTTTTTGGCTATGGCAAGCAGGTCTTCCCTGAATTTGGAAAAAATTCACCGGTAGGGGGCGCTGTAATAGCGATTTTTGTGCGATTTTGAATATTGTACCGTCCAAAAGTGTATGAAGTTATGCATAGAATTAAACCAAATATTTATTTTAAGTTTTCGGATATGGCGAGCAGGTCCGCCATGAATTTGCCAAAAATTCGGCGTTAGGGGGCGCTGTAATACCGATTTTTGTGCGATTTTGAATATTGTACCGTCCAAAAGTGTATGAAGTTATGCATAGAATTAAACCAAATATTTATTTTAAGTTTTCGGATATGGCGAGCAGGTCCGCCATGAATTTGCCAAAAAATTCGCCGTTAGGGGGCGCTGTTATAGAGATTTTTGTGCGATTTTGAATATTGCACCATCGAAAAGTGTATGAAGTTATGCATAGAATTGAACCAAAAAAAAAAAAAAATAAGTTCTTGGCTATGGCAAGGAGGTCCTACCTTAATTTGTAAAAAAATCGCTCGTAGAGGGCGCTGTAATAGCGATTTTTGTACAATTTTTGCGCCATTTTGAATATTGTACCGCCGAAAAGTGTATGAAGTTATGCATAGAATTGAACCAAATTTTATGTGTTTATTTTTGGTCATGTCACGAAGGTCCTCCCTGAATTTGGAAAAATTCTGCCGGAAGGGGGCACTATAATTGCGATGTCTGTACCATTTTCATTATTGTACCATCGAAAAGTGTATGAAGTTATCCATATAATTGAACCAAATTTTTTGTGCATGTTTCTGGCTATAGCAAACAAGTCCTCCCTGAACCTGAAAAAATTCCGGAAGAAGGGGGCGCTATAATTCCGATCTCTGTGCCATTTTCATTATTGTACCATCGAACAGCGTATAAAATTATGCATACAATTGAACCAAAATTTTTGTGTTTGTGTTTGGCTTTGGCCAACAGGTTCTCCTTGAATTTGGAAATATTGCGCGGTAAAGGGGCTCCGTGCTAGCGATTTTTGTATACTTTTCTTGATTTTTCGTAGTTCTATTGTACATCGGCGGCTCATGCAGCGGCGGGAACTCGCTTCCTGCTATGCCGGCTATTCGCAAACAGCTGATAACGACAGAATAATGAAAAATTAGTAATTTTAACAAATATCATGATATAGATCAACTCGTTTTTAGTCCGTTTAATTGACTTGAGCAGAAATTTAAGATGAAAATCAAAGTTGGTATAGTATTGAACTAATAATATTGAAGTATTAACATGTGTAACTAGGTTTTGAAATATTAAGATGTATAAGATAGAAGAAAGTTTTGGGATTGGCACATCCAACTAGTTTTAGAATAGAGAGATTACAGAGATTTTACACGTGAGGTGCTTCACGTGACTATGTCATGTGACTATACACGTGAATATGTCAGCTTCATTTCCTAAATCTAATGGATTAAACCAGCTATCCGATTGTCTTATCGATATATCAGATCTAGACTTCTGTCACGAGTTTCAAATAACTTATCTGAAACAATTAATGTCTTCAAAGGTTCAAAATCGAACACTTTTCTGAACTTTAAATATTTCTTAAAAGTAGTCTTTAAGCGAGAAGAAAATTGTACATGTGATTCACTGTGTCGTTGCACATTTTTAAGCAGTTTAAACATACTTGAGGTATTGGCTGCAATTCTCTCAGTACTATTACCTTTACCTTTTCACAATTACTTAATTCATCGTACTGTCGTAAAATATGTGACTGTTTTAGCAACCCTTTTACCAAATAAATTGAGCAGAATTTCTGCTTTTATTTTTTCCGGTACATGTTTTGTAGAAAATGCTGTTTCTACAGATGAGAAAAAAAAACAGTGGCACTCCGGGAGTGCCAATAGAAGTGAAAACTTCAACAATTACTTGTGTGTTTTTTTTATCGTCAGGAAATATTTTATTGTGCAGGAAATACTTTTAAATGTAGTGTTTTTTTATTCATTATTATAAACTATTACTACCAAAATTATATTACAATTTTCATTTAATGCGCCATTGTACATGAAAAATAATGCATATAATTTTACATACGAAAATTGCAATCTATTGCTTAAAACGTAAATTTAAAAAACATGAAATATGAAAGTTAATTAATTCCGATCATCAAAACTCGTAGGTACATCCTGTATCCCTAGATTCTTGAAAGGGCATAGCCGGATAAGCATTGGAAACATGCCTTTCAATCAAATTTCATGATTTTTTCCCAGATGTAGCCACATATCTGACAATATATTTCCCCTATTATCACCCAATAAATATTGATATTTAATGAGATAAAAATGTTTTTCCGATTTTTTAAGAAACGGAATTTCTCAAAAACTGCTGCAGGGAATTTCATGCCATTAACTGAGGATATATAGATACCAAAGGTACATAACTGGTAATTTTTTTATAATTTTTTGTTCATAAAAACTGTGTGAAACAGCGAAATAAATATTTAAAAGAATAAAAATCATATCTTATGGTTATCCGAAAATTACCATTTTCTTGTAAAAAATTCCCCATATGTGCCCGTATATTCTACATAAATGCCGAAAGTTTGCGTTGGGTACTACATATAAATATTTACAAAAATATATATTGAAATTATTGAAATTCATTTTAAGGCGCTATTTGGGGCGGAGCTACTCAACTTCGACGCCCGAAGAATTTTTGTTATAAACAGTTACAGAATTGCTGTATTTTAAATTTTAATGAACACATGAGCAACATTCTCAACGCTGTCGATAGAAAAATGAACATGAAGTTGAAAAACAATGCTTATATGCTTAATGGAATCTAAAATTCATCAGTTGACATATTTTCTGCTGACTTTGTTCCAAAAATTCTTCGGATGTCGAAGTTACGTAGCTCCGCCCCAAAACACGCCTTAAAATGAATTTCAATAATTTTACTATACATTTTTGTAAATATTTATATGTAGTACCAAACGCAAACTTTCAACATTCATACAGAATATACGGGCACACATCGGGAATTTTTTACAAGAAAATGGTAATTTTCGGATAACCATAAGGTAAGATTTTTATTATTTTTATTTTTTATTTCGCTATTTGACACAGTTTTTATTAACAGAAAATTATACAAAAATTACCAGTTATGCATCTTTGGTATTTATATATCCTGAGTTAATGGCATGAAATTCCGTTCAGCAGTTTTTGAGAAAATCTGTTTTTTTTTTAAATTGTAAAAACATTTTTATCGCATTAAATATAAATATTTATAGGGTGATAATAGGGGGAATACATTATCAGATATTTAACCACATCTGGGGAAAAAATCTGGAAATTTGATTAAAAGGCATGTTTCCAATGCTTATCCGGCTATGCCCTTTGGTATGAAGGTAGTGTTTGAGATACAATGAAAGGGGAAATTTAAAAAATCCTGAAAATTTGGATAAAAAGTCGAAAAATCAAAAAACCGAGAATTTGGCACAGATGTGATATACGAGCTGGGTTTGGCGCGATTTTCTAACCTCTATTTGGCGAAAGCCCGTTTTCCAATACCAGTTACAATATATATTTTTAAATTATTTTCTATTGTTTTAAAAAGTAAACAACAATAAATAAACGATAATTTCATTAATAACTATAGAACAAAACAATTGTACAATTTAAAAAAATAAAATAAAAGTAAATGAACAATTTATTAATAAATAAGCAACAGTAGCCGGGTTACCTTGTAAAATAAAGTAACGCCATTTTGCTGTCAATTAGGTACCCAAGTGCGTATCTGACATCTGTGCCCCGTATTTTATCTTCCGTAATCGAAATTCCCGCCAATACTGTTGGTCATTGACCAGACCATCAACACGATAAAATACAGCGTTATCGGTTTTTAGTTACACGAAATAGGTAGGTTCATTTTAACTGACGAAAAACAAAATAATAATTTGTTTTACCAAATGCTGTTTTGGTGAATTTAAATATTTCTGCAAGTCAAATAATTCTGCAAGTATGTTAACATTTCTTGATAAATAATTGCGCTTATGCTTTTGCTATATTTAAAACCACTACAATATTATTAGAAATATCGCTATAGTTTGATGCTATGACATACACCATAACGCAAAAATAACACGAATTTTAAAAACAAGAGAGTTTTTCTGCTAAACTTACCCAATATTTGATCGAATAGTTCACTTTTGCCGCCAACTATTGACATAAATAACAACTGTTGAATAAAGATAATTTTATTTTGCTAGAGCAACGTAGTTTTATTTTAGCAAGATTCACGAGACTTGGCTAATTTTTACATGATATGTTTTTGATGAGATTTACTTTTTCTAACTCTTGTACGTGTATTTCGGGAACCAATAGAGCACAGGCAAGCATGCGGCGCGCTTGCCTGTAAATTGTTGTTATTGATTAAGTAATCAATAACAATTAATTGCCCGCCCTCCTCATACCGAACTATGCACAATACATGTACATACTTATATACAGAGGTGTCGGTTACAATAACAGTATCACGAGTTCAATGTTTTTTCCCATCTCAAAAAATGCCAAACACGCCCAAAGAAGCTTTCATTTCAATAATGAAAGTATCAAGTATTTGTCTTTAACAATAAACACAACAGCGTATTGCAACGAAAATGTAAATTTTGTGTGTGTTCCTTTGTGAACGCCGGGAGAAAAAGTGAGTTTTAGCTTCGTTCTTCTTTTGCGGATTGAGCTGAAGAGGGAAAAGTTCCTGTCATTCACCGCTTGGCGCGCTAGTGTCTATGTGCCAAAATGCTAGCATGTCGGTTACGTAACAGTGTCTACAAATCAGTGGTTTTTCTCCATCTGAAAAAAAGCTCAACGCGCCTAAAGAAGTTTTCACTTCAAAAATATCCCCCAAGCTTCACATTTTTTTGGTACTTTTAATGTTAAAGTTTTAATGCTATTAATATAATTATCAATAGAAATAGTGTTTTCAACTTTTTCTCCAATATTTCCTTCATTTTCACATTTAGGTACGGCACGGATGTGTGCAAGTTCCAACTCATTTTTAGATCTTTCGAATCTCAATTTTTCTAATTCTAATAGCTTACTATCTTCGGCTTTGCAAGATTTAATAATGGAAGTTGCAAGATCTTTAACTGCATTGTTACCTATTGTTGACCCTATATGATCAGAATAATGATAAAGTATTACACCTTAAGATCACACTGTAAAAAAAAATGGTAACTTTCCATGTAAAATCCAGGAACGTTTCGCCTTTTATCAGGTTTTCAGAATAATTTAGCTCTTTCCTGTGAAATTCTGGTTTTCTTATCTGAAACGTTCCTGAACAAAAGTTGGAAACAGCAAAACGCTGCGGCCGCCATTTATTATTTTTTTTTCCTATAATCCGTTGCTCGCGCGCGAGTGTCGAAAACGAATTCCTTAAATGAATGTAAAAAAATCAATATGGAATGCAAATAAATCAATAGACGACATAATCCTTTACGTCTCTATTGTCAAGATAATTCAGATGAAAATACAATACCTCTGTGACATCACTAAGAGATTATCTCTCGTACTTGTCTGTGAAATCTTTAACGAGCAGACTGTGTAAAAAAAAAAAAAAAAAAAAAAAATACACCTATTATTTGGATCTGCATTAACCAGGGGACAATCAAATATGATTCTCACCTATTTTGATTAATTTAAAGTACGTTTTAGAGTTCTTATCTCTAATTATTCTTGTGAAAGGATTTCTTCAAATGGGCCTTAGATTTTCAGAAATTAGATGCCGAGTTTTAGCATACGTTTCAAATACCCATTAGTTTGCAGCTCTCAACGTCACTTTCGTGGTGTGGACGCAGAAAGCTTGCACGCCACCCGTACGGCCCGGGTTCGATGCTACCTCTTGACTTTTTTTTTCTTTTTTAATTAATTTTATATTTTAACACTTTATTACAATTTGATTTAAATTTGACATATATTTGACACTTTGAATTGCTGAAAATTTGAATTTTTTTTTTTATTTTCGGAAAAAATATACAATTACGTTTAGGTTTTTTTTTCATGAAAATTTATATGTATTTTATTTAACTTGTAAACTAACATAATCACTGACGAAAATCCAAAATATTTTATGTCTAGATTTTTTTTCTAATTATTATTTACATTTATATATTTTTATATTTTAAGCAAAGTTCAGAAACAATATATCACATATATATTTACTTTATTGAATTTTAACTGAAAATTTATTTTTTCGTGTAAATTATAAATAATAATTTTGATGTCAATTTCAAAATATTTTTTCATTCTAACAAATAATGATAATAAAGCGAAAATTGTCAACTGGAAATGTAAAAATCGTCTGCGGATCCCGCATGCTGTGAAATGTCAGTAATGTCATACTGAAGGGAACGAACATCCAGAGTGAATTATGTCAGCCAGGTATCGGTCCGGATAGCCTAACAGGTAAGGCATTGGCACGGCACGCCAAGTATCCAGGTTCGATCCCTGGTCTGGACGTTTTCCGCTCTTGTGCTACTCCAGCCTTGAATATGTCAGTAATGTTTTGCTGTCAACAGAAATATTCCTGGTATTTCGCAGGAAACTTACTGGCATTTCTGTAGAAAGTTTTTAACATATACAGTAAAGTACCAGTCATTTTCAAGAAATTTTTCTTGGAAATAATGGGCAACTCAGCTGCCCATTTTTTCCCAGGAATGTTGCGGAATTTTTTTTACAGTGCAGGGGCCCCAACGTGAGTTTTGCAAGATATTTTAATTATCAACTAATTTCCACTACATCTAACATCCTGGAACCCGCGACTTAATGTTAGGTAATGCACATAATTCTAATTATATAAGCTTTCCGGAAGATTCAAACAACCTAATTTTCAAGACCCTGTTGTATTAAACACAATCCCATACAATTTTGTTTTTCAGCTACTTGTTAGAATTTTTTACAATAAAAATATACAATTCTCAAGTAAGGCTGTTTTTATCCCAGAACACCTTGTAATTTGTTTCATTAAATTTAGGTTTGTGATTGGAAATAGTTGTGCTATCTATTCGATGTTGCTGCGTTCTACATTATTATTTTGATACGTGAGATTTTATATAACTTTGTCAAGAAATGCGGATATTTTCTAGTAGACAGTTTACCTGTATTTAATTAATATAGGATTTAGTAATAATACAACAAAACGCTTATGATAATACCATAGTTTAAAGCACACTCATACAGATGATAGAAAGTTGAAATAGCACAATTATTAGTTATTGAAAAAATGAATTCAATGAGATAACGATACCAATTATCTGCTTACTAAAAATACATAATTTTGGTGTCACTTAATCTAACAATAGTCATGAATCTTATACGAGGTTTCAAAACAGTATTAACCAGGATCAGTTTTCCAAAACCACTTTAAATATATAAAGACTGTTTTTTAAAAGCAGTTAAAATACGGAGTACTTATTAATTTATCTCGTAATGAATTCAAAATGAACAAATTTTGTTAGAAAACATATTAATGTACTCTATTGAACTGTAAAGTAAAGAAAAACAGCATTTTATTCATGTCTTTAGTAGCAGATGTCAAGGGTGGATACATTTATTTTCATTCCAGTAAATTCGGAATGTTCCCAACCTTCAAACTTGTAGCACTGAAGCCAAACATCCCCTCTAACATTAACTGTAAGGAGTATATCGCAGAAAATGCATAATCTATTGTCCTTGACAGGTTTATCACCAAGAGGAATAGCCAATTTGACATCTTCACTTTCATCTGTATGATAGCCCGTTATTAGGCTATCCAGTACTTCAAGTGAATGATCTCAGCAGTCATTATAAAATAAAAAAATCGATCACTCTACATGAATCCCTGGACATCTGCTAGGAGATGAGATGGAAGACCCTTGTTTTACGGTATTACTAAGGAAGTGAGACATTAAATTTCACATACTTTTAATTTTTCATTTCATCAAAAGTATATTTTCTCTAAAGTATTTGTTCTCATGAAAATCATTCCACTGGGTACAAGTACCAAGACCACTCACCACTCTTCCAGACTTCTTGCTGTTCTTTCGAAAGTATTCCCAAGACCATTCACAACCTGTTTCCCTCCCCCACATTTAGCAAGTAGCCCGTATTTAAAACCTTATCGTTTTTAGGCCATTTCCTCAAGCGATAAAGTAACATTTCTAATTCAAAACGTAAAATCTAGCATTCGAATCCTACGGATTGCATGTGACAGAATAGAAACTTTTCTTTTTTAATTTTTTGTACACTACTACCCGTGTTAGGAAATTTCAGTAGACTCACTCAATTTTTTTTTCTAAGCGATTATACTTGTAATTATTGTTCTCAATCTTGCAATTACAGAAAGCTGCTCTCAAATCCAAAAGGTCAACTTTATAAAATAAGTTTAAATTTATTTTTGTTCGGTAATTTATGAAACTAGCTGGTGCTGTTTTTCAGAAACTATGTAATCGAGTTGTTTTTTCCGTTTTTTTGCAAAGGCAACGGATTTTTCAGAAAATAGTATCAAATTGGGCGTTTTGAACCGCATTTCTGAGGGAAAGACGAATAACCTCTCAAGAAAAGACGAAAAACGCCTTTGTCACGTGATCAAAATCGCTTATATCTCAATAAGTAATTTATTCATAAAAAAAAAAGAAAAAGAAAAAAGAAAAAAAAACACAGTTCGATTTAAAATTTATATTATATCATTCCGTAACAAATGAATTTCTAAATGTGTCAAAACGTTTTGCGCTTGGTGTTAAGCAGAAAAGTTAAGAACAGCATTAAAAGCACTTGACAAAAGAACGCACGTAAAATGGATATAAAATATGGAATGCAAATAAAAGCTGTTTAAGTTTTAATTTTTAAAAAAAAATGCGTTTCGCTGTGAATAGCTCTATTTATATAAATTTTCTACTTTCGACTTTGAAAATTAAGTTATTCATTTAAAGTATGTCCTACAAAAATTTATTATTAAAAAAAAAAAAAAAAAAATTCAACTTTCATAGTTTTTTACTCTTATGAAATGCTTTAAAATTATTTTCAACGTGATAGTTACTTGAAGTTTTAAAAAAGAAATAGCATTAATATTTCATGAAATGACAGAAAATTCTTACACTTTTTAGACATGATAACTTGAGACTGGAAAAATATTTCTTGAAGAAAATAAATGTTTTAGACAGCAACAGGTTTTTCTGTGGCTTTTTCAAATTCTTTCAACTTTTCGGAAAAAAAAAAGTTTTTTTTTTGTTTAAAAACCAATAAAAGCTTCATTTATTTTTTTATTTTTCAAAGAACATTAGGTGATAAAATCAGGGATTTTCCGGTACAAATTTGAAAACCTTTTTTTTTTTTTTTTTTTTAATTCTTATATATATATTTTACATTTCATATATATTCTTAGATTGGCCACTAACAACAAAACAATGGTTTTAAAATGAAATTTATCAATAATGTATTCAAAAAATACTTAAAATGAATTAAAATCCATACTTCTGTATTAGCCATACGTCAGAAAAATATTAATATCCGAAAAAGATCATCATAGACCGACACTTACAGCAGTCTTTTTGATTATGACTATTAAAGTACGTAATGAAATTACACGTCTCTTAGATTTGTGTTTTATTTCTTTTATTCGTTTATTTTATTTATTTACTGATGAAACTTTCATATCTTTATGGAATATTAACCGAAAAATAATACTGAAATATTCATATTCCTATAAGTGAAAACGAGTTAATCTTTCGTAATCGGTCAGCACCTGGTAGACATAGTTTTTATTTTAAATCATGCTTGACACTTATTTTTAAATCCATTAAAATAAAGCCAGTAAATTGAGATGCAGTTTACAAGTAGCATTTGAAAGAACTTTTTTAAAAGGCATTTTTTTGTTCGCCTGTTATTTAAATGCAAAAGTATGATTAATACAAATATTACTGTTCGGAAACAATGCCATCCAACACCCTTAATCTTTGGCACCTATGTATATATGTACAACCATCATCATAAAATGATTCAAAAATACTAAAATTTATCGAAAAGTTTGTCTTTAATTCGATTTTTAAAGGCGGTCGTGTAATTTGAAAAGAAAATATTGTATTTAGTATGTAGAAATATTAAAAGAAATTTACTATTTCAAATGAAAATCAAGCTTCAAAGTAATTGCTTAAAAGGCGCAAAGGCTAACTTAGTGAAAAAGATTCCATGCCGGGACTCGAACCCGGGCCATCAGTATAGGGCACTTTTCCAGAGAGAAACATTCGCCTTGCATACAATATTCCAAATGAAAATCAAGTTTCAAAGTAATTGCTTAAAAGGCGCAAAGGTCAACCTAGTAAAAAAGATTCCATGCCGGGACTCGAACCCGGGACATCAGTATAGCGCACTGACATTCTACCGACTAAACCAAATGAAACGATACCCAGCCTGGAGAATTTCTCCCTATTACATGTTGGTAAGTTGAAAATAAAATTTCAAATTAAAATTGCCTTTTAAGCAATTAATTTGATTTTCATTTGAAATATTGTATGCAAGGCGAATGTTTCTCTCTAGAAAATTTTCAAAGTATTAATATAGTTTCAATCGTTGCTGGATTTAATTAAGTTTCATGTTTGTCCCATGTTGGTGGCTCACGATAAATATTCCATCTTGTACTGCGTTTGTCGCCTTGCCTACATGTAATAGTGAGAAATTTTCCATACTGTGTAATCATGCCCTGGTGCGCTATACTCATGGCCCGGGTTCGAGTCCCAGCATGGAATCTTTTTCACTAGGTTGGCCTTTGCGCCTTTTAAGCAATTACTTTGAAACTTGATTTTCATTTGAAATATTGTATGCAACGCGAATGTTTCTCTCTGGAAAAATTTCATTGTATTAAGAAATTTACTTTTAAATGTCTTTGTTTAGTTATCGTTTACTCTTTAAATGATACATTTATTCTTAAATATTCTTTTAGTACTTTTATACATATTGTATCTACATCTTTACATCAATTCATTAATTTTCTTGAGTTGGACAGAAAAGTCGATGGCAGACAATTATGAAGTATCATCTATCAAAGCTTCAATAATATATTCATTATTTCACAAGAGCGCAGAATTAAAAACTTCACTTGACAAGGTCAAAATTGATTGAAGTTACCTTACATTTTTTTTTTTTTTTTTTTTTTTTTTTTTTTTTTTAAGTTAGAAAATTAAGAATGTCGTTCGTACTTCATCATTAATAATAGAATTTTTGAGATAATGTATTTTTAAGCTTTACTAAATGAGAAATTCAACGATAGTCAAATACATAAAGTATTACAAAATCTCGGAATAAATTTGATTAAATTACAATATCGCACAAAATGTTTAACGCATAATTAGTTAATCTTTCTTTAAAAATAATACTTTTTTTTTATGCAATTTTAAAACGTTTAAGGTAACAACTTTTAAGCGACATTTTGTATAGTCTGCGGCACTGATTTTGTTAGCTATAAGTTTGTTTACTCAGTGAACTCACAATTAATCAAAATGCATTGACTCTTTCTGAGTCAACAATTCCGAATTGAGAAATATTGACTCAGTTATAAGAATGTTATTAGATTATTGCAAAAAATACTTAAAGAAATTAAAACATAAAAATAAAAAAATAATGCCTAAAATTAGAAATGTCTCGGATTTAATTTAACACTTTATGATACTTTTAATGTTTAACACTAGAACCGCCATTAGGGGCTATTTTGACCCCTGCCAAATTGATAGTAGTCGATTCGATCCAGAAATTTCTTCATAAGATATGTTAAATGCATGCAGAACAAAAATAGTCTAATTAAATAAGTTAAATAATATCAAATAAAAATTCTGGTGTGAAACACTATTTATAAAACTTGTGTTAAATAGCCGGCGGTTCTAGTGTTAAATGATGCTTTTTTGACGCAATTTTAAAACATTTAAGGTAACATCTTCTAAACGACATTTTGTGTAGTCTGCGGCACTGATTTTCTTAGCTATATTGGTTACTCAACGAGCTTACAATTAATCAAAATGTATTGACTCTTTCTGAGTCAACAACTGCGATCTGAGAAATATTGCCTCAGTTATAAGAATGTTATTAATTTATTGCAAAGAATACTTACAAAGTTTTTAAAACATAAAAATGGAAAATTATTGCCTAAAGTTAGAAAAGTCATAAGTTTAACTGTTTATGATACTTTTAACCATTAAATGATACTTTTTTGAAGCAATTTTAAAAGATTTAAGCTAACATCTTTTAAACGACATCTTGTGTAGTCTTTGGCAATGATTTTCTTAAGCAAAATACATTAACTCTTTGTGAGTCAAAAACTCTGATTTGAAAAATATTGACTAAGTTATTGGAATGTTAATAGTTTATTGCAAAAAATACTTACAAAAATTTAAAACATAAAAATAGAAAATTATTGCCTAAAATTAGAAATGTCATGGATTTAATTTAACTGCTTATGATAATTTTAATCATTAAATGATACTTTTTTGAAGAAATTTTAAAACATTTAAAGTAACATATTCTAGACGACATTTTGTGTAGTCTGCGGCACTGATTTTCTTAACTATAAGTTTGTTTATTCAATGAGATCACAATTAATCAAAATGCATTAGCTCTTTGTGAGTCAACAACTCCGATTTTAAAAATACTGACTCAGTTATTAGAATGCATCATTTTAAGCATGCAAAATATTCTTAAAAATTTTTTAACTTAAAAGCAGAAAACTATTGCCTAAAATATACTTTTTCATAATTGTAATAAACAGAAAATTACAAACTTCACATAAATATTGAAAATTTTCTAATACAAAATTATAACGTATGCGAATTACGGTTTATAAAAAATCTACTTTTCGACGATTCAGTCTTTCGGAATTGAAAAAAATTACGAAGTTCATTTTAGCAAGAACTGGATGAAAGTCTTCAAATGATAAATAAAAATTTGCATGATATATTATCTCAGTATCACTATTTGTTGAGAATACTATGAACAATTTAGATTAAGTGTGGTATTGGAAGATAGCAGCAGTCAATAATATATTCATTTAATGCTCACTGTAAAAGTAACATTGACTTTTAGATGTGTAACAGATATGCAACGCGGTGATTTGAAGGGTTAAAGATCTAGCCTAATAATATATAGAGTGTGCCGAAACTATTCCTCGCGTTCGTGCCCATTTGGAATTCCAGAATTACGTGATGCTCTTTTCGTGCACCTACTCGTGCTTTACAGGCACCTGCATCCTAAAAACGCGTTTGGTATGAAAAGAGACAAGTATGTAACGCAGCGAGGCAGTCTGTCTTTTGCGCCAGACTTCGTTAAGATATTAGAGACATTTAACTAAACATTTAACCAGACCCAATGTTAAAGCGTTTGTTAATTCGACGAGATGCTGCACAGTAAAAAATGTACGGTCAATTTATGGCATAAATCTATATAGTCATCCAACAGTATTTGCAGCAAATACATTGTTTACCAGGGTGAACCGATCTCATTTGTCAGGGTAAAGATAAAATTAAGATTATTTCACCAGATTCTATAATCCTGCCCAGGACCTGGGGGAGCGGAAAATTCTGATCGCATTTCCATATACGAAAAAGACCCATATTTGAAAATATTGGACACGGTAGACAAACGTTGGACACATTATAACAACCGGAGACGCAAAATATTCTTATCCCAATTCTGAGAAAGGTTCCATTCTTGTCACTAAAGCTTGACTCCACCAGAAAAAAACTATTTGTTGTCTATTGTCTGTCTATTTGTTGGAATTGGATCTACTTAAAGATACTTCCACCAAACCAAACCCTTAGCTCTGAAAAAAAAAATGCTCGCATATCTACAGACTAAAAGTACCAACAGACAGGTAATCAGGTACACACACCAGGTTATCGTATATTTGATTGTCAAAAACAAACTCTTATTATTCGATTGCGACGTTCTCCCCTACACCCCTGGCATTGATCCGTCTGACTAATATTTTTACTTTCTTCTATCTTCAATAGAAGAAAGTATTGTAATGGAATTTTTTTCGACCTCCGGTTTTAGACGGATTTGCACGTTTTAGAGGTCAAAGATCCAAAAACTTGTTTATAGAAAATGTCTGTCTGTCCGTGAATCCGTATGACAGTCGCCATTCTACCATCAAAAACGGTAGGAAGTTATGCATAGAATTGAACCATTTTTTTTCTTAAGTTTTAGGCTATGACAAGCAGGTTTTCCCTGAATTTGGAAAAAATCCGCCGTAGGGGGCACTGTAATATCGAATTTTATTTGATTTTTTATCCTTTTGAATATTGTACCATCGAAAAGTGTATGAAATTATGCATGGAACTGAATCAAATTTTTTGTGTATGTTTATAGCCATGACAAGCAGGTCCTCCCTGAATTTGGAAAAAACCGCCGGTAGAGGGCGCTATATAGCGATTTTTGTGCCTTTTGAATATTGTACCATCGAAAAGTGTATGAAGTTATTCATAGAATTGAACCAATTTTGTGTGTATGTTTTCTGGCCATGGCAAGAAGGTCCTCTCTGAATCTGGAAATATTCCGCAAAAAGAAAGCACTATAATAGCGATTTTTGTGTAATTTTCTCGAATTTTCTTAGCTCTATTGTACGCCGGAGGCTGGTTAATTGACGGGAACTTCCCATCTTGATAAACCGACTATTGGTGAACAGCTGACATGCAACAGAATAACGAAAAGCTATTGATCTTAACCCTTCACTGCACGATTTTTTCGATTTGTATGAAAAAAGATATTTGAATTCTATATATCGTTCTAATAATGAGAAAAACAGTAAAACTAGAGAACAGAAATTCTACGTTTTCAGAATTTAGTGTGGCCTCCCGGCGTTTCCATTACTTCATTTTCTTCTGATGGACTGATGGATTCTATTATTATGAAACAGCCATTATAAATGAAGTGTTAGGTGGAGATGAAAGAGCAGCCGTAAAAAGTTAGAACTCTGATTTTCTGGTTTGGATTGGGGGGGGGGGGGGGATGGACATAATTTTGTTTTTACGGCTACTCTTCCATCTTCACCTAACACTTCATGTATAATGGCTGTTTCATATAATAGTAGCCACCAGCCCATCAAAAGAAAATAACTCGGTTAAGCGGGGCTCTACTGCAGTACAAAACATATTTCAATTTTAAGACTTAAAGCACACGTTTTATTACTTTCTTCTATCTTCAATAGAAGAAAGTATTGTAATCAAAATTTTTTTCGACTTCCGGTTTTCGACGGATTTACATGTTTTAGAGATCAGAGATCCCAAAAAACATGTTTATAGAAAAAGTCTGTCTGTCCGTGTGTCCGTCTGTCCGTGTGTCTGTCGCCATTGTACAATCAAAAAGTATGTGAAGTTATGCATAGAATTGAACCAAATTTTTATGTTAAGTTTTTGGCTATGGCAAGCAGATCCTCCCTCAATTTGGAAAAAATTCGCCGGTAGGGGGCGCTGATATAGCGATTTTTGTGCGATTTTGAATATTGTACCATCCAAACGTATATGAAGTTATGCATAGAATTGAACCAAATTTTTATTTTAAGTTTTTGGATATGGCAGGTAGGTCTTCTCTGAATTTGGAAAAAATTCGCCGGTAGAGGGCGCTTTAACAGCGATTTTTGTGCGATTTTGAATATTGTACCATCAAAAAGTGTATGAAGTTATGCATAGAATTGAACCAAATTTTTATTTTAAGTTTTTCGCTATGGCAGGTAGGTCTTCCATGAATTTGGAAAAAATTCGCCGGTAGGGGGCGCTGTCACAGCGATTTTTGTGCAATTTTGAATATTGTACTATTCAAAAGTGTATGAAGTTATGCATAGAATTGAACCAAATTTTTATTTTAAGTTTTTGGCCTTTGCAGGCAGATCCTCCCTGAATTTGGAAAACATTCGCCGGTAGGGGGCGTTGTAACAGAAATTTTGAATATTGTACCATCCAAAAGTGTATGAAGTTATGCATAGAATTGAACCAAATTTTTATTTTAAGTTTATGGCTATGACAAGCAGCACCTCCCTGAATTTGGAAAAAAATTGCCACTAGGGGGCGCTGTAATAGCGATTTTGCATATTGTACCATCGAAAAGTGTATGAAGTTATGCATAGAATTGAACCAAATTTTTATTTTAAGTTCTTGGCTATGGCAAGCAGGTCCTTCCTTAATTTGGAAAAAAATTGCGTTTAGGGGGCGCTGTAATAGCGATTTTCGTGCCATTTTGAATATTATACCATCGAAAAGTGTATGAAGTTATGCAGAGAATTGAGCCAAATTTTTACTTTCTTCTATCTTCAATAGGAGAAAGTATTGTAATCGAAATTTTTTTCGACTTCCGGTTTTCGACGGATTTGCATGTTTTAGGGGTCAGAGACTACAAAAAACATGTTTATAGAAAATGTCTGTCTGTCTGTGTGTCCGTCTGTCCGTCTGTCCGTCCGTCCGTCCGTCCGTCTGTCCGTCTGTCCGTCTGTCCGTCTGTCTGTCGCCATTGTACCATCAAAAAGTGTATGAAGTTATGTATAGAATTGAACCAAAATTTTATTATAAGTTTTTGGCTATGGCAAGCAGGTCCTCCCGGAATTTCGAAAAAATTCGCCGGTAGGGGGCGCTGATATAACAATTTTTGTGCGATTTTGAATATTGTACCATCCAAAAGTGTATGGAGTTATGCATAGAATTGAACCAAATTTTTAGTTTAAGTTTTTGGATATGACAAGCAGGTCCTCCCTGAATTTGGAAAATATTCGCCGGTAGGGGGCGCTGTAAATGCGTTTTTTGTGCGATTTTGAATATTGTACCATCGAAAAGTGTATGAAGTTATGCATAGAATTGAACCAAATTTTTAGTTTAAGTTTTTGGCTATGGCAAGCAGGTCCTCCCTCAATTTAGAAACAATTCGCCGGTAGGGGGCGCTGTAATAGCGATTTTTGTGCGATTTTGAATATTGTACCGTCCAAAAGTGTATGAAGTTATGCATAGAATTAAACCAAATTTTTATTTTAAGTTTTTGGATATGGCAAGCAGGTCCTCCATGAATTTGCAAAAAATTCGCCGTTAGGGGGCGCTGTAATAGCGATTTTTGTGCGATTTTGAATATTGCACCATCGAAAAGTGTATGAAGTTATGCATAGAATTGAACCAAAAAAAATTTTTAAGTTCTTGGCTATGGCAAGGAGGTCCTCCCTTAATTTGTAAAAAAATCGCTCGTAGAGGGCGCTGTAATAGCGATTTTTGTACAATTTTTATGCCATTTTGAATATTGTACCTCAGAAAAGTGTATGAAGTTATGCATAGAATTGAACCAAATTTTATATGTTTATTTTTGGTCATCTCACGAAGGTCCTCCCTGAATTTGGAAAAATTCTGCCGGAAGGGGGCACTATAAATGCGATGTCTGTACCATTTTCATTATTGTACCATCGAAAAGTCTATGAAGTTATCCATATAATTGAACCAAATTTTTTGTGCATGTTTCTGGCTATGGCAAACAAGTCCTCCCTGAACTTGAAAAAATTCCGAAAGAAGGGGGCGCTATAATTCCGATCTCTGTGCCATTTTCATTATTGTACCATCGAACAGCGTATAAAATTATGCATACAATTGAACCAAAATGTTTGTGCTTGTTTTTGGCTTTGGCCAACAGGTTCTCCTTGAATTTGGAAATATTGCGCGGTAAAGGGGGGTCCGTGCTAGCGATTTTTGTATACATTTCTTGATTTTTCGTAGTTCTATTGTGCATCGGCGGCTCATGCAGCGGCGGGAACTCGCTTCCTGCTGTGCCGGCTATTCGCAAACAGCTGATAACGACAGAATAAGGAAAAATTAATAATTTTAACAAATATCATGATATAGATTAACTCGTTTTTAGTCCGTTTAATTGACTTGAGCAGAAATTTAAGATGAAAATCAAAGTTGGTATAGTATTGAACTAATAATATTGAAGTATTAACATGTGTAACTAGGTTTTGAAATACTAAGATGTATAAGATAGAAGAAAGTTTTGGGATTGGCACATCCAACTAGTTTGTGTTTCTTTTTGTTCATGGCATGAAGGTCCTCCCTGAATTTGGAAAAATTCCGCTGGAAGGGTGCGCTATAATTACGATGTCTGTACCATTTTCTTTATTGTACAATTGAAAACTGTATAAAATATGCATACAATTAAACCAAATTTTTTGTGCATGTTTTTGGCTTTGGCCAACAGGTCCTCCTTGAATTTGGAAATATCGCGCGGTAATGGGGCTCTGTGATGGCGATTTTTGTATACTTTTCTTGAATTTTCGTAGTTCTATTGTCAATCGGCGGCTCGTGCAAAGGCGGGAACTCACTTCCTGCTAAGCCGGCTATTCACAAACATCTGATAACAACAGAATAAGGAAAAACTATTAATTTTAACAAATATCATGATATAGATTAACTCGTTTTTAGTTCATTTAATTGACTGAAGCAGAAATTTAAGATGAAAATCAAAGTTGGTATAGTAATGAACTAATAATATTGAAGTATTAACATGTGTAACTAGTTTTTGAAATATTAAGATGTATAAGATAGAAGAAAGTTTTGGGATTGGCACATCCAACTAGTTTTATGTAAAATGACGCCATTCGCGTCCGCTTAAGAATTCCACATTTATGATCTACTCTTAAACATCTACAGTAAAGAATACATAGCACATCACTATCGCGAAATAATGCACAAATGCAGCAAAAAGATTCGGCCATTCAAGAAAATCGAAAAAAAAACTGCTATCTAGTGATTCATAGTTACTTACAATTAAATATAGTATATAATAGCTCCATTGTTTTAACAGAAATCATTCGTTTATATATTTTTCAAAATAGCGCTTATTTTAATTACATTTTCTTTCGGTTAGTACGAGAAAATGGCAACAAAAATGTATAATTACTATTTTAAAACTATTTTTCATTTACTTTCTATAGAAATGAAGTACTTCCGTTGCCAATATTAAGCAAATGGTTCCAAAAACTACAAAAAAAATATTATTTCAAAAGTAAATGGAGATACAGTTTTCAAACAAAATGCATTTAAAAGAACTTTTATTTCCCAATACGGCGGTATAAAAATTGAAAATTTCGATACTTAGAATTTAAAAAAATTGCCAAATAGTATTTAATCCTAATGCTTTGTTTTACGGCTAGCGTCTGTAAGATAACGTTATTTTTTGGACACAAAATAAGCTGGGAGAAAGAAATAGCATACCGTACCGGGGCTAAAATATTAAATTTCAAATTTTCAGGAAAAATTTTATATTTTATGGCGTGTACCCTAGGTACACAATAAGCATTTTAAAATAATGTATTGCTATATTTTACAACTAAATGAGCTTAAATTAATTAATTTTATCTGATGAACACTCTGCCACTTTGTTTATATTAATATTTTTAAGTATTCAGTAAAAATAATGAAAGTAAATTTTACCTTACTAGCTTGATCGATATTTTTTTTTTTTTTCTGAAGAACAAATTTTAATTTTTTGTCAAATGTAGCCAACTGACATGGACAAAATAAGTGTTATTCCGTTGTTTGGACTGTTCTTAATGAGGGATAGAGATCATATTGGCCAAATTCGTGACAAATAATAAGAATGACAGTGTTTTTAGGTATGTGCCAGATGTGGCACGTCTTGCGGTGAAGGGTTAATAAATATCATGATTGAGATTAACTCCTTTTAATCCGATTAACTGACTGAAGCAGAAATTTAAGATGACAGTCAGAGTTGTTATAGTATTGAACTAATAAAAATAAAATACTGACATTTGTAACTACATTTTGAAATGTTAAAATATATGAAATACACTGTAAAAAAAAATCTGCAGTTCTACAGATGTAAAGTTACATGCTTACTAAACTTTCATCTGTAACTATACAAAAAAATCTGCAAATCTACAAAACTAGTTTTTGTAAAGCTACAAAAATCTGTATCCTTACAAATGAATCTGCTAAAATTACAATAATCTTACTAAAATTTTATCTGTAACCATATTTGTTGTTACATGAAAAGTTCTAGGCATCACAGTTTCATAAAAATTTCGTAGTAACCTTACAGATTTTTTGATTTTCGGCGCAAAAGTATGTCTGTTACATGCATTTTTGTTGTTGCCGTTACATAAAAAGTTCTAGGAATCCCAGTTTCCTAGAAAAACTTTAGTAACTTAACAGATTTTTTTTTTTTTTACAGTGTAGAAGAAAGTTTTAGTATTGGTATATCCAACTAGTTTTCTTTGTCTCGAAAATTTCCTTTGCTACAACAATTACTCTTTTAATGACACTAGGGGATCGTACCTGGGCTTCCCGAGTTACAGAATATAGGAAAAAACATTTTTTTTTTTTAAATTGAAAACAATTAATTTTTTTTTAAATCTGCAATAATTTTTTTAGATCACCCACTTACACTAAAAAAACATTTTTCATATGAAAAATACGAATTATACAATCAAATAAATTTTTGAAATTTATCAAAAGCGATATTTTCTTATTAACCGTATGCTAAGAGTTATTTGATCAAGATTTTGCAACTTATGATATCCTTTTATATTCTGATAATTTCAGAATTTATACATGTCAGTTAAATTTGTGTTCTATTTCTATTATTTTATTTATTTATTCATAGGGAAGTTTCTTTTTAATGAATATTAGCCGTAAGAAAATGATTAAGTCTTTATTTTGTTTTAAGGGCAAATTATCTCATTAATCTTTCGAAAATCGAGCTCTGCGCGATATAGATAAATTAAAAATATTTCATGCTTTAAAATTGTTTTTAAAACCATAGACAATCAGCAAGCTGAGATGAACTTCGAAAACAAATTCCATTTAAAAAAAAAATGCAATTTAACAAATTACAACGACCATTTGGGAAATGATTTTTTCAAAGACTAAAATTTAAGACATAAAAAATCGCACCAGTTGATCATACATTACGTACGCCATGGATTAAATTTTCCGGTACTGTAAATTTTTAAACTTCGGCGGAGCTGGTCATAAATTACGTACGACATGGATGAAACATTAATATTCCTGGACCAATTTTAAATGAAATTTCATTTTTAAACTTCTAAACATCCCACAATATTACTTTTTATACCGACGTATAGAGAAAAAAATGCACTTTTAATTGCAATTTATTTGAAAGCTGTATCTCAATTTGTTTCTGAGTTGTTATTTTTTTTGTAGTTTTTATTACTGTTTTGTCATAGTGGCAACAGAAGTATCCATCTCTGTTGAAAGTAAAGGGGAAATACAGATTACTGTATAGACCAATCCGAAAACGAATAAAATGCGGATTCAACTAATAAAAAGCTTCAGATATATTTTTGATTTCCTACTTTGACCGAGGACAATAACCATTTTTCCAAATGGTTAGATAAAATCCTATTTGGTGATCTAAACATTTAAATTTTACGATTACAAATATGTTACATTTGTGTATTTATAATATTATTCTTTTATTTGTTTACAAAAGAAGTATTAATTTCGTTAACTTGTCTTTCACAAATATGTTAGATTAGCGTTTTTTTTTAATATTTTTATTTTATTTCTTTATAAAGGAAATATTAATTTCGTTATGCAAAAACAGTCAGAAACAAATGCTGAACAATGGCTGTTGCTTTATGTGCAAAATGAAATTATTATGTATTAAAACTGGCACGTGACAAGATAAAATTTTAAAAAATCATGCTTAAAAATAATTTTTTAAAACATAATACATCAGTCAATTAACATACAGTTTTTAAACAAATTGCATTTGAAAATAATTTTTTTCCCTGTATGAGGAAAATTGAAAATGTACGATTGACAGAAGATTAAAAAATTGCAGTAGCGAAAATTTCAAGGCCGAAATTTGATCGTGAAGAAGTGTTGTCATTCGCAAAATGACGCCAGCGTTACGTACAGATAGGTTTGTTCTTTATAATATAGATACTTAATCAGTAAAATATAATAAAGATCAGTTATTAGGATGTACTTATCAATTGAGGCTCTTATGCTTGGTATTTCGGAATGAAAAGCAGCAATTTTCACCTTCTCAAAATGTGCATAAGCACTTCTCATATCCATATTCATCATTTTTTATAAAATTATATTTTGTTTGATCATTTTAAAATAATTTGAACTCAAAACATTTTTATCAGAAAATGACATGAATAAAGATAAAAATACCTCATTATTTCGCTCTTATCTACAATAATGAAAGCTATCTAAATTTCACCATTTTGAAGAAATTTCATAAAATGCTTTTAAAATTAAAATATAAAAGTGGGGACATTAAAAAAACACAGATAGTGCGATCACATCTACAAATGAACAGCTTTCAGTTAGAAAAAAATATTAGTAAAATTGGTTCATCAGAAAGATCATAGAAGATAACTAAAAAACACACTTGTGTTTTAAATATATAGATTATATAAAATTATGAAAAACTAAATACAGCAAATTATGTTATTTTGATAGAATTATAGTAGAATGTCCTAAAGAATAGCATTAAAATTTTATTATTCGAGAGAAATTTTCGACAAAAACTTCTGGAACATGATATCATTTTAAACCTCGAATTATTTGATTGCCTATCTAACTCGGCGAAGCAAATCCATCCAGGCCAGAATCATCAATTTCTGTAATATAAATCGCTATTATTTGCATGTCACCTCTCTTTTATAAAGACACTCTAAATTTTGTAAAGCATTGCGTTTTATCAGTGTGCGATTTCGATTACATTATTTTCAAAAGTGATTTCAAAGCAGTTGGGCTGTGAAAATGACGCACTTCTACAAAACATAACTCAGTTTTAAGAATTAAAATACACGATTTTTTATAAAATGGCGTCATTTGCATTCGCTAAAGCAACCCACTTTTATAATCAAGTCTTAAACTTTGTCTATAGAGAAGTATGCATATGACGTCATTATCACGGAATAACAGACAATATTCTTGATATAACCAGTATTTTAATTTTAACTTTTTTTTCAGGTTTTATGATAAAATGGCAACAAAATGATACAATAATCTCCTGTTTTCGACTATTTTACGTTTACTTTCAATAGAAATGGGGTACTTTTGTTGCCACGATTAGAAAAATTGTATTAAAAACTACAAAAAAATTAATATCTCAAAAATAAATTAAGATACAGCTTTCAAACAAACTGCATTTAAAAGAGCATTTTTTTCTTTATACGACGGTGTAAAAATTTAAAATGTGGAATGTTTAGAAGTTTAAAAGTTTGTAGTAGAGAAAATTGCAAAACCTACATTTTATTTCAAATTTCAAAGTGTTGCCATTCGCAAAATGACGTATGCGTTACGCCCAGATATGTTTGTCCTTTATAATATAGATATAAAACCACATCGATAAGTATTTTGCAAGCAAATCACAAATGTTTTAGAAAGAAACATTATGAGATATCTGGAGAGATGGTAGAAGTTTGTTGAAGTGAATTGCAAGTATATGTTTCAATAAAATCTCGCGGCTTTCGAAATTTCGCCTGGTTTATTTTTTGTAAAAAGTGAAAGAAACTTTTAGGACAACTTAATAATTTTGATTTGATTTCAACAGTAACGCATGATCGTATCATTGTGTGTATAAATGCGTTATCCTTTAAGTAATTGCATCATTTTGGTGTATAATGACGATGGAAATGCATAAAGCAATCATTATTGTCTGTGTGCTGGTGAGAAAGATGCATGAAATATCGCTTTGCATTAAAATGTGGCAGTTATCAAGAACAAAGAGGCATATTAGGACATTGGTTCAAAATAAACTATAAGTAAAAAAAAAAATGTTTTAAATACAAACTTTAATTTTAATGTGCAAAACTGAAAAAATAATAAAGGACAAATGATTGAAATATATGCATATATATTTTAAAGAAATAATTTAAATTGCGAATGAGTATTTATCAGTTTTTTTTTTTTTAATAAAATGAATATACAATTTTAAATCTAGCTTCTTGGCAAGGAAAAAAATCGATCAACGCTCGCTTCAGCATCGAATCCAGATCCATTCATCCCTGCGCGAAATTGAAAAATGGCGCATTTATCAATCATGCACCGAATCAATCGAATAATTCGATTATTTCTGCAGCAATCAATGAAATTTACGTGATCACATACATCATGATATTTACGCATCTTGATTGGACAAATATGTTTTTTCCCTCTTTAAATGGTGGCGGTGGCAAATTTCAAAGATATTTTTACAATATATTGTATTGTAACACGCTACAAAAATTAGATAAATTGCTAACCAGGAAGTGTGCTTCCGATTGCAAGATTTCAGCCGAACGGACTCACAAGATAAATAAAAGCATGTAAATACATTGTCATCATACCAATATCCTTGTGTAGCTGATGAAACACTATGTAACTAGAAACATGGTGAGATGACTCATCTGTATATCTTTTTCAAGACGCTTTCTTTGGGAAATTCGAAGGCAAGCTCTTGTAAGTTGAAACGGTAGGAGTAAGTAGAAAATTAATTAAACTGTTTTAAAAACATTCTTGTAACAGCATTCAGTTTTAACTTGAAAATCACGTGTAATTTCACGAATGAAATACATGCCTTCTCTAGAAATTTCTGTTCAATTACATTAATTTGGTGTCAGTACCTAACTCAAAATTAGAAAACATAGTGTTTTCTTTTTTTTACTTTTTTGTTTATATATGGCAAAAATCGCGAGGAAGTAAATGCATTAAAATTTATTATGTAATTTTGCTTCGTTTTTTTTTTTTTTTTTTTTTTTTTTTTTTTTTGTTAGGGCAACTGGAAAGAAGAAGCGAAATAGTATTAAATTATCATTTTAGGATTTCTAAATTGATTTTTCAACACATAATCATAATTTAATTAATATGAAATTATTTATTGATTAAGTAGAATTTTATTTAAAAGTACATCACACACTTTATTAGCCCACGGTATGCTATTTTTCCCCCAGATATTAAAGAGTCGTCTCCAAAAAATAATGTTCCGTTATACAAGACAGACGTAAAACATCAGATGTATCATTATACTGTTAAATACTCTACTGAAATTCTTTTAACTTCTAAATATAGCACATTTTCAATTTTTATACCTTCGTATTGGGGGAAAAAAGTACTTTTTGATGCAATTTGTTTGAAAACTGCATCTCAATTTTTTTTGTTTTTGATATGTTGATTTTTTTGTAGTTTTTAGCATTTTTTTTTTTTTTTTTTTTTTTTTTTTTTTTTTTTTTTTTGGCATCTCAAGTCTCCATGTCTGTAGAAAGTAAAAGAAAAATAGTTGAAAACAGTAATTATATCTTTTTATTGCCATTTTCCCATAACAAGTGAAAAAAAAATGTACTTAAAATACGTGTTATTTTCAAAAAAATATTAATGAATGATTTCTGAAAAAACATGGAGGTATTATAAACTATATTTAATTTTAAGTATCTATATTAATATTACAAACAAAGGAAGGCATAGGAATCATTAAACAACCTATTTTTTTATGTGTGGATTTTCATGAATGACCACATCTCCTTCGTGGATTTGTGTATTATTGAGCGATAGTGATGCCCTATGCATGCATTACTGTAGATGTTGTTAAATACTAGATCGTAAATGCGGAATTCTGCCTCGGGGTGTGAATCACGTCATTTTATATAAAATAAAAGCGCGTGTTTTAAGTATTACTAAAATTATAATAATACTGAATTG
Organism: Maratus speciosus; assembly: GCA_963932465.1. NCBI lineage: Eukaryota > Metazoa > Arthropoda > Arachnida > Araneae > Salticidae > Maratus > Maratus speciosus. The sequence goes on from OZ010800.1 coordinate 438,337,440, forward strand.
GGGTACTGGGGTACACTATACTGGGGTGATACTAAATTCTGAAAAAGCAGATTTCCTGTTTTCAGTTTCTTTATTTACGTTTTTTTCTATTAAGTGGTTAAAATATTTCCTTGTTGCAGTTTCGCAAACAGTTGGTCTTTTTTGCTGGGTGAAATTTAACAGGCCATTAAAATCACTAGGGGATCGTACCCGGGCTTCCCGGGTTAAAGAATATAGGTGAAAACATTTTTTTTTTTTATATTGAAAACTAATAATATTTTATGTGCAATAAATTTTTTAGTTTGACCACTTACATTAAAAAAGCAATTTTCATATGGAAAATACGAATTATACAATCAAATAAATTTTTAAAATTTATCAGAAGAGATATTTTCTTATTAGCCGCATGCTAAGAGTTATTTGCCAAGATTTTGCTACTTATGGCATCCTTTTATATTCTGATAATTTCAGAGCTTATACCTGTCTGGTAAACTTGTGTTTTAGTTATATTATTTTATTTATTTATTCATAGGGAAGTTTCTTTTCAATGGATATTAACCGTAAGAAAATGATTAAGTCTTTATTTTGTTTTAAGGGCAAATTACCTAATTAATCTTTCGTAATCGAGCTCCTCGCGATAGAGATAAATTTTAAAAAAATATTTCATCCTTTAAAATTGTTTTTAAAACCATTGCCAATCAGTAAACTGAGATGAACTTTGCAAACAAATTCCATTTGAAAAGAAAATCCTATTTGGTGATCTAAAAATTTAAATTGTACGAATATGTTAGATTTGTGTTTTTTCAATATTATTCTTTTATTTGTTTTATTTGTTTATAAAATAAGTATTAATTTCGTTAATTTGTCTTTCACAAATATGTTAGATTGGCGGTTTTTTAATATTATTCTTTTATTTGATTTTAAAACAAGTATTAATTTCGTTATGCAAAAATAGCCAGAAACAAATGCTGAGAAATGTTTCTTGCTTTATGTGCAGAATGTTTATTATTATTATGTATTAAAACCGGCACGTGATAAGATAAACTTGAAAAAAATTATGCTTAAAAATTATTTTAGAAAATATAATACATCAGTCAATGAATACAGTTTTTAAACAAATTGCATTTGAAAGTAAAAATTTTTTCCCTATGCGACGAAGATTGAAAATGTACGATGGTCAGAAGATTAAAAAATGGCTGTAGCGAAAATTTCAAGACCGAAATTTGATCGTGAAGTGTTGCCATTCACAAAATGACGTCAGCGTTACGCACAGATACGTTTGTTCTTTATAATATAGATACTTAATCAGTAAAATATAATAAAGATCAGTTATTACTATGTGGTTATCAACTGAGGCTCTTATGTTTGGATTTCCGGAATGAAAACAGCAATTTTCACCTTCTCAAAATTTGCATACGCACTTCTCATATCCATATTCACCATTTAAAAAAAAAATATATTTTGTTTGATTATTTAAAAATGATTTTAACTCAAAACATAAGTCACGATTGTCAGCAACATCTTTTATGTGAACAGACGCACTCTTTACTTGAGATTCTAATCTCAATTCCTGAGAGTAAAAAATTCCATAATTTATGTTTTTTAGACTCATTTGTGTTAAAACGTTTAATTTTATCTATGAAAATGACCGTTTTTTTTAAATATGACTTCATTTTCACTTAAATAAGCATTTCGCCTAGTGTCTGAAACTTAGTATCAGTTCACATGCAGAAGGAAAAACAATATAGAAAATTTATGAGGAAAAATGCGTGTTTTCAAAAGCAGCATGTAATTTTCCATTATTATGCCCTTAATATAATATTCTGCTCTTAATGGGATTTTGCGCCACTAAACCCTATACAACAATTTTGAATTTTTATCAGAAAATAGCATGAATAAATGTAAAAATACTTTATTATTTCTCTCTTGTCTGTAATAATGAAAGCTATCTAATTTTCATAATTTTGAAGAAATTTCTTAAAATTCTTTTAAAATTAAAATATAAAAGTGGGGATATTTAAAAAAAAAAAAAAAAAAAATAGTGCGATCACATCTACAAAGGAAGAGCTTTCAGTTAAAAAAAAAAAATAGTAAAATTGGTTCAGCAGAAAGATCACGACAGATGACTAAAAAACACACTTTTGTTTTAAATATATAGATTATATAAAATTACAAAAAATTAATTATGCAAATTATGTTACTTTGATAAAATTATAGTAGAATGTCCTGAAGAATAGCATTAAAATTTTATTATTCGAGAGAATTTTCGACAAAAACTTCAGGAACACGATATTATTTTAAAGCACGAATTATTTGTTTGCTTGTCTAACTTGGCGAAGCAAATCCATCCAGGCGAGAATCATCAATTTCTGTAATATAAATCGCTATTATTTGCATGTCACCTCTCTTTTATAAAGACACTCTAAAATTTTGTAAAACATTGCGTTTTATCAGTGCGCGATTTCGATTACATTATTTCCAAAAGTGAAGCATTTTCACCTGTGAAGAATTTCAAAGCAGCTGGCTGTGAAAATGGCGCACTTCTACAAAACATAATTCAGGTTTAAGAATTCAGATACATTTTTTTTTTATATAATGACGTCATTTGCATCCGCTAAAGCAATTCACTTTTACAATCCAGTCTTAAATTTTGCCTATAGAAAAGTGTGCCTATGACGTCATTACCACGGAATAACAGACAATATTCGTGACATAGCACATATTTTAATTTCAACTTTTTTTTCAGGTTTTATGAGAAAATGGCAACAAAAAGATACAGTAGCTCCTATTTTCGAATATTTTCCGTTTACTTACAATGACTTTCAATAGAAATGAGGTACTTTTGTTGCCACGATAAGAAAATGGTATTAAAAACTACAAAAAAAAAAAATAATATCTCAAAAATAAATTGAGATACAGCTTTCAAACAAATTGCATTTAAAAGAGAATTATTTTCCTTATACGATAGTGTAAAAATTTAAAATGTGCGATGTTTAGATGTTTAAAAATTTGCAGTAGAGAAAATTGCAAAAACAAAATTTTATTTCAAATTTCAAAGTGTTGCCATTTGCAAAATGACGTATGCGTTACCCACAGATATGTTTGTCCTTTATAATATAGATTGTGTTTGTCCCTCGTATGTAATTGGAACCTAAAGGAATATTTAGTGGTTTATCATTAGCGCATAACTAACGAAAATTTGCGTTGTATTTAATGTATTAAATTATCTCTATCTTAGGTTTATTAATTTATTGATTTATCTGTAAAAAAAATGCAATTGTGTGTATCTATCGGAGATAAATTTGTTTTACTAACTTTTATAATTAAGCCGTTCAGTGCACAAATCGATTAACTCCATCAAATGAAAATATTCAGTATAAAAAGTTAAAGTTATTGTAACTATAAAAATATTGTATCTATATAATATTTTTTCTCTGAATATTTTTATTGAACTCATTAATTTTCTTTTAATTAAGGGTAACTTTTTATCACTGTTTATATATAGAGAAATTTTTTTATGTTTCTCTGTTTAAAAAAATGCCACTTAAAATGGAATTAGTCGGATAATCTTCTTAACGCCTCAATTTTATCTAATCAGGAAGTGGATAAAAATCGATTAAAACATGCTCTTTGCATACAACACCTTTACATACAAAACCAAGTTATGTTATATTAAAGACTGTAAAGAAGAATGCAGCGTAATTGCCAGCAGCCGACCTTGTAGAATATATTTGTCTGAATTTGGATTGAGACCATAACAGTATCCAAAAAAAAAAATCTCTCTGGGCTTCAAGGATGCTTGAGTTCGGTGCAGAAAAAAAGCAAATTCCTTGGACATCAGACGAATGATATCAATTGATTTTCTCAGGTCACTCTAAATGCAAATTCCCTGATTTGGTGGAACACTGTATGAATTGCAATAATTCCTAGCTTCATAGCATCAAAATAAACAAAAATGGCTGAAAACAAATATATAAAATGTATAGTTATGCACTCCCATGACGAGTTATCAGTTTTTTTTGCCACTTATATATTTTGACTTGTATCTGGATATTTAGCTGAGTATTTTCAAGTTTGGGAATCTTTTGGCTAGTTTCAGCGATTTGTATATTTTATGAAAATCGACGAAAAAGTAACAGGCGAACTTTTCAGGAAAGTTGAACATGATTCTAGGATAAAAAAATAATAACTAAATTTGTTGAGTACTTGTAAATATATAATACCTTTAAAACACACTTATAAAAATCAGAGATATGAGTTATCCGGCATGATATAGCAACTGAGAAAATCAATACTGAATACAATGCAAAATATATTCAAAAGTGTATATGCTGTGATGTACCTCCTTAAGGATACGTTTATATATTATAACTTCCGTGATCGAATCTTCTTCTTTCACAAAAGTCCGAGTCTTTAAGGCGGTGAGCGGCTCTGTTCTATGATTAACCGCGGTCGGACTACCTACCGTCCTTTAATTGCTACCCAAGCGAATTAATTTAGTTTGAAGCCGCTTCGGTCGTGTCATTTATTTAACGTTCCAGCCCTCTTAGGCCCTATTGTCAAAATCTGTAACTTAAAGAAAATCGTTTTAAGTTTTTTTTTTTTTTTTTTTTTTTTTTTTTTTCCAGTGAGATCTTTTGTGATCGGGTGTGCCTCCTTCTCAACGGCTCGTTAAAGGCGTTTAAATTTCTTATTACGTTAAATTTTTAAAGCTGTGAGACGCCATGTAATACATAATTATTGATGCAGTTATTTTCTTAATCATCGTATTATCACTTTTTTTTAATAAAAAGTGTTTCAACAGCCTCTTGATTAAATTATTCATATACAGGGTCAATTCATAATACAAGTCAAATTACTGTGACCAATATAGAAACCGTTCTGGTTGGCAGATTTCATTGTAACTATGTATATACGCCAGACAAACCATTGAGAAGAGAAAAATCCTACAAACACATAGCTTAAAGTTCGACCTCCAGGAGAAAAAAAAAATATCGCATAAAGAATCCGAAAAACAAATTGGAAACATAAAACTTTATTTAATCATAGCAGTTGTTCAATGTGTAACCCATTTGTGTCAGTAAAATGTATAAAGCGTGTTAAATCATGTTCAACAGAAGCACGAAAGAATTATTGTGTAACTGAATTGATATGGCATGTTATGATTGCGTTTAATTCCGGCAGAGTACGTATGTTTCTTTCATAGACATGATCTTTCGGGAATCCCCAAAACCAGAAGTTACAGCCTTTAACGTGTGGAGAAGGAAGACGGTAGACTTGCGGAAAATTTCTCAAAATTACACAGTCATCTCCAAAGTCAGCAGAAAGTAGTGTAGTACCAGCTTGAATGAAAACAGTAGTCTCTAGACACCCTCGTTGATGTAAGGCAAGAATGGCATGCTGCTGCAGATGATTGCAGTAACGAACAGTCATAACAGAACATCTTTTAGGACCTTAAGAAGTGCTCTTCTCTAAGAAAAAATGCCCACGAATAATTTCAGGTGTAAAATCACACCAGTCATTCAACTAATCAGAATACCGATGCTTTTCATGCACAGCATTGGGATTTGCAGTTTCCCCATATGGGACGATTATGGGCATTCACATATATATTTACTGTAAAATGTATTTCAACTGACCACAAAATGTGCCAAGGTCCGATTAGGTCCATGGTTATTCCTGCCAAAAAATCTGCAGTCAAAATCAAAGATTTGCAGATGATTTTTAGGGTGCTACTTTTGCATTTCGTGGAAATGTATGGATAGCATTTAAAAATTAATTCAGTATTTTTCGCACAGAAAACCAAGAAATACACAAATCTCTTAACGCAGAGTGAGCGCTCGTGGAAGAATATCTGGAACAGGTTGCTCTATAAACCACAACAATAATGAATCCCTCCTGTGTTTCGTTTGAAATCTGTTCCCGTCTTCATCTTCGAAACACACCCGATCAAATATCTTAAACATTTCAGACAAACCATTCCTCATAATCCCTTTTCTCAATCCTTTCAAAGTTCGATATTCTTGCAATGCAGCACAAATATTACTTTTGTTTTGATAGACCAATTTGACCAGTAAAGCTCGATCTTTCATCTCACAAGACATCGTGAAGAATGAATTTACAGAAATTACTACTGCCTTTTTACCAATTTGCGTAATGTCCACATTTCATTACATCGTAAACGCTATCTATTTGTCGAAATTTAAACTATTAATTTTTAATAGATTTTTATTTTCTCCATGGTCCATGTAAAGTGTATAACAAGGTTATTTCTTTATATAAAAGTGTGTAACAAATTAGAGATTCAGTTGAAATCATTTGCACGTGAACCTTGTAACGATAATTTATCCTATAATATCCCAAAAATCTGGCACAATATCATAAAGTCATAATTGTATATCTAATTACCAATATTTCAGCTTAAACTTGTATTATGCTGCCAAAACTTGAAGGAAAACTGAGTTGATTGTGGTTTTGTCCCTTTTGTGTAGATGACGGCCACTCGTGATTTCTTAAATCGACCTTTTTGATTCATTTGATCTCACTTCATTAATAATTATTTATTTTCACTAGATGGCAACACTACAGTTTTTTATTCAAATCATTGGTCAAGTTTCCACTAATTATTTCTTGCACAGGAATATTTCGTCTCTGATTTTTGAGCCTTTTTACCATCATATTTTCCTGAAGACGGCTGTAGAAACAGCTCGAAACGTAGAAGTCAATTTTTAGCTTATTAAAGTTCGTGTTTTGTGTACCAATAAGCAATATTGTGTCGTTATTTATTATATTTTATGGTGAAACTGTCCAGTATGTATTATTGAAATATACAAATGCTAGGTTAAATTATGGACTTTAATTTCATCTTTAAACGCTTCAAAGCAGAGAGATTGCGAGTTGACCGAGAAGTTTTGAACTTATCCTCCCTCCAGCAATGCAAGAAAGAAAAAGTTATCCCAATGTTTATTACTAGATAATTGCAATTTTAAAAGATTTCCGCAGAAGAAATTGAGTTTTGAGCTGCAATGTCTGAATCTATACATTAGTGATAAATTCGCATTACGTCAACTTTTTGCCAGGTAAGGTTTTTCATCGTTATTTCGAATTTGTTGATAATACCATGGTTGATGTTTTCGACCATAAAATGCATATAATATCAAGTTTACTCTATAGCCAGCAAAAAGAGAAATCTAATATCCACTCAAGGAAATTCCAACTTCTAATAAACCGAAGACATCGTTTTTCAACCCTTCCCTCCACTAAACCTGTTCCTTACATGAACTATTCAAGTAAAATATTTTCTAGTATTGAAGACAGAGCTCTTTCGCTTGGACGAAAATTTGTATTTAATAGTAAAGTAAACCATAATAGCATTATTACATATTGTGAAAACGTCATTCAAGCCATTCCAGAGAATAATAGAAACGAAGAGCGCGCAGCAATTTACAAGTTAGTAAAACAAATCTCTTATCAACACAATAAAGAGCAAAGCTTAGTTTTGAATACGTTAAAGAAACTGAAAAAAGATCTTGATATTATTTTTATCAAGACTGACAAATCAAACAGAATTGCAATATTGGACAGATTAAGTTACATAGATAAAATGAATGCATGTTTAGCGGATATGGATTGTGAAATTCTACAAAAAGATTTAAATCCCAAGATTTTCCGTAAAGTCGAAGAGTTAGTCCTCACTGGCAAATGGCCAGAAAGTATGAAATCGCTTATTAAAATTAACCACACTGGAGTTACTCCGATGTTAACTGGGAGATTGAAAGATCATAAATCAAATTTACCGTTGAGACCTATCGTTTCCCGCTGTGTCGCACCCACATACTTTTTAGAAAAAGCTTTCGTGATCTTCTTGAATTCAATACTTCCTGATTCAGTTTTTGCTATTCAATGTACAAAAGATTTTATTGATAAAATTAAACAATTTCCATTTAATACAAACACCATTATGGCAAGTTTAGACGTAGTATCTCTATATCATTCCATCAATATGCCTGAAGTCATATAATACATTAATATGATCATAGATAACAATTCAAATATATCTCAAGATATAAAAACCTCACTAAAATCTGGACTTAACCTCATAATTTACAGTAACATTTTCGTTTTTAATAAGAATATTTATAGACAACTACATGGTGCACCGATGGGATCACCAGTTTCCGGTTTATTTGCAGAATTTGCTTTAAGACCTCTGGAACATAAGATCTTTGATATGTTTAATTTGAGAACCGAATGTTTGTTACGATATATTGATGATGTTTTCATCTTATGGAACTACAGTTTATCTGATTTAACTGATTTTCTTCAAGATATTACTAAATTAAGTAACTGTATAAAATTCACCCTTGAAATCGAAGAAAATGCTTCACTTCCATTTTTAGATGTTCAAATTAGTAGATGCAGCTCTGGATTAAACTTTTCTGTTTATAGAAAACCTTTTAAAGAAAACACTTTTATCTCTTTTTCAGCAAACTTACTTTTCAATATAAAATTTCTGCATTTCAGTCATTCATTAAAAGAGCATTTATGATTTGCTCAGATAACCAATTAAATGAAGAAATCGAGTTTATACAGAAAATAGTATTTGATGATAGTTTTCCATCAAAATATATAGATAAGATAATTCAGAAGTACAACGCTCCCCCTCCTTCAAGTCAACGACAGGATAATAATCAACTTCAGGTCTACAGAAAATTTCACTATATTCCCACTATATTCGAAAAGCTAAAAAAGATCATACAGAAATATAATATAAAGCTGGTCGCTATTCCACCTCCTTACCTCATTGATATCGTCAGTAATAAGATCGATAGGATCCCAATGGATCAAAAATCTGGTATATATGAAATCCCTATCACTTTATCCAATAATGTTGAAAAAGTCTACATCGGCATGGCAAAAAGCAAGTTATCAGTAAGGATTATGTCGCATCGCAGAGACATTAAATATCGTAAACAGAATACAGATCTTTCTAGGTTTTACTTAGCTAATGAAGTCTGCCATATCAACTTTGCTGAAGCAAAAATTATAGTTCCGTGCAATAACCCATTTGAAAGTAAAATTAGAGAATAGGTTGAAATCATTGCACGTAAAGATAAACCTTGTAACGATAATTTATTCTATAATATCCCAAAATCTGGCACAATATCATAAAGTCATAATTCTACATCTAATTACAATATTTCAGCTTAAACTTGTATTATGCTGCCAAAATCTGAAGGAAAACTCAGTTGAAGGTGGTTTTGTCCCTGGTTTTGTTGTGTAGATGACGGCCACTCGAGATTTCTTCAATCGACCTTTTTGATTCATTTGATCTCACTTCATTAATGATTATTTATTTTCACTAGATGGCAACACTACAGTTTTGAATTCAAATCATTGGTTAAGTTTCGACTAATTATTTCTTGCACTGGAAGCATTCGTCTCTGATTTTTTAGCCTTTTTACAATCATATTTTCCTGAAGACGGCTGTAGAAACAGCTCGAAACGTAGAAGTTAATTTTTAGCTTATTAAAGTTCGTGTTTTGTGTACCAATAAGCAATATTGTGCCTTTATTTAGTGTATAACAAGTTTCACCGAAATCCATCAATCAGAAGGGGCTCTGGATTGGCCTGAGTAGCGAACTTTAACTATACCTACCCGGTATTTTTAAAAATGATTATTATCCGTTACAAATTAAAAGGTTTTATGCTTCAAATAAAATATAGAATTTCTAAATAGCTAGTATTTTTATACAAAATCATTTTTAAGTTTAAATTTTCTCATTATAGATGTTGACAATATACCGAAACAACATATATAATACATTATTTCTTCAAAGACAGTATACATTTTTCTCTGTGCATTAAAACCTTAACCCGAACCCGTAACTCATAAGGAAAATATCACGCTAAAAGAGAGGAACAAACATCAGTCTTCAAAATATTCGCTGACGTGTCATGTAAGCATGACATGGGAGATTTATTCCTCTGAAGATTTTTCGAGTAGTATCAGCTTTTCTGTTTCGCTAGCTTTATAACAGGAAATACTTCGAAACAATATCGCAGAAATAATTTTTTGGCATTAAACTGACAAAAGAGAAAATATAGAGCAGCATTTTTTAAGCAAATTTTATAATATTTTAGAGAAAATTTTTAATATACTTTCTTTTCCTCTAGACATGTAAACTGGTATAGAAATATATGAAAGAATTAAAAAAAAAAAAAAAAAACTTTAAGGTAGCATTTTAACAACACTTTTTTCTATTGTATTTGAACTACGAATTTAGATGAATACATATTTTGCAATTAATTTTATTAAATATATTATACGAACCTTCATTTTGTTACATAGAGAGTAAAATGTTTGGGGGAATTGTGTCCTTTTGAATAAATCGTACTAAGTTTAATGTTTTTATAAATGAAATACAAATCGCATATCTCTCAATAAAATGTAACATTAGATTTCAGAAGTGATTTGCATGTTCTACGGCTGGCTCACCCCTCTCCTACGCCTTGTTTAAATGTTTGTATTATTACAAAAACATCTTCGAAAACGGCCTCTTAATCTCTCATTAGCGGCAAAAATGTCAGGAAAAGCTCAATACTTTGAAGAAATCATTTAAAAACCTTTAATTGTTATAAATGTAACAGATATATTGTTTAAACAATGACTTACATTTTACCATTACAATAAATTCGTAATGTTAAGATTAAGGCTTAAGGCTTTTTTATTCGTTTCAGATATAATAGTTGCAAGAGAAAGGCTATACTTTGAAGCAATTCTTTAAAAATCTGTAAATGTTATAAATCAAATAGCTTATATTGTTAAAACAATAACGAAAATTTCACCATTACAAGTTATTCGTCCACTTAAGATTAAGGCTTAAGATTTTTTTAACCTTTTAAAATTATAATACTTAAAGGAAAAATGCCCTTGAAAGGCTTTAAAGCATTCCTTTAAAAAATTTAAAATGTTGTAAGTGAAAAAGTAGAGACTGTTTTAGCCATAACGTAAATTTCACCATTAGAAACTATTTTAACTCTTAGGATTAAGGTTTAAGATTTTTATACCCTTTTCAAGTTATAAAACTTACAGAAAAAATACTTCGATACTTTCTTTAAAAATTTAATGTTGTAATGTTGTAAATGATAAGGGATATATTGCTTTAACAATGACATAAATTTCAGCATTATAAGCTATTTGTTCTCTTATGATAAAGTGCCAAGTTCCTTGTAGCGTTTTTAAATTACAATACTTACGTTATAACTGTGTTATGTTAATTTTAGAAAATAAAATCCATTAAGTAACGTTGAAAAAAATATATAAAATATCCCTAATTTAATATAAATGAGTAAAAATCACATCTGGCTATTCAAATCGTGTTCACAAGTGAAAACTTTAAGAAAAGTTTATAAAAGAATAAATATAACTAAAAATGCGTTAACGAAATTAAAATTTAATATATCTCATTCACAATACTACAAAGTTGTACTTTTGATTATTTTCAGCAAGTTACTATCAAAGTCTTTTAAGTTTCGAAGGCAATTATAGAAAATACGCAATATTTTAACAAAATTATTAGTCAGAAACATGGTGTAGTATCTTTATACCTTGAATACATACAATATCGACAATAAACAGCATTTCAGCTTAACTATCGATGAATAAATGTCTTCGTAATTCAACAATCAGTGAGCTAAAATCTTCGCAGCCCGAATTCAATGTTGTATATCAGTGCTAAACACGTCGAAGCATCTCACAAACATAAGGATTGTAAAAATATTCGAATTAAACATTTAATTTTGTTTGAAATTATGACCTTTTGGATTTATTAATGGAAAACGGAAGGCAAAACGCAAAAAATACCATATCTGGATTTTTTTAATTTAGAATCTTCTTTTTTTCTTTTTTCAAAAAAAATATATATATATATATATTTTTTTTTTATAAGACGAAAGCAATATTTCACCTTGATTCAAATATAATATATATAATATGTAACTAATATGCATATAAAATATATAACAAAAATAAATAATGTATATAAAATATATAACTTTAAAAAGCTGACTATTTTAATTAACAGGCGACTAAAGCAATAAAAGAGATTTTAGAAGTTTAAAATATACAAAATAAATATTAAAATAATTAAGCATTTTAAATAAAAATAATAAATATTAAAATAATTTAAAATAATAAATAAAAATAGAGTTATTAAAATATTTTCTGATGAAGGGTTTGGGAAATACAGTACGAAAGTACAAAGAAGTTTTAAGTAAAATGTCTATTTTTAACTTGTAACATCTCTGTCGACTTTTAATTAAAACAGTAAGCTTTTTACTGTACATATTGCGTATTTTATATTTCTTTTGTTTTGCGTCTACGATAAATTTGAAAATTTTAAGCAATGACATGCATATGATTTCCTATCATAATACTTCTTTGCGACGAATATTTAAAGACCTGACAACAATTTCATATGTAATACGATTAATTGGGAATGGAGCATAAATTAAACCACTGTTTTATAGTTTAATATTTACAGTACCCGGCGTTGCCCGGAATTTAAAGAATGTTTGCTACGATTGCGTGTACATTTACGTATTTTTCGCTCTTTTTTTTTTTTTTTTTCGTCTAATCCGGAAGACAGATTACGTACTTACTTAGTAAATATAATCTGTGATCTGGATTGAGACCGAGATTAAACAGAGATTAAAACATTTTGAGGAAAAGTTGTTTCCGAGTATTTTGTTATTTAAATAATTTGAAATAATTTTGTTACTCAAAAAAACAAATGGCAAGTGCAAAAATTATTTTAAAATAATTTACACTAATAAGCACTAATAATTTAAAATAATAAGCACTTTTAAATAAAAAAAAAAAATACTTGTTTTCTTTTAAATATAGTGTGATTTATTCAGTGGGGGGAAGAAATATAAAATTTAATTTTTTTATTCCGAAGCATTTATTCGAGTACGTGAATAATATATTTTAAAGTAAAAAAAGGAAAAGAAAAGAAAACTTTGCATATAGCCGGAAATTTGGATTGTCATGTATGAAAATAAACTATTTTTATATGCATGCGATTATCAAGCGTATCTTGAGTGTTATAACTCCATGTTTTATAAATTAAATGATTTTTTAACAAGATACTTTGTCTAAGTCAATATTTGGCAACAAAAATGAGCTATGTGGAAAGATTGACACAGAAAAGTGATCTTGTCGCTAATTTTGTGCCAGGATATATCGCCATGGCAACAAACTATTCAGATGTTTATAACAATATGGCAGTTGTTTTAAATTTAGAAAAAGTATAAGCGCAGTTATTTATCAAGAAATATTACTAATGTTTATGAAAATATTTTAATTCGCGAAATATAATCATAATCAATAATTATAATCAATCAATTTTTTTTGTTCTAGCCAGTTAAAACAAATTTTACCGTATTCTTTTTATCTACATAAACCGTTATCGAGTGCTCGTTTAAGTGTAGATAGCAATCTTTTAGTGCCACTTTCGAGATTACCTTCCATTGTGTTGGCGAGGATTCCGATTACGAATGATTAAATATAAAAAAATTGCTTAAAATTAGTTTTTTCTACCTAAGTCGAGACTTGGTTGGATGGTTCTATTAGAATAAAGTATATTTCATAAAAATCGTCAGAATTTTTTTCGATTAATACCACCTTTAGGAGTAATAATCTTATTTTAACCACACAAAACGATTTTTCTCGAATTAACGACTTAGCTAAATCAATTTCTTGAGCTCGAATTAGAATAGGCGTCAAATTTTATGAAAATCGTTAGAGCCGTTTTCAATATATAGCAACATTTTTAGTACTGAGTTTGTTTTAATCGACAAAAACGAATTTTCTCGAATTTGAAACATAGCTAGATGTGTTCCTCGTGCTCGAATTAGTATAGAAAACACGTTTCATGTAAATTGCATGAGAATTTTTCGATGTATAGCAAGCAAAAGTTTCAGCTAAGATCTTGTTTTACCCTCTAAAAACGAATTTTCTTGAATTCGGGACCTAGCTAGATCTTTTTCTCGTGATCGGTTTAGTATATGCGTCAAGTTTTGTGAAAATCGTTAGAGCCGTTTTCGATATATAGCAACATTTTCAGTGCTGAGTTTGTTTTAATCGATCAGAGTGAATTTTCTCGAATTTGAAACCTAGCTAGATGTGTTTCTCGTGCTCGAATTACTATAGAAAACACGTTTCGTGTAAATTGCGTGAGAATTTTTCGATTTATAGCAAGCAAAAGTTTTAGCTAAGATCTTGTTTTACCCTGTAAAAACAAATTTTCTTGAATTCGGGACCTAGCTAGATCTTTTTCACGTGCTTGATTTAGTATATGCGTCAAGTTTTGTAAAAATCGTTAGAGCCGTTTTCGATATATAGCAACATTTTCAGTGCTGAGTTTGTTTTAATCGATCAAAGCGAATTTTCTCGAATTCGAAACCTAGCTAGATGTATTTCTCGTGCTTGAATTAGTATAGGAATTACGTATCGTGTAAATTGCATGAGAATTGTTCGATTTATAGCAAAGCAAAAGTTTCAGCTAAGATCTTGTTTTACCCTGTAAAAACGAATTTTTATGAGTTCGGGACCTAGCTAGATCTTTTTCTCGCGCTCGATTTAGTATAGGAGGCAAGTTTCATGAAAATCGATCCAGTAGTTTACGATATCATCCGTAATCGGGAAAATCGCTTGCTCGTTTAATATATAAGATAAATAGCTCATCATTTGATTCCAGCTTGTAGTCCATAAGGAAATTAAAACATTAATCAATCAATAAATAAAACAATAAAAAAAACTAAATCACAAATTTAAGATAGGTAATTGAATTTCACGTTTAATCCACAGAATGAAATGAACAGAATAAACAGATAAGAAAAATCATGCGTACAGCATAGATTATGAAACACTTTCCAACACTCCCTGAAAACTTTAACGAAACTTCGTTACTTAGGGAAATAAGGTAAATAAGATAACTAAGTAAACATTTAAAAATCTGATTTCAGTAGTTACCGCCCATAGCCAAATATGAATTCCAATTCTTTTGAACAGCCCTGTATTCGATCTGTATGTTGATATATATACTATATAATGGGAAATTTTAGTTTAGCAAGAAAATGCATAATAGGTTGAAATTCACCTTTCAGCGATTTATACTAATAGATGGAAACATACTTGAATGCTTTTGTACAGCCATGTAGTTTACCTAGTACCTTTATTACATGCCACTATTTAGGTAAAACTTAATTCAAACTAAAACACGCTTAAAACTACTGAAATTACATTTCCAGAAATTATCACCCATAGACGGCCATGTATTCAACTCTTTGCGTGACCCTGTATATCAGTTTATCTATATTCTACAAATATTTCTTAGTACACTAAATTCAGTTCAGCGTAAAAATGCATAACTCCATTAAAACCCACCTTTAAGCAATTTATGCTCATACTCAGTAATCTTTACGAATTCATTTCTGAAGCTCTGTATATGAACTACAGCATTTATACGCACTTTATAACATGCATAAATACAGTGAACAAGTAGGTAAGTGTGATCACAGATCTCACAAAGTGTTTCGTTTAATATTCCTTTCAAAACACTTTACCCTTTTGAAAAATCTGTTAGTTTCAAATTTCGCAACCAGGGGCGCACTCTATTCTAAGCAAACCTGTATCCGAACGAAACTTCGTTTTATATACTATCCGTAGATATATTGGTCGAGGGGATTGGGACGGTAGCACCCGAGATAAGTAGGCACCCCTGGCGGTAAAAAGTGGAACTAAAATATGTAAAGCTATGGTGCATAATATGAAAGAATGGTCAAAGGTTTGTCGGCAAAAGTTGGAAAAGTGCTCCCCGGTGAAAAGGGCGGAGGTTAGAAAAATTGTTTAAAATACACAACTTAGTGCCCAGAGGAGTAAATAATATGACTTTTTGAAAATTTTATGATTTGCGTGTAGTCTGAGGTATCCAGCTATACGTATGCAAAAATTCATATCTCCAACTTAATTAGGGGGTTCTCTTAGAAAGAATTGCTTAAAATACATATGTGGTAGCTGAAAGGGTTAAACGTAAGAGTTTTTCAAGATTTTATGATTTGTCGCCTGGCCTCAGATGTTCTACTATAAGTATGCAAAATTTGAAATCTCCAATTTAATAAGGGGCTCAGTTAGAAAGAATTGCTTAAAATACGCATGTGGGAGCCCAAAGGGTTAAATGTACGGCCTTTTTCAAAATTTTATGATTTGTCGTATGATATGTGGTGTTCAGCTATAAGTATGCAAAATTTCACGCCTCCAACCTAAATAGGGGATCACTTAGAAAGAATTGCTTAAAATATACATGTCGGAGCCCAAAGGGTTAAATGTACAGCTTTTTCAAAATTTTATGATTTGTCGTTTGATGTGAGGTGTTCAGCTATAAGTATGCCAAATTTCACGCCTCCAACCTAATTAGGGACTCACTTAGAAAGAATTGTTTAAAATACACATGTGGGAGCCCAAAGGTTTAAATGTACGACTTTTTCAAACTTTTATAGTTTGTAATTTGATGTGAGGTGTTCAGCTATAAGTATGCAAAATTTCACACAGACAGAGACAGAGAGACAGAGGAGCGAGACGAATAGGGTTTCGCCAGATGAGCGAAACCCTAAAAAAGCACATATCATATTTAAAAATGCATTTCGAGCAATCATTACTAATACAAGGGGATCGAACCCGAACTCCTCGGGTTACAGAATACAATATAGTTGAAAACCATTTTATTTTATTTTTTAACTCTAATTATTTTTTTACATGTAATATATATATTAGATTGCTCACTAATATCAAAAAGAATTTTTATATGAAAATTTCAATTATGCAATCAAATAAAGTTTCGAAATTTATTAAATGCGATACTTTCACATGTCACCGCATGCCAGAAGTTATAAAACTAAGATTTTTCGACTTACGTTAGTCTTTCCGATCATTTCGGTGCTTTAAGCGCGTGGTTCAATCACATGTCTGTTAAATTTGTTTCTTATTTACATTATTTTATTTCTTTTTCTATAGAGGAAGTTTCAATTTTGTTATGGAACATTAGACGGAAACAAATGCTGAACTTTTTACATTGTTATAACCCCTTGATGGGCAAGCAAAAATGACTTTAAATATCGAATTCTCACTGGAATATTCGAAAAATTTTATTTTTAAATAAGGAAAACCAATTTTTCAACGATTTTCCTCCAAAGTTAAAAATATAAAATTTTGTAAAAATTTTCTGGTGAAAATCTTGTTTAAATTAGGTGGGATATATTTTATCCCACCGCCCCTCAAGGGGTTAAGGGCAAGCGGATTAACCTTTCGTAATCGAGCTACATGTGATAGAGATAAATTTAAAAATAAATTATGATTGAAAATCTATATCTAGACACACGGCAGTGTGTCAGCCAAGTTCGCCTGACATAGCCGTGTGTTATTTACACGAACCATTTCAAGCTGTTTTCGTCAAATTTCAATGCTCTACTACTGAAAACCTATGAGACCTACATACTTGTTATACGAAATGTGTAGTAAGGCCACCCTAATTACCTAAAATCCAAAATTTTATAAATAACGCATAATTAGTTTCCGAGATAATGACATTTGAAAATGTCTGATAATCGATAATTTTACCACTGACTGACTGACTGACTGACTCACTCATCAAAAAGATCTCGTATATCTACTGCAGCGACATACTTCAAATTTGGTGCGAAGTTCGTTTACACTATAAAACTAAGGGAAAAAATAAAAAAATTGTGAAAATCGATGAATTACCCACCTGGGGGTGCCCATTTTTACTTTAACATTACGTCTATTAGGCGAAATTTTAATTTGCCATAGGAGGGGACGCTGTTCTGTCGCCAAATACCGCCAAGTTTCTCGCCAACATGGCGATATATCGCCAAAATTGGCGACCAAAATTAGTCGCCAAAAGTGACGCCACCTTGGCGATATCTCTAATATTTCGCCAAATTCCCATAGATTTCCATTGTAAACCTATCTACTTACTGGGAGTTTATCTAGGTTTACTTGCTTACAGAAAATCAACAAATTGAGATATTCTGTCTGTCACAGAGCCTGTTCTCAGAAACTATACTCGTTGGAGACTTGAAATTTTGCATACTTATAGCTGAACACCACACATCATACGACAAATTATAAAATTTTGAAAAAAATCGTACATTTAACCCTTTGGACTCCCACATGTGTATTTTAAACAATTCTTTCTGTGTGAGCCTCTAACTAGGTTGGAGGCGTGAAATTTGGCATACTTATAGCTGAACACCTCACATCAAATGACAGTCTATAAAATTTTTAAAAAATCGTACATTTAACCCTTTGCGCTCCCACATGTGTATTTTAAGCAATTCTTTCTAAGTGAGCCCTAATTAGGTTGGAGGGGTGAAATTTTGCATTCTTATAGCTGAACACCTCAGAACAAACGAGAAATCATAAAATTTTGAAAAAGTCGAGCATTTAACCCTTTGGGCTCCCCCATGTGCATTTTAAACAATTCTTTCAAAGTGAGCCTCTAATTAGGTTGGAGACGTGAAATTTTGTATACTTATAGCTGAACACCTCACATCAAACAACAAAGCATAAAATTTTCAAAAAGTCGTACATTTAACCCTTTGGGCTCCCACATGTGTATTTTAAACAATTCTTTCTAAGTGAGCCCCTATTTAGGTTGGAGGCGTGAAATTTTGCATACTTATAGCTGAACACCTCACATGAAATGACAAACCATAAAATTTTGAAAAAGTCGTACATTTAGCCCTTCGGGCTCTCACATGTGTATTTTAAACAATATTTTCTAAGTGAGCCCCTAATTAGGTTGGAGGCGTGAAAATTTGCATACTTATAGCTGAACACTATCATGCGACAAATCATAAAATTTTGAAAAAGTCGTACATTTAACCCTTTGGACTTCCACATGCGTATTTTAAGCAATTCTTTCTAACTGAGCCCCTTATTTAACTGCAGACTTGAAATTTTGCATACTTTTAGCAGAACACTTGAGGCCAGGCGACAAACCATAAAATCTTGAAAAAGTCTTACGCTTAACCCTTTGAGCTACCACATATGTATTTTAAGCAATTCTATCTAAGGGAGCCCCTAATTAAGTTGGAGACATGACTTTTTGCATACGTATAGCTGAATAACTCGGACCACACGACAAATCATAAAAATTCCAAAAAGTCTTATATTATTTACTCCTCCGGGCTCTAACTTGTGTATTTTAAGCAATTTTTCTAACCTCCACCCTTTTCACCCGGGGAGCACTTTTCTAACTTTTGCCGACACCCCTTTGACCATGTTTTCATATTATGCACCATAGCCTTACATATTTTAGTTCCACTTTTTACCGCCAGGTGCGCCTACTTATCTCGGTGCTATGGGCTCAATCCCCTCGACTAATATATCTACGGATAGTATGTAAAACAGAGTTTCGTTCGGATAAAGGTTTGTTTAGAATAGAGTGCGCCCCTGGTTGCGAAATGTGGAACTAAGATTTTTCAAAAGGATAAAGTGTTTTGAAAGGAATATTAAACGAAACCCTCTGTGCGATCTGCGATCACACTTACCCACTTGCTATTTTCAAAATCATCAGAGAAAAGGATATTTAGTTAATTAAATTTGAAAATCCAGGGAGGGGCAATATCCTTCCTCTGCACTGCCTCTTTGCCGGCACCCATGGATGAATGATACATAGTGTGGCATAAGTATTACATAACTTTATTTTTCACTTTCAGTACAAAAAAGCAGGCCCAGCTATAAGATATTTAATTGGAAAATTTAATAGGAAAATTTAATATAGGAATTTAATAGGAATTGTTGTTTCAGAAACAATAAAAGTTTCGAATCAATACATTTCGTCTCGAAACATGCATTCAATGTAGCAGTATTAAAATATAGATTTCTGCCGCAAACTGACAGCTAAATAGTTTGTTGCAGGAAATTTAATTTATAATTGAATGTTGCTTGGTGAATAAAATAGTCACATGTAAACACATTAAAAAGTATTAAGTAAAGTGTCTAAATATATTGTAACTTTACAAAAAGTAATGATATCTAACAAAAACATAGCTGTGAAAAAAGGGAGCCAAGTTCTGTAAAGACAATGGCAAGAAAAGAAGTGATATCTAAGTGGGTGCCAAGTTCAAATAAAATTCACTCAAACTTACCTACTGAAGTATTATAGCATTTTTTAAATTGTTTAGAAATAAAAATTATTGATAGCATATTAATAATAAATCTAGAACTTGGCAAGTTTTTGATAAATGTTATGCCTATCAATTTCAAGTCTTAATAAAATGGTGATGTTAATATTAATTTCAATGACATTACAAAAAAAAATTAATATAGATATTATTATAATAAAATGACTCATGTTAAAGATTTGATAAACCAATAAATACACAGATACACTCCCGCTCGTCTTTGGTTATCACTCTAGCACACACCTCCAGAAACCTCAATGCGAACAGACTAAGATGCCCGACAAAGAGACAGATATACTTACGCTTGTTCTTGGTCATCACTCTAGAGACTGCACCCATTTAACCCTTTCAGGGGCAAATAACTTTTATTCGTGAAATGCTGAAATGATTGAATCACACCAGAATTTACAAAATAAATTTATTTCAAAATGGGTAAAAGCTTCTTTTCACGTATTTAATAAAATTAAACTTTTTAGTCCTGAATTCTAGTATCAATGTGGAATTTTGCAGTTAAATTAGGTGGGATATATTTTATCCCACAGCCCTTCAAGGTGAAGGAGTTCACTCAAATTAAGGCTTCCAATCATGAAATAACAAGATTTGATATGATAATGTCATTATTAAAAATAAATGACTCGTAAGTAAAAACTTGCCAAGTTCTAGATTTATTATTAATATGCTATCAATAATTTTTATTTCTAAACAATTTAAAAAATGCTATAATACTTCAGTAGGTAAGTTTGAGTGAATTTTATTTGAACTTGGCACCCACTTAGATATCACTTCTTTTCTTGCCATTGTCTTTACAGAACTTGGCTCCCTTTTTTCACAGCTATGTTTTTGTTAGATATGTATTACGCTATCGTACGTGGCACAGAAATCATGATTATTTGTTAATTGTTTAATGGCAAAGCTCAAATGAAACGCATCTCATTGGTTATTTTGTTATATTTTTAAAAAGGGAATAACAATAAACAAATAAAAAGTTTAATTATTATAACTATAGAACAAAAAATATATATAATTAAAAAAAATAAAATAAAAGTAAATAAACAATTTATTAATAAATAAACAACAACATCCGGTTTACCATACCAAGCAAAATAACGACACTTTGGCGCCAGTTAAGTACCCCGGTGCGTATATGACATTGGCGTCAGAAAAAAGACGCGCCAACGTAGTGCATGTATGACACCTGTGCCGTCTTTAATTCATCTAATTTAAAATACAGTAAATAAATAAATAAATGAAGGCACTTTTCCAGTATAGGTACTTGGCGAAATAGAGAAAAGGACCATGGCGAGAAAAGAATTTTTTTGCTAGCAACCGATTTAATCAAAATATTTTTTTCAAATAAAACTACATAAAAGTCGCCATCATGATCGCAAAGAACTCGTACTTTTATGTTAGCTGGGCGCAATTCTCGCCAATAGCATTTTTTAACTCGCCAGCAGCAGTTTTTATTTTTCGAGGGGTAAATTAAAACAATGCTTTGATGTTGAAATTAAATGGTTTATGGTATTATTTATTCTTTTTTTTTTTTTTTTTTTTTTTTTTTAAGTGAAAGTTATGAATTTTAAAGATTTCATTTTTAAATTAATCTATTCTAAATAAAATGAGAAAGGATTATATTTTAATCTGAATTAACGAAGTATGGGGAAAAATACGACGGGTACAATGTTTGGCAATTTATCACCTGTGCCTGACTAACATAAAAGTAGAGAGTTCTCGATTTCTCTATCAAAATCTTCCAATTTGGCGAAGGATTGAGCAAGTAAATTAAATTACGAATAAAAGTAACTTGATACAATGCCTAGCATACATTTAAGGGAGACCGAATTGGTCGCCGCGGGCGGCTAGTTATTTAAAAAACCATAATAACTCAGTCCATTAAGATACAATTTTCAAACAAATTGCATTTGAGAGTATATTTTTTTCTCTATTTGACGGCTTAAAAATTGAAAATATGTGATATTTAGAAATTTAAAAAATCGCTGACATAGCACCTATTTTAATTTCAATTTTATTTTCAGTTTTTATGAGAAAATGGCAACAAAAAGGTACAGAAATTTTATATTTTCATTCTTCCGTGATTATTTTCCCTTTATTTTCAACCCTCCACGACTTTCAACAGAAATGGAGTTCTTCAGTTGCCACAATTACAAAAAAATGTATTCAAAACCACAAAAAAATTAATATCTCAAAATTAAACTGAGATACAGCTTTCAAACAAATTGCATTTAAAAGAGCATTTTTTTCCCTTATACGACGGTGTAAAAATTTAAAATGTGCGATGTTTAGAAGTTTAAAAATTTGCAGTGGAAAAAATCGCAAAGCCAAAATTTTATTTCAAATTTCAAAGTGTTGCCATTCGCAGAATGACGTATGCGTTACGCACAGATATGTTTGTCCTTTATAATATAGATACAGTAATTCGGATACAATATAGTATCTGAAATCTTTTCAAAAACACCGCAAACAATTTCCCCTATACCATTATGAACGAAATTCTTTTGTGTGGCCCTGTAAATGAACAACAAGTATTCTTTACACTGCATATTCAACAGAATGCATATTTTAGTGGGCTTCATAAATGAATATCAATTTTACTATGTTTGAAAGAGTGTAACACCTTTAAAAATCATTGGACACGATTTTTCCCAATGGCCGTAATGTAATGAAAAACTTTTGACTGTCCCAGTAAATGAACTAAATATGCTACAAACTTCATTTGAAATAGGGAACGTGCTATGGTAGAGGTCACTAACATCCGAAAATTTCAGAGCGATCCGTACTTATTCACGAGAGTTAAAGCGTGGGCAGACGGCCAGACAAACCGAAGTCATAAACACTTTTCAACTTTGTTGGAAAGTGTTAAAAAGGCTGACTTTTAAAAGCGATCTTTCGAGATTTCTTCGACTGTGAACTCATGACGTGAAGCCAACTTTAAAATATCGCTTTTATTACGTTTCAAAACTTTATTTGAACACATTATTGCTATCCTTCATATAAATATGATTTTTACTATTTTTAGTGAGCATTCTAAAAAATATATTAAATGTTAAAAATCTATCACAGTTATGCAAAAAATAACAATAATAATAATAAAAAGACTAGAGAACAGGAATTCTGCTTTTTCAGAATTTAGTGTCGACACGATGAATATATATATATAGATAGAAAGATAGATAGATAAGTAGAGTCCTGAATCTTACCTTGAGTTATACCTTTGGAATGGATCATTTTCTTCTGATGGACTGATGGCTTCTATTATTAAGGAACAGCCTTTATAAATTGTTAGGTGAAGATGAAAGAGAAGCCGTAAAAAGTTAGAACTCTGATTTTCTGGTCAAAAAGGGGGGTGGGTGGATGGGTGGGTGGTGGCTATAATTTCTTTGAAAACGAAATTACTTTAAATGAACAAAGGTACTGTTGCTGCCACTGAATTTCGGGAATGTTTCCAATTGATTCTCGAGATTTAAAGTAGTATTTAACTGAACAAAGTTACTTTTGCTGCCTCTGACTTGAGGAAATGTTTCCAATTGATTTTCGAGATTTAAAGTAGTATTTAACTGAACAAAGTTACGTTTGCTGCCACTGACTTTCGGAAATGTTTCCAATTGATTTTCGAGATTTAAAGTAGTATTTAACTGAACAAAGTTACTTTTGCTGCCACTGACTTTCGGAAATGTTTCCAATTGATTTTCGAGATTTAAAGTAGTATTTAACTGAACAAAGTTAATTTTGCTGCCACTGACTTTCGGAAATGTTTCCAATTGTTTTTCGAGATTTAAAGTAGTATTTAACTGAACAAAGTTACTTTTACTGCCACTGACTTTCAGAAATGTTTCCAATTGATTTTCGAGATTTAAAGTAGTATTTAACTGAAGAAATTTACTTTTTCTGCCACTGGCTTTCGGAAATGTTGCCAATTGATTTTCAAGATTTAAAGTGGTATTTAACTGAACAAAGTTACTTTTGCTGCCACTAACTTTCGGAAATGTTTTCAATTGATTTTCAAGATTTAAAGTAGTATTTAACTCAACAAAAGTACTTTTTCTGCCACTGACTTTCGGAAATGTTTCCAATTGATTTTTGAGATTTAAAGTAGTATTTAACTGAACAAAGTTACTTTTGCTGCCACTGACTTTCGGAAATGTTTTTAATTGATTTTCAAGATTTAAAGTAGTATTTAACTGAACAAAAGTACTTTTTCTGCGACTGACTTTCATAAATGTTTCCAATTGATTTTCGAGATTTAAAGTAGCATTTAACTGAACGAAGTTACTTTTGTTGCCACTGACTTTCGGAAATGTTTCCAATTGATTTTTGAGATTTAAAGTGGTATTTAACTGAACAAAGTTAATTTTGCTGCCACTGACTTTCGGAAATGTTTCCAATTGTTTTTCGAGATTTAAAGTAGTATTTAACTGAACAAAGTTACATTTGCTGCCACAGATTTTCGGAAATGTTTCCAATTGATTTTTGAGATTTAAAGTAGTATTTAACTGAACGAAGTTAATTTTGCTGCCACTGACTTTCGGAAATGTTTCCAATTGTTTTTCGAGATTTAAAGTAGTATTTAACTGAACAAAGTTACTTTTGCTGCCACTGACTTTCATAAATTTTTCCAATTGATTTTCGAGATTTAAAGTAGCATTTAACTGAACGAAGTTACTTTTGTTGCCACTGACTTTCGGAAATGTTTCGAATAGCTTTTATGGTGTATTCCGTGGTTCCCCGGATAGTGCAATGCCCCAGAGGAGACTAAAGCGGGGCACTCCTGCTTGGGATGCTCTATTTTAACAGACTCATCGGTGCAAGTCCTCAATGACCGGCCCGTGTCTGGTGGAGACCCCCTTGCAGTGGGTGCAGGGGCGGTCCTTTTGGGGGGCACCGTGTAGTGACCAGTAGTGGTCGGAGCACGTATTTATGTGGCTTTATAGTGTATTAATCTCTTTTCTGAAACCGAAATATCGATATTGCGCTTTCTTTCCATTCTCATGTAAAAATTTTCACCTGCGTAACAGAATTTATACTTATGCAAGAGCAGCAAAATAATATTCCTTTTAATCTTAACGTAAATTATGTTTATTTGCCCCCGATATGTTATTTCTTTCAGACAAAAGTTAAAGTGTCGCCACTAAAAACAATATTACGCCTAACCATAACCGACTCGTAAAACGAAGCAGTGGATATCATTGTACGGTTCAATACTGGTAATCTGCTGCAATTTTTTTAACTTAAAAATTACTGTTAATAACTTAAAAATTACTGTTAAATGCAATTTGTTTGAAAACTGCATCTCTATTTATTTTTGAGGTATTAATTTTTTGTAGTTTTTAATACCATTTCTATAATGGTAGCAATTGAAGTACACAATCTCTGTAGAAATTAGAGGGAAAATAGTAGATTACTCTTTCTTTTTGTCGCCATATTTTTCATAACAAGTGAAAAAAAAAATGTTATTGAAATACGTTCTATTGCCATTCGTATCGTCTGCAATAAAAGTGTATTTTAAAGAATATTTGTGTGACTTATTTTCTCCGCATTTACTTAATTAATATCAAAAAACTAAAAAAATGCAATTTTATTAATCCGTACGTAATAACACTTTCCGAATTTTGAGAAACTAGAAATGAATGATTTCTGACAAAATATGGAGCTATTATAAACTATATTTAATTTTCAGTATCCATAATAATGTTACAAACAAACGAAGGCATACGAATCATTAAGTGATCGATTTATTTGTGGGGTTTCTTGAATGACGACATCGCTTTTTGCTTCGTTTGAGTATTATTCTGATATAGTGATGCTCCATGCATAATTTTCTATGGTTATTGATAAGACTGAATCAGTTATGCGGAAATCTTCAGCGGATGCAAATGATGTCGTTTTATATAATAAAAAAGCGTGTATTTTAATTCTTAAAACTGAAATATATTTTGTATATCTATACTCTAAATAAAAAGGAAAGACTATTCACGCTATCGCAGCGTCAAAATATGCCCAACCTCTTTAAAGTGACTATTCACTCTGAGAAAAAGTGTAATAATGACTCTCTGAAAGAGTGAGTACTCACTCCTGGAAAGTGAATATTCACTATGTACAGGGCTGAATAATCACTCTTTCGGAGGAGTGACTATTGACTCTTGGTAAAGAAGTGCGTTTTTTCACTCCTGGTAGGAACGAATAGTCACTCTTTAGTAGGAGTGAATTCTTTTTATGTGCTGATTTTATGGGCATTTTAAAAGAATCACATGTTTTAGAGCATGAAATGAAAATAGCATTTTTACAAGCGTGGTAAAGATTGGAATAAAATACTTTATTGACCATATTTATTTAATTCATTCTTTGTAACACTAATTGAACTTTTAAGAAAAATCTCATTTAAATTTACATATGAATTAAATTAGATTACTGGCAGATTATTTTATACAAATCTCATTCCTTGTGTTTTCATTTAATGCATGTCCTATAAATAAATATATAAATAAAATGCCCATAAGGGCAAGTAATTAACCGAAATCTTAATCAGTTAATATTCTTTCTTTTCAGATACTCATTAAGCTGTATTTAGTATTTTAATAATTCCCGTGGTGCACATTAGCTATTTTTTTTTCATTTGTAATTAAAATTTTAAATATCTAGACCTTAGTATTCATTACTATTGAATTTAAATCGAATCTTAAAGAATCCTATTCTTCTAAAGTATTTTAAATTTTTTCCTCTTAAAAGGAAATGTTCATCAACTGACATCTTATTTTAATAAGTTTTTTAATAATTTTAAAAACGTGGTTGAAGAAAAAACTGAAATGTCTCGATACTTCACTGTGGTGGTGCAGAAAATTTTAAAGTCAGCTAGATGGTTGTTCTCTATTTTATTTGTAAGGGGATACGTGTTAGGAGAAGATAATTCATATAGGCGGCAAAAAGACCGACAACCGACTACTGTCGGGTTAAATGAACCAGAAATTTGTAGCGCAGGTCCGTACAAACGGGGTGATTGGGTAAAGACCGTGCAAATTGCCACGGCCCGACTCAGTTGAAAAGTTGTGCAAAGTCAGAGCTAAGGTTTTGAATTTTTATATGTCTCTCACTTTAAACTCTTTTGTTCAAAATTAATTGATGAATTCAATTAAAATTTAATTACGTTTTCAATATTTTTTTTCTTTTTAATCTTTAGATGGAAAAGTAATTACAAATGCATCATAAAGGAGAATGCAATAACTTTGAAACGAAAAATGTCTGTACATTCACTGAGAAAAAAAATTACCAATATGTAAGTATACATTTTATTTACAAAAAAGGAGAAAAAGACGAGGTTTGTAGTATAAATTTGGGGCCCCTCAAGTTCCGCGCCAGGGGCGGCTGCCCCCAACGCACAGCCCTGCTGAGACATATGTAAGTCTGACGGCATAGCAAATTAGATTAAGCTGTCAACCTGGTCAAGTTATGCTAATATATTATCATGGTGCAAGAAGTTCATTCAAGCCAAGGCTGACAAAATTTCTGAGTATTAGGAATAACCAAATGTAAATAAGGAAATGTGTGATCTATGGCTTGCATTCTGACAAAAAAAATGACGTTTTATAATACAACAAAGAGACTAAAAATTCTTGTTAGTAAATATCTATTATTTAAGTAAAAAGAGCAGAATTAAATATCGGTTAAAAATATTTTAAAGACTGAATTCAGTACTGAGACTGAAGGTCTTGCACCCATGTATATCATTTAAAATTTTCCAAACTTACCTTCAATGCAAAACTCTGCCATGTGGCAATATTTAGATTTCATTGGCCATTTGTCCACAATCGTGGTTAATTTTAAATTTGTGCATATTTTTTAATATAGCCTATCTGGGAACATTTTGTTAAGCAGGATTGCTGCACGGTCTGAAACATTTAAAAGCAATTATGATCCAATAAAAGTCACAAAAAGATATTTCCCTTATTTTCTTGTTTGATTAAATTCATCAACATTTAATAAAAAAAATAATGTATTAGAGATTATCAACAGATTTTGAGCTTTACTATATCTCCTGGATAATTGTCAATTCAAAAGAACATCCCGTGAAATCAGCATACGAACTGATTTGTTTCATCCGCGATATTATAGTATTTTCAAAATCTGAAAAAGATAGGTGAAAAGACGACGCATATATTTTATTTTTTTCGGAACAATAATTAATTGCAAATCGATAAGGAAACGACGAATTTAAACACTAAATCCATCATTATAGCGAATTTCTGCTCGCTAAAAAGTACACAAACGAACATGGATTATCTACCTATTGAAAGCCACAGCACTTCGCACTCATTGGTGAGATGGATCGCGACTACTCCCACTTACAATATGACATCAAACCTACTTACTAATCACAGACAAGTTAAGTAGCAAAGAAATAGATCTCTTCTGAATGTTTGACTGGTTTCGTTTTACGCATTAACGGGAAACGAAAATGATAGAATTATAAAATAAATAAAACGGGTTTTCCTAGAAAAAAGGAAAGTGTTATTCACTTCATATCAAACAGATTCATATTATATACCAATTTAAAGAAAAACGTCCAGGCCGTTTTCGAGAAATCAACATTAGGAATTTGTACCATCGCTTTTGCTTTTAAAATGGGTATTTAGATCTCAAAATATACTGCCCGTAGCAATGTAAAAATTTCAGAATACGATTAGACTGCAGATATAAGACCGTTCTAAAAAAAATCACGATAATAAGAGCTATATTTGCTGAATTATTGAAAGGCGGTTTTCCGTGTTTTCTTTGAAGTCGAGTTAACTGTATATACTGTTCCGCCTTCTACGATACGATACGATACGATTTTTGGCTTAAGTCTGTGTTACTCGGAATACTATCGTCTTTCATAATAGACTCTAAAATTGAATAATGAACCTTAAAAGCTAGTCGGAAACGTTTCCAAAAATTAAGGGCAGCAAAATAAATTACTATTTTATATATTTTTTCTTTTAATTTAAAGAATCTAGTTCGAGGTGTTTCAAAAGATAAGGAAAATCTTTTCGGGTTTTCCCTAAACATTTAAAGCTATCTCTGTTTTATCTGAAGTGTTTACTTGAGAATAGATCGCATCCGTAAAACCGATGTTTCTGTATCAGAAAACTTATAAATGCGCTGTGAACGCTAGTCATAAACGTTTCCGAAAAGTATGGGCAGCAAAAAAAAAAAAAAAAAAAAAAAAATGTTTATAAATTATTCTTTAAATTTCAAGAATCTAGGTTCGAAAGGCTTCTGAAGTTTCTAAAGATAAAGGAAATCTTTTCGGATTTTCCCTAAACATTCTAAAGCTGTCACTGTTTTATGTGAAGTATTTACTTGAGAATAGATCTCATCCGTAAAACCGATATTCCAGTTTGAGAAAACTAATAAATGCACTGTAAAAGGTAGTCATAAACTTTTCCGAAATTTTTGGTAACCAAAAAAAAAAAAAAAAAAAAAAAAATTGTTTATAAATGATTCTTTAAATTTCAATAATCTAGGTTCGAAAGGTTTCTAAAGTTTCTAAAGATAAAGAAAATCTTTTCGGATTTTCCCTAAATATTCTAAAGCTGTCGCTGTTTTATGTGAAGTATTTACTTGAGGATAGATCTCATCCGTAAAACCGATATTCCAGTTTGAGAAATCTAATAAATGCACTGTAAAAGGTAGTCATAAACGTTTCCGAAATTTTTGGTAAGCAAAAAAAAATTTGTTTATAAATGATTCTTTAATTTTCAAGAATCTAGGTTCGAAAGGTTTCTGAAGTTTCTAAAGATAAAAAAATCGTTTCGGATTTTCCCTAAATATTCTAAAGCTATTGCTTTTATCTGGAGTGAGATATTTTAGCTAATATATACATATATTCTTCTTTTTAAACATTCTTCGAAAACATGCATGATTTCGAAAAACATTTCTTTAAAAAATATTTTTAACAGTGCATTTTTTGTGCTTTTAAAAATTGTATCTATTTAAATTTCTAGGATTCAAAGTATCAATATTTTACGAAATATTACTTACAAAGAAAATACTCCTTTCAAATTTTTATTCTTCTAAATGGAAATTTTAATACTTTTCATTCGTGTATTGAATAAAATATTGACTTTCAAGCATATTTCCCAACTTTCTCAAAATATGGCTTTGAAAGTTTGTATTTTTCTGAGAAAACTGTCAAAAGTGAAATATTTTTGATTTTTAACTTTTCAGAAAGAAACATTCTAAATTTAAATTAACTTTAGTTGTAGCTTACTCACATGTGCTTGATGTATTTTTATCAATGGTAAATAGAAAAAAGCAATTCCAAAGAAAATTCTTATAAATAATTTATTTTTATAAATTTTCTTGAAAATCTGAGATGTGTATTTTGTGTTTAATTAAAAAAACTTTTATTTATAATTGCCTGAAAAATATGTGAACTTTGTTTTTATTTGTCTTTTGAGCTAATAGACAAGACTTACGAAGATTCTGTTCTTTTCCAGATGTTTATTATTTTTTTAAAAATTAAATCGAATTTTCTTATAAAAAAAAAAATAAATCAATGAAGATGGAATCCAAGGTGGTGGGATGATGAATTTTGTGTTTAAAGCACAGGCTGAACT
Source organism: Maratus speciosus (assembly GCA_963932465.1). Classification (NCBI taxonomy): domain Eukaryota; kingdom Metazoa; phylum Arthropoda; class Arachnida; order Araneae; family Salticidae; genus Maratus; species Maratus speciosus. The sequence goes on from OZ010800.1 coordinate 438,368,297, forward strand.
CTCTGAAACTTACAACTTATATAGATTATTTATCAATTTGAACAATTGTGTTAAAGATAGTCAACTGAACTACGTATCCAGTGTGTACTGGAGTTCCATAACCTGCGATTGGATCTGTTGAGCTGATTCACATATCAGACCAGATTCTATGCTCAATAAAGTTACCAGGGTGAATTAAATCCTCCAGACTCCGTACTCTTTCGGGATAGCTCAGTATGCAGAGCTTTGATAGCTTTATTCAAGAGATCCATGGTTCGAATCAAGGCTGGGACATTTTTCGCACTGTTAGAAAATTACAACTCATATGAATTATTTACCAATTAGAATAATTGAGTTAAAATTAATCTATTGCAAATAAAATATGTATGAGGAACCTGTCTATTAAAAGTGAAATAACCTAATGCTGCTGCCACCTTTGTTGCAATTGAATTCGTTGTAAACTTTTCAAAATTTCAGTTCATAGTAATTAAAAAATTGCATATTAATCTTTTCGGGACAGGTAATACGTATATGCATCGTCAAAAGATGCATGTGGAATTTGTTTTTGGCACCGAGGGGTCTTAGGACTCTTAAAATTGTAAAAATTGAAAAAAAAAAAAAAGACTATTTTCAGCATTTAATATCTTAAAATGTATTTGAGTTAAAGACACAACTTTAATTCGTAATGAAAGATATAGGTACTTCTTTTGATTTCAAATGTTTAAAAAAATGCAAGATGCAGAATTAGAATTTACAGGGGCTCCAAACTGTCAGTCATTTGACGAGCAGAAAATCGGCATAACAGATTACGCGCAGGATTACAAAGTAAATTTTGCAACTAGAACGAAAATTTTGGAGCCGCCTACTTATACTTAAGATTGTAATAAGTACTCTGAACGTAAATACATTTGCATTTAAAGCTTTTTTATATATTTAATACAAAATTGTATTTAGCTATTGCAAAATTTAGAAAATTTCAGCAATATAATGAGCTAATAAAATATTTTTTAACAATATAAAGGAAATTTTAGGTTCAGTTTATACAGAGTAACATGAAACATAGGTTTTGAAAATTTTATGAAAAAAATATTCAGAAGTTTTTGAGATATCCTACGCATTATGCCCAAAAACGTCATTTGGAGAAAAATCCCTTGAAAGTTTCGGAAACGCCGCACCGCTTCAGCTAATAAGCGGGTATAATTATAAAAGCCATGTCTTCTGTTCTAATGGAAATTTAAAGGAAACAATTATATTAAAATGTTCAGAAAAGATAGAAGTTTGACATCTGAAAAAATGAAAAATTTTTAAATTTCAAAGCTTTAAGAGTCCTGAGACATCTTAATAAATAAATGTAATATTTGTCTTTTTTAATTAGAGGATATTTTGGTATTTAACCAGTAAAAGAAACTGTTTAAAAAAAGCGTTGCCAACCAGATAAAATTTGTAAGGGATTCCGTCTCGAAAGGACTAATACATGGAAGTGGTAATTTTATAGAGAAATGCATGACACAAACAATGAAGCAGACAGTTTTGAAATCGAAAAGTTACTTAAAGCGCCAATTAATGGAGGAATCGCTCAAAATAGTATAGTTATGAAAAATAATAGGATAAAAAATTATGCATAACGATATAACCATATTTTCTACCAGATACTTGACTAGATAGCGGTGTGCGATATCCAATAATTTTTTTTTATTTTTTAATTTCTATAATTGTTTACTTTTTCTTTTTCTTCAAATTATAATTTCATTATATAATTAATCTATCAATTAATCTATCTAATAATCTATAAAAGAACCATTTCTTCTAACATTTGTGAAGTACACAAAAATGAAAAATAAACGCAAGTAATATTTCCATACACTTTTGAATTGAAAGGTATATTTACATATGAATAGTGAAAAAGGAAAAAAAAACTCTTAAATTAAATTAATAAATGTGAAAATCAATTATCAAAAGTTAAAGAACACCAACGTCCCCTTTTTTCAGATTTTGGTTATTTTTTTACTTTTAAACTTTGGAATGTACTATTTCCAAAAAATCATGACTTGATCATTACAAATGGAGGTCATTTTCAGATCCAGAACAAAAAAATACGTAAACGTCAATTATCAAAATTAAAAAAACACAACCATCTCAGGCTTCTGTTATCAGCAGCAACGTTTCATGCTGGCACTAGTATTCGGGTGGTATGCTTCTCCGGGAAATAACGCTGGTACATATATTTGTGTACTATTGCAGATAAAATATATGTATCAGGCGTCACACGATTTTTCGCAACTACTAAACAAGAAACACGCGTCGGCTTTCCATAAACCAAGATCGCCGATTAAGGTTCTACCTCTGCCCAATAGTTTCAAAAAGTTCACAACTATAGTCATGAAATTAGGTCATGTATCATGGTCTAGGTACAATTAGTGGCTATGCACAACGTCATTGAGACCGCTGACAACGTCACATAGTGGACAACAGCGAACTGAACGTTTCTATCTCGAAAACGGTAGGAGATACGAGAAAGAAGTGAAATTCAAAGATACGGAGCATGCTGACTTTTAGTATGAAGTGATGTCTTATAATTAAACATATCTTTATTAGAATTTCTGGAATGTCATTATTTTATATAAAATCACCTGATGCACTAATCGCATGCATCGTGACATTATAAGGTATATAGACATTTCAAAACACTTTATTATTTAATTAATAAAACCAAATTGATACTTTATAATTATTACATCCTTAAAAACCGCATATAAAACAGTAAAAAAACTTTAAGTTTTTAAAAGAATTTAAAGCGCCCCTTTCCTCACCCACCGAAATTTCTCGCTCCATTCTTTTTTAAACGTTTTATTATGTGTTAATCTTAAATTTTCAAACAGATCGCCGTGTTAGATTACCTAATTTAAATAAAATCTTGTTCTGTTAGTTCCACATTCGACCACCAGGAAGTGCACTCTATTCTTAACGAAACTGTATCTGAATGAAACTCCGTGAAGATATCTATCCGTAGATATATTAGTCGAAAGGGTGGCTGTCTTAAACAACAATTTAAGATGTTTGCTGAAATTAGTATTCGAAAATAGTGCTATCCACACTTATGAAATTGTTATATTTAATAAGTAACATTTATCTTAGGACTCCGTCAAAAAACTGAACATAAAACGATAAAAAACGCTAAGGTTAAACCCTTCGGGACGAGCGTCATTTACAGAATTTTTAATCTTTAATCACCGTTTTTTTTAAACAGAAATTTTTGGCTAATTGAATCGGGAAAATGCTCGGATTAAATAAGGCAAAATTTACAAAAAAATTTTACTGGTGAGAATAATCCCATATTCTGAGCACTTCACGCAGTACGAATACCGGTCGGTCGTCCCCAAGGGGTTAAAAATAATCCACGATCTAAACAAATAAAGTACCTGGCAAAAATTTGAGATGATATGTTTTTCTGTCCTAACTTTTTCTATAAGCAACATTTCTTAATGATGTATACTACTAATTTGCAGCTTTAGTCATTCTACATATTGCGCTACTAATAATATGTGTGAAAACTGTTGATTTAAAAAATAACAAACGTGGATTTGAAAAGTTTAATGCAGAATTTTTAGACGATCTGATGAAATTCAAATTTTTAATACTTGACTTAAATACAAGGACTCCGCTAGCTGAGTGGCTAGACAAGAGGAATTCCGCGCAGAACATGTGGGCTCGAAACCCGTCTATGGCATTTAAATTACATTTTCCTTATTTCATTTCTATACGAATTGTATGCAAATGACTTTATAATTTTGATAACTTTGCTCAGATATAGAAAATTAGTAGATTTACGTAGTCATGTTCCCACAATGTTCTAGAATATGCAATGCATCATATATAAAGCACGAAACAATCTGGCACCTTAACCGGATGTTGTATGCGAAACTCACTTGCGAAACACCTTAAGGCATTGGAACTCGATTTCGTACGTGAAAATCTTAATGTTAGTACAGTAAAACCTCCCTAAAGCGTCCACGTTCCGTTCCAATAAAAATTGGTCGCTCCGAGAGGTGGTCTCTTAATGGAGGTCATGTTTAATCTAGATTTTAATTGTTGAAAAAAGGTCACAATTAATGTTACTAAAATTTATTTCTCACATTAGGAAAAAATATGAAAATTTAAGTTTCGAAACAAAAGTTAATTACATAAGTTAATTACTGCAGAGTTTAAAAAATGAATACATTGACGTTTGCTTTGATTTTACGGTTTTATCTTTTAGAACTTTTATTTCCAAGTCCTTCAGTAAATAAATGCAATTCCTTTGGACAAGAACAAATAATGAAGATTTCATTAATTTATCTATTTCTTTGAGAGTTTCTTGACAGAATAGGGCAAGGGAGTTTATGGACTGTCATTCTTAATTTGTCATCGGGGTTAAATTCAATGCCTAAAAAGGCACAAAGGGGATTAAACACTTAAAAGTTAACGGCATAAAATAAAAATTCTAAACTTAGTTTAGAAATTTGATGAATAATGCGCTCTCTGGAATTATTTTTCTAATAAAACTTTCTTCAAGCGACCAGGCAAAAACGGAATTTGTTTCATTTCCTTCAAAAAAATTGGTCGCTCATGAAAGACGTTCAACTGGGATGGTCTCTGAATGGAGGTAAATTTAGTATTGATCCTATGGGAATAAATTACGTTCCATGAAAAAGTGGTCGTTCAGGGAGGTGGTCGCTTAATGGAGGTGGTCGCACAGGGAGGTTTCAATGTATCTGTATAGGTTTCATTATGGAGGCAGGGGAAAATACGTCTTTGGCCATTTGTCTTTTAATTATTAAAAAAGCGATGAAAACAATTTCATACTCTGCTATCTCCAGCAAGTTGAGAATTCCAAAATCAACTGTTGACCTATAGTAAAAAAGTGAAAGGATAGTAAAGGTGTGCGCAGTCAATCCAAGATTAGTACCCTTACGAAAAACGACTCAACGTAAAGACGCGTTGATTCGAATGAAGTCGGTCACTGACACAAATGAGAACTCTTCTGAAATATGTAAGTAGATGACCACCGAACATGGAGTCACAGTGAGTAAGGACACCATTCGACGTCGTCTGGTTGCCGCTGAATTTTATGCACGGGTCCCGGAAAGAAACAATCTCTCATCTGAGCAAAGAATAGAAAAATCCGATTGAAATTTGCTAAGGAGCACGAAACGTGGACAACCAAAGAATGGCAAAAGGTCCTTTGGATCAATGAATCCAAATTCAATTTTTTTGGAAGTGATGGCAGACGTTTTAGTCGTCAGCTAAAAGGCACTTCTTGGATCCCCGGTACCAATGTCAAATAGTGAAACACGGAAACGGATCATTAATGGTCTGGGGATATTTCCATCATAATGGCGTCGTTTCCCTCGTACGCATCGATGGGATTATGGATCAAAATGTTTATAAAAACATTTTAGAATATCACATGCTGTCTTATGCTCGTAAAAACACATCTCGTGAATTGATATTTCAGTAGGATAATGATTGCAAGCACACCTCCAAAATGGTGACAAATTGATTTACAACTAAGAAAATTAAAGTTTGGACTAGCAAAGTTAGTCACGTCTTCAGGATCTTCAATTGGAGAGGCGAAAATCCTAATTAAGTCTACGTTAGAAAGCCTTGTTAATTATATTCCCAGACGATGTACCGCAGTCCTTAGAGCAACAGGATATGCAACTAAATATTAAATATTGCTTTATTTCATTACATTAATACAATTAAATTCAATAAATGTTTAGTAAAACTGGATCGTCTCAAAACTTTTGCTTAAGTAATTTTGTGAATTTCCGAATTATTATTAATTCATGCTTATGTCTCAGTTTTTCTAATGTTGCATTTTGTTAAGCTTTAAAAGTTATACAGATTACTAATTTACATCATTAGGAAATTTGGCTTATAGAAAAAGTTAGGACAGATGAACATATCGTGTCAAAACTTTTATACAATACATGAAAATTACACAATTAAAATATGTAGCTAATCTATACATTTATCAAAATTTTATCAAACACTAGCATGTATAAACGTGTATTCACAAACATTTTCTATTTATCGCTGATAGGGAAAGATGTAAAGATTCCTTTTACCTTTTTTTTTGTTTTTGTATAATTGCTTATTTAAAAATATGATATTGTTTTTATTTGATATCGATTGAGCAAGGGTGATTTTTAATAGGTATCGACTTTTATATTTTCTCATTCAAATGAATATTCATGATAATTATGATTATTTTATACTATGATTATTTGATATGATTAATTTAAAACACAAATGTATTTATCCGATTTCATATGCTATGACAAAAAATGTTCAAACGAATCGGAAATTTAAAGCATTGTCGGTAAATAATCTCATGTAAATAGAAAGTAAACTAAACAATATAATTTTATATGAGAAAATTTTAAAATTAACATTTACTCTGAATTCAGAAAAAATAAAGTCTGTCTCTGTCGACTGAATTCTTAAAGGTATTACACTTACAATTTATGTCACGCATTTCGTTTAGAACTTTGTTTGAAAAAGAGAAAAAAAAATTCCATAAATTAAAATGGAAAAGCCTTCAAGGTTCTAGATTAAAAAGCTTTTCACGAGTATATTTCTCTGCAGTTTATTATTAGAGATATGTTCTTTTGAAAATGTTTCATGCATTCGATTAATGAAAATATATTATTTTGATAAGAAAAATAAATTTAAAATTTGCGTTAAATTGAATTTGGATCCAATTTTCCTTAAGAAATTTCAACTAATTAAATTTTTTATATTTTTAGATAGTAAATATAATTTCCAGTATAATGTATATTAAATAACACAAAAATAAATATTTAGATTTCGCATTTCAAACACACACATTTATAAATTAATCTAACAAAAACATATTTATTTCAAGGCAATTAACGAATTTCATTAAATACGCTTCTTAGATTGTCACTGGGTTAAAAATTTTACGCTACCTTGAGCATATAAAATTGGTTATATTGAAAATAAAATAAATATAACGTGTGTTTCGTTATGATATATATATATATATATATATATATATATATATATATAAATCAGTTTAATTTAAATTGTTATGTAAATCAATGATAAAATCTTTCATAGTTATTAGGTAGATTTCGTATGAAATACTACCTATTGCAAACTCCCCTCTGTTGGAGTTTCAAAAAAAGTTTTGCAGATCTACACCGATCATGACCTCTAGAACCAAAAAAAAACTTTATATATATATATAACCATTACATAATTACAAATCATCATCTATTTCCAATTACTATAATTAAATTAATAAATTAATAAATTTAGATCCAGTTCATAACTCTGACATTATACAAAATAAAGATGGAACCTTTAACTCGTAATACAAAATCAAGCAAAATACCACTAATTTACTAGCACATTGTGGACGATTAATCCATATAAAAAATATGAAAACCCACCAAATTTTGATACAATAACATATTAAAGACAAAAGAAACAAATAACCAGCGAAATATTGTTGCACTATTAAAAGATGTATCGTAAACAAATAATAGATCAAACGGATGGATGTCGCCGGAAGCTTATATAGCATTTCACTTTTTCAAGGGTACATAAAATACTAATATGAGCAAAACCATAGTCGATTTCTGTAATAGAATCCAGCAATAAGCTGAAATTTGAATTCCATATGTACCCGATCGACAACAAAAAGCATAAATTTACCATGCCATATAAATTGAATTAAAAAAATTATTAATCAATGCAAGATCCGTAATAATGAACTATATGAATAAATTGTAACATTTAAATTTAAGACATATCCAGCAAGAGAACTGCAATGATCATATTACAACTCAAACATGTATCCAATTTTATCACAGCAAGAATCTCCCACTATATATATATATATATATATACATATATATATACAGGGTGTTTCTAAACTCATGGTACATACGCTAGAGGGCTTAGATTTAAGTTTATTAAAGTTAATTTAAGTTTAAGTCTAAGCTTTTGAAAGCATGTAATATGATACAAAAAATGACTGTAAAAAATAGTTGTTGGTTACTCCAAAGTCTAAAGCGCCCTCTATCGGCATTTTTTGAACTGTATCTTTTAAATTGAATTTTCAAGAAAATACTGATATAAAGAATAGTTTTAGTGAAAACCGCAAACGAATCGACCAGTTTTTCCGTTTTTTTATGATCATTAGAAATTATAACAACTGAACCCAGTTCAGTTTGTGCTACTTAACCACTCCCAATGATTCAAATTTTGAGCTCAAAATTTAAGTTTAAGTCTAAGCTTTTGAAAGCATGTAATATGATACAAAAAATAACTGTAAAAAATAGTTGTTGGTTACTCCAAAGTCTAAAGCGCCCTCTATCGGCATTTTTTGAACTGTATCTTTAAAATTGATTTTCAAGAAAATACTGATATAAAGAATAGTTTTAGTGAAAACCGCAAACGAATCGACCAGTTTTTCCGTTTTTTTATGATCATTAGAAATTATAACAACTGAACCCAGTTCAGTTTGTGCTACTTAACCACTCCCAACGATTCAAATTTTGAGCTCAAAATTTAAGTTTAAGTCTAAGCTTTTGAAAGCATGTAATATGGTACAAAAAATAACGGTAAAAAATAGTTGTTGGTTACTCCAAAGTCTAAAGCGCCCTCTATCGGCATTTTTTGAACTGTATCTTTAAAATTTATTTTCAAGAAAATACTTACATAAAGAATAGTTTTAGTGAAAACAGCAAACGAATCGACCAATTTTTCCGTTTTTTATAATCATTTGAAATTTTGGTGCCTAAACTTTAAAAGCACCTACCTCCTTCGGAAGACGTTTGGGACCCTTAGTTTCCTATTCACTATTACTCGTCTTCATGCGTTCTACCACCCCCTAGCGTATGTACCATGAGTTTAGAAACACCCTGTATATATATATATATATATATATATATATATATATATATCACTTTTTTATGGCCACGATAACTTACATAACTCTGCACAAATCTCTTCCAAACTGATATATAAAATCAAGGGGCATAAAATCTCGGTCGAGTTCGTCAATGGGCAAAATCGGACTAAGGGGTGGAAATAGGTAGGGGTTTTCCGAAAATCGAAAAAAACCATAACTTCTGAATTATAATACAAATCGAATCATTTTAAAGTTATTATCTCTCTATTCTAAAAAAAAGTAACTACCGCTGTCACCACCGCCGCCGCCGGTTTTGAATTTTTTTGCGACCGGAGGTCTTTCTTCGTTAATATTAAGAAAAATAATGCATACAAAAATATGAAAATCAGTAGTATTATACAGAAATGTTTGATAAATACGCTGATGTAGACAGTTTTCAAATCGAAGAATTATTTTGAGAGATATTTAATGTTAAAGTTGGACAAAATCGTTCCACTAAAAAAATTTTATAGGAGCAAAAATTATACATCGGAATTTAATAATTTTTAAATCATTTTATGCGTTATAATTTCCCGGTGTGCAGAATTCATTTATTATTTTAATTTGACTCATTTTTCGAGGTTTTATTTCTATTTTAAATTCAAATTTTCAGCATTTCGAGAGATATTTTTTACTTATTTTAGAAAATTGTATTAATTTAAACTGCCAACTGTATAAACAGCGGAAACAATAATGTGTGCTTAAAAATATATATATATTTATACGTGTAATAAATTAAAAATTTATTTACACGTGACTATTATAAACAGAAAAAAAACATTTGGAATTAGAATTAAATAATTATGTACAAAAAGCAGGACCTTATTAAAAATTACGTAATAAAGACTATAATTACACGTGAATTTTAAGAGAGAAAGGAATTTGTAAAATAATAAATTTATTAACATGCGTTAGAAGTCTTAAATAGGAGAAATTACGTCATATTTATGTCACATTACAGTTATTACATAAAATGAACACAAAATAATATTGCAAAACGGTTTAAATTTACAAATTGCGCTAGACATTTATTTGATATTTTGAGAGGATACTTTTCAACTATTTTTCTTAGGAAAGCGCAAATAATTTTATTTCTAACACAAGTATTTTCACGTAAATATTAAAAAGAGAAAGAATAGTTTGGTCAAAATTACGTCAGATTAAAAACGATTGATTTAAAATGTCTCATTTAAAAGAACTTTCTTTTCGCTTTGTTAAAAAATACCGGGAGACAAAGATTCTGTTTACTTAATTCCTTTTATATTAGCTTATTTTTAAATGTTGTTACACGTGTCTACGTCATCAAGTTATTTTTATTTCGACGTTTTATTTGTATTTTTATTAATGTTGTACTAATTTATTTGTTCTTTCGTTATTTAAAATAAAAATTATGTCAATTTGTATAATTTGGCGAGTGGTTTGGCGATTTATATAATTTGACGAAATTAGTCGACGGGATAATCAAGTAGTACCGCAGCGGATTTGGCGTTAAAATTTCCCCAATCAAAGAGAAATGAATAGAAATCTGTTTATAGGGAGATCGCCACTGTTTCTTAAATTATAATTCAATCTTTCGAAATCTTTTTAAAGCCGATCACTTTAGCGTGCATTTAGAGTCTGCAGTGTCTGGACGGGGGTTGGCGAGCATAGCTCGTAGGGGGCCGAGCCCCCTAGTTACTTCTAACAAACGGGCCAACAATTTATGTATGACAGATTTTTGATAAAATAAAACTGGGCTCAAGGGGCGAAAAAATAAGGTTTTGTGGAGAAATTCATAATTTCGTCATTTCTCAAGGTATAAAATCCAATTAAATTTAATATAAATCTTTTTAATATTATCTACGACTTTTGTTTTGATAAGTTTTTGATATGACCAATTACCGTAAAAGAATATAAAAACGAAAACAAAGGGGGTGGTGGTGAAAAAGGAAAAAATCCATAACTTCATCAATCCACAGGATATAAAATCCTCATGAATTTATTATATATCTTCATAATATTATCTACAACTTTTAAATTGTCAATGTTTTAATAGAATCAATTCTTACAGCAAAATGAATTAAAAATACGAAACGGTTGAAGAAAAAATCATCGTATTAAGGGCGTACCCAAATCTACGCTGCTTGTTTTATGACTCATTTTTAAATTCATTTTTGCTCTCAAACGCATCCAGTTGGTATGTTTTTTTATTCAGAAATTATATAATGTACCGATGGTCGATTTTTTGATAGAGGCAGAATATATTTCAAACAATGATGTCAAAGTGGGCATTTTGATCCAAATTTCCCGAAGCGATTGTGTTGGGAGCGAAAAATATTGTCCTACAGAGAAAATAATTGTTTATTAATCAAGTTCTAATTAATTGAACGAAAAAAAAAACCCGGGTCGCTTATAAATCTCTTCAAAAATCACGTCAGGAAGTTTCATGTTTTTTCTTTTAAAAATAAATCAGAAAATGAGTCAGAAAATGAGTTGTTGAGCACGAAAATGTATTTTTTTTTTAATAGCGCCTTTAATATGATTCTGATAAAACCAACTTTTATATAAAAATGAAATTAAGAACTCGTCAAAAGCTGCAAGATAAAATTGTTAAAGTGAGTTTATCTCTAATCATGATTTAGTTTTTATTGTTGAAATTAGTACTTAATTTCGAAATCTACCTACGCCTGTAGGCCGATTGGGCAGGGATTTTTTTTTAACCATATACACATAGAGATCTTTCAAATATATATATTTTTAAATGCTAGCATATAAAATTTAAAATTATGCTCTAATGATTAAATTCTTAATAGAATCGTGAATTTATGATAATTTATTTTAAGAAATTTCTCATTTTGAAAATAAAAGCATTCTTATAAGAAAAATGCATTTTGTAAAATCTTTGGTAGGTATTACATTTGTAAAAACATTTTTTTTTAATTCATAGAATGAACTTTTTACACTTTCCAACAAAGTTAAAAAGTGTTTATACATTCAGTTTGCCTGACCATCTGTCAAATCTCTAACTCCCGTAAATATACTCGGATTCTCATGCTATTGAAAAAGTTATTTAGGGTGACCAAAGCATGTTCGATATTTTATATGAAGTACATGGGATTAATAGTTAATTTACAGGGGATATCAAAAGAATTCCATTACATTATGGTATATGGGGGAAAATCGTTTGCAGAGTATTTTAATGAGATTACGATAGTTCACATGTATTGAAACTGATATAAATAGCTGAATTTCACTACAAGATGATCACGATAGAATAGGGAATTCATAGCATTTGTCGTTCTTTTACAGGGACATACAAAAGAAATCGGTTACAGTATTCTTTTTGAGTAAGAATTGCTGGAAGCGCGTTTTAAAATTTTATATGCGCTTTTAAATTTAAATAATTTCTTGCATGTAACTCGTTGTATATAATTTTTATACCTAATATACAGAGCTACATAAAAGAATTCACGCACCATTCCCCATGTTAGCGGAAATTGCTGAAGGGGAATTTTAGAGAGGGGTATATGTATTTCTTAACTGAACTAAATTTTAGCAAGCATGTAGTTAATAGATACAAATCTATATATCATATACAGGGCTTCCAAAGAATTCCGGTAATTTTCCGATTGTAAATCGGTACAGCTAAAATTGTGTTATTAAATGGGTTATGCGTTTTAATATGGTTGAATTAGACATAATATTTTAACTTATTAAGCGATGCAGTTTTGTTACACTATTCTGAATGTGTTGGAAAGTGTTTCATAATGTATGCTTGACGCATGATTTTGTCTTTCTTGTTTATAATTCAAACAACTTTAAATTACATGGGTACAAAAAGCTTTTAAAATTTTCAACACATAAATGTTATAACCAATAATATGTGGATAAAATAAAGTATAAGAAAAGTTTAAGACCTATTACCTTATCCTAAACATGTAATAGAATATCTTATTAAATATATTACAGAATTATTAGTGAGTATGCATAACTTACGCATAACTTTCTCCGATTATTAACCCTTATAGGACCACAAGGTTACTAAAAGTAAATATTAGTATGTAGATGTTTATTTTAATTTGTTTATAAGTAAAATAAATAAAAATCATAAGAAAAATACATAGCAATGTGTAGGGTTTTTTGGGGGGAATTTCAAGGGAAATATTCTTTTCAATGGACTATAAAGGTGACACAAGTTATAGTTAGGCCTATTATGCAATGTATTTTATTTATTGATTTATTATAACAAAATATTAACTAAAATAATACGTTATTACTATACAAATAGATGTGCTAATTATGATATTCTGCGAAGCAATTTCTTTTGGTTGTAAAGCAAAGATAGACATTGCACATAGTACATATATTATGCGTCCTATTTTCTATGTGGCGTTTAGCACAATTGCACATCTTTTACGTAAATGCGTTCGGAATACTTTCTATTTTGACATTCTGTATAAAAAATACAAGTAAAGTTATATTTAAATTAGTCAGTTTTAAAATTTAGACAATTAGTTTAGTTACAATCGTCAGTTTTAAAATTCGGAAATATGTTTCCCTTAGTCGTGAAAGGGTTAAACGCAAATATTCAAGACACGCATCGGTATAACTTAAGGATGTTTAGATGCAATGAAATTTATACATTAAGATTGTGATAGTTTTAACATTTTATTGCCGTCTCATTGACACAATATGTCTAAACTAAGCATAAATGTAAAAAATAATACAATAATAACATTGAGTCTTTTTATTAATTATATATTATAGCAAATTTAAATAATTATTTTGAATAAATAATTAATCAATATACATTTATTAGTAAATTTCTTTTTATTTAAAATACCTTTTGTAGCATTATTTCAAATGAAAATTCAAAGAACATTTAAACAGTTCGATGATGAAATGTAGTTATTTGAACAACAGCAACTTCTTAAATTGCAAAAACCATTTTTCACGGTTAAACATCGAAAAGGATTTCGACTTTCAACAAAAACGTTTGGATAGTATTTTTTTTTTTTTTTTTTTTTTTTTTTTTTTTATGGCGCAAAAGTCCCCTATGGAGCATTCTGCCCCAAACATGATATAGTTATAGAAATCTCTCCTTTTATAAATTTTCTAATGGAATCATTTCTTTCGTGTTGCCACAAACTTAAAAATGTAGAAAAATGCTATCACATGTTCTTTGTTATAAAAACTATATTGATGTTGAAGCCGCGGCAGTCGTTTGACGTTTTAAGCGCCAAAACAATACCCCAACCTCTGGTCGATGTCTTAAACTTATAGATTTTAGCTTTTAAATTTTCTCGGTGACATCTTCCGTGATCGGGTCTACCGCTACCATTCCGTGGTAGTGTTGAAAGGCTAAAGGGTCATTTGACGTGAACGCGTCTACCTTTTCCTCGAAGAAGTGGCGGTCTTTCTTAAGCTGCATGAGAAGCAATTCATTACGAATCGGTTATTTGAATCGGTCATTTAAAAAACCACATAAGTCACAGAAACAGAACTTTTTAGAAAACAAAAACTGTATTATTCACAAGTAAACTAATTTTTATGGATTTTTGGGGTGTGATTACAGGGCTTGGACTTCAAAGTTTCTAAAAATCAATTAATGTTGATAATTTATGAATATTAAAATAAGAATAACAGAAAAACTGCTCTGACTTATGTTGTTTTAGCAAGAAACAAGGTTAGGTAGTATATTTAATTGGAATAAGACAGTCATATTAAACATATTTTTAATTTAAATTAATGAATATAACACTTATACAGGAACATTTTTAAGTTTTAATATCATTATGATGCGTAATCATATTCTTTATCATTCTCAAATGGGTTATCTTCACCATTAGAAGTTGACCAGTTAAATATGTTTTGATAAAATGGAATATGCACTTCCAAAGTGATATCCTGAACTCGTTTTAAATCGTCTACTTTTTTACTATTAATTGACACTTTCAATGCATTGGCTTTAATTGACGGCAGTGACAAAGGGCTTGAATGATTTTTTATCAAGATAAATGAATCTTTAACTGATCCTTCAATAAATTCTTCGGCTTTTTTTTTTATCAGAATCATAGTGTAAACTCGTATGTCGAAGGGGCAAATTTTTTCTTTGATTCCGTTGGAACACTTTTATCGCACCATTCCGTTGACAAACCTGTTTTATTTTGAATAAATTCGGTAACCATTTTTTGATGTCCAAAACATCTTCAGTTTTCAGTTCTTTGACTTTAAGTGTTGAACTGGAGTTCGGCAACAAATCAATGTATTCTTCGCTCAGACATATGCACACTCAGACATGACTGCTACCGCAATCTGGTATTGCGTAAAAAAAAAAAAAAAAAAAAAAAAAAAAAAAAACATTTAAGTTGCTGATTTACGTCGTTTAAATAATGAACGAAAATTAGAAGATATTGTTTGAAGAAGAAGGAGCAGACTAACTTGTCTGGTTATTACCTGGATCATAGCTCTACCTTTAAGGAAGCATTTGCAACAAAGTGTATTTTTGGAAAAAACTTGACTTACACCGAAGAGCAAAAACATTATAACCATCCCCACATTTTGAAATGAGCTCTTCTGGAGGACGTAGAGGGCACGTAATTAGGTGGGAATGGTATTTAACTGCTGATAGGGAGTCTGATGAATCATTTTTGCATACTTCTGCCTGTGATAGGAAAGGCCCATGATCTAAGTGACTTTGATAGAGGGCAGAATTCAATGGCCCGAATGGCTCAGAATAAGTATCTCCGAAACTGCACTTCTCGTGGATTTTTAGTGATATATCATTGTTAGTACTTATGCAAAGTGGATGACTGACGGTGAAACCATCAGTAGACGCCATGGCGTTTGACGTCCACGCGTTATCAAGGCAAAAGGATGTCGGAGACTCTATCGCTTGGTAAAACAAAATGGGCTCCAGTGACGGGCTCAACTGAAATCTCAGTACAATGCAAGTCCTAGTAGAATTATTTCAGAGCACACAGTTCAGATGACACAGTTGAATATATGACTGCCTAGCAAACGTCCCATTTATGTGCCTCTGTTGACCAAGCATCATGGCTAACTATTCCTGCGCTAGGCCCGGGACCATCATGACTGGCCATGGATCACTAGGAAAGAGTTACCTGGTCGGAAGAATCACGATTCATAGTTCAATGCGTTGATGGAGTGTCAAGGTATGCCGTCTTCCCGGCGAGTTGTTGTTCCCCCTTATACAGCCAAACACCAGGCCAAACACCAGCCAGAAGACCATTCACAGGTCTGTGGTGGCATGCTTTGGGGAAGGTTCTCATGGGCGTCTCTGGGAGCTGTTGTTGTGGTAGAACTGACCATGAATGTCGCGGACTTTCTGAACATCACCGCGGACAAGTTGAAACCTTCATGTTATCTGCCTTCCCAAACTGAAATGGAGTCTTCGAGCAAGACAACATCCAATGTCATAGGTCTCGATATCTGCTGGAATGGCTCCAGGAGCATATTACTGAATTCCTGTTAAGTTCCTGGCTACCTAACTCAACGGAATTTAATCCGATAGAGGACATTTGGGATGTCATGGAACAGCAGCTCAGAGCTCAAAAACAACCATGTCGGAATATCCCGGATTTACGTGACCCCTGCTTGAACATCTGGTACCATATGTCTCCGGCCATCTACCAGACTTGTGTCATCCATACCAAGACGGGTCGCAGCTATTTTGCAAGCCAAAGGTGGGCATGCGCGTTATTAAGTAGGTGTTCATAATGTTTTGGTTCTTCAGTGTATGTTGTTTTTGAAATGACCTATTCAATTATATTTTAGTTGCATGTCAAAGTATGCGTGCCTAACTATACGATACAAAGTTAGCGTTAATTTTAATATAAATATTTTATGAAAGAATAGATGTATAATTAAACATTTAAATCATCCTTGAGGGGACCGGGAAAGCCCAATCTCAGCTATGTTAAATTCACCAACTTTATGTACCTTTTTCTCAGAAATTGTGAAAGATAGAGGTATAGATTTTTTAGAGTAGTTAAAATAACATGATTTACGTATTTTAACGGGCCATTTTCTTTCTAAGTGACACTCAAAATCAATTCTTATTATTTATTGAATGTCATTTTTAAATTAGCATTTTTGGTAAGATTTTACTGCCTAAAATAAATAATTCTCAACATATCATTAAATCCCTGTGTTAAACTATACAATATAACATAATATAGGTAAAAAATTAAAAATCTCAGTTCTTAAGTTTAATAGATATTGAAAAAAAGGAACATAAACATGAACAATCCAAATTTTGAGAAAAAATCAATTAAAGATTTAAATGGCCATTAAGCTGTGAAGTGCTCTTAGAAAGAATGAATAATTTCAACACTTATTTTTTTATATAAATAAACATGTGTGACACATCGTCGGAAAGATAAAAGTATAAACTATTTAATGATATAAAAAAGTAAAAATCGATTTTTTGGTTGAATTTTCCTTTCTCGGTCCCCTTAAGGAGAACCATTTTTCAAAATTATAGTAAACCTGTATTTTGCAAAAAGTTGATATATTTTTTAATTTTAATTTTATTATTATTATCTATTCCAGATCTTCGTATTAGGAAATCACACGTAGAAAATATGTAAATAAAATCATGGAAGTATCAAACCCTGCTGATTACGAAAATGTGTATAGCTTAAAAACGGTACTGGTAATCATTCAGCTACGTATTTTTTCTACATTTTTTTAAAGTTCATGTAGAATTAATACAGCATTTCCTTTTGATATTTTTTTTTCTTTCTTTTTTTTTACCCGTAAATAAGTTTACATAAGTAAATCACATAAAACTGATATTTACATATTTATTACTTAAATATACTGTAAAAAGTGCTTTAATAACAGAAGAAATAAATATTAGTAAATATTAAAACAAATAACTAGAAAATCTTCAATTTTGTAAAGATAATAAAAGTATTTTTTCTGACAATTTTATAACAAAGTTTATATACAAAGTTTAAATAATCACAAGTTTGAAAGTTTATCAGTTCAGAATAGTTATAAAATAGAGATACAGCCAGAATATATTTTTCTTTCAAAAGACATCTTCCAGAAAAAAAATATTCCCTTTTCAATAAACTTTTACTTCACTCCGAAAAGGAAAAACTATTCACAGATAAATTTCTTTCTTTTCAATTTCAGTTAAAATATAAAATACATTTTTTACGATATTTAAGTAATATTTTCATTCTGTATGTTCGCAGAGAATACTTTTTCTAAATATACTACAACTAACGTAATTTTTTTGATTTTCTAAAGGGTATAATATATTAGTTGGGGAAAAATTTATCTACACATATCTATCTATATATGTATATGTACCTATCTACACCAGTGGCGTGGCGTGAAAATTTTCGGTGGTCATCGCAATTATTTAAGTTTGTGGTGAAAAATTATTAACTCTAAAACTCAATGGTTGAATGTTCAAAAAGGAAACTTTAAATCTTACCTTCACTTATACATGAACTCCAAATGTTCTGCTAAAACTGGATCGTAGAGTTTTAAAAGCTTATTAAGAGTTTTAAAATATTGCTTGGTCATCGCCGCATCCAGCGATGACCGGACGCCACGCCACTGATCTACACATACGCGCACTATGACACACACACACTTACATACACACAGACTTAGGCAGGCCGCACACTCAGCTGACTTGAGCAACATGTCGATGTTCTTAGGTTAAAAAAGAGGTTTGAAACGAATTTGATAATTTCAACTTGATTTTTTAATAATGATTTGGCAACATCTTTTGTAAATCTTGTATTTAATCATATCCATCTCGTTGAAAATAAGATTCACATTTTGCTCACTAATCACATAAATATTGCTCATTTTGATTGCTTTTTCTTTCTTGCTTTTTTTTATTTTATAGTAACTCAAATCTTCTATAAAGTGCCATAGTTAATGAGGAATGTGTAAAGTACTTTACATAAATTGAATTATAATCATAAATTTGATGCGCCATTGCTTCCATTTTGGGAACATTATTCATGGATTTTTTTCTAAAATGAGTGTTTTATGTATTGTTAAAAAAATATGTTATTTGCATATTGAATATATTTTATTAACTTTAATTCATTTGAATTTTCTATTTTTTAAAGGGTGTTAAAAAATCGAAATTTAGCTTTTTGGCCGCTTTCGGAAGAAATTTAAAATATATGCATAACTTTATAATAAAAATTATATTTTCTGGTTAAAATATGTTTAAAACTTTTTGTATTATAATACAATATAAATCCGGAATTAATAAGCCTAACAGTACAATTAATAGAAGAACAATTTGTTCCCCAAAGGGGAGTAATGGCACTTCATTAGTTTTCAAGGCCATGTGAAACGCCCCAAATTTTGAAGGCCAAATACGATGATTTTATTATGCGTGCCAGACTTTCTTAATAGCTCTTGGAAATGCTGTTTTTTTATTCATATCAAACTTTTCTGGGAAGTGTTACTGTTAAATTCTGCTTCTTGCTTTGTCAGATTTCTTCGTTTTACTAAACAATATATTTCTAGTTACTTTTTTAATTTATCCAGTGTATATATTTCGATTTTAAGGAAAAGATGCCTGTGAAATTTGTAACTGTGGCTGAAGCTTTGCATTATTTTGAACAATTAGATTCAGATTATTATTCTGATTATTCGTCAATTAATTGTTTGCCAACTGATCCGAGCACAGTAACATATGAGAAAGTTGTAATAGAAATCTATTTATGCGACGATTTATACAGTGATATTTTGGGTGAGATAAAACTTTACGTAAATTTCAAATCAACGGACAATCAAGAAATATGTGATTTAGTGATTTAAAAAATAAATAAAATATAATAAACGCAGACATAATATTATAGGTGAAAGTTCAGACGAATCTTCAAATCGAGATATGGAAATAAACTAAACAAAGTACTAACAGAAAAAGAATATTTAAAATTTTAATTTCAGAAAATGAAACTCTAGCTATTCGTAAGAATTATAAGAAAGAAACATTTGACTGGGTGAAATGTTCGGATATATTCTCCGTATCAAAGGAACCCATTCCCACACTAGAAGAAAATTATCCAGAAATAACACAAACATTTCGTTATGGGAAACCATCTAGATGTAAAATTTGTCAAAACAATACTCGAATTTTGCTGTAAAAAATGCGATGTATTGCTACATAAAAGTAGTTCAATCATCTTACATGTAAAATAGTCACAAAAAATAATGTTATATTAAAAAATAAAGAAAGAGGTAATGAAATTGCTTATCGATGAGGTAAATCCATTTTATTATTTTTGCTATAAATGTAAATGTTTATTATAAATGTAAATGCAATTTATCTGAATTCTTCGTAAAATATCAGTTTCAGAATGATATTGTCCTTTTCCCCCCTAAAGAACTGGAAAGTAACTGTCAAAACTGTATTGAGGCAATGCCAATTTTTGTTAACAAAAAGTTACCGACATTAGGCGCCATTGCTCTTATTTTAAGAACATACTGTTACTCATAAATATTCGAAAGTTTCTGAATTTTTTTTCAGAAGTACTTTAAATACTTCCTATTCATTAGAAAAAAAAAGAACTGTTCTATAAACAAATCTGTTAATATACTATATAGCAGCGCCTAATGGGTTAAATGTAATATAATAATTGATTTTTAAAGTAATAATTTAATTTTCAAATAAATAAAATGTTACATATAAAACAAAAAATTAGATATAAACCATATATTTAAAAAAAAATTTATGCTATGCCCTTTTTTCTTATTAGTATACGTAAAGGCATGGAAGAATTGGATTTTTTATCTAAACTGTTTTTTCACCTATAATTATATACATATAAGTTTGTGTGAATGCGTGTGTGATTTAATATATGTAATGTTATTTCAGCATAGTAACAATAAAATATTTTTTATTGAAATAAATAAAATCTATTCATTTATGAACATATTTATTTGTGAATGTATCGTTAAAATAGATAAGGAAAAGCCGATTAATATATTTAAAAGCTAAATTAGTTTGAAAAATAAATCCAACATTCCTCATGTAGCACAGGAAATAAAAATAGTCAAAACATTAAAATAGAAAGATTTTCGAAATACTTTTGAATATTTATGCAACGATGAATATCACAAAATCGAGGTAATTCTATCTGTAGCTTCGAACAATTGTAGAAAAAGTTACAGTTTTCACAAGCAATTGGTATTAAAGAGACAATTTTCAATTTTTATATGGCTTTCTTTGCAGCTCGGAGATTTGTTTAACTCAATAATGATATAAATAAATAAATAAAAATACATCTTTAGATAGAGTCTTGCATTGGGTCAGAGAACCCGATTTCCATATAACCAGACTTGCCGTACCGGTACTGTTTGAATCGGTTTGACGCTAAAAATCGGTTTGCGTCGACTTTAAATATTTCGGTAAGGTTCGTATTGACTTTAATTTGTACGGCTTCGGGTTAGGATTTGACCTTTTGTGTAGTTTTCGGACTAATTCATTTTTCTGAACAAAAAGTCTTAATTTTTTTCCAAAGAAAGAACTATATGAATAACTAAACAAAATGTGATAAATCGCACATTGCTAAATGATGCATTTCGTTAAAAAGAAAAAAAAAACATTAAAATTACATTAAAAACACACAAATCGACAGTTTCATTCCTCTTCTGAGGCCTTCAACAGGATCTAAATTCAAACATAATCACGATGTTTTTCGACTTCACCATATTCGAGTATTGAAGGCATGAACTGAACAATGATCATTCAGCCACAACTTAATTGGAGAATGAAACAAGGAGCTATGAAGAAGAGGAATAAAATACACCCTGTTGAAAATCTGTCGCTTTTGCTGCATAGTCACTCCACCGCTTTTACAGAAAACGATTACTTGACTATATTATGGAACATTCTCATTGGTCAGAATAGAGGTATTCTATAAAAACGATGAAGTGACTATGCAGCAATAGCTGCATATTTTTAACAGTGAAATGCTAGAAAAAAGATTAGGAGCACAATAAAAATAATAAAGCTTATACTATAACTTAAAACAATATTGGTGTGAAATTATTCACATAAAGATATACAAGTGTTGTTATTTCTTTTAAATTACAATAATATATTTGAAAAAAGTAAGCAAAAACTAATTTCTAGATAGTGCAATTTAGTGGGAAAAACATTAGGACAAGTATATTTAAAATCTAAATTACACATGTTACTAATTTGTACTTTAATTTTTAGAACTTTGTTTCCTCTTAACACTGATAACTTTCAAAAGACGCTTTGGGAAGGATTTGGCCAGGTTTTTGCATGTGGAAAAGGGTATTTGTTTCGAAATTTCCTAAATGGTTGCTTTCAGTTCAACAATCGAATCTGTTTCTACTGGTATAAACTTGACGAATCAAGATTCCCTACATGTTTTCTATAAGATTTATGTCAGGACTTTTAGTTGGAATGTCTAAAGTTTTGATGTTCTTAGCAGATAAGTAATCTGAAGTTGACACAGACCTATGAGTAGAAGCGTTATCTCCAAGCAATATCAAATTCTGATCCATAAGTATACATCTTTAAGCGGAATATAATTATTACAAGCAAAATGGCAAGGTATTTTTCTTACCAAGAATACCTTGATTGTCAAAGGAGTTCATCTTAGTCTCGGGCAAAACCAAAGTAATGTTTTGAAAGAAAATATGGTTCAATTGGTAAATCATGCTAGTAATATATTAAATTATTTGTGCCATGATTGTTTTTTAATAGTAAAAGCCAATTTACGTCATAGATTGAATTTTAAGACTTTGGAAGATGAGGATTTTAGTCTTGCATCGATGTGATGATTTTGTAGTTTTGGCGTGGCTGTTAATTTAGCATAATTAAAGCATTCGGATTTTTTAACACATTTCTAACAGCTCTGGATGTTATTAAAAAATCAAGAGCAGGTTTTAAAGTAGAAGAATAATCACAATCTTGAACATCCATACGTTACACCAGTTTACACCAGTCTGAGAGTTTTGATAGCCATCCGCTTCTTTTATTTATAACGCAATTCATAGTATCATAAAGAAAACTTTGAACAACGGTTTTAAATTTATTTATTTTTATGGCAATTTGCCTTTCAGTCGGCCCGCAATTCGAAAAAGGTTTTATCTATTTTTTTCTCCAGTCAATGATCTTCCACAAACCACGATCAAAGAAGCAGTTGCATATCCCAAAACCTCAAATCTATCGACTACTGATCTACAAGCATCATCACAGATGAGCCCTGCATAAAATACAACAGTCATGACGTCAACTCATTATGCTAGATTTAAAAAAAATCTACTGGTCTTAAACATATTTCTATTTGTTAACATTATAAAATTTTAACACTTGTAGAAAAACATATTTTTTAACTTTTACAATTGAATTAAATTCACATATTATACCAGGTATTTGTGTCTAAATTCAAGATATATAACTCTTTTCCGAATTTTATTCTAAACAACAAAATTAGCATGTGGTCTTAAACCTTTTCTAGCACTGTAAATGACGTTATTTGAACCTGTTTCTACCCCATCCTGCGTCTGCCATATTTAGTCTCATTTTCCTCTTGAGACTGCTGTTTGGACTTCTATCACTCAAAGTTAAACATGCCAAACGCAGGAGAGGGGGAAATAACTCGTATTTCTTATTCCTCGCTTTCCACAGTCGAAGATTTAAATGTCTAATCTTTCATAGCTCCATGGTAAGAAAAAAATGCAGCTTTTCGGAAATTGGCAAAATATTTCCAGTAGAAAAATCTTTTTAAAATTCTAGACTAGTTTTATTGTACCATTAATCTCTCTATTCTAAAAAGAAGTAACTACCGCTGTCACCGCCGCCGCCGCCGGTTTTGAATTTTTTGTGACCGGAGGCCTTTCTTCGTTAATATTAACAAAAATAATGCATACAAAAATATGAAAATCGGTGGTTTTATACAGAAATGTTTGATAAACACGCTGATGCAGACAGTTTTCAAATCGAAGAATTGTTTTAAGAGATATTTAATGCTAAATTTGGACAAAATCGTTCCACTAAAAAAGTTTTATAGCAGCAAAAACTATACATGACAGTGTAATCATTTTTAGATCATTTTATGCGTTAGAATTTGCCGGAGTGCAGATTGCATTAATTTTTTTTATTTTGACTCATTTTTTCAGGTTTTATTTCAATTTTAAATTCAAGTTTTCAGCATTTCGAGAGATATTTTTTACAGATTTCAGAAAATTGTACTAATTTAAACTGTTGCCAACTGCATAAAAAGCGCAAGCAATAATGTTTGCTTCAAATTAAAAATTTATTTACACGTGACTATTATAAACAGGAAAAAATCTTTCAAATTAGAATTAAATAATTACGTATAAAAAGCAGGAACTTATTAAAAATTACGTCATAAAAAGTATACACGTGAATTTTAAAAGAGAAAGGATATTGTAAAATAATAAATTCATTAATATGCGTTAGAAGTCTTAGGCGAAATTACGTCATATTTACGTCACATTATAGTTATTAGATAAAATGAATACAAAATAATATTGCAAAAAAGTTTAAATTTAGAAAGTGCGCTAGACATTTATTTGATATTTTGAGAATTAATTTAAAATGTCTCATTTAAAAGAACTTTCTTTTCGCTTTGTTAAAAAATACCAGGAGACAAAGACTCTCTTTACTTAATTCCTTTTATATTAGCTTATTTTGAAATGTTGTTACACGTGTATACGTCATCAAGTTATTTTTATTTCGACGTTTTATTTGTGTTTTTATTAATGTTGTACGAATTTATTTGTTCTTTCGTTATTTAAAATAAAATTTATATCAATTTGTATAATTTGGCGAGTGGTTTGGCGATTTATATAATTTGGCGAAATGGGTCGACAGGATAATCAAGTAGTACCGCGGCGGATTTGGCGTTAAAATTCCCCAATCAAAGAGAAATGAATAGAAATTCGTCTATAGGGAGATCGCCACTGTTTTTTAAATTATAATTCAATCTTTCGAAATCTTTTTAAAGCCGATCAAATTAGCGTGCATTTAGAGTCTGCGGTGTCTGGACGGGGGTTGGCTGCGTAGCTCGTAGGGGGCCGAGCCCCCTAGTATACTAAAACAAAAGTAAATGTATACACTTACATAGTCAGCTTATTACTATACACTAAAGAAAAATGTTCCTGAAATATAAAATTCTTTACTTTTATGGTAAAATCCGTATTAATAATCTGATTCAATTAATACTTTAGTATTATTTGTCCTCCAAAGTTTTTGTACTTAAAATTTTTATTTTTATTTTTTTTAATTAAGCAGTAATAACTGTTTAATATAAAAGTATTTTTTATTTTTTTGTCACTATTAACAAACTACAAAATACATTTTTTAATGGAACTATTTATTTTGCTTATCAATATACATTTAATATTTATTTCTAGTAAGTGCTGATGTTAAAAACAATTTTTTTCTCGATTGGAAAAGCTTTTACAGTTATCCTAAAATTCGTTTTATCACATTTTCTGATATATTTTAGTTCCCTTCAGATTATTTTTGTCTCCTGATATTATTACTGCACTCGGAATCTTAAATATTAACTTTAAAAATTCTATGTAATATCATTTTACATTCATTTAGTTTATTTTTATTTTTATTTTTGTACATTGTTTTGTTTGCTAATTAAATGTGCTAAGTACTTTCGGTACTTTTCTTCCACTATC
Source organism: Maratus speciosus (assembly GCA_963932465.1). NCBI lineage: Eukaryota > Metazoa > Arthropoda > Arachnida > Araneae > Salticidae > Maratus > Maratus speciosus. Next base: position 438,393,927 of record OZ010800.1, read on the forward strand.
TTTATTTTAGATATTTTTGAAAATGTATAAATTCATAACACAAAACTGGATTCCGCCAACAATCAATTTTATAAGCATAAAGTTTTAAGAAACAGGTCATTTCAAGGATGATTTTGTCCAAGTAACTCAAATAAATTGGCAGAAGTAATTGCAATATGAAAAACGAATTTATTGCCATGGAATTTAATATACTTTTGGCCCTTATCCGGGAAAATATTTCATATTTGCAAAGAATACGCAATTCTCCATCCAATTACACACCTCGCAGCTGTCTGCTGTATTTTGGTTATAAAAAGTTTGGGTGTAGAGTATTTTTTTTATTATTGTATATAAGCTGCATTTATTAAAATAACAGACAAATAACTCTTGCAGATATATCACTTTACTTTAAGAAGAAATGAAAGAGGTATTTTTTTAGCAATCTTCGTTCGAAAATTGGCATAAAAAGTGTGATTTTGATCGGAATAATAAATTGGAGCCATCATTTAAAAATGTATTTTTTTTTTTTAAATTTTAAACTGAAATATGCGTCATCTTTGTAAAGATCATCATTTATTTCACGAATTGAATTTATTATTTCAGCAATTGTTTTGCAAACTCTGTCATTTGTTTTGCAATTTCTATAATTTAGTTTACAATTTAGTTTACAATTATTTATTCAATAATATATTTCTTTACAATTGTTTATTGTACAATTATTTATTTCACAATTATTTATTTTACAATTATTATCATCATCTTATATTTGTTATCCTTTACTTTACATACGATAAATTTTACAATAATTTGCTATTTCATGATTCATTTATGTTACAAATAACTTACTATTTTATCATTTATTTAAAAAAAAATATTTCATGAAATGACACAGAAAATGCAATCTCTCTCGGAATAAGAAATTGGCTGCGAATAATTTAAAATGTCGTTTCTATAAATAAATGAGAAATGCGCCATCTTTTGAAAATTTATCATTTATATTAAGAAAAGAAATATCGAAGATGTTCATCACTTTCAAATTACAAAATTATTTTTACAAAAATATTTAAATTTTCATAATGCATGAGTGAGTTCATTTATTACATTTAGAGCAAAATTTATTTCCCAGAGTGCTTTTACATTTTCTTATGTGATTTGAATATAGATAAAAGAAAATCATTCATTTTGGAATTTGGAGCAAGAATTCTGAAAATGAAATCGGTAAATTAATTTGGAATAAGAATAGATTTTTTTCATATTATATTAATAAACTTTAATGGTCTAATACTTTATATAGTGATGTTTGATTTAAAAAAAAACATAACACCGTAAAATCTATATATTTAAAAGACAAGGAAGTGCCATCTGCCATCATCTGTACTGAGTTTTAAACTGAACCAATTTTATTAATTATTGTTTTAAATGAAATCTGTCTGTTTGTAGATGCGCCCGAACAAGCTTTTTTTTTTTTAAATATTACCATTTTTATGTTTTAAATTTAGTTTAAACCTTTTTTTTGTTCTAGTTTTCTTCAAGATTATGGCAATCGGATTGCTTAAATTGTTGTAGAGAAAAGTTTAATAATGGAGTTTATTTATCTTTATTGATTCTTACTTATGCCATTTACTCATTACAATTAAAAATAAACTCTTTAAAAATTTAAATACAAAATGACGTCAGGCTTTAAAAACACACATATTTTTCTCATAAATCAGTTATATTTCACTATTTTTCCATCCCGCTGATATTGAATTCGAGATAGTAGGCGAAATATTTCAGCGAGTGAAAATAACTTCATATTTAAAATATAAAGGTCCTTTTATTTGATAAAATAAAATATGTCTCTTTGAACACGTCTAAAAGTTATAATTTTTTGATGTTTTTACGCTCCGGTACCAAGATTAGAACCTCAAATCACGAGTATTAATTTTTCCATAGAGAGTTGTAATAGCTGAGAAACATGTTATCAAACCTGAAAATATGTTTATTAGTTACCTATTGCTCGTTAAAATATTTTTAAAAAGGTTAATATGGATAGGATACGGTGAAAATGGCATTATGTTTAGATTTAAAAGGAAAAAAAATCTATGATTATGTCAAAGTGAAAACATTTATGCGAATCTTCCATAATACCAAGTACAAGAGTCTCAATTGGTAACTCAATTTTAATTACTTATTTCGATTATATGTTACTGATTACGTATACAAATAAAGTTTAATTTTTCAATAATTTTATCATAATTACTTTTCACGATTATACGTTACATTAATTATACGAATAAAGTTTAATTTTTATATATTTTAAAAGTTGAAGTTTAAGAAAATAGTATTTTGTTAACTTTAGTTTCAAATGTGTGTTTGGATAGTTAAAATAGCCAATGTAAGACAGATTTTTTATTGTAATTATTTTTGTATGTTTATTATAAATGTAACGCAACAGTTTCTGTGTCAAAATTCGACTGGTTCCACCTCGTATTTCTTAAAAGAAATGTGTAACGATATGTTTTTAATAATTTACGAAACCAAATAAAACATTTGCTTCATATTAATTCATTTCACCAAAATTAACATTTTTAAATGCTCCTGTTTGAATTTGCAAAAGTGTATTTTATCATACTTTTAAAAATGGTAAATTTAAGTATTCATGATTCCAGTTATTCATGATTCTAAATTATTATTGCCTTTACTTTACCATGGAGATTTTTTAGCAATCCTGAAACATGCGAGAGGTAATAAAAATATTTTACATTATGTAAATATGCATTTAATAAAAATGTCTGTTCTTTTGAAAAAGTCTGTTTTGTTAATTAATCTGATATTCATATATATTTAAAAGATGCTGTAATTTAAAAATATATCTTGTATTTAAGCTTACATATTCTAAATATGTACCTTATAGGTCCGGTAGTGAAAATGTCAAAATAGTCTAATATCTATTTATATAAAATCAAATTCTCTGTGTGTCCCTCACATTTGCGGTAGGACCGCCTCATTGAAATGACCAATTGTTGAAAAATACTAATGCAGGGTTACCACAGTAGCGCCAAATGTTGGCCAACTTGGAGAAATATCGCCAAAATTGGCTGCAAAAATAAGGTTGTCATATATGAAGCCTATTTGGCGATAGCTGGCTAATTTGGCAAAATTCCCATTTAAAACCATTAATCTTTCATGAAGAAGGTCAATTTAATTTAAACTCCGCTCTTTTAAGGGTTTTTTTCAAAGATCTATTGGTAAGAATTTAAAGTGTAATATACAAAAATGCACATCTTTACATCTTCCCTCCGATGCTACTAATAAAATAATCGCCAATAGACGATACCTGGGCGTCTGATGTCCTAACAGCACTATTTTAATGTGCTTTAGGTACTTTTCCAGTATATGTGCAATGGCGAAATAGATAATTTGGCAACATATTTTCCGGGAACCTATCCACTGACATGTATTTTTTTTTTCAATACTAGGGGGCTCGGCCCCCTACGAGCTACGCTCGCCAACCCCCTTCCAGACACCGTAGACTCTAAATGCACGCTAATTTGATCGGCTTTAAAAAGATTTCGAAAGATTGAATTATAATTTACAAAACAGTGGCGATCTCTCTATAAACGGATTTCTATTCATTTCTCTTTGATTGGGGAATTTTAACGCCAAATCCGTTGCGGTACTACTTGATTATCCCGTCGACCCATTTCGCCAAATTATATAAATCGTCAAACCACTCGCCAAATTATACAAATTGACATAATTTTTATTTTAAATAACGAAAAAACAAATAAATTAGTACAACATTAATAAAAATACAAATAAAACGTCTAAATAAAAATAACTTAATGACTTAGACACGTGTAACAACATTTCAAAATAAGCTAATATAAAAGGAATTAAGTAAACAGAGTCTTTGTCTCCTGGTATTTTTTAACAAAGTGAAAAGAAAGTTCTTTTAAATGAGACATTTTAAATTAATCGTTTTTAATCTGACGTAATTTTGACCAAACTATTCTTTCTCTTTTTAATATTCACGTGAAAATGCTTGTGTTAGAAATGAAATATTATTTGCGCTTTCCTAACAAAAATAGTTGAAAAGTATCCTCTTAAAATATCAAATAAATGTCTAGCGCGATTTCTAAATTTAAACCGTTTTGCAATATTATTTTGTGTTCATTTTATGTAATAACTGTAATGTGACGTAAATATGACGTAATTTCTCCTATTTAAAACTTCTAACGCATGTTAATAAATTTATTGTTTTACAAATTCCTTTCTCTCTTAAAATTCACGTGTAATTATAGTTTTTATGACGTAATTTTTAATAAGTTCCTGCTTTTTGTGTATAATTATTTAATTCTAATCCCAAATGTTTTTATCTGTTTATAATTGTCACGTGTAAATAAATTTTTAATTTATTTACACGTATAAATATTTTTTTTTTTTTTGAAGCAAACATTATTGTTTCCGCTGTCTATGCAGTTGGCAACAGTTTAAATTAATATCTTTCTAAAATCTGTTAAAAATATCTCTAGAAATGCTGAAAATCTGAATTTAAAATAGAAATAAAACCTCAAAAAATTAGTCAAAATAAAAAAATTAATGCAATCTGCACTCCGGCAAATTCTAACGCATAAAATGATCTAAAAATGATTAAATTCCTATGAACAGTTTTTGCTCCTATAAAACTTTTTTAGTGGAACGATTTTGTCCAACTTTAGCATTAAATATCTCTTAAAATAATTCTTCGATCTGAAAACTGTCTGCATCAGCGTGTTTATCAAACATTTCTGTATAATACTACCGAGTTTCATATTTTTGTATGCATTATTTTTCTTAATATTAACGAAGAAAGACCTCCGGTCACAAAAAATTCAAAACCGGCGGCGGCGGCGGCGGTGACAGCGGTAGTTACTTTTTTTTAGAATAGAGAGATTTATACGATTTTTTGTACATATAAAAGCCATTTACCTAATTTTATACAGAAATAGAAGTAATTTGGGCACAGATGTCATATGCGCCCCCATATTGGCGTGATTTTTTTTTCCTGACGCCAATGTCATATACGCACCAAAAAACTGATCCCAACATGACGTTATTTTGCTTGATATGGTAACCCGGATATAGATGATATAGTAACAAGGTTTTCGCCGAATGACATCTGTACCGTAATTTGGACATAAAAAACAACAATAATATACATATAAAACACATGGTACTACTTAGTTTATTTATTTATTGAACAACAAACATACTTGTGTGCTTGACATGGGAGCCCGCTTATAAGCCGGAGACAAAATAGCACAAGGAAATATCACAACACAAGAGAAATACACCCTAGGAGTTCCACACAAAGAGTGTGTGCAATGGAACCAGCGGGAATCGAACCCGCAATCTCTTACGCTCGCAAGCGATTAGCAGACTGGTGCTTTGACCATTCAGCCACACAGACTCTACTACTTAGTTATCCCGTCGAGAAAAATATATCACCAAACTACAAGATTAAATGTCAATAATGGTTGTTCGTAAATGTCACATTCATTTGACTTTAAGCAAGTTACACGTGTTTACGTCATCAAGTGATTTTTATTTCGACATTTTATTTGTATTTTTTATTAGTGTTGTACTAATTCCTTTGTTCTTTTATTATTTAAAATAAAAATTACACCAATTTGTATAATTTGGCGAGTGGTTTGGCGACTCATCAATTTTGTTTTCATAGCTGTTTATATAATTTGACAACAAATCTCTCTTTCTGATGTCCGAATTACACCAAGCTTTTTAAAAATACGCCAAAGCCCCAATAGTGGAAAAGTACCAAATTGTCAATTATTTTTGCGCTATTTGCGCTATAGTTTGTACTATATAAAAGGGGGGGGGGCGCGAAAAGTTTAAACATTAAATATTAAAGTTTCTGTAAAGCAGTATAAGAATAAAAAATTAAGAATAAATAAATGCAAAATAAGACTAAACAAGAAAAAAAAATCGGCAAAGATGCCATATATTGGCGCGATTTTTTCCGACGCCAATCTGGCGAAAACATCAACAGCATAAACAACAACATCTGGGTTGCCATATCATGCAAAATAACGACAATTTGGCGCCAGTTATGTACCCGGTGCGTATATGACATTGGCGTCATAAAAAAATCGCACCAATATATGACATTTGTGCCGAAAAATCTTGCGTTAAGCACAGAATCTGAAACACTTTCCAACACTTCCTAAATGCTTCGTTACTTAGGGACTTCGTTATTTAGTCGTTTTAAACTTCGTTTTTTAGGGAAATAATGTAAATAAGATAACTAAGTAAACATTTTAGAAAACGCATAAAATGTTTTTAAATTAATTTCTGCAGTTACCGTCCATAGCCAATAGTACCGTTATTACATGCCACTATTTAGCTAAAATTTAATTTAAAATAAAACACTTATAAAATTACTGAAATCCCATTTCCAGATATTATCATCTATAGACGGTTATGTATCCAATTTTTTGCGTGACCATGTATATCATTTTATCTATATTCTACAAACATTTCTTAGTAAACTAAATGCAGTTCAACATAAAAATGCATAATTCCTTTAAAAACCACCTTTGAGCAATTCACTCTTATACTCAGTACTAACCCTTACGAATTCTTTTGGGCAGCCCTGTATATTAACTACAGCATTTATACACACAGTATAGTATGCATAAATATAATAAAACATAAAAGCGGATATGATAATTAAAATTGCATTTTCAGCAATCATCGCTTATGTACGGTACTTCGGAGAAAAGTTTCTTGGCGAAAAAGAAGTTTGGCAACTTATTTTCTAACAATCTATTTACTGTTTCATACTCACAAGCAATTTTTTCCATATGTATACAATTTATTTGGTACTACTTAGTTATCCTGTCGACCAAAACTCCATCGCCAACCTATAAGATTAAATGCCAATAATGGTTGATCGGAAATGTCACATTCACTTGACTTTAAGCAAGTTAAAAGTGTTTATGTCATCTTTTATTTCGACGTTTTATTTGTATCTTTATTAATGTTATACTAATTTATTTGGGTACTTCTTATTTATCCCGTCGACCAATTTCGCCAAATTATATAAATTGCCAAAACCACTCGCCAAATTATACACATTGACATAATTTTTATTTTAAACAACGAAAGAACAAATAAATTAGTAAAACATTAATAAAAATACGAATAAAACGTCGAATTAATGGTTTTATTGGCCATTATTAGCATTTAATCTTACAATTAATGAATTAATGGCAACCATTATTGGCATTTAATCTTACAATTTGGCGAAGTAATTTGGTCGACGGGATAACTAAGAAGTACCTTTATTTGTTCTTTCGCTATTTAAAATAAAAATTATGTCAATTTGTATAATTTGGCGAGTTGTTTGGCGATTTATATAATTTGGCGAAATTGGTTGACGGGATAACTAAGTAGTACCATTTATTTAATATAAAAAAATATTTATCCATTTTTATAAAGAAACAGAAGTAATTTTTGAAAAAAAATGTCATATACGCATCGGGTTTGGCGTGATCTTTTTCTGACGCCAATTTGGCAAAAATCTCGCTTTCGAATAGCAGTTACATATATATTTTTAAATCAATTGCTATTATTTTGAAAAAGAAATAACAATAAATAAAAGTTTAGGCACGGATGTCATATACGCCCCATGGTGGCGCGACTTTTTCTGACGCCAATGTCATACGCAACGGATACTTAACTGGCGCCAAAGTGTCATTATATTGCTTGATATGGTAACCCGGATGTTGTTGTTTATGCAGTTGATGTTTTCGCCAAATTGGCGTCGGAAACAAATCGCGCCAATATGAAGCGTATATGACACGTGTGCCAAAGTTTAATTGGTACTTCTTAGTTATCCCGTCGACCAATTTCGCCAAATTATATAAATCGCCAAACCACTCACCAAATTATACACATTGACATAATTTTTTATTTTAAATAACGAAAAAACAAATAAATTAGTAGAACATCAATAAAAATACAAATAAAACGTCGAATTAATGGTTTTATTGGCCATTATTGGCATTTAATCTTACAATTATTTAATTAATGGCAACCATTATTGGCAATTAATCTTACAATTTGGCGACAGTAATTTTGTCGACGGGATAACTAAGAAGTACTGTTTAATTAATATCTATAGAACAAAACAGTTTATATAATTAAAAAAAGTAAGTAAAAATAACTAAATAATTTATTAATAAATAAAAAACAATAGCCGGGTTACCATATCAGGCCAAATAACACCAGTTTGGCGGCAGTTAGGTACCCCGGTTCATATATGACATCTGTGCCGTAATTTGTATATAAAAAATATTATATATATTTCGAAATTATTTTTTATATATATAAATACACATATAAACAAAAATAAAAATTCCTTAGATTTGTTTTCATAGCTATTTATATATTTTAGCAACATATCTCACTTTCTGATGCCCGAATTGCAACAACCTTTTTTTTTTAGATGCAAAGTGCCCTATAGTGGAAAAGTACCTAAATAAATAATTAAGGTACTACTTAGTTATCCCGTCAACCAAAAATCTATCGCCAAATTATAAGATTAAATGCCAATAGTGGTTGATCGGAAATGTCACATTCACTTAACTTTAAGCAAGTTCTCGGGTTTACGTCATCAAGTGATTTTTATTTCGACGTTTCATTTGTATTTTTATTAATGTTACACTAATTTATTTGTTCTTTCGTTATTTAAAATAAAAATTATGTGAATTTGTATAATTTGGCGAGTGGTTTAGCGATTTATATAATTTGGCGAAATTGGTCGACGGTATAACTAAATAGTACCATAATTAATAATAATAAATACATGTATAAACAAAAATAAAAATTAATCAAGTTTGTTTTCATGGCTGTTTATATATTTTGGCTACATATCTCACTTTCTGAAGTCCGAATTGCACCAAGCTTTTTTTAAAGAAATGAGCTATAATGGAAAAGTACCTAAATAAATAATTAATAGAAATGATCAATTATATAAACTAAAACATTTTATTTCGAGATCACAGCATTGTTTTTAATTTCGATTAAAAAGTACATGTATACTAGGATAACTTCCGTTGAAATTAGGTTGACAGCTTAATACCTCATTCCATAAACCTAAACAAAAAGAAGTGATTCATTCATCATGAACCGTAAAAAATATTAAACCATTAAGGTAATCATTCACAAAGTAAGTTTTTCAACAATCAATGGACAATATCCTTATGACGTCATAGTAGGTAAAATGGTGACGGTATCGTTTGTTTATGATTTGAATTTACAAAGATTTTATTTTGCAATGTGTCTTAATTACATTACTTTATTGTCATATTTATGAGCTCAGAACAAAAGCATATTTTTTCATTATTTAGTTATTACATAATAAAAAAAATATAAGTGCATGCTTTGAAAGATTTAAGTAATTTTCTTTCTTAATACGAAAAAATAACATTGACGTAACAGCGGGTTTAAATTCAATAAGTGTAACTGTTTAATTCTGTTGTAATATTCAAAATATTCCGGGCAGTTGCGCTTCCAGTGCCCCCCACCGCAAACAAAGCACGTATCTATTTTTTTGTTTTTTCGAAGGCTTTTTGTCTTTCCCTATCATCATTTTTCTCCCTCCAGTTATTTTTATTATCGGGATTTTTCCTCAGGTCCCTTTCTCTGTAACTCGGGCGATCGAACCATTTTTCGGTGTCGTTTTCCGCATATCTTGGCCTCTCGAATTTTTTTTCCACGGGGGGTCTCGAATACCCTTTCCAGGTCGTTGCGCCCTTTATTGCTTCATACCCGTCCAGGTTTTTGCGAGTTTGTCTGGTTTTTTATATTCTGCCCACGAATCTATAAAATGATTTCTGGTTTCGGTCGGCACTCTTCGTTTAATTTGTTCCGTTATCAGTAAGTCTTTTAGCTCCTCTAAGCTTTTAATGACCAAACCATCTAACCACCTATCTTGAAAACTATTTAATTCGAAGATTAGGTCTTTCCATGGGGTGTTTGTATTTTTTTGATGCCTCATTAATTTTAAACGATAGGCCTCTGCTGTTAACCTATATCGTTCAAAAGATTTTTTCACGTGAGCAAAATTGTCCACACTGCCAGAAGGTTCTCGTAATATTAATTCTGCTACTTCTATGGGCAATAAAGCTAAAAGATGAGTTACTAGGTTATCTGACTCGATTCCCGACCTTTCTGCCTGTCTCTCAAATAAATTTAAAACAAGTTGGAAATTGCTCGTCAAACGTGGCAAATGAGGTGCGTTCGTACTATAACTAGTTTTATAATTATTTTTTGCACCCCATATTGTACTGAATGTATATTGTTTTGCGCATCATAAGTGCATAGTCTGTAACATCATTAAAATGCACTTACAATATTTTTTCCCCATTCCCCGTAATGTAACGGAAAACTTTTGACTGTCCCTGTAATTAAACTATACATTCGATTTTCATAAAATTTGAAATGGCTCGACAAAATTTTGCAGCAATTATATATTTAAAATTTCAGACCATTCGGAAGGCTGTAAAATCATTAAAATGCATTTGCAATAATTTTTTCCCATTGGCCATAATGTAACGGAAAACTTTTGGGTGTCCCTGTAATTAAACTATACATCCGATTTTCATAAAATTGGAAATGGCTCAACAAAATTTTGCAGCAATTATATATTAAAAATTTCAGACCATTCGGAAGGCTGTAAAATCATTAAAATGCATTTGCTATAATTTTTTCCCATTGGCCGTAATGTAACGGAAAACTTTTGGGTGTCCCTGTAATTAAACTATACATCCGATTTTCATAAAATTGGAAATGGCTCGACAAAATTTTGCAGCAATTATATATTAAAAATTTCAGACCATTCGGAAGTCTGTAACATCATTAAAATTCACTTGCAATAATTTTTCCCATTGGCCGTAATGTAAAGAAAAACTTTTGACTGTGCCTGTAATTAAACTATACATCCGATTTTCATAAAATTGGAAATGGCTCGACAAAATTTTGCAGCAATTATATATTAAAAATTTCAGATCATTCGGTCGGGTATTTTTTGCTCTGTTACATGCGGACGGACGGACAGACAGACGGACGGACAGACGGACAGACAGACGGACAGAACGACAACTATAGGTGCTACGTATTTATATAATTACGAACGCACCTAAAAAGAGTAATGTCTGTTTTTTCTGGATCGAACGTATGCATAATAGATTTTATGTTTAATTTTGGGCCTCTATCAGAACGATTGCTCGCACTGGAACTGCTTCTCTCTGTGCCTTGCGTTAATCTTAATTCTTCTAGTTTGAATTCCCTTTCTTTATGTCTGTCTGCGCTGTCTAATTTAGCTTTTTCTAATTCTATCTGTTCTTTTTCGCGTACTCTTGCCGCTTTTTCCCGTTCCTTTTCCCTAGCTAAAACGCCTTCTCTATCTTGTACAATGTATCTGGCTTGCGATAGCGCAAAGTCTTCCTCGTAACAATCTGACTGCTCAATTTTTGGATGATTATTTGTATTGTATCCCCATCCTCAAGTTCTACACCCAATTCTCCTGCTAAATTCTGTAGATCAACATTTCTGCAATGTTTTAATGCGGTCACCCTTGTCATAATGAAGCCTCATTTTTAACACAATTTCAATAAATTATACCAGTAATTTCCTCGGGGAATTTAAAACCTGTCAACTGACACTATAAAATAATTTCATCCTTATCCAAAATATAGCTTTTTACTTTAAATGCTTACATAAACACATTTTGAATACAAATACAGCATATAAAGTATAAATTTAAAATACTCTGGGAAATTACCTGAATACCTTCTAGCTTTTGTTAAAAATATTCAATATGCAAGAGAGAGGGGAAAAATAGCACTGAAATCCCTATACACACAATTAAAACACAGTATAATAAGTACTTTTTTGTTAATGGAATTGTACATATAATTTTTGGAAAACCTTTTTATTTTTCTTCTATATGAGCACTGCTTTGCAAGTCACCCAGCGTTATATTCATAGAAAATAGATTTGCAGAGAAAAGTTTCTTATCTATTAAAACTTACACTTCAATATAAAAATAAACTTCCTCACAAACTAATCTATAATATACCCATACTTCGATTCTAAATAAAAGAGCTCCTAATGCTGGGCCCTTTATTTATTTATTTATTTTTTTGACCCGTCGTAGCAAATTCCCCCTTGAAGAAATCTCTTCCCTTTTCTACCGGTGAGAAGTCTCCCCCTTAATCTTCTCGAATCCGAGATAGCAGATTAAGCTTTGTCAACAAGTTAAGTAACTTAATGCCTTGCGAGTAATCCTGAACAATAGAACCATCCCCAATGTTGAACTTCCAAAAAAGAAAAAAGAAAAGGAAAAAAAATTGATTCCCAAGTTAAGTTTTTGAACAATTTTTTACACAATTATAGAGCCACTCAAAAATTTAAATGAGCCTACCTTTTTTTTGTTGAGTCTCGTCCCATCTGTTGCGGCTGTGCGTCAGAGTTGAGGATCCGGTCACTCAAAGGGTCATTCGTCTGGCTTTTGAAGGGGCGAGGGTTTCTCAGTTGACGGTCTGTTGTTCACAGGGTGCTGACAAGATGCGTCCGTTGTTATCCTCGAGTCGTCTCTAGACGAGGCTCTGCTGTCTGCAGTCACACTTTCTTGGAACCAAGGCTGTCTCAGCAAACACCTTCTTGCTTGTTTTCCTCTTTGGGTACGTATTTGCGCTGCCACCAATTGTGCGACCTTCGGTATTACGTGGTAGCGAGCCGGTCAAGGTTTGTTTTCGAAGGGGAGTGAATCAAATTACAACTCAATTTATGAAGAAATAAATAAATGACATTTATTAATTAAAATGACAAAGTTGATTTTTCCGATATGAGAGTTATTTCAAATTGCTCCTACGTCACAAATATTTGTTTACACACGTTGCGAGGAAAATAGTCTTCTTGAAAGGTGGCAGCCTTAAAATATAATTCCAGATAGTCCAGTATGAGATTGTTCAAATATCGCTTAGTCCGTGCGGTCTTTGACGATCTACGGTAATAATAGTCCTGGCTGGGAGATCTAATCTCCCGTCGTTCACCAACGTAAGTCGTGGATTGCAGACCCGGTCTGCTTTGCTGCTCTCAAGGTGAGAGGGTAAGATGAAACCTGGAGAATCTAATTATCCGTAACAAAACCTCGGCGCAAGTACTGCAAGTCCAACTTGCTCCTTCGCGTCCCCGTCATTAACTAACTACTCCTTCAGGAATCTCTTCTCAGTTCTCAAAATTGTCTTTTCTTTGGCGTTGAGGGTTCAGCCAATCCTTGTTCTTCCGGTTTCTGATTTGCTCATAAGCTTTTAGCTAGGATACACCTTAATTTCCCACGCTCTGGTGACCATCTTCCTCAAAGTGAAAGTCGGAAATGATCACAGGGATATCTTATGGGCTTTGCGAATTCAGTGCCTTTGCAGGCTGTTTCGTCCATGAAATTAAACCCTGACCAGCGATTGCTCATCCGGTCATCTCGATTAAGTGCTACTGTCACAGCTGTCTAGAAGATAGATTATAATCCATCTAAGCTTCAGATGTTTTTCCGACGATTCGTGGACATAGGGTGAGTGTTCAAAAGTTTGCACAACAGTTATTTGTTTACTTATTTTAAGTATATATTTGTGATTTAGTAAAATAGTTCGTAAAAGTCTGCAGATTCCAAATGTTATATTTTTAAAAGGCTCACTTTACTATCGACAGTGTTTTTTCTTTTATTTTTGAAATGTGTCAAATCACGTGATTTTCATTTTGCGCCAACGTTTGCGTTTGGAGACAATGGTGTCCGTTTTACGGAATTGAAATTTGAGTTGCCATCATTAGAAAAAAGTATTTAAAATTAGAAAAAAATTAATATTTCGAAACCTAAGTCGAATTTAAAAATTCTAATACCAGTTTTGAGATCAGTGGATCAATATGGATTTTTGGTGTTAATTTCATTGCAAAGTTTTTCGTAATTAAGGAGAAATCGCCGTGAAACATAATCAGTTGTTTAATCTGTCATTTCATAGAATCGTTACATAAATTCGTTTCAATTCAGTCGTTTCATTAGGATTTTATATATGTAGGGTAGATATATATTTTATAACATATAATAATTTGTTATTTTTTTGCAATTTTCTGAAAATTTACAAAGTGAGCAATATTGAGAAAGGGGTGTTCTCAATATGGCACATATGATACTTTTTACATTTCAGTTGATATAGTTTTTAATAGTATAATTGCAAGTATAAAATCTTTTCTTTTATTCACCACATTAATCCCTCTAAGCAACAGCATAAATACTTTCCGGGAAAAGTAATATTAATATGGTGAAAAAATAAATCAAACCTCAAGCACCTTACATATATATATATATACATAAAAATCGTAACTTAGAATGTTTTTTGCTCCTGCTAGCCTTTGGTAGTAGTGACACTGGCATAAAATTTTTCCTATGATGGAGCATTTGCTGTCATCATCAATTTGCAATCATTACTTTTGAAATCGGTTTTCAATTTTCTGAGATTTCATTAAAAAAAACGTAATTTAGAACATTTTTAGAACCCTTTTTGCTTATTTCACCCTTTTAAATTGGGAAAATTTTATAACTGTTTTTAGAAACCTTTTATATCTTAAAAATATCTCCAACGCCAAATTTCAAGTTTCTATCTTTAACAAAAGCCTAGAAATCGTAATTTAGAACGTTATTAGAATGCTTTTTCCGTATTTTAAGCCCTTTTAAATTTTGATTTTTTTTCGACTGTTCTAATTGAGGATTTACATCTTATAAGTAACTACCTTGCCATGCAGCCGTTCGGTAACACAAAAATCACATTTTTAGAATTTCTTTCTTCTCCACCCCCTTGGGGGTAGTGACATCGTCATAAAATATAAACTACCTTGGAACAAGTACTGTCACCAATAATTTTCTACCATTATTTTTAAATCGGTTCGATAGTTACAGAGATTACCTATTACAAATAAACAAACAAAACACACAGTTCTTTCTTATTTATAACGTCAGTATATATAACCAAAATCCACTTTATCGCCTTTGGTTATTGTATTTTTCAATATTTAATATTTCAGCTTTTCGTGCACTTTTCTGAATGACACTGAAAACGTGACGCATCTTACAACAATTGTCCCAAGGAAGAGCTATAAAACACAGATTTCGAAGCTCTAAGGCGATAAAAACTCCCTTCTTTAGAAGCAATAAACATCTGTTTGGAAATGTGAAGAAAAGATACATTGCACTTTACTTCCGTTATTTCGTTATTTATAGAAAATATATAAAATTATATTTCACAACGGGTGTTAAACATAATTGAAACTATGGCGAAAATCTAATAACCAGGCTTTTAATTTTTATGATATCAAATTATAAAATAACGAATTAATATTTTATTTTTATGTTAAAGTGTCGAATGCAACAGATTAGGAATGGGCATTTTCTTTTAATAAAAAAAAGACATTTATTATGATTTCTAACTAAATGAAACTTTAATATCGCATAAAGCGACGACGGTCCATAAACCCATGAAGCAGTTTTATGCAGCAAGATAATTTAACATCCTTAACCTACGTATAGCCCAAGTAACGTCACAATAAATCAGGAAGCAATACATTAGTTTAGAAAGTTTTATTTAAAATCGCAATTATGAAATGGGAATAAATATAAATAATGCACGCCGCAAAACAGCGATTTTACACATTTGTTCTATCTATGTATTCAGAAAGAAATGTCATAATAATATAAAATCTATATCGATCAAATTTTCTTCCTTCGAGTTCTGAGCAATTGGAAATAGTATAATTCATCATAAAATCGCAGTAATCAGTTTAACGCCGATCAGTTCAACGTCATGTCACAGGTTCCTTAGGTACACTGGCCTCCGAAAGTTAAGGACCGCGGACTGGATTCTTTCGATTGCAAACGGTTTGTCGAACATCTACCAAAATTATTGTCTAAGTGTTCTTGAACTTCTGGAATGTAAAGAACATGTTTGTTTGACGCAGCTTGTCGCTGCGGTTGCAGCCTTACTGACATATATGTGTGAGAGATGCCAAGCTGGGCATCCGTCCTCGTGGCTTAGTGGTAGAGCACTGGAGCGCTATTCCAGGGGCCCGGGTTTGCTTCCCGGATTGGACATTTTTCACTATGTCAGTTTACGTCTTGTTAGCAAAGTGATAATTCACTGCTTTAATATTCAATAATTTCAAGCGTATTTTCACTGCTGAAAAGTAGTTGAATAACTAATTAAAAATTATCAGTATTTTCTTCTAGAAAATACTAAGAATAATATAACGGGACTGAAGAAAGCGGATTTCTCTTTAACAAAATACTGGTACTTAACACCTTTTTTGACTGTGTTTTTCAGAATTGATGCCCGCTAGATTGTGAAAATTATAAAACACTTGTAGTGGTCATCGTCTGGAACTAGCTTTTGTAGAATACTTCCGTGCCATTTGGACGAGCGCGTCGCCCCAAATTTTGTAGAATTGTAGAACTTTACAGTTTCTGGTAAGTGTTTATCACTAGTTTCAAATGTAACTGATGGATGTTGGGAACTTAGAATTAAAACATATTTATTTTTCTTCCCTTGATAAACTGAACGTAATATCATCTTGGGCTAGAATTTGGTTACTGTACAAAGACTTTTTTTTAGATTTTATGGCCTGTGAAATTTTGTTTTTCGCCCGCAATTTACTGTGCCAACAATGCTTGTTTTTAATGACTTCAGCTTTTTTGCAAGAGGCAGTGAAGATGATATATGTGATAATGTCTGTGATAATGTTGTAATCTTTGTTGAAGTGTGGTTGTATGAAATATGGACTGTTGCGACATCTACTAGATTAAATGTTCATTAAAACTGACGGCGGTCATTTTGACCTTTACGCCGGTTCTAGGTATACTACTGCAATACTTCACAATTTTTCGCTGACTGGAAAATTTATCACTGGCATATCATAGCTTTTCGAATTATAGGAAAACTCACGGTAACTGGAAGTTATACTCTTAATAGAAACAAACTGGTACGCAATGAAATTTTCGAAACGGTCAAAATGACCGCCTTGGCGATTCTAGTTTTAATACATTTATTTATCCGCAATTGTTTCAGGTCAAATACTCTTGGCGTACACTTAAACTCGAATCAAGACAAACATCAATTATAATGGCAATGTAAAAGATGTTCGTTTATCATCTTAACATGTTTGTAATATGAAATTGTTTAGCATACGAAAAAAAATATTTCGTGTTGTAAAAACGAATTAATGCACTATATAAACTAATAGAATTTTTTTTTTAAGGGTAGCAAAAAATACATTTGTTTCAAAATTGATACTTGAAATCTCAAATAAATCAAACGGTTTATAAAGAAAAATTAGCGCTATTTCGGATTCGTGCATAATTCGTATGAAGTTATATTATAATTTTGATAGATCCAGTTTTGTTACAGTGAATTAATAGTGCTTCTTAAATGATAAGCAAAACGTAACGTTTCTTATAAAAAGTGCCCAAGTAAAGCAATAAAATAAATATTTCGAAGCTCTAAGGCAATAAAAACTCTCTCCTTTAGAAATAATAAATATATATTCGTAAGTTGAAGAAAAGGACACATTTCACTTCAGTTATTTTTTTTTTATCCGTAGATCACACGTAACAATTTATTTCAACACACAAAGGAGGATAACATATCCAAGTACTCGAAAAAAAAAAATAATAATAATAACCTATTTTTAAAACTTAAAATTTCATTTATAGGACATTAGGTTTATAAACAATCAACTTAAAAAAGTATTTTTTTATATTATAAATGTACAAAAGTTCAAACTGTTATAATAATCAGAGTGTTAATTAAAGCTTTTATTTTAACTGATATGTACCATGATTTCTACTTAAAAATTGCGCTAATGAAAGATCAAATTCAATTTACGGTTACTATTTCCGCGATAGAATTTTCGCTACTAGTACACATTTGTACATTATATTCAAAACACATTTTTTCATAGAAAAATTCACCCACGGAAATCCATATTGGGAAGATTTTGAAGCTGTGTGGAAGTAGAAATTCTCTTTTATAAAAGCAATAAACGTCCATTTCTTTAAATGTGAAAAAAAGACACATTTCAATATAAATAGATTATTTCTTTAATGATAGATAAAACAAAACAGTTTATTTACCCGTTTTTATATTAAAACACTTGGATAATTTTAACTCTAATTTAGAAGAAGTATTTTTTTATAATGAATATAAATGTATTAAATTGCACAATGATCTTAAATATCTATTAATTCTGATAGGTTTCAATAAGACAACAGCCAACCACTTAAGAAAATTTTAGTTGCAACGCATAGTTTCATATGGGAAGCTATCAGCTGCACTGCGTAACAATGATTACTTTTATTCAGTAACATTAACCCTTCATCTACTAACGGCACTTATAAGTACCATAAAAATAACTTGTTATAAAATTAATTTAATTCATCGATTAGTTGTAATGTAGTTTATAATGATTTATCGATGCATTACTTTGTCTTGTTCCAAAAGCATTATTGGTTACACAAAACAAAATTATTTTTCAAAGGATGATTTATTTTGCCTTTGTGTCTTTTCAGCTTTCTTAGCGTTGGGAGGGGGTGTGTGTGTGCGGAATTGTTCAATTCGGAAATATTTCTATATTTCTACTGTAAGAGCATTGTATTTGTACATTTAATAATTCTACACAATACTATGAAAAAGATATTGGGGTTATAAATATTGCACAAAATCCTTATGAGTTCAAATTTAATTAAAATTTCTAAATTCTTCAATACTTCTAAATTCCTTCTATAATTTACGGAATTTTAATCTAAATCTTCGAATGTAGTATAAACATTTTAACGGAAAATGTTTTAGAAGATAAAATTTTCATGAATTCATAATTCAGTACATAAAGGGTTAAAAAAAATTCATATTAAGTTTGTTGATCAGTTTAAGAAAATAATACTGGAATTTTTGCTACACGTTCTATTTCCATTTTTGATTAGTAGATAAAGCATAAAAATTACCTTACATAAATATATATATATATATATATATATATATAATATCATATAACCTTTAAAAATTCCTAGAAACCAATGGATTGAAAGAAACCTTAATAAACAAAATCTTTTTTTTTTTTTTTGAAAACTTTTCCAAGCAGCATTTGTAGAGTAATAATTATTCTCCTCAAACCGAAATATCGTTTTTCCGGACGTTATCAAATCTCAATAAAACATATTTTGCTGGGAGCCGAGTTTATACATCCAAGATTAACAAAATAATATTACTTTTAATATTACTTTTAATGCTGTTACTGTTACATTTTACTATAAAACATGTTTGTTGAATTTCAAATAACGAAGCAAATTGCATCTAAATCCGAAAAAAGGCATTTAATACTAGAAGTTTTTATAAACTAAAAAACACATTAATCTCCATATTAAGAAAATATCGAACACTGTCACAACCGTAGATGAATTTTTCGTTACCGAAGAAGTTTCTTCGCTAATATTAAGAAAACAAAATACATAATATACAAAAAAAAAGAGAAAATTTGTTCGCAACGATTCGTATACAACATATATAATATGCGAATGAATATAGTAGCATACAAAAATATGAAAATTGATAGCTTTACAGAGAAGTGTTTGTTAAGCACACTGAAGTAGACAGTTTTTTAAATCTAAGAATTATTTTAAGAGCTATTTAATGTGGGAGTCGGTTAAAATAGTTTTATTAAACAATTTTTATAGAAACAAAACTACCCATATGAATTTAATAATCATTTTTAGGAACGTGCTTCACATGCTTGCCGTGTGCAGACTGTACTTATGTATTAAATTTTACTAATGCTTTCGTTTTTTTTTTTTTTTTTTTTTTTTTTTTTTTTTTTTTTGTTGTTGTTGTTCAATTCGTTATTTTAAAATGTTGTTAAATTGTTAAAAACAGCTCAAAGAATAATATTTGGTTTCAAATAAAAAGTATATTTACTCGAGACTATTAAAACTAGAATTAAAACTTTAAATTAATAACTAAATGGTCATGTGTTAAAAGCAAGAAATATGTAAAATTACGACATAAAAATTGTACTTACACATGGATATTTGAAAATAAATAAAAAAGTCTAAAATGAAAATTACATTATTATGTTAAAATAGCAATTAAAGCCTTTGTGCAGGAATATTAAAAAGCAGAAAACCAACGTTTAAAATGCACAAATAATACGTAAAAAGCAGCAAACAGCTGTTAGGAATATGCTAGCGAGATTCTTCCTCAGTGCAAGATAGAGCAAGGCACAGCGTGCTAGAAAAAGCAAGGCTGAGCAAAATGGTAGGGATGCGCCAGCTTATAGACCCGATACGGGTAGCGAAAGCGCCAAAAACAACCAATGAGAAAAAAGCAGATGAAATGACTGAGTGGACAATTAGCGACATCCGAAGAACGAGAGAAAAAGAGGAAATTAATTTAATGCTTTCCAAATACTTGGAAAATCAGGAGTACTAGATAAGTCAATGACTCAAGAGTGAGAATTTTTAATGATGTGGTAAGCTTCCCATAAAAAGAAGCACGTTTATAGAAGCAAAAATAGAAGCAATAGAAGTACGTTTAAGCTCCTGATTTTTAACATAACCTTCATGCTCTTTTAAACGAAAACTTAAGAGCATGTTTAGTCTGTCCAATATAAGATAGATCACACTGGCAAGAGATTTGGTAAATACACGAGTTATCTAGGCGATCATTGGGGTGTTTAACATTTTAAAAAGAGATTTTATTAATAGGAGAAAAAATAACATTAAAATCAAACATTCTTAAGATTTTAGCAACTTGCTGACTGATTTTAGGGAAAAATGCTTTGCTTTTTCTAGCACGCTGTGTCTTGCTCTAACTTGCACTGAAGAAGAATCTCGCTAGCATATTCGAAACAGCTGTTTGCTGCTTTTCACGTATTATTTGTTCATTTTTAAACGTTGGTTTTCTGCTTTTTATTGCATTATTATGTGCTAAAAGTAGTAAATGGGGGAAAATACTCACTATTTATAAAGGATTAATAATAATATTGCCTGATTTTTTCAAGTTAAAAATATATTTGTATTAGAGATTTATTTCATGTTTCGTGAGCGTCTTTTTAACACTTTCCAACAAAGTTGAAAAGTGTTTATGAATTCGGTTTGTCTGTCTGTCTGGCCGTTTGTCCGTGCTCAAACTCTCGTAAATATACTCCGATTGCCCAGAAATTTTTGGATGTGATTGGCATTTACCATAGCACGTTCCCTATTTAAATGAAGTTTGTAGCATGTTTAGTTCATTTACAGGGACAGTCAAGAGTATACCGATACATTACGGCCAATGGGAAAGAATCGTTTCAAATGATTTTTAATGATGTTATGCAAATAATAGTTGTTATTTATTTACAGGGCGACACAAAAGAATTCCGTTACATAAGGGCATAGTGGTGGAAGGAATTTTTTGCGGCGTATTTTAATTATGTTAAAGCAATTCATGTATAATGAAATTTATATGCGTCGCTCATGTTTACTATAACTTATTTCATGTATAATACGAAGTGTATAGCATTTTCAGGGAAACACAAAATATTTCGAATACTATATTGTATCCGAAGTACTCTACATCAACGATGATTGCTGAAAATGCATTTTTAATTATGATATGCGCTTTTATGTTTCACTATACGAGTATTTATGCATATTATATGGTGTGTATAAATGCTATACTTCATAAACAGACCTACACAAAACAATTCGTAAGGGTTACTGGGTATGAGCGCAAATTGCTTAAAGGTGGTTTTTAACTAAGTTATGCATTTTTAAGCTCAACTGCATTTAGCTTACTAAGAAATGTTTGTAGAATATAGATAAAACGATATACAGAGTCACGCAAAGAATTGGATAGGTGGCCCTCTATAAATGGGATTAACAAATGGATATTTCTGGAGATGTGATTTCAGTAGTTTTAAGAGTGTTTTAGTTTGAATTAAATTTTGGCTAAATAGCGGCATGTCATACAAAACTATTCAAGATTGTTTCCATGTATTAGTATAAATTGCTGAAAGAGAAATTTCAACCTGTTATGTATTTTCTTGCTAAACTGAATTTTCCCATTATATAGTATTTATATCAACCCATAGATCAAATACAGGGCTGTTCAAAAGAATTGGAATACATATTTGGCTATGGACGGTAACTGCTGAAATCAGTTTTACAAAAGTTTTATTTAATTATCATATTTACCTTCTAAGATATATATACATTTTAACGTCTGAATTCAAAATATTTAAATAGGAAACAGTAGACAGACTTTAATACACTTACTAAAAACATACAAAACAATTAAAATGAGATAAAATCATATAAAATTATACACTATAAAATAAACGTTTCGCTATGCACCGCATAGCCTCATCAGTATTCGAATCAACTTACAACAAAACAACGTGCATACACCGGACCCAGTCAAAGTTAAAGTCAATGATTTAAGAAAACAAAATATTCATTCGGAACAGGACTTGATTCATTCAGGGTTTAATTTTGACTTTAACTTTGACTGGGTCCGGTGTATGCACGTTGTTTTGTTGTAAGGTGATTCGAATACTGATGAGGCTATGCGGTGCATAGCGAAACGTTTATTTTATAGTGTATAATTTTATATGATTTTATCTCATTTTAATTGTTTTGTATGTTTTTAGTAAGTGTAGTTAAGTCTGTCTACTGTTTCCTATTTACATATTTACCTTATTTCCCTAAATAACGATTTTTTTAAAGCATCCAGGAAGTGTTTCATAATCTATGCCTGACGCACGATTTTTCTATCTTGTTTAGTATTGTTGCCATTTAACAGAATGCTCACATAATAGTATTTCCTTTGAAATAAAAAAGTGTTTTCACATGAGTTATTATAAGAGAAATAAATTTTGATGAAATTTACGTCAGGTTTAAACGATACATATTTAAAATGTGTTATTTAAAAGAATTTTCTTATAGCGTTGTTAAAAAAAATCTGGAAGATAACGACATTATTTACGTAGTTCATTTTACATAAGCTGATTTTTAGATGTTCAACCAATATTTAACTTATAACGAAAACAAACTGATCCGGCTATAAAAAAACTCAGTCAAAGAGTAATGAATGGAAACCCGAATAGAGGGAGATTGCCACTGGTCGTTTAAATATAGATGAACCTTCCTTAAACTTTTTAAGTCATGTCAAATTAACCGGTTTTATAAACTGACGTGTCTGAACGGGGAGTTGGCGAGCTGAGCACGTAAGGGGCAAAGTCCCCTAGTATGTTAAAGTATTATAAAATGAAAAAAAAATACTGTACACGTTTCAGGCTTTAAGCATGCTCCTCAACAGTACAATTGTCAATCGGAAACCATAACAATGTTATCCCTTCACTGCAGCGTGTGCCAAATCTGACACATACCTAAAAACAGCAATTTATTATTGATGTGCCATGAATTTAGCGGGCATGATCGCTGTCCATGATCAGGAGCAATCCAAAGTATGGAATAATACTTATTTTGTCCATGTTAGATGTGTACACAAGACAACATATTAGAATCTGTTCTTCGGAAACAAAGGAAATTTCGATCAAGCCATTAACGGTAAACTTTGCTTTCATTATTTTTACAGAACGGATTGAGACAAACTGATTAAGCTTCAATAGAAAATATTTGGAAACTTTCCCGAAAATCACGAGAAGTAAAAGAAACATTTTTTTTTTCTAGTGCTTCTGTTACTGCTGAAAATATATTGGCGTAAAAAGTTTCTAAAGATATAGGAGCGCTTTTGGAATTATGGGTAGTTAAGAAGTGGTTAATGTTTTTTTTTTGTTTTTTTCGTACGTGGTTATAGTATATTTTCCTAGATTATACCTACACTACGCAGTGATGCATATATGAATAAATTACAATTTAACTTTTATTAAATTATTTCATTTCTGAACTACCATTATAATTAAATATTTACCTTGTGTAATAACAGAAGTCTTATAATAAGAAAGGCGAAAAATTACAATTTAAAATATGTCGTTTCTAACACTAAATATGAGCATAACAAAAATATCCCCCCCCCCCCCCAAAAAAAAAAAAGACAAAAAAAAACATGTAGTGTAGGGATAAGAAACTTATTTCTTTTTCCGAGTCTAACTTAAAATGAAATACACCAATAACACAAGGATTCGACGTGATAGGATAATATTCAGTGGGCATCTTAACAGATAAGGGTGAATAACAACTATTCTCACACAAAAATGGAAACTGTGTCGCGCAGTGTTTTTGAATTATAGAATAACATTAAAAAACAGATGCTTAAAATTTATTATAAAAACTTTCATTGTTCTCTTTTCCTTTTAAATATTTTTGATATTACTGCATTTTTCTGAATGATAGTAGAAACGTGATGTTTACTTTTAAAATGGCCCCACGGAAAGCTATAAAAAAGAGATTTGAAATCTCTATAGCAATAAAAACTTTCTTCTTTAAAAGCAATAAACATCTTTTTTGTCAAGTGAAGGATAGAATGCCACTTTACCAGCATTGTTTTGTTATTCATGCAAAGATGCAACAGTTTCTTTTACCACGGTCGAAAGAAATATCCAGATTAATGCGAAAATATAATAATAATATTTTTAAAACTTGATCGTAGTAGTAGCAAATATTATTGGCTAATTACGAAATTCAAACTATATTTATAGGGAGAAATTTTTAAACTCTGTTATATAGAGTAAGTAATGTAATATTTGATGCCCCCGGAACTAATTGAAAACTATTATACATTAATGTTTATAATGAAATAAAACTTGGATTATCAAATCAGATTTGATTATGTATGTCAAGAAAATTCATTTTAATTAAATTACATGCCTTGCTTTACAATATTATATGATAATGAAGACTTACAGTTTTCATTATGGAGAAGTTAGACAACGAAATAAATAAGCTACATGACATCGTAAGGAACAATGTCTATAAAAAAAGCACAATAAGTAAATTAATTAAGAGCTTCAGGAATAAAAAAAAGGTATTTCAAAGTACAAAATTCCAAGGTATCCTCTTTGCAATATTTTCCTGATTTTTTCAAAAGATTGAAATATATACTCAATAAATACAATATTTCCATTGTTGCAAGATCAAATGAAAAAAATACATAATATGTAAGAAAATAGACCCAATAGAACTAAATCAGTTATCAGGGGTATATTAAATACCTTTCATAAAAGAAGATGGAAGAGTGCAATTTTATATACGAATGACAAATAGAAAGTTCAAAAGTATGATGAAAGAACATATAGCAGACATCAAATACAGCAAGAAAACTACCAGTTTAGCCAGACTATATAACAGAGAACCTTTGAAAATAGATTTTAAAAATGGTAGAATAATTTATCCATCAAGATCTTATTTGCCATTCATTATCAGAGTATCAATAGAGGGTTTCTTACACAATAGAAATATTTGCAATGATTCAGCCTCCATGGAGCTCCCTAAAATTTGAAAAGAAATGCTATTCAGGATAATGAAATAATAATATAAAATAATTCACATTCAGTAATTTCTATTTTTAATATTATAGTTAATTTCATTATGCTTGTGTTTGCGTGATTTTTGTTTTTATTTACAAGTTTTTCGATTTGAATTTTTGCGAAAATATATTTATAATTTATTTTCTTGAGAATGTTGCCATCTCATGCAATGAAACATGTCGAAATGTAAATAAATAAAGGTATTTTGCCGTTTTAAAAATCACTTATGGCAATTAATGAGTACTTTGATGTTTTGAAGTGATTTTTATATAGCTTCCATTCCATTATTCTGAATGAAAGTCAAAATGTCATTTTTCTTATAATAATTGTCTCATAAGTAAATTTTAAATTATATCCAGGAATTTGTTTTATTGAAGAGTAGGAGGGCAATATAAAGTGGGATTTTTTGTGTTTTAATGAAGTATACCCAGCCAGAAAAAGTTGCACAAAAAGTGAGGGTATTTGGCACCTCTGCTTATGCATAATAAGTGCAAACTGATTTGTGCACAAAAAGAGCATACCGAAATTGTTCACTTTTTATGCACAATCAGAAGTGCCAAATACGCTCGGATTTTGTACACTTTTTTTAACACTTTTTTTCTATCTAAATTTTATACTTTTTATGCACAATCACAGGGGCTAGAATCTTGAAATTAAGCATGGTAGCTAATTATAAGATATAAATGATTTCTAAGAACATTCCTTTAAAAATTCAAAATTTCAAAGGAGTGAAAATGCGTGAAAAGCGTTCTAAAAAACGATCTAAATTGCGATTTCTACGCAATCTCAGAAAGTACCCAGCCGATTTCAAAAATAATGGTTGCAAATTGATGATGACAGACCGTGCTCCAACATAGACTCTATTTCAATTCGGTGTCACAGCCACCTAGGGGTTACAGAAGCAAAAAAGTTCTAAATTCCAATTTTTGTGTGACTGAAGGGCCTAGAATCCTGAAATTATACAAGGCAGTTATTTATAAGATACATATGATCTCTAAGAATATTTCCTAAAAAATCGAAATTTAAAAGGGGTGAAAATGAGTGAAAAGTGCTCTAAGAAACTTTCTAAATAGCAATTTCTACGCAATCTCAGGAAGTACCGAAACGATTTAAAAAATAACGGTGTGAAAACGATGGTGACAGCCCTCGCTCCAACATAGGCTGTATTTCATGTCGGTGCCACTACCCCAAAGAGAGTGCAGGAGTAAAAAACGATCTAAATTACGTATTTTGTAATACTGCAGGGCTAGCAACTTTCTAAGAACATTTCCGAAAGAATTCGAAATTTAAAAGGGGTTCAAATGGACGAAAAGCGTTCTAAAAACGTTCTAAATTGCGATTTCTACGCAATCTCAGGAAGTACCCAACCGATTTTAAAAGTAATGGTTGGAAATTGATGATGACAGCCCTTGCTCCAATATAGGATCTATTTCATGTCGGCGTCACTACCGCCTCGCGGTTGCATTTTAAAAAGCCTTTTAAATTGAGACTTTTGTGATACTGAAGGGGCTAACAACGTTAAATTTCGCATGGTAATTACTTATGAAATGTAAATGTTCTCTGAGAAGAGTTCCTTAAAAATTTGAAATTTAAAAGGGGTGAAAATGAACGAAAAGCGTTCTAAAACGTTTTGAATAGCTATTTCTATGCAATCTCAGGAAATATAAGATGGTTTCTAAAAAATTCAAAACTTCAAATGAATACTGAAATGAGCGTATGAAATTGGCATAAAAGTCTCAAAATACTTTCTAATTTATCATTTATTTGGAATTAGTTTTAGTTCTTCTTATTAATTAAAATCTCATTTCTGTCTATTGCACTTTTATAATGAAGTTTAGACAAACTGTGTCTTAATTTGTAATTTTTGAATTATTCCAAAAAGTTTTTTTAATTTAATTGTAGTCAAATCTGTCTAATGTATGTAAATTAATTCCAAAAAGTGTTCTTCTAATAAAAATAGTCATGCAAATATTACTTGGCATATTTGAACTATTACGCGAACAAAGCCGCGGGGTTTGCTAGTATGATATATTTTACTAATTTTGTGCTTTAATCTTTAATAAAGTTACTTCAAGAATAGAACTTCTGGAGCATTCCTTGAGTATCAAAGACACAATCTTTTTTTATAAAATTTATACAATTAATTACAGCCACGGCCCAGTTAAATTGAAGGGAGATGGAAATCGCTGTCCGCTGCTACCTGAAGGTAACATGGAGTCTCTCTTACCTAATACTATTTATAATAAATATATAAAAGGGTCCAATAAAAGTACTCACGCATTTCAAAAATTAATAAATAAATATTGGCAAAACAATATTGGGTATGGACGCATAAGAGTCACTTTAAGACAAGTTAGAGTCACCTATTTCAGCATCGTCCATATTACACTTGTGACACTGTAAAAACTGACAAATGTTTCTAATTCCGGGATATTATTACATAACTACAAACGAAAATATGGAATAATCTCTTCCTCATCACACACTGTTCCGAAAAGCGTTTTGTTTACTTTAAAAACTTTGTATAGAACTTAGTACAGAAACTAGTATATTTGTGAAATTTAAAGAAATGTTTATAAAATCATTTATTGTTGCTGCCACTGATTTTCGAAAAGATTCGATTAGTTTTTAAACTGTATTAATGAGTTTTTGCAAAACTGGAATACAGTATTTTCAGATGTCAATTCTCAAGTAAATATTTTCATGTTGAACAAATATGATAAATTGACACTATTAATGTTAGTATTAAAACTAATATTTTATTGTAGCTTTTGCATGCATAAAGAAAACGGATTTATGCACTTTAAAAATTATCCAAAATCGTTTCCGAAAATCCGTGGAGGGAAAAGAAACTTTTTATAAATGCTTCTTTCAATCTAGAAATGTTACATTTTTTCAGATTTCTAAATGTACAGAACGATTTTAAGAATTGTGGATAACTCAGAAGAGGTTATTGAACTGGATAATATTCGTACGTGGTTATATAGTATATTTTCGTAAAAACCTATAATTTTATAAATGCAAAAATGTGTGTGAATTGCTAAATTAAGTTAGCGTCCAAACGAATGAATTAATGTTATGGATCCATATAGATGGATTATAAGCCGGAAATGAATATAGCTCATGTTTTATTTATTTTATTCAAATTTTTTTCTTAATAATTCAAAATTTCTTTATTTTTTGTAGCAAATAAATGGACATTTTCTCCATAAAATTTGACCATATCTCTTTTTCCGTTGCCAGAAAATGAAAACCCTGAATAATATTTTCTCCTAAATAATTATTTTTCTATTGAAAGTTTTCACGCCAAAAACGGAAAAAAGTGAAATAAAAAATATGAATACTAAGAATACGATGACATACTGGAAATAAAACGGAATTTTTCAAGTATTTCTTCGTAATAAATGTGAATTAATAGGAGTAAATACGGAAAGCAGTCTAATATGACGTGATATATAGAAAAAAAAGGGGATGTGCTTTGATGTTGAAATAAAATAGTCTTGAATTATGGTATCAATTCTTATTATTTACTGAAAATTATTATCCATACTTGACACTTCATAATGTACGTATTGTTAACAAAATAATTTAATTTTTTATTTAAAATTGGAATAAGTTTAAAAAGAAAATGAATAGTGAATGTCAATAACATGCACCGCAATATTATCTATGTCGGAAATGAAGTCATGCCTAGTGGGAATTTTTTTTTCTTACAAAACATAAAACTAATTAGATTGCGTAAAAAAAATTAACGAGAGTTAATTCTTATAGCCTTTCATATAAGAAAATATGAATAAAAATTATTTATTTTTTAAAAGAAAATTCCATTTTCGTTCATAAAAAGTAAAGATTTAATATAATTGTGTCTAATACACTGTAAACAAAATGGTAACGTTCCATGTAAAATCCAGGAACGTTTCGCCTTTTCTCAGGTTTTCAGAATAATTTAGCTCTTTCCTGTGAAATTCTGGTTTTCTTATCTGAAACGTTCCTGAACAAAAGTTGGAAACAGCAAAACGCTGCGGCCGACATTTATTATTTTTTTGCTATAATCCGTTGCTCGCGCGCGACTGTCGAAAACGAATTCCTTAAATGAATGTAAAAAAATCAATATGGAATGCAAATAAATCAATAGACGACATAATCCTTTACGTCTCTATTGTCAAGACAATTCAGAGGAAAATACAATACCTCTGTGACATCGCTAAGAGATTATCTCTCGTACTTTAACGAGCAGACCGTGTAAAAAAAATACACCTATTATTTGGATCTCCATTAACCAGGGGACCATCAAACATGATTCTTACCGATTTTGATTAATTTAAAGTATGTTTTAAAGTGCTTATCTCTAATTATTCTTGTGAAAAGATTTCTTCAAATGGGCCTTAGATTTTGAGAAATTAGATGCCGAGGTTTAGCATACGTTTCAAATACCCATTAGTTTGCGTCTCTCAACGTGTCTTTCGTGGTGTGGACGCAGAAAGCTCGCACGCCACCCGTACGGCCCGAGTTCGATGCTACCTCTTGACTTTCTTTTTTAATTAATTTTATATTTTAACACTTTATTACAATTTGATTTAAATTTGATATATATTTGACACTTTGAATTGCTGCAAATTTGATTTTTTTTTTTTTTTGGAAAAAATATACAATTACGTTTAGTTTTTTTTTTTTTTTTTTTTTTTTTTCATGAAAATTTATATGTATTTTATCTAACTTGTAAACTAACATAATTACTGACGAAAATCCAAAATATTTTATGTCTAGATTTTTTTTCTAATTATTATTTACATTTATACATTTTTATATTTTAAGCAAAGTTCAGAAACAATATATTATATATATTTACTTTATTGAATTTTAACTGAAAATTTATTTTTTCGTGTAAATTATAAATAATAATTTCGATGTCAATTTCAAAATATGTTTTCATTCTAACAAATAATGATAATAAAGCGAAAATTGTCAACTGGAAATGTAAAAATCGTCTGCGGATCCCGCATGCTGTGAAATGTCAGTAATGTTTTGCTGTCAACAGAAATATTCCTGGTATTTCGCAGAAAACTTACTGGCATTTCTGTAGAAAGTTTTTAACAGTTCCAGTCATTTTCAAGAAATGTTTCTTGGAAATAATGGGCAACTCAGCTGCCCATTTTTTCCCAGGAACGTTGCGGAATTTTTTTTACAGTGTATAATCTCGGTGAGTACAGAAATTAATGTTCAGTAGCAAGAACTATATTGCAGACACCTTTGTAAATTGTGGTTTTGGCAACAGGATTTTAATTTAAAATTTCTTTTAACTTTAAAACAGTAAAAATATTTTGTAATTTGTAAAAATTGTTTTATATATATATATATATATTATAATAGATTTTCGTAAAGTCTTATACGATGCAATACATACGTATACATATTTCACATCAAATATAACCTAAAATACATTGCTGTAATAGAATTATTCTCCAAGCGTTGTTTTTTCATCTTATAAATATAGATTTTTCTATTTCCGCGAATTCACCTCTCCTGCACTCCATTTTACTTTCTTCTATCTTTACAAGAAGAAAGTACCGTATTCCTGAAATTTTTCGACTTCCGGTTTTGACGGATTTACACGTTTTAGGGGTCAGAGATTCCAAGAAAACATGTTTTTACAAAACGTCTGTCTATGAGTCAGTGAATCTGTCTGTCTGTCCATCTGTCTGTATGTGTCACAAATTTTGTGGGCGCTCTATCTCAAGAACTAATGCACGAAATTTAATAAAAATTTATATTCCGGTAGTTCCTGATATAGATTGGTGCTTATTAGTTTTTGGTGTAAATCGCACAGTTATCGGCACTGCTATGCTGCATTTTGCAGGATTTCCGCAATAGCTCTATCTCAAGAACTACAGCACGAATTTTTATAAAACTTCGGATTCATTTACTCCTTGATATGAGCTGGTGCTGTTTACGTTTTGGTGTAAATCTCCCAACAGGTGGCGCTGCTATCCTGCATTTTGCAGGATTTACATTATTTTCGCAGTAGCTCTATCTCAAGAACTAACAGGCACATTTTCATCAAACTTCGGATTTAGTTAGTCCTTAATATGAAATTATGCTGACTACGTCTTGGTGTAAATCTCCCAATAGGTGGCGCTGCTGTTCTGCATTTAGAACGATTTCCTCAATAGCTCTATCTCAAGAACTAATGCATGAATTTCATCTTTTTAGAATCCTTGTGATGAGCATAGATTGCCATTTAATTTTGGCAAAGTGATACGAATTTTGAAGTATTGACATGTATGAGGTAGAAGAAAGTTTTGGGATTGGTACATCCTACTAGTTTCATCTTACAAATAAAGATTCTTCGATTTCCACGATTTCACCCCTCCTGGCACTCTTTTTTACTTTCTTCTATCTTTACAAGAAGAAAGTGTTGGATTCATAAAAATTTTCAAATTCCGGTTTTCTTCGAATTCACACTTTTTAGGGGTCAGAGATTCCGAAAAACATGTTTTTACAAAATGTCTGTCTGTGAATATGTATATGAGTATGTATGTGAGTATGTATGTGAGTCTGTTTGTCTGTCTGTCTGTATGTGTGTGACACAAATTTTGTAGGCGTTCTATCTCAAGAACTAATTCACGGAATTAAAAAAAAATATATTTAGTTAGTCTCTGATATAAATTGGTGCTGATTAAGTTTTAGTGCAAATCGCTCAACAGATGGCGTGCTATGATGCACTTTTTACGATTTCCGCAATGTCTCTATCTCAAGAACTGATGCACGGATTTTCATGAAACTTCAAATTCGGTTAATTCTTGATAGGAGTTTATGTTTACTATGTTTTGGTGTAAATCACTCAGCAGGTGGTGCTGCTATACGTCATATTTCCTGATTTCTGCAATGGTTCTATCTCAAGAATTAATGCGTGGATTTTCACAAAACATCTGATTCAGTTAGTCCTTGATATGAGATGATGTTTATTACGTTTTGATGTAAATCGTCGAAAAGGTGGCGCTGCTATACATCATTTTTCTGATTTCCGCAATGGCTCTTATCTCAAGAACTAATGCGTGGATTTTCATCCAACTTCAGATTCAGTTAGTCCTTGATATGAGTTGGCACTGACTACGTTTTATTGTAAATCGCTCAAAAGGTGGTGCTGCTATGCTGCATTTTCTGATTCCAGCAATAGTTTTATCTTAAGAAGGAAAGCAAGGATTTTAATCAAACTTCAGTTTCTGCCATCAAGTTGACTTAAGTTGTTACTTATTATGTTTTCTTATGTAACATCCAACTGGTGGCGCTGCTATGCTGAATTATTCATAGCTTCCGCAATAGCTTTATCTAAAAACTAATGCACGAATTTTCATCAAACTTCCGATTCAGTTAGAAGTTGACATAAGTTGTTGCTGATTAGATTTTGGTGTAAATCGTCTAACCGGCTACATTTTTCAGGAAGTACTAACATGTGTGAAATAGAAGAAAGTCTTCGGATTGCCATATACATCCAGTTTTTATTTGTTGCAGTTTCATTTGGCACAAAATTTCACCCTTTTCATGTCTGAGTCAAGGCCCTGTATAAATAAGAAATATCACATTGTCTCCTATAAACTTTGATTAAGAGTTTGTAATGTCCTACATATTTTTGATTATCCGAAGTGTTTTGCTTTATTAATGCATTTATTTATTACTTGGGTAACTGCTAGTAATATTGTAAATGTGAATGTTTGCTTCAAGTCAACGTTACGGGAACGATGTCATTGGTAAGAGTTAGTTAAGAAAAAATTGTCTGTACAATGCATAAATGACTATGACTCTCCATAAACAGTCTTAGCTGTAAAAAAAAGACAGGTTGATTTATTTAAAAATGAAAAAAGAAACTACCAACAGAAACCCAGATACAAATCTTATCATCTTTATACAAAATACATTATCCATACACGCACTTGAATGCAGAACATCCAGTGTATTACTAACATTTCAGAACTAATAAAGTAATTAACTAGTCGGATATGCCAATCCCAAAACTTTATTCTGTCTCGTATATATTAACACATCGAAATAACGCAGCCAAAATTAAATAATCATGACGATTCTACACACTGCAAATAGAGGCGTCTTAAATTAAGACACATATGTGACTGAAAAAGTTATTCAGACACTTAAGTGTCTAAATTTGAAATTTCAGACATCACAGGTGTCTAAATTTTAGACACATAAGTGTCTTACTATGATCATGGCATAAATGAACTGATAAACATGTCTGAAAAATGGCGATATGTCTGAAATTAAGACATTTAGAAATTTAGACACTTAAGTGTCTAAATGCGATACAATTGTATCATATGTGTGATGACTGTATGTATAACTGTACTGCAATATGTATGCCAGCACCACCAGAAAATTGTTTTCGAATGGATAACAGATGTTTAAAATATTTTTATCCATTAAATTTGGTATTTTATATTTAAAAAAAAAAGTAATTTGTTTAGATTATGGGACGTCTGGAAAATTGAAATAGTTAGCTTACTAAAGTTTTGGGACTTAGTTATTTTTGGCGCAATAAATAAATCAGTAATTGCTTTTCATGAAAAATATTTATTTTCAAAAATTACTCGCAATCATGGACGTACGCACGTACGTCCAAGGAAGAGCCATACCCTCCCGTTAAATACTAAGAGATGTACCGGTGGAAAGAAATTTAGGGAGGGACAAGATTTTGGAACAGTTGGGTCTGGGGTCAACAGCGTAATCCGCTTTTCTAAAATGCAGAACATAAACATGAAATAGGCAAACTAAGAATATTTTGACAGAACTCCTCGGGCAAGAAATGTTTAAAGATACAAACATAAAAATAAATATAAAAATTAATTTTTTTTTCTCAATGGACTCCCCCCCCCCCCCCCCCCGACACACACACACCGTTTTGAGATAAATTTGAAATATATCAATATTAAAAGAAGAAAAGAATTAAAATTGTCTTCTACGAAGTGTTCAAAGGAAGGTGAATTTCTCTGAAGTAAAATTTTTAGTAACATTTTCCTTAACGTAAAATTATTCTATAGCCATTTATAAGAAAAGAAATATCATATATTTTTAATTATCAGACATAAAGAAAGCATAATTGATTAAATTTCACTATACTGGGAGGGAGAATGTATCCACCAGGGGGCACTGTAGTTGCGCATGCGTTTTAGATGTCTTTCGTTGGAACGTACGTTGTAGTAACTGAAAGTTTGTTTTATGTACGCGTATTTATTTTTCTGCGAAATTTCAAGTTCTGTGATTTTAAGTCGTATTCACTTAGTTTATTTATGTATTGAATATATACATCTGACTTACGTGCTTGACACCCAATGACTCTTATAAGCTGTCGTCGATATAATTCGGGATAGAGACAACACTTGAAGATTACATCCGGGAACTCTACAAAGTGTGTGGCAAGGTGTGTGTGGTGTGGAACGTATTTAGTGTTAATTTGTATCGAGATTTAGTGTTATTGTACTTCGTCTTTATAAAAGCTGGTAAAAAAGAACTTTTGTCTGGCGGAGTATATTTTGAGGATGAAGCATTTCATTCTCTGAGTATGCTTAGTCGGATGTATTAACGTCTTCCCTTCTAAAAAGATGCAAGTCTTTGCTCCTCACTGTAATAGTTTTTAAAATTTCAAATCGAGGAATTTATCTTACTTCTTGCAACAGGATTAAAGTAAGTGTCACAATTTTTCTTTTTAGTACTAAATTTAGTGTTCTTTTTTATGATTTTCTAAATAGCACTGATCAAAATCTTGCATAAAATGGTATTAGTTTTGAATCTGTTTGCAAAAAGCCCGCTAATTCTAGAAGTATATATTTTTTAACTTATGACGTTGCCTTTTATTACAAATTATATATTTTAAATTCTCATATGTTTCCCCTAATTTAAAGTAATAATATCACATTTTAAGTTAAATGCATTCTCTTGTTTTCCATGGGAGTTCTTAGTTTCAATTCTTATCTGTTTCAATTCTAATTCTTATCTATCACTAAACGACCACAATGATATAAAGAAAAAAAAGCTTTGAAAGATTTCCTAATGCTTTCTTACTTCCTACATAGGGATTACAATCCCGTATCCTGGGATTCCGCTCTATTTTTAATCCCGAAAATCCCGGGATTTTTTCTGTCAAATCCCGGGATTTTCGGAGGTTTTTTTTTTTTTTTTTTTTTTTTTTTTTTTTTTTTTTTTTTTTAACAGAACAATATTCAACTGAAATTAAAAAATATATATATTTATAGACTTTTGCTTTTGGAATAAAAATCAATTTTTATAAATTTATGTATATATGTATCATTGAAAAAGAATGTATATCTCGAGTATTTTTTACATATATTTATAAGCGATTAAACATTCTAACGTGTAAATCTATTGACCTGCTAACAGACGTCACAGCGATGAGTCAGGAAAAACGAAATCATTTCTTTATTTCGAATTCGCTGCGTGTAGAAAGATCTTCCATTCCATGAGTCATTTTGAGATTAACGTTTACTGATAAGCGTTTGTTTCTTTTCGTGCTTTTAAATTTATTTTTCTTTGAAGATATCTTATGAAAAGGATTTTCTATCGTAGAATTGTAATCTTTAATTACATGGTTATGAGAATAATGTAAAATTTAATTTGTCATAATAATTACTTTTTAATATTGTAAATATTTAGTCATTCAAAAACTTTTTTAACAGGAAATAAAAGGAAGTATGTAGAAGATAAAACATAAACTTATACGAAAAATACAAAAATGACAGATGTTAAGATATATATTTAAGACAAAAGAAGTTTGGAGACTATAAGTTATTTTTTCTTCGTGTTATTAATATAGAATATTTATTTATTTTTATTGATAGTTGAATAGCCTTTGTGATTACCCTCTGATCTACATAAAAACTTGCCCATGTGGAAATATAAATTTTTTTTAATCTAATTTTTAAATGATAAAGATTTAATTTTTTTTTTTTTTTTTTTTTTTTTTTTCTGGGAGGGGGTCGGGATTTCTTTGAAAATTTCGTAAAGCTGATATCTTAAATCTTGCACTGATTATAATTAAAGTGTTGAAGTTTTATAGTAGGACAAGATTAAAAACCCAATATATATTTAACAAAATACAGAAGTAATTTTTTTCTCAATGTTATTAAAGTAGAATATTTATTTTTTTATTCATAGTTAAATAGCTGTTGTGATTATCATCTGATGCATATGTAAAAGTGCCTATGTAAAAGTGCCTATGTGGCAATATAATTTTTAAAAAATCTAATTTTAAAATTATGAATTTTCATTTTTTTCTTGGGGGGGGGGGGGGATTTACTTGCAATTTTCTTACATCTGATATTTTAAATGTTTTTCGACATTCAACCGCCGAGTATATTAAATATTTTGAACTTTTAGAGTGGGAAAAGATTATAAAATATATATGCATATATTTATCCGTGTACCTTAATAGAGACACTGCGGGGCAGCTGAATTTGCCCGATAATCGAAGATGTCTGCTTTTGTGAGGTAAAAAAATATACAAATATCTATGCCTTGCGGATTAAAAAAGTATTCGCTAAATAGAGGTGTCCGCTATTCGGGAATGTCTATTAACATCCACAACAGATACTCCCGAATACCGGACATCTCAATTTAGATAACAATAATGCAGGGTTGCATTTTTTTCAAAAGAACTTCTTGATTAAAGCATGGGCATACTGGGCAGTGCCCCCCCCCCCCTACGATTTTAGTGCCACCAAATTTGATGTGCAATATTTGTAAAGATTATATTTTAAACCTGTTTCGAAATTGTACTGATTATAATCAATATTTTGACCTTTCAAAGTAAAATAAGATTAAAAAAAAATCTTAATATTTAAATAAATATTTTTTGTTTTAATTTTGTTCTACTCCTGAAGTTCAAAATATTGATTATAATAAATACAATGTGGTAAAAGATTTAAATTATCATCTTAACGAAAATTGCATACCAAAATTAGGAGCACAGAAGAAAATCAGGCTGTATGGGGGTGGAGGGGGCAGGACCACAGCCAAATATTTTTTCAGGATTCAACGTGGTCAAACATGGCTACGTATGATGCTTACAAAAAATGGGTGCGATTCAGACGTTTGAAGTGTCTGAAATTCAGACGCAAAAAGTGTCTTAAAAAATTCAGACATTTTAAAATGTCTGAAAATTGAACACTCCGTTTCAGACACTTAAGTGTCTGAATTTCAGACATTTTAATTTGCAGTGCAGATATGAAATTCCGTGCATTAGTTATTGAGAGATGACTATCGCTAAAATCGTGTAAATCCTGCAAAATGCAGCTGAGCAGCACCACCTGTTGGGTGATTTACACCAAAAACTATTCAGCAACAATTTATGTCAACGTCTAACTCAATTTGAAGCTTGATGAAAAAAGGTGCATTAGTTTTTGAAATAGAACTATTGGGAAAATCGTGACAAATCTAGCATACCAGAGCCACCTATCGGGCGGTTAACACGAAACCCCAATTAGCAAAAACTTATGACGACGTCTAACTGAATCTGCAGTTAGATGAAAATTCGCGCTTTAGTTTTTGAGATAGACCTATTACGGAAATCGGGAAAAATGCAGCACAGCGGAGCCACCTCTTGAGCGATTTACACCACAACGTTATCAGTACCAATTGATATCAAAGACTAACTGAATCTGAAGTTTTATGAAAATATGTGCATTAGTTCTAGAGCTAGAGCTATTGCCGAAATCGTGAAAAATGCAGCATAGCAGGCCACCTGTTGTGCAATTTAAACCAAAAATTAATCAGCACCAATTTATACCACAGACTAACATAATATAAGTTTTTATTAAATTCCTTGCATTAGTTCTTGAAAAAGAATACCCACAATATATGTGTCACATACAGACAGACTCAGAGACAGCATTTTGCAAAAACTTGTTTTTCGGGATTTCTGACCGCTAAAACCTGTAAATCCGTCGAAATCCGGAAGTCAAAAATTTTCACGTATCCAATACTTTCTTCTTGTTAAGAGAGAAGAGTGTAAAAATATCTAGTTAATTGCGCACTTTCATTTTTAAAACGTCCAATCTCATAGATTTATGTGAATTTTTTGTTTCTGGCATCTATGTAAAATAATGTAGATTTTCTAATACTGTAGCTTTGCTTTTAACCGTTGAAGTACCATACAGAAATAAAAAATAAATAGTGTTCTAAGTATCCGGTTAAAAATTGGGACTAAATAAACTGTAATTAAATAATTTCATTAACAAATGATAGAATGAAGAAATAATATTGGTGAAAAAACTAATACAATTATTGGAATATGACAGAAGGAGAGAACAACAGTTCTTTAAGAAAAGCAAAAAAAAAAAAAGATCTTTGATATAATTTTAAAAAAAGAACAGATTTTTAAAAGGATATATCTTTTGATAAAAGATTTTTTTCTTTCTTTTTTTTTTCCCTCGAAAGCGCAGCAAATAATATTTAAATGAATCCGATATTAGGATGTTAAAGAAAAATACATAAACACAAACTTTATGTACGGAATATTTTCTTTTTAATTTTTAAAAAATGTAAAGAAAATTCATTAAATAATAATATGCCTTCACATGCAAAATAACTTTGATTGAAGACGACAATATAAAAATAAAGTCCATGGGATACACTAGATATTTACAAACAAAAATGAATGTGTCACATCATACCGTTGAGGCCAACTTTTAGACTTTTTTTTACAACTGAAATGTGTAACCAATTAATTGGAACATATATACAGTTTGCGAATTTCATTAAAATAAAATACATAATATATAAAAACATAAATAATAAATTGCGCATACCGTTTAAATTATGTTTTTAAATCTAAAAGTTAATTTAAGCTAAGAATCAAATTAATAATCAATCAAGTTTATATTCCTATATACAGGGCTCGCAGCGTTCCTAAAATTTTCACATTTTCCTACCACAACTTTAAAACGATAATATTTATTCTAGAATTCTATTGATGAAGTTAAAGGAATCTGCCAAAAAGATTTTTGATTTAAAATACTGGTAGCAAAGTGTGAAAATTTTAGGAACGCTGCGAGCCCTGCATATATTACACATTTTCTAATATGTTTTCCTTATAACCTTATCACACTGTGTATACTGATGCAATAATATATTTATTTTTAAATATTTTATCCTATCTATTTTCTATCTACAATATACAAATTTTATTATTCTCTTGTATTTATTAATGATTTTTTTTTACTTATATTGTATGGAAATAAAGTATTTTGTTGTAGTCTTGCTGATTTATACAATACATACCTACTGTTAAACAATTACTCATAGCTTAACAGAAAAAATATAAATTCAAACTGCTACTATTACAGATCATACATGAATCCAAAGAAAAATAAGTAATTTGTAAAACGTTTCCTGTTACAATAACATGAAAACTAATAAATATAAATAAATGCGTATATACAGATACAATATACATAAATATTTTATAATACATCTAAACGTAATTATGAGAATTGAAGATAAGAGTTTATGTGTTGTTATCTAAAAGCGTTTTAGATTAATTTGTAATGCATAAAACACTCGGTATCACCTTGATGCAGGTTAAGTCCAAATTGTACTTAGGTTTTGACATCAGAAACCAAATATTGTAAATAAACACTTTGAAATCTTTTGTGTCTATATCAGAACTGGGAAATCTGATAAAAATATTTAGTATTGTATAAAATTTTAAGAAAATAATTATTTTCATGGTTGCATGGAATTGTTTTTCTTCTTTATATTAGCTTCACAGGGTAGGAAAGCTTTTTTTTTCTACATATGGAGCAGTAGAAAAATTATTATCACAAAATGCAAATGAAATTAAACACAGCCTTTGAATGAAGAAATTTTATCTCTTTAGAATTTGTATTTTGGTTGTTTGAAATAAAAGCTGAAAATTTAATAACAAGATTGGGATTTTCGAAATTTTTTTTAATCAATCTTTAATATGTTTATGTGTACCTGTTCATAAATAAATAGAATTTCACTACATGTCTTTTTTTCTATTTCCAGTTGTAATGACATAAATATTTTTAAAACACTGGCTACACTTATATGAATAGCGTAAAATAATAATATTTGTAAAAATTCATTTCTGTATCTCCACAAGCAGAAAGTATTGGATTTCTGAAAAATTTTTACTTCCGATTTTCGACGGATTTATACGTTTCAGAAGAGCCTGAACAATATTTAACGGTTTTTCGAAAATATCTATCTATGAGTCTGTCTGTATGTGTCAAAACTTTTGTGGGTGCTCTATCTCGAGAACGCACGCAATTTAATAAAACTTTAGATACAGTTATAGCTTAATATAAATTGGTGCTGATTAGTTTTTAGTGCAAATCTCCCAAGAGGTAGCGCTGCTATGCTGTATTTTTCATGATTTCCGCAGTTGCGCTATTTCAATAACATATGCACGGATTTTCATCAAACTTAAGATTCAGTTAGACGTTGACTTATATTTTATTGATTAAGTTTTGGTTTAAATCTCCCAGCAGTAACAGCTGCTATGCTGCACTTTTCGCAATATTCGCAATAGCTTTTTCTCAAAAACTTATCCGCGTAATTTAATCAAACCCTATATTCTATTACAATTTCATATATATAGATCCCAGGGTTTACGCTGCCGCTCACCATTGCGCCAAATCGCAACAAAAAAGGGACGAGTTCATTTGGCGAGTAAATCAGACTCGCCAAATTGCTGCGAGTGCTCAATTTCTGCTCTTTTTATTGTGTGTGTTTGCCAATACAGTATAGATTCTTATCCCGGTTGCTGAACGATTGATGTCGCTTTAAATCTTCAATCGCACCGTGCCATTTATAGGGATACTGACTCAACACCAGTTTAGTTTAGCAACTTCCAAAGACACAGAAAGGATGATGCAATATGTATTTTTGTGTTGTCCGTTAATCACTATATTTATATTACCGGCGCCGCGTCACGCCGGTAAAAACACAAACAAAATTACTCGCATCCAACGCCAAATAGAGAAAAGTTTTGCTGGAATGCAGCGTTGATATTAGCCATTTACCATACCATTTGTCAATTGTATGCAAAGTATAATTAGCAGATCAATTTTTTCTGTCGGTTTGAGTCGAAATCTCATTGCAATTTTTAGTGTATATTTTCACAATTGTAAATCAAAGATAGCTGTTTTGAATTTTTCTTTAGACTGCTAAAAGAACGCTAGAAACGTTACATTTTTAGGAGACATTTAGAATGTACTTATTTTTAATAGGTTCTGGAGCAGATGGCCGAATTTCTATTTCAAAATCAATTACTAAAAGTATGTTATTTTATAACATATTGAAAAAAGGGATATAATGAGGGGTTAAGGATAAAATTTTTAGTGCCTCACGCCGAATCTATTTTGCTATTCTTTTTTTTCATTTGGCTACTGTTTTTTTTTTTTTTTTTAAATTTCTTATTCGCCAAATTGCTAATGTTGATCAAAAGTCACTGAGAACCCTGATAGATCCTTATTAGTCTTGGGTGCATATTGCGTGACTGGAACCGCTTTTATCTCTTTGGGTTAGGAATTTTGGTTGCAGACATGTAACAGCGTGGGTACCGAAATTTTATATATTTTTTTTAAGTTGCGATGCTTATACTTCTTTTTCGAGTGCACACAAGTCAACGAACCTGTACCTTTAAAATCATCACGAAGAGCATAGATTGTAATTTAAATTTAGCATTGTGACGGCGTATTTTGAAGTATGAACATGTATGAGATAAAAGAAAATTTTAGGATTGGCATATCCGACTAGTTCCTATTGATAATATTAAAGAAATGAAACTTTTTTTTAAGTAGAAGTAATTGTTACAATAATAAGAAAAAAAAAAGAATTATTAAGATTAATTCATAATTTAGTGGTTTATCCATTTATTTATTAAAATGAATTACAATATATATGCTAAATACTACATCTTCTTTTTAATAAAAACTCATTAATTACTTTAGTAGACTAGAAAAGCCCAAATGATTAAGGTTAAGAAAGTATCGTCTATCAAAGGTTTAATTATCTATTCATCATTTCTTAAGCACTCTGGATTAAGGTATCACACGTCAAGGACAGAATTGATTGAAGATCATTTGACAAATTTCTAACGTTAGACATTTAACAATGTATTTCATACAATACCATACTCGTTTATTTACTCGCGATAAATGTCTTTTGAGATTACTAAATAAGAATTCTAAAAGGGTGACTTGTTTATTTTATCTAAAAACAATCAAGTATGTTCAGATTTATTACATTTTTTATGGATTGATACTATTAAAGAAAACATGTATGCGTTACAAATTAGTATGCCATTAAAAATACTTATTTTAACGCTATTGAAAATTCTTGAATTTAATTTCTTTTTAAGCTAAAAAATTTCTGAGATTTTTTTTTCTCTGTTCTTCATTGATGTAGCTCATTCAAGTCAATCCTAACTTGTCGCTGCCCGTGGCACTTACAAAGAGACAGATGCTTCTTAATTTATGAAATTAAAAAATAATAATGAAAAAAATGTAAAATAAATATTGCCGAGTTACCCAATATACCTTAAAATGTTTTTTTTTTTGTTTAGAAGCCCCGGAAACAAATATAATTTCGAGATTTAATGAATCATGTATGAAAACAAAGTTAACTTTCATGCCACTATTTTTCGGAAACGTTTCCAGGAAATTTGCATAGTACATTAATTAGTTTTCTAGAACCGGAACGTAAATTTTTCTGGTGCTTTCGATCCCCACGTAAACACGTTCATGTCCAGTAAAAATGTTTTGCAGACAAATATGATAAATTAACAGCATTAACATAACCATTAAAATTAATGTTATTTTACTACTTTTGAAAGTATAAATTCAATTATGCAGCATAAAATGTTTAATTGAGAACAACTACCATCCAAAAAACCGATGTTCAGGTTTGAAAAAACTGATTAGTACGCTATAAAAAGTGTCCGAAAACGTTTTTGAAAATCAGTAGCACCAAATGAAATATAGTTTTTATAAATTCTGCTTTAAATCTCGAAAAAGTATTGGTTCCTGATGTTTCTAATGATAATGATATTATCTCGGACTTGTAGTTAATTCTGAAATGTTATTGTATAATTTAGTGTTTGGTTAAGTTACATTTTCATGGATTAAGTAACAACTGTGTTGTTGTTGTTTTTAGGTAGATTTCGTAAGACATACTACCTATTGCAGTCGTTATCATGGTGCGACTTTTGAAAAATTCCTCCGTAACTTTTCATTATATGATCCCAGGAACCCAAAACCACCCACACCTAAAAAGTTATATATATATATATATATATATATATATATATACCAGTGGCGTGGCGTGAAAATTTTCGGTGGTCATCGCAATTATTTAAGTTTGTGGTGAAAAATTATTAACTCTAAACTTCAATGGTTGAATGTTGAAAAAAGAAACTTTAAATCTTACCTTCACTTATACATGAACTCCAAATGTTCTGCTAAAACTGGATCGTTGAGTTTTAAAAGCTTATTAAGAGTTTTAAAATGTTGCTTGGTCATCGCCGCATCCAGCGATGACCGGACGCCATGCCACTGATATATACATATATATGTATGTATGTACTAAATTTTGTCCGCACG
Organism: Maratus speciosus; assembly: GCA_963932465.1. NCBI lineage: Eukaryota > Metazoa > Arthropoda > Arachnida > Araneae > Salticidae > Maratus > Maratus speciosus. The sequence goes on from OZ010800.1 coordinate 438,438,164, forward strand.
ATAAAAGTGCAATTATGCACGGATCGTCTTCAAACTCGCCAACAACTTTGAGATGGTTAATATCTCGGCGGGGATTGAAAATGGGCGAAATCGGCCCAAAGGAATGGAAATGGGGAGGGCTCAAAATTTTGAATACAGTCTTAACATGATTCTGATAAAACCAGCTCTTACTTAACAATGATAGGAAAAAAATAAATATTTTTTGTTATAGCAGTTGCCAACAATTAAAAAAAAGCAATAAAATTCTCACCACAACAATTGCTTTTCTATTGCAAGATTTCACGTGAAAAATTAAATTAAATAAACAGTTTGACGAATTGAAAACAAATTGAATATTACGTCATAAGTTTTCTAGAGCAAGATTTCCGCATGAAAACACAAAATGAAATAAATAGTTTGAAGAATTAAAAAAATAAATATATTGCGTCATATTGGAAATATAATGGACCTCAGCAGGGGAATATGTAACGTCATGTGTGTTTGAAGAAATGTATTAAAACATAATAAAAACCCAACTATGGAAATATTAACATATTTTAACACTTTGAGGTTCTCTGAATTTGCTTTAGCCATTTTTAAACCTATTCCATATACATGCGTGTGTGTATTCGTGTATATTAGAATTTTCACAAAATGTTTAGCTCCCTTAGAGTTCATTCTTAGGAACTGGGTTTATCTCTAATCTTGATTTAAGTTTCGTTGGTGAATTTAGTACTTAACTTCGAAGTCTACCTCCGCCTGTAGGCTCGAGCCGACAGCGAATTTTTTACACTGTAGTTAAATATCAAATAAATCCTGGTTGAAACTTGAAACAATTTGTGTTTGAAGAAGATAAAGTGCCTCTAATTTTTTTGCTATCCTAGGTGCAATTGAATTTTACAATTATCTTCGTGGCTGCAGTATTCTCTCGCTCTCCCTCACCACCGCCCACACAACATTAGTTATATGTTAGCGTGTGAGATGATAACGACTACACATGATGACGCTGACTTTTGCAAAAGCAGGCAATGGTCTGTGTCTAAAGAATGGACAACTATTTTTCCGTTTAATCTGCCTGTCGTAAATGACTGCATATGTTCTTTAAAATCGGTCTCATAAGAAATATTTGTTTTGCCAATGCATACAGATTCCCATTGTTTACAGAGAATGCTGTATGTCACAAATTTAGAGTGTGATAGGGGGATCTTCTGTCTGAAGTTTCACAACAAGTTTTGTAAAGTACTCTGTGGATTAAATGCTGTTCCAATGTTGAAGGTTTTAAGTAAATTTGAAAACTTTCAAAAAAATTCTTATAGGGAATTCTTATAGGATTCTTATACGAAATTACACAAGTCATCATGAACAGAAGGAGAAGGGTTGTCATCATAGTATTTGAAACTTCAGAAAAATTTTTACAGAAGATTCTCAAATTTTTTTCTTCTGAATTTTCCAATACTATAATTATTTATCACCTTCCCCCTGTTCATGACCGGTAATTTCGTATTACCTAAATATTCGTAGTATTTCGTATTACCTCGTATTACTTTACTATAAGAATCTTTTTGAAAGAATTCCAGATTTACTTAAAACGTTCATCATTCGACCTGCTATTATTCCACGGAGTACTTTATGAAAATTTATGTGCAACCTGAAACAGTAGATTCGCCTATCACAGAATTAAAGCATGATATGCAGCATTCGCGAAACAAGTCGTACTTTCAAGAACCGTTTTAAACAGCTTATGCAGAGCTTTATGATAGACTACTTAAACACGAAAATAGTTGTCCATGCTTTGGACACACACCATTGTCTAATTTTGTGAATGCCAGTTTCATCCGGTCTAATTCCAAAGTTTACATAAGCCGGATTTTTTTGGTGGATTGTATACAAGATTGCCGAATTCTTCAGTAAAAAGCAAACCCTACACCACCAGAATACGCAGTAGTGTACTGATATTTACATTTTGACTTTCGGAGCGTACATATCTTGACTGTAGTTATTGTTATTGACATCTTTTAAGGTCATTGCGTTATGTGAACTGATGAGGTGTATAATAATCAAAAAGCCTACCTTTTTAATACGTATTTAAAGGTTTTTAAGTAAACTGTCAGAATTTAATTGTGTTTATTTTATAATTGTATTTCTCAGCGGCATCATGCAATTGTTTTTAATAACTAATATTACGTTGATGAAATATAACTATCGTTAATTTTCAAAACGTTAAATATTTAAAATTGTTATATGTTCTCTAGGTATAATAATTTATTTATACAAAATTTCGACATGAGGTTACAAGTACCGCAAGAGAAATCTTATTCATCTATGACCAAAATTCAGCGTTCTATGATAACATGAAGTTTATGAAATTTTGGATCTTTCCGACTCTAAAAGTGGGCAGCTGATATTTTTAGTACTGGAAAGCTGAGATATTTAGTAAAATTCAAAGTATTATAACTTGGTGAAGTTTTGACGGAAAAAATAGTATTTTTACTGTTTTACTTGTCAGCCCTATGGAGAAATCTACGTTAAATGGAATTTATACAATCCAAGGACCATATAAAATATAAGATGTTTATTTTTTTTTAATTAATTACCTAGTACCTTTCCAACAAAATCCCAATTTCTACTTTATCTTGATTGTTTTTGTAAATCAAATTGCCTACTTATCTTATAAATGTAGCAAAATGAAGCGCATTTTAATCTGTTTCGGACATCCTGTTTATATTTTCGTTATACAGGGTGTATCTCAAATGCTTCAACAAACTTAAAATAAAATGAATAAAAGTGATCACTTGGCATATAAACATGAAGCGATTATCCCCGTATCTCTTTTGGAAAGTCACATGATTTACGCTTTTATAATATACGAGATTGCATTTCATTGAGTGTCATCTAATATACTTTTTACAATAATCTTTTCAACTTTACATAGAATAATCTCATTATTTAAATCTAGAAATGAAACAGCAATCTTTGCATATTGCATCCCGTACATTTTATATAGAGCACCATTTTAGAATTTTAATATTTACGTAAAGACACTGGAGTTATTTAAAGTCACATATAGTAAATAATACATAATTTATTTATAGAAAGTATATATTTTTCTATGTCCGTTGAGTTCATGCCTCGACCCCATAATTCATAAAAAGAATGTCATGCTGAAAGAAAAACATTACTCTACCAAGTGTTCCGCTGACGTGTCGTTTTTTCGTGATATAAGAGATTTATTCCCTAAAGAATTTTCGAGTACTACCAGTTTTTCTGTTACGCTTGCTTTGTACCATCAAAATACTTTGAAACAATATCGCAAATGTAATCTTTTCATATGGGCAATTCCGTAACTGACGTAGCATTTTATCGTCGAACTTCGTTTCAAATCTATGTAGAAAATTTACTAATAAAGTTAAAACAAATTTTTACAATTTAAAATATTTCTTACTAAGGGCTTAATACCCAAATGCCTGCAGATTATTTCAATCTCTCTTTGAGTCCCAAAAATTGCAATTCAAAATTCTGTAACTGACATAACATAAAATATACAAGTATTTTTTCTGCCTTAACTGAAGTGTAAAAATTCTCAAAACTATCGCGTTAAAAAAATGATTTAATGTTCTCAACAACACTAAGTAATTCCAAATTATGACAGTAACTTGTTTAATTAATTTCTGAATAATAAAAAAGATTTAAAAAATGGCATTTACACGTGTAACTGGCGTAACTTTTATTTTGTAACTGACGTAACATTGTGACTTTATAAAGACAATGATGGTACTTAACTTAGTTTGTAAACAGTAATTCACAATGCGTTTTTATTAGGATGTTTCTACAGAATATAAAAATATCAAGTTTTACAATCATACCCTTAAATTAAACATATTATGAATTTGATTCCTCCCCGAAAATGATGATTTTCTCTGAAATTGCCCATATTAGGATGATGAAGTACAATGAGCTAACTTATTTCATATGAAAAATAACTAAAAATGATGGTTGCGGCATAAATTATGAAACACTTTGAGAATAATGTAACAAAATTTCACAGTTTACTATGGTGAAAGAGGCTGTCTAAATAAACAATTTGGTAAACACATAATGCATTAGAAAAAGCAATTTTTACTATTACCATGAACAGTCAGGGAAATATACAATTTTTGCGTAGCCCTGTATATGATCTATTTATATGTATGTATACTACATGGTGTGCTACAAGTTAGTTCATTTTAACACGTAGCACATTTAAAAATTTCCGCCAATAAACGGATTTTGTTGAAAACTTTTGTGCAGCCCTGTATATGATCTACAGAATTTATACATACCAAATAGCGTTAAAAAAAATCTACAAAAGCATACCGCAACTGAAAACACATTTCCAACAATTATTGTTCTTTGTCTTCACAATTACTGCTAATTTTTTTCTGTAGCCAAATTCTTTTAAGTGTCCCTGTAAATGAACGATAAATTCTATGCTCACCATGCTGTATTATAAGAACCTTGTAGTACACTTCACTGATAAATATCAATTTCATTATGTTTAAAATAGTGTAATATGATTAAAATACACACCAAACGTTTATTCCCCATAGAACGCGATGTAACAGAATCCTTTTAATGTCCCTGTAAATGAATCGTAATTGCTACTAGTCCAAGAGCTGTTAAACATTTTAGGGAAGGTATTTGAGGCACCCTGAAAATTTGTGCAACACTTCTTTTGTAATGGCTGAATACAAAATCGAATGTCTGGCTGAAGGATCGTGGCCCAAAAACAGTGCCAGACACGTGTCAAGTGCCATTTTTTGACTACCCAAAAAAGGTATTTGAGGCACGCTGAGATTGAGGCAGAATAATATTTATGCTTAGAAAAAAATATTTTGAAAATGACAGACACTTTAGTCGGCACAAAAACTGTGCCAGACACGTGTCAAGTGCGACGTGTCAACACGTCATGTTCAACAGCTCTCCTACTGTACATGTTTTATTATAATGGAGATTTTGGGCCACGATCATTCAGCCAGACATTCGATTTTGTATTCAGGCATTACAAAAGAAGTGTTGCACAAATTTTCAGGGTGCCTCAAATACTTACTCAAAAATGTTCAACAGCTCTCCTACTATACATGTTTTATTATCCATGCCATAGTGATACCCAATAGAATATCCATTTCATGACAGTCGGGTCATATTTACGAGAGTTAGAGACGGGCAGACGGACAGACAGAAAAATCGAATTCATAAACACTTTTCAACTATGTTGGAAAGAATTAAAAATTGTAGGGTATAGAGACAAGTTTTAGTTCAATTTAAAATAAATTTATTACAATTTATTTAAAACCCAAAGTGGGAAAAATAATCTGAAATATTGTAATTTTGAATCATTTATAGGGAAATGGATAGAATAAAGCCTATTTGTCATCTTTTGATTATGGTCTTAGCGGTATTACGTCAAAACGGATATACTACGGATGTCTAAAGTCATTTTAAGCAAAAAGACATAAAATTTATAATTTCGCCAATTTTTTGCAAACTGAAGGATACTCAGTCTTCTTAAGAAAAATTAAAATAGAATTGTAAAACATTTTATTGTTTAATAAGTTTTGACTGAACCTTTACTTTTGTGGCAATAAAATTTTTACATTTGTAGTAACTAAATTTGTTTAAACGTTAAGATTTAAAAACGCTAAAACATTTCACATTTTTAAGTACTAAGAAAATGATACTAGTGTGCTTTTTAATATTTGAAGTTTTAACTTGAATAACAAACTTTCACACAGCTCAGAAATATTATTAATTAAAAATCCATCGATTTTCTCTCTTAAATCTGATGTCTCTCGAAACCTACTTCTGAAAATCTAAAGTGATGAGGAAAATGCATCAAAATGAAATATTTTAGGTTTTCAAAATTTCCAAAAGCTTTCTCACATGAAATTGCTTTTACTTGTTGCATGCTCACATGTGCTTGATTGATTTGTTACCATGGTAACAAGAAGCAGTGCTCTGGAAAAGAATTATTCTAAAATATTTCATAAATTTCTATTTCTATCCATGCTCACAGAAAATATTGCTAAAAATTATTTAAAAAATATATTAATTCAGAGTGGAATCACAACATAATGTTTTCATATTTAGCAGGGATTGAGCGTTATTTAATACTATCTTTTTATATAATACGGGAAAGTGACGATATCGGGTCGCGCTGATTCTTGAAAAAAAAAAAAAAAAAAAAAAAGAAAAAAAAGAAAAAGAAAAATATATTGCGGCATCATTGCGATGCCATAAATAAGATATAGGTCCGACTTATGGAAGTATTCTACGTTAAACCACATTTATGCTTCTTCATTTTCTCCAAAACAGTCAAAATATATACTATTATAATGCTTTAACTTCTAAATTAAAAATAACCAGCTACGAATAACAGATTACCGATATAAACAAAGGATCATTTCAGAAATTGTGATTAATTTTACAAATGTAAACAATGTGTTGTGGGTCATTCGTTTTTGAAAACTCATTGATAAAAAATTTAAAACTTTCGCGCATTGAGTATTTTTACTCCTGTAGTACTAATTTCCATTTGACACCATATTCGCCTAGGAACCAATGAAAATATTTTATAATCTAAAAGCAAAGTCTTAGAAAATTCAACTTTTTTTCGGTACTTTTATATTATCCGGGGGCAAGCCTCTTCAATAACGATTTTAATTTAGCTAATAGTAGTTATTTTTTCGCACGTGTGGTTTAGAAATAATTCATTGAAGTTTAAAAAAAAACGCTATGGTATTTATTATCATTATTATTGTTGCTTATTTTAAAGGAAATCGGTGAAAGGATTGCATTTTAATAGTATACAGTATATGTATTTTGAATGTTTGTATTTTAAAAAAAGTTGTGATTTTAAATTTAATGGTTTTATATTTTAAGTGAAATTAATGCAATATGAATGATATCAATGGTAACAATATTTGGTTATTTATCACATCGTCAACATAAAAGTACTCTATTCTCTGAGTATTAATGTAATAAACATAGTCTTTAATTAGTTTGTTTGAGGTTTGTATGTTAAACTTTTTTTGGAAATATTGATTCGATTAAACATTAATCCATTTTCCTTTTTTTTTTTGAAAACTTAACTACTTCTCAATATTATATAATTTTCAGTTTTACAACGTTGAATAGGGAGGGTGCACTTTCAAATGTAAAATGTTTGAAAACCGTGTTTCAATTTACTGACTTTTTATGATTTTTAAATGATTTTTTTTTTATGATTTCTACCCACCGTTCTGGGACGGGCGTTTACACTAGTAAGTAAATAATATTGTCACTAAAAGCCAAAGTTTAAATACACAATATATAAATCAAGCACTGAAAATATCGCAGACGTATACATCATCAGTGTATAAAAATCAAACATCTCCCCCTCCCCCATTTACATGCAAGACGAAAACTCAAATATCAGTAAACAAAGCATACGAATAACCATCATGTTCCTTCAAGCAATGAGATCAAAGCGTAACTGAAGCATTGTGACACAACAAATACCCCCAAGAAAGGTGAGATGTAAGGCACACTAGAAAAACCGTTAACCAAGGAGTTTCTAAATTTATGAATGTGAACAGCTTCAAAAAAGTCTGCCGTAAGTAGCAAAATCTTCGGCTAATAACTCCTGGCATGCGTCTAATACGAAAATATTGTTTTTTACAAATTTCGAAGCTTTATTTGATTGCATAACTAATAATTTTCATATAAAAAATGCGTTAGTTGACAATCTGAAAAGCATATTACATATGAAAAATTTATTAGATTTTGGAATTTAAATAAAAATATGGTTTTTACCTATTATCTACCCTGGAAGTTCCGGTTCGATTTACCAGTATTATTTAAATTTTAAAGGAGTTTATATTTAAATCTTCAAAAACATTTATATACACTTCTACTTCTTATTTTATGAAGTGAAATGAAGTGGTAGATTTTTTATGTTTTGATTATCTTTCGAATAATTGTCCTGATGCTCCAAACGTAGTATTTATTTAAGTATTTCTGTGATTTTTTACGAAATTCTGAAATATTTTCTAAAAGAAATCTTTAGAACTGCCTAGGAAAAAACTCTGAAGTTATGAGGGCTAAAACTATGAAAAAAAAAAAAAAAAAGAAACTTAGTCATGCGCAATCAAATTGTAGTATTTCAATTCCTACGAAAAGTGAAATTGACATTTAAACAGTTCAGAAAGAAGGTGGAAACGGCAAATATTAAACAGAATAAGATGTTTAAGCTGTACGAAGGAGATACCTACTTACCTGGAAGATTTTAAAAACATTTAAACATTCTATTAGCATGCAAACTTCGGTTAAATAATCTTTGTGTTTTTCTGCGGGATGGATCTTTTAATCATTTCTTGTCTTTAAATTGTTATTAGTCCAGTACCATGAAAGATTAATTATTCAAATTCGGAGCATGACTTTTTGAATTATGTTAATTTAATTTTCATTCATCAAATCAAAAAAATATACTTTTGAAAATAGGAACATGATGCAATGCTTAGCATGCTTTCCCAAATATAAATTTTAACAGAGCCCGCAGGTCAAAGGAATTACATTTGAAACTTATGCAATTATAGTAAATTTTGACTTTCGTGATTTTTTAACTTTTTGGGATTTTTAAGTCGATTTTTATGTTTCTGCGCGATGTGCTGCAATTTTTTAACATTCCATTTTTGACCTATAATACTAAAGTAATTTTTGCCCTCATTTCAATAAAGTTTATTCGGATTTTGTATAGCAATTTTCGAATTTTTCTGGAATTTTGTATGTGATTTTTAGTGTATTTTAGCGATTTCCTACCATTTTTCCACCTTAGTGACAGGAATCAACTTTCAAACTTCGAACACAATGTATATATATTTTTTTTCTCTTTTCGAAATTTGTGCAGTGATTTAAAATTTTTTAGCGATATCTTATTGTGATTTTCAGAGCTTTTTCACAATTCGTGCTGTTTTTTGACGTACCCGGGCAACACCGGCGACTTAGCTAGTTTTATCAATAAAGTTTTCGTATAAGCAAATTGCACAAAGTAAAATCTTTTTATTAATCGTTTGTGTTTGATACTTAAAATACCGGAAAGTTTTTTTTTTACATCTGGGGAGGGGGGCGGGTGAGGCATAATGCCTAAATTGAATAATCAAAAATCTTCTAATGTATATAGAAAATAAATGTAAAACGGTTGCAGATAAGTATTATATAATTTAGACTAATAGCAATTTTCAAATAAAAACTAACAGATAAACAATGTCTTGCAAGGAAATGCTTGATAATAAAGTGAATTAATTAAAAGCTAGATAAAAAAGTAAAATATTCCTTTGTTATGATTTATTAAAAAACTTATTATATCTGGGCAAATGACTGAAAATTTGGTTGGTGATGTACATGACCAAAAAACAATATTTGTATCTTGCATATATATGACAGATTTGAATGTATGACAATGATATTAAAACAGCAATATAAGTAAACAAAATATAATACTTGGTGCCCAATGTCTTTCAAATATATTTCACAATAAAATGAGACAAATAAATAAAATATACAATACACGCGGGGGGGAGGGGGTGATAAATCAAAAATATATCAACAGCAAAAAATGCTGAAAATCTACAAGAGTGCTGTAAGATAAATATAAAAAACTAAATTGCTGTAAATTTACAGCAAAATTTACTGGCACCCATATTGCCAGTATTGTTTGCTGTAAAATTACTGTGATTTTTTTTACAGTGTGAAAAGTGTTAAAAAAAGAAAAGTGCACAGTTAAACTGATGGCATCGAACACACAGGCTGTTGATACTAATTGCATAGTATACTCTTATTTCAAAGAATAATGCCCCTCGAAAGAAGAAAAAAAATACCGATTTAGATAAATTCAGGAGGGGTGCTCCCCCATTTCCCCCTTTTATACTTAACCAATGAACCTCCAAATGTAATCAGGGAAAAGCCTTATCAGAATAAACCGGTATAAAAAGTTTGAAGCAAACTGGATATTTCTGCATGAAAAACCCATATATCTAAATTAAGGGGAGGGGGTAGCCCCACTCTTAGAGGTGTACAGGGGGTTCCCCCCCCGTACCTCTCTTTATACTTAACTAATGAGCCCCAAAACTAGTCAGGGAAGAGGCTTATCAGAATGAACCGATTTACAAAATTTGAAGCAAATCGGAGGTTTCTATCAAGAGTTTTACGTACATATATACAAACATACATACGCACGTACAAACAGAATCTGCGGGCAGATTATCTCTCAGACTTTGATAGTCTATGAACTAAAAGCTGAAGACAGAAAAATTAAAGTGAATAAATTAAAATTTCCAAAGACATTTATTTATTACTAACTATAGTAATTTGATATGAATTATTATACTTTAAGCTTATTATTTTGTTCTTTTGACCACACCCAATCCCAAGACATTAGTAATGTGTTTAATATGTGGTGGAAAATATCTACGTGTCAGATTTATAGAAACGAAAAATCTTGGGTAAATTATAATGCACTGCACTTGCTTAAATTGCAGGTTTACTTTGATCTTGTTTAGATAAATTAAGAGCATATTAAAGATTTTCTCAAAACAAAATGCGTAAAACTTCTCTGAACATTTATCAAACTGTAAGTTAATGCATATATTTGAAAATGTCATGAATCATATTATATAATAAACTAGAAAGATAGCCCGTCAAGAATGACGGAAAATGACGTACCAAGATAGTATATACAGTTCTCTCTATTTCGCCAAGTCCTCTATACTGGAAAAGTACCGATAATTTAATTTCTGTATTATGTTATGTAAAGCACATTAAAATCGGACAATTAGGAGCTCAGATAGTACAGCACCTTATAGTGGCGGTTATTTTATTAGTAGCGTCGGATTGAAGATGTAAATACGTACATTTTCGTACATTACACTTTAAATTCTGACCCATAGATTTTGAAAAAAACCCTTAAATGCACGGAGTTAAAATTAAATTTCGTTGAGCTAGATTATGAAAAATTAGTGGGGTTCAATGGGAATTTCACCAAATTAGTCAGCTATCGCCATGTTGGCCGCATACATGACACTTATTTTTGTTGCCAGATTTGGCGATACCTTGCCAAGTTGGTCAAAATTTGGCAGTATTGTGGTAACCTATTGTGGCTGATATTATTACTTTTTAACAATTACTCATTGTTGAAGCTCATACAGATTTCTACGTTGGAATTCTAGCATGGCCGCAATGAATGAGGCGGTCCAACCGGAATTGTGAGGGACACACAGAGACTTGGATTTTATATAAATAGATAATATGCAATAATGCTAGGACTGGATTGGAAAACGTTTTAATTGCTAATATATTTTTCATATGTTCTTTTAGAATATTTTTTGTGTTATTTTTCTTTCGTGCATACATGCTAGAGATAAGACGGACTTAGCTCGAGCCTGGTCCCAACTCCTGCTCGGACTTAATTTTTATACCTGTCTTCGAGCACCGACTCAGAGTGAAAAAAAGATTTTTTAATAAATTGAGAAAGAAACAAAAACTCTCTACTTAATGAACGAGAATGTTATTTAACCCTCTCGTCACCCTGAGCCTCATATGAGGCTCCTACTTCGAATCGCAATGTTTGAAAGAAAAAAATATTTTTTGTTAATTTCAGCACCTAATAGTGATTGCATATCTCGATACATATACTTTTATGACTTTACTTATGTATCAGCATTTAATAATAATAATATTAATAAAGGTTTGATTAATTAGCAAACCGTTGGCGTTTCTTCTAATTCAAACATATGTTTCACACTTTAAATTTAAATTAGGGACTCCTTTTCCGAATTAGCAATTTGTGATGAAAGATAAAAAGGTAATACTATTTTTTTTATGTTTGTTTAATCTGGTTGTTATATGACATTTTCCAAACGTCTTAAAAAAATTCTTCCTTAAACTATTTTTATATGAAAAACATGCCACATAACTACATTCGTTAGATTTCTGTAAAGAATACATTCGTTAAATTTCAGTAAACTGTAACTTCTGTGATTTCGATAACTACTTTTAATTTTGATAGCGTAAAAGTAATTTTTCCCAAAATTGGAAAAAAAAAATTCAGTACCGAGAGGATTAATTTTTTTAATGGTAACAAATCCTTTAAAATCAGTTTGGAAAACAATCGTATTCTTATTGATAGGATACAAGAAGAATTAATTTATGTGATGCTGAAGACTTTGCACAACTAGCTTCAATAATATAAAGAAGCGGTGGGATATCGGTTGTCTCTCCTCGTTTTCGGCTTGAAGCTTTTATCAGAATTACTTGAAACAGAGCACGTGGTATTCTTTTCGGTAGTTGCATTAAAAAAAAAAATAACAATAGGCGCTTTTGCAGATTTTTTCCAGTTGTTGTGTATAACTTCGCAAACATCTAAATTGTTTTGGTACATTTCGGTTAGCCAATGTATATATATACGTATACATAACACTGGCGTCCGGATAACCGAAAAATAACTTTTTTTTATTGCTAACTCTAATAGATTTTTTACATTGTACTCGTATATTTTAGAATGCCCACTAACAATACTAAAAATCATATTTATATGAAAAATAGCAATAATTCGTTCAAATAAAGTTTAAAGTTTTGAAATTTATTAAAAGCGATATTGCCATACTGGTCTCGCGTCAGGAGTTAGAAGCTGGCAAATCTCCAAACATCGCTTTTTGCAGCCAGTCTTTTTGATTTTGGTCATTTCAGTGGATTAAGCGCGAAATTCGATTACATGTCTTAAATTTGTGTTATATTTATATTTCATTGTTTTATTAATTATTGATGAATGTTTTACTTTATTCATGTGCGTGTAAACTGGAATCAAATGATGAGCTATTTATATTAATTTAAATGCAAAAGGTTTTATCTTTCGCAGTTCTCTTAACGTGATAAAAATAGATTTGACAAAAAAATCATGCTTGAAAATTAATTTTAAAACAATAGAAATGAGTAAATTTTGCTACAGTTTTCAAATAAATTTCGGTATAGTTGTCAAAGAAATTACATTTGAAAGTCCACATTTTTCCCTATTCGATGGTTTAAAAATTGAAACTGTGCTACATTTAGAAGCTAAAAAAATTACAATAAAAGTTAATAAAAGATAAATTTATTCGTCTGCTGTTACCACCATCAAACTGACGTCAGCGTTACGCATGGACACGTTTGTTCTTTATAATACAGATAGATATGTAACATAAAATAATTAAATTTTTTACTCTCTATGAACCGGGTAAAAAAAAATGACCCAATTCTATTTATCGACTTATGAGAGAAGTTCTGAAGGAGAAACTTTTTGAAAAAAATAATTGTGGCACTTTTTATGAGCTTTAAATATCATAAAATGAAATTAGTAAACAAAGTGATTTCACTTAAAAAAAGTAACTTCATGGGTAGATTTAAAACAAATAAATTAAAAATAATTAAGAAAAGTTAAAACCGAATAAACTTTTCAAATTTTTATATTTATAAAACTTTTACTTGTATAATAAGGTGTATCCTTCATCACTTTAAGGATTTAGTTTTCTATTAGACCATGAAGTTTCTGAGAATAAAAAAGAAACTCCCTTATCTATGCTAAAAGTGAGCAAAAAAAGGAATTTCTTCACATTTACGTTTTTAAAAACTTCTGTATGCAATCTATTCCAAAATCCATTTCAGATTCTACTGAATATATCTTTTCGATTAAGTGAAAGAAAAATATGTCATTTCTTTACGAATCTATTGAAGTTTATGAAGTTTAAATATAGTAAAATGTAAAAATGAAAAAAAAAAGACTCGAACTGAGGAAAATGAATTTAAAGTTTGGAACTCGGATGCATTTAAAATAAAATGGATGAAGTCCAGTAAAAAGCTTTTTTTCATATATTTACAGTTATCGGTTATTTGCATAATTTTGCCAGAATACGCCAGAGATGTCTAAATAAAATTACAGCAAAAAAAATGAAAATTAATATTTTCTTCATTTTTCGCAAATAGTACGAGATTCTTTATTTCTTTAAAATGTACTCTTTTATTTGATAAAAAAGGTTAAACAAAAATGATAAAATCAGTAAAAACTTTTTAATTAACTGTCAACAATTTTTCGGTTTCACCGAAACTTTATCAAGACAAATGAGGCTATTTTACAGTTGCACAATCAACAGTGCAATGATAAAAAATACCATTATTCACGCTTTCCATGTTTTTTCCCAGATTATTCACGTTATTTTACTTTATTTTTACTTTGATGCTTATCTTCATGCTCGTAACTGACTCCATACGCAATGTAAATGAGAATGTGGAAACCTGAATGATGCCATTCCATATCATTGCATTATAGAACAAGCAACTGTATGATACCCTTATTTGTCTTGATAAAGGCTTCAAGGAAGCCGAAAGAGCTAGACAGGTTATTAAAATAATTTTATTTATTTATTTATTTATTTTGTTCTTGTTGTCTGACACTTTTTAGTAATTACTAAAATGTATTATCCCTGGGTTTGCAGATTTGCTACATATTTGTTTAAAATGTAAAGAAATCATTTTTTTTTGTACAACTAAGGAGTACACTACTAAATTTGTTTTGAATCTTGTTGCTAAATTATGTGTGACGTCCATTCATGATCGATTTGCAATTTTTACAGTTACCGCTAAGGATCGACGAAGTAACTGTTTATGACCGAAACCGAACTTCGGCAACTTTCCTGTTTTCCACCGAAAACGAAAATATCCGAATTTTCTTCAAATCATTAATACACACGTAAATATACATAATTATTAATTAATTACATTTGTGGCCCAAGATGGCCCTCTATACCTCTGACCAAAACTTTTAATTTTCATATAAAAAATGTAATTAATTCATCAACGACAGACAATTATTTTTTAATTATACGGATTTCCTCAAATTAAAAATTTTTTTGGGTGTACATACCTCGATTTATCTTTTAAAATGTTTTTGTAAATGATCATCTGTAACACCAGAGCTTATTCAAAGAGTATTCGAAACTCTTCTGCGGTTTCAAACTAAAAATTTTCTATTACTATTAATTCTGCAGATTATAATGAGTACGTGAAAAGGGTTTTCCATGTTTTGTAAAATATACATTTCTTGTTTTATAATTTGCACTCGCGTCTAGAGTCAGTTATGACTGATAATTATAAACAGTGAAGTCCATAGCAATAAATAAAGAATGTCTCATTTGAGTCGATTCATCTGAAATCAATGAGTAATGTTGAAAATTTCCGAAAGAAGAAACGAGATTTTTGGAATACGGATAGTTTCGGTCGAGTTCTTATCTGGCTGAATTTCTAGAAGCATTTTCCCCAAAAACGAGTTATCAGCGAAACTCAGACTTTGGGCCCAAAACGAAAAGGAAACCGAATTTTCGGTCGATCTCTAGTTCAGGGCTCGCAGCGTTCCTAAAATTTTCGCACTTTACTACCACTAAATTAAAACGATAATCTTTGTTGTATAATTTCATTATAGGTGTTAAAGGAATCTACCATGAATAATTTTTTCTTAAAATACTGGTAGCAAAGTGCGAAAATTTTAGGAACGGTGCGAGCCCTACTAGTTATTGCAAATGCAGTGTAGCCGTATCAGGTTCAGGTATGTCGATTTAATCTCCCGCACATTTTGAAAGAAAAAGAGTAAGCTGTTCAATATTTTGTTTCTCTTTTTTTACATTTCGGAAATATCTATAATAAACTCATAGAAAAAAAATTTGGAGAACAATTAAAAGTTATTTGACCGAATCATCAATGTTTGGAAAAGTTTCTTATTTTTTTCCGTATTTTATGAGATTTAATATGTATGAAACTCAGAAATTGTGAAAGTTCAAATACTTAAAATTTGTAAGACTTCTCGGGATATTAAGCAAAGAATGAGGCATTCAACACAGTATGTTCTAGGTATCTAATGCAAAAAATGTTTAATGTATTAGAAACCCAATCAGCAATTCCAGAGGGATAGTCAATTAGAGATTCAACTTCTTTCAGTTTATAGCTATGACATGTTTCGGTACGTTATTCTCAGAACAGAAAAAAATATTCTGTGATATTTCCGACCAATAACCAATATCATGCTAGGGGTTTTTCTCAATTTCCAGCTATTTTTCCTGTGCCTTTGTTTGTCTTTTCAAAATTTCTCAAATTTAATAAGACAAACTGTTACATGCTTCAGCAGACGATATCCTGCATCACGTCGAAGAAATTTTCAAATACATAGAGGAGAAGGTCCAAATACCGGCTACCAGGTCTTCTGAGAACTGAGAGCAGCGCAACCTAGCAGCAATAGGTACAATTTGTAACTTTAATTGAGAGAATAAAATTACGTGAAGTACGTCGCTGAAGTCTGCCTCATTTTCAAACAGTAAATGAAAAAGTGTCGAAACGACGAAATCTGGTACATCAAAAGTTTTTCAGATATGTGTTTCTAATTTTTTTTTTTAAATATACTGATCGTATATTGGCTTGAATTGATGATTTTAGCTCTCAATTGCCGCGCGCACATTATTGGTATTATATATTATATGAATGATTAATACCGTTTTAACTTAAACATAGATATGGTCCGAATACCGGCAACCTAGAGCGGTCTAAATATCGGCTGGTCGGTATTTGGACATCTCTCGGTTGATCTGCTTGAAGAGGAGGAAAATAAAGTAATTTTAGTAGTTCCATAAATAAAAAAACAATTTAAATGGTTCAGAAAAAGTTCCAGTCCAATTTCGCAATATGAAAAAAGCAACCGTGGCCATAATTCTTCAGGATCGACACTGGTTACGTGATCACTTCACAAAACAACTCTGTTGGGCACTCCAAAATTGTCTGCAATAAATGTGAAGAGAAAGAAGAAAAATGACGGAAGAAAACAGGCAAAAGTGGCATAAATAGGATTTTAAAAAGTGAAAAAGGAAGATATCCAACAGAGAAAGTGGGTTTAATTTGTGTCTTCTGCATGGGTGCTTTCGCTGCAGACAAGAATGGGGGAGGTGATTCTGGGTTCAATGTTAAGAATGCGATATGTCGGCCTATACCAACTGCACCGACTCAGAGAGTGATATTATGTTTATGATTTTTCCAGATAAACTAATTTTTATTTCAATCAGCAAGCTTTTTTTTCTGTTTTACACATTAAAAAACAAAACTGGAAGCATAATGGAAAGAGGACTGTGAGAGATAGTCGTTAAGAATTTTATAAATTTGACGAAAATGCTTGTTTATTACAAATTACGTATTTTTTCTGTGCACCAGAAATTTTATTAATCAATAAAATTTATTAAAATAATATTCTTATAGCTTAATAATTGCCATTAGCTCTATTTACGTGATCTTTTGGAAAAAAAAAAAAACTTAGGTAGCCGATATTTAGACCACATTTTCAAAAATCAAAATTTGAAGACTTTCGAAATTTTGCTTTTTATAAACAGAAAACACCTTTTAAACAGATTTTTTATTCTCTAAACAGGTGTAAAATATATCAAGGTACCCTGCTGTCACTTTTTCTTTTATTAATTTTGAAAATTGTAGGATCTAGATTGAAAACAAAAGTGGTAGCCGGTTTTTGGACTTTCTCCTCTCTCTCTCTCTATATATATATATATGTATGAAAAGTGATTGTCATGTAGTTCCGTACTTTAATATCGCTTACAAAAAGCACAGTAGGATATTAAGTTGAATTTCTGCTGTACTATTGAAAAATTATCGTCAGAACAATAACTAAACTTTAGTCACTCTGACTATATCATACATAAGAGGCTTTGTATAATTATACGTGCATTTATTTTAACATATACCTATAAACATACAGAATTAGCATAAATGATTCATCGGGTTTGAAAACACACTGTATTGAGAGGTTTAGAACCTACAAAGGCGCGTTATACATGGCAAGATACATACACTCACCCAGTTTAAAAGCCCGCCTCGTGGCTCGCGTACACGATAGCAAGCATCCCTGCCACAAAGTGGAGACAATGAAGGTCTTGATGTTCCACATTTGCCCTTCCGCCACCCCCATCTCCTCGGATCATCAGATCTCAGATCTGTGATTTCTTCCTGTAGGGTTTTAAATAAAACAAATTTTATGCACCATCAATCCAGACAACGCTTCAAGCATTGCAGGGAAAGAGAAATCCGAACTTTAGACCTAAGCTGTAAGCTTTATGGAGTGTTTTCCTATAGACGGCCGAAACCGATTTGTTAGTCCATCCTATTGAAAGCATTTTTTAAATAGATTGGTCAATGTTTATATTTATGATTTAGTAACCCAAACAACTGTAAGATTCTCAATATAGCTGCCTGGTTCAAAACATGACGATTTATAATAAATACAAAATATTAGTCACAAAAACATTACTTCTAATAACTATAATACCATTAATAAGAAGAGCAACTAATAATAACAAGTTGGAAATTGCTCGTCAAACGTGGCAAATGAGGTGCGTTCGTACTATAACTAGTTTTATAATTATTTTTTGCACCCCATATTGTACTGAATGTATAATTTTTTGCACTTCATAAGGTGCATAGTCTGTAACATCATTAAAATGCACTTCCAATAATATTTTTCCCATTCCCCGTAATGTAACGGAACACTTTTGACTGTCCCTGTCATTAAACTATACATCCCATTTTCATAAAATTTGAAATGGCTCAACAACATTTTGCAACAGTTATATATTTAAAGTTTCAGACCATTCGGAAGGCTGTAACATCATTAAAATGCACTTGCAATAATTTTCCCCATTGGCCGTAATGTAAAGAAAAATTTTGACTGTCCCTGTAATTAAACTATACATCCGATTTTCATAAAATTTGAAATGGCTCGACAAATTTTTGCAACAATCATATGTTTAAAATTTCAGACCATTCGGTTGGGTAGTTTTTGCTCTGTTACATGCGGACAGACAGACAGACGGACGGACTGAACGACGACTATAGGTGCTACGTAATTATATAATTACGAACGCACCTAAAAATTAATAAAAATATATGCAAACTATTTACAAAGAAAGCAAAGAAGGAAACAAAAAAAAAAAAAAAAAAAAAAAAAAAAAAAAAAAAAAATCAGCGTCTGAAGAAGTGTCCGAGAGGTATGGATAATTATTACCACACTGAAAAGAAGGGTTATGTGTTTCACGCGTACTTGTGTACGTGGATTTCTTTATACCCTCGAAACATCCCAACGGCTGGATAGATTTTAATGAATGAGGTCTCTATCATTTCGTCTTAACGGCACAATGATTATAGGCTAGGTTTTGTTTTTATAAATTCAAAATGCCGGTAGAGACGAAAACAATTTATGCACCCTATTGATTGTCATATCATTGGATAGGTCTTTCAAAATGAAGACGATGTTTCATTGACTATTTTACAGTCAGAAGTTCCGTTAAAATATTATACAACCTGGAAGTTGTGTATGTAGGATCTCCAGCTTTACTGCAACTCTAACCATCATAGACATGTATAGAACTCATCGAAACAGTATTTATAGATAGGAACTAACAATTAAACACAACTTAAAAGTCATCAATACAAGTAAATAAAAAATATGTAAGTAATATAAACAAGTAATATAAAAAAATTATTTTAAGTCAATTCCTACTTAGGTCAATAAGAGAATTTTTCCCCTCCCATTCTTCTTTCCTCTTGAGAGACGATTAAAATGCCTTGATCAAGAAGAGGGCTCTCTCGATTATTGAAAATTAATTAATTTAATTTAATTAATAAATTAATATTTGAAAAAAAAAAACTGTATTGACATCAAGTGTCATCCATTACAAGTTTTAAAAAATTTATTTGAGCGTGATTGGATGAATAATGGGTATTTTATTAACGATTGAAAATTTGAACAAGATATACCAAGATATACAAGGTATATAGCGAGAGTGTGAGCTAATAGTAGGAATTGAAAAAAAAAATAATTTCACATTGATGAGAAATAATTAATTAGTTCGCTTTACGCAGCCGGGTTTTTGGATTTTTTTTAATTGTTTATTTCTAAATATGACTTCATTTTCCTCTATAAATCTCATTAGTGCTGATCCCGTTCATGAGAACTGGATTTTCAATATTATAATTAATCCAATCCGGAATTGCCATGCTTCTGCGTTTTTAACGTAGTAATATGTTGTCAGAGTACAATCCAGTACGTAGTGCAGTGAGGTGGAGGGGAGACCACAAGCACGAAGAGGGGTTCACGTTTTTCTATTTCGTAAACATATTTCTTGAAAAGTCGTAATTTGTGTAGAAAAGAAAAAGGTAACGATAATTTACGGCAAAATAAATGGTAACACTTGGTAAAAAGTTATATGTGTAGCGGCCTGTAACTTCATTGTCCAATCTTTACTGTTCTTCATTTTTTATTTTCTGTTTTAATTTATATTTTAAATGAGAAGCCGTATGTGGAAGGAAGTATAATATGACATTAGTATCCTCTACTGCCTTTTTTCCCATGGTGTAAGCTAATTCATACCCTGCAACTCCTGAGTGCCCTTTAACCAATGTAAAGTGGCAAGTAACGCATCACTGCTGCTCTGACGGACCTTGACAGGAACATGCATTTGAACGTATAGACGGAACTGGATTATCATTAGGATGCGTGGCAGGTAACTAAGGGCGCACATACTGAACATTTGTAGAACGTGGAGGGGAAACCACATGCACGAAGAGGGGGTTCACGTTTATCTATTTCGTAAACATATTTCTTGAAAAGGCCGTAATTTGTTGAGAAATGAAAAAGGTAACAATTATTCACGCTAAATTTAATGGGAACACTTCGAAATAAGTTATGTGTGTAGGCGGCCTGTGTCTTCATTGTCCCATCTTTACTGCAATCCATTTTTTATTTTCTGTTTTATTGTATATTTTTAACCATTTGGAAAAATGGTTATTGTCCTCGTCAGGGTAGGAAGTCAAAAGTATATCAGAAGGTTTTTATTGCTTTAATCATCATTTTATTCGTTTTCTGATTGGTCTATACAGTAATCTGTATTTCCCTTTACTTTCAATAGAGATGGACAACAGAGTGTTGCCACTATGACAAAAAAGTAATAAAAACTACAAATAAAATAATAACTCAGAAACAGTTTGAGATACAGCTTTCAAACAAATTGCATTTAAAAGTACATTTTTTCTCTATACGACGATATAAAAAGTAATATTGTGAGATGTTTAGAAGTTTAAGAAATAAATTTCATTTAAAATTGGACTTCATATTTCTTGGAAATCTGACGATGTAAAAGCCTTTTCCCGAACAGCCAATGAAATGCTTGGATAATACGTAAGTTTCAGCTGGATAATACGTAAGAGTCGCAGGCGATTTCTGTCGCTTGCAATTTTTACGTGTAATAACACTATTAATGTTTAATTCATGGCGTACGTAACGTATGATCAACTCCGTGCTATTTTTTATGTCTTAAATTTTAGTCTTTGAAAAAATCATTTTCCAAATGGTCGTTGTAATTTGTAAAATTGCATTTTTTTACTGTTTTAATTTCTATTTTAAATGAGAAGTCGGATGTGGAAGGAAGTATGATATGACGTTAGTGTCTTCAACTGCCTTTTTTCCATGGCATAAGCTAATGTATTCCCTGTAACTCCTGAATGCCCTTTAACCCATGTAAAGTGGAAAGTAACGCATCACTGCTGCTGTGACAGACCTTGACAGAAACATGCATTTGAACGTGTAGACGGAACTTGATTATCGTTAGGATGCGTGCGAGGTAACTAAGGGCGCACACACTGAACATATGTAGAACGTGGAGGGGAGACCACATGCACGAAGAGGGGTTTGACGTCTATCTCTTTCGTAAACATATTTCTTGAAAAGGCCGCAATTTGTGTAGAAAAGAAAAAGGTAACGATTATTCACGGTAAATTGAATGGAAACACTTTGTAATAAGTTATGTGTGTAGCGGCCTGTGTCTTCATTGTCCCATCTTTACTGCCATTCATTTTTTTATTTTCTGTTTTAATTTATATTTTAAATGAGAAAACGTATGTGGAAGGAAGTATGATATCACTTTAGTGTCCTCTACTGCCTTTTTTTCCATGGCATAATCTAATTCATTCCCTGTAACTCCTGAGTGCCCTTTAACCCATGTAAAGTGTAAAGTAACGTATCACTACTGCTGTGACGGACCTTCACAGAAACATGCATTTGAACGTATAGACTAAACTAGATTATCGTTAGGATGCGTGCCAGGTAACTAAGGGCGCACACACTGAACATTTGTACAACGTACCAGAAAATTGGTGACTTTATGTACCATGTATGTACCATGTTTTCGTACGTCATATTCTTGTAAATATACAGTCTTTCGAAACCCGATGAATCATTTGGGCTAATTCTGTATACATTAATCTTATTTTTTTTTTCAGTAAAACACTTTTTATTTATTGAAAAGCAATAATTTTTATCTCATATACGTGAATTTACTTAGTGAATTTATACTATATTTTAACTTTCGTTATTCTTCCATTTGTTATATATTTTTCAAGTTCAAATCCAATTGAAAATTCATATTTGATTAATATAATATGGAATAAAATTATTTAAAAAAAATCATTGATAATAAGCTAATAGAATTTGAAAATAATCTGTCATCAATATATTTCCATCCCAATAGAATAAAATTTTTGTTTGCATTCTGCAAAAAAATAATTTATATCTCATACGAATAAATTTTTAAAAGAAAACTCCACTTGCAATTTGTGTCACGATTTCGGTTTACAAAACTATTTCAAAAATGAAAAATCCTTGTGTGAATTCTAATGTAAAATCTTTCAAAATTATAGATTAAAGAAGTTTTTCACGCGTATATATCTCAAAAGAATTCTTCATACATTTTCTTTGAAGAATGTTTTACGGATTTAATAATAAAAAAAAAATACGATATTTCAGTAAGAATTTCAGATATTTAAGTTCCAATTAAAACATGTTTGATAATTTTCTGTAAAATTCTATTTAAAAAGTTTTATTTTACTGAAAATTTTTATATTTAGATATAATAGGTTTTTCTCGCATAACGTAGGTATATAAGATAGATATTTTTACATTTTTTTTTATGCATGAAATATATTGAAACTTAATAAAAAAAAAAAGTATAATATTTCAAAGCAAACGAGATTTATTTTCCTTATATTTTGAAGTGATGCAAAGGTCCTGTAATATTTTGAGAAAAGCTTTTTTTTTTTTTTTTTTTTTTTTTTTTTTTTTTTTTTTTTTTTCAAATAGCTATTTTTAATGAAAAGAAAGAGAAACTTTCCTTTATAATGAGAAAATATTTTTCTTTTAATTAATCATAAATAAATAAATAGAAATGGGTATTTACCTATCATCAATCTCTAAAGATAGAACTGCGCCAATAATTATAATTACTCTACCACTTATTTTTGACAACAATGGTTTATATATCATAGCTTATTAATTTATTATAAGTAGATTCTCAAAAATCCTAGGCAATTGGAGTTGACACCATCTCGGATTATTTAAAACTTGGATTTTCCGAGTAGAAAATTCTAACCAATTATAATTTTATTCGACTAGGGGGCTCTGCCCCCTACGAGCTACGCTCGTCAACCCCCGTTCAAACACCGCAGACTCTAACAGCACGCTAATTTGATCGGCTTTAAAAAGATTTCGGAAGATTGAAATATAATTTGAATCTGACAATTATAATCTGACGTAATTTTCACTAAACTTTTCTTTCTCCTTTTAATATCCACGTAAAAATACTTTTGTTAGAAATGAAATATTATGATAATCTTAAAATATCAAATAAATGTCTCGCGCAATTTTTAAATTTAAACTGTTTTGCAATATTTTTTTTTTGTTCATTTTGCGTAATAAGTGTAATGTGACGTAAATGTGACGTAAATTCTCCTATTTAAGATTTCTAACGCACGTTAATGAATTTATTATTTTACAATATTCTTTCTCTTTTAAAATTCATGAGTAAATATAGTTTTTATGACGTAATTTTCAATGAGTTCCTGCTTTTTATATTTTCATTTTATAATAGTCACGTGTAAAATAAATTTTTAATTTGTAGCAAACATTATTGTTTGCACTATTTATACAGTTGGCAACAGTTTAAATTAATACAATTTTTTTAAAATATGCAAAAAATATCTCTCGAAATGCTGAAAATTTGAATTTAAAATAGAAATAAAACTTAAAAAAATGAGTCAAATTGAAAAACTAAATGCAATCTGCACACCGGGAAATTCTGACGCATAAAATGATCTAAAAATGATTAAATTCCTATGTACAGTTTTTGCTCCGATAAAATATTTTTAATGGAACGATTTTGTCCAACTTTGGCATTAAATATCTTTTAAAATAATTCTTCGATTTGAAAACTGCCTGCATCAGCGTGTTTATCAAACATTTCTCTATAATACTACCGATTTTCATATTTTTGTATGCAACAGTTTTTTTAATATTAACGAAGAAAGGCCATGCTTAAGCATTCAAATTGGATGCCGATCTGCCGGGAATATCTACGCAGATTTTCATTGGTCCATTTCCAAATCAAAACTTTTTTTATATATATAGAAGGATTAGGATGACAAAGAATGTACATACCTTTATTCCTTTTGTAATGATATACTGGATACTTTACAATAAAAAAAAAAAATCAATTTTTTGCAGCGTTAACGCATTACTTTTCTTTTTAAATGCAATATCTAGCCAACGATTAAAATGCACAACTTTAGCAGGGGTGGCTTCGTTTTGCTGTTCTGCATATTTTAAAGCCACTTCTAAAGAAGCAGAACATTCACTATGAAAGAGTATTTTTCAAATGACAGAGAGTCATTTCCTTGTGCATCATTACATTCCTCCACATCTTCTAATATTTCTACAATAGTCGAGTCAGTAATTTAAAGCATTTCATCACTGTTTAGACATTTTTTAACGTAATCTGCATTGGAATTTTCACTACGGGGCCTTACCAAATCTTTCTAAACAATGTTTTCACCACCGTCATCATTAAAATTCTCAGAGGATGTTACCACTTTAGGGAAAAAATCCAACAACGATATATTCAGTGCTGTAGATTGAATTTCTTCCGAAGAATCAGCTATCAAGTAAAAAATATCTCTCCTGCATTCTTTCGGGAGAAGAGAAAGAAACAGAAATTTCTATTTTTATTTTTGACTTTTCGAATTCTGCGGAGCCTCGAACTTCTGAGACTTTACTTAGTTTATTTATTTACTATTGTTTATAGTTTATCTTTTATTATAGATTGTAGTTTACCTTTCTTTCTTTCTTTTATTTTATATTATTTAATTTTTATATAACTTATAATTTTTTATCTGTGTTATGTATTTAATAATGATAAACATACATTTTGAACGTGATTGACTACAATCAATAAGATTGGTAATTAATAACCATTTTGGGCGATCTCTCACCAGAACTCAAATAATACGTACGTATCTAATTACCTAAGCATAATATGTACTACCTTGGGCGCACATAGTAAATACCGAAAAATAGATATCACAGAAAAAAAATCCGTTGTAATTAGCATTATACATTGCTCAAAATAATTAGGAGAGCACATGGTTTTAACAAAATTCCACAAATATTTACACCGATAAGTAACGTAAAATAAAGGATCCATAATTTAAAGCGTAGTAGAAAACCGATAAAAAAAAAACTTCACAAGCAAATTAAAGATTATGACGTCAAAAAGTAGAAAAAGGTGGTAAGTGTAGAAATCGGGATTTTGCAGAAACACATGTTTCACTGTCTCAGTTGTGAAATTCAATTACTCAGCTTGTGTTTTGAGAAAATGTAACTTGAAAGCGTCACAACAATGTGATTTAACGAGAACAATGACTTGGGGTGTTATCGGGACAGTTGAATCTGGGGAAATACAACGAAGTATAGCGGACGTTGTTGGGGTCGCAAGAAGTATCAATGCAAGGCTGTGGAATCGATTCCAACACTCATGGAATGGTAGACATCTACAATGGCAAGGTTGGCGATGTGCTACCACAGAAACTGATGAGCGATATATCCTGTTAACAACTCGTCGAGACGGAACGAGTAATGCTACTCTGCTACAAATGCAGTAGTTCTTGCCACAGGACGAAGGGTGGCCATCCAAACAGTCCGAAATAGGCTTCATCACGGTGGTCTCTATGCACGTCAGGGAATGGTCTGTATTCCGCTGATTTCAAGCAAATGTGCGGACCAAAGAAGGTGGGCAACTAAACATCGAGTTTGAAAGCAACGTTGTTAGAGTAAAATTCTGTTTACAGTGGAGTCCCGATTCAGTCTGGATGTGACATCTGATGTGTTTTGGCATAGAAAGAAAGAGGCACTCAAAATAATCCCTCATTCGTTCCTTAAAGATGACATTAGAGACGAGGTGGGTTGCTGCTATGGGCTGTAATCAGCATAGGTGGACGTACGGGCCTGCATATCATTCGGAATGGCACTTTGACGGCCCAATGTTATACAGACGAGATACTGAGACCTCATGTCGTATTTTATGTTGAAGCAATTGGTGATTTCTTTTTTTCCTTGCATGATAATGCCAGACATCCTACAGTTTGTCTTGTGGAAAACATGCTTGGAGCTAAAACAATACAGCGTGTGGAATGACAAGCATGCTCTCCTGACCTACATCCGATCGAGCATTTTTGGGACATACTCAGACGACGCATTTCTGTAAGACCAAGGCCTCCATTTACTGATTGGGACTTGGAGATTGCAATTATTGAGTAGTGGAACAGTGTTCCCAAAAGTCTTATCGATAACCACATCGCATCCATGGAAAACAGGTGTGCAGCAACCTTAGCTGTTCGAGGAGACCACATGCCATATCAAAATCTTGCATCATTTCTAAACAATACTTTTTTTATCATTCACATGAAACTAAATTGATGCCCCAAAGCATCTTTCATGTTCTTTCCATCTTTTAAAAGAATAAAAGCTCCTTTAAAATTTTTTATGTGTCTTTTTTTTCTGTATTGCGCATTGATAAACGTGTACTAACCATTTTATGTCCGTATATGGGTGTCTTGCACTGTTCTCTTCACTTTTAAGTAGCTTTCATTACGAAAAGCTACTTATTGCAGCCGTTCGGAGACAAGCGATTTCAAAAAATTTTGGTATATTTCCATCGATCATGACTCCTAGCCCCCGAAACCACTCTCCGTTCAAAATAAAATATATATATATATATATATATATATATATATCTGATCTTTGTCACACTGTAACTCTCGTATTTATGAACCGATTTGGATGAAACTCGGTGTGTGCATAGTACATACCAATGTCTTGACTGAGATTGTTGGCCAGCTTCATCCGCCATCTTGTTTCAAAATGGCGGCCATTTAAAAATTTAAAAAAAATTTAAAATTTGAAATGTGGTACCAAAAAATTAAAAATTGAAAAATATTTTTTTTTTTATGTATTTAACCTTGATACAAAGATTTCGGAGCAGTTTTTGTTTCGTCTATATCTTAAAAAAATGGCTGAGTTATAGCACTTTGAATTTCTAGCGTGGTTGACATTTTGAAACGTCCTAATTTTTGTCACGCGATAACAGGCGTATTCATGAACCGATAAGGATGTACCTAGGTGTGTACAAAGTACATACAAATGTCTCGACCGAGTTCGTTTGCCAGCTTCATTCGCCATCTTGTTTCAAAATTGCGTCCATTTAAAAAAAATTTAAAAAATTTAAAATTTAAAATGAGGTATCAAAAAATTGAAAAATGAAAAAGATTTTTTTCTTATGTGTTTGACCTTGAAAAAAGATTCCGGAACAGTTTTTGTTTCGTCTATATCTAAAAAAATGGTTGAGTTATAGTATTTTGAATTTCTATTGTGGCTGACATTTTGAAACGACCTGATTTTTACACACGATAACAGGCGTATTTATGAACCGATTTGGATGTAACTTGATGTGTACATACCAATGTCTCGACCATTTCGTAGGCAAGCTTCATTCGCCATCTTGTTTCAAAAGGGAACATTTAAAAAACTTTTTTAACTTAGAATTAAAGTGAGGTATCAAAAAATTGGAAAATGAAAAAGGTTATTTTAAGTGTTTGACCTTGATACAAAGATTCCGGCGCAGTTTTTGTTTCGTCTATATCTTAAAAAATGGTTGAGTTATAGCACTTTGAATTTCTAGCATGGCTGACATTTTGAAACGATCTGATATTTGTCACACGATAACTCACGTATTTATTAACCTATTTGGTTGTAAGAAGGCATGTGGATAATATATAGCAATGTCTCGACCAAGTTCACTGGCCAGCTTCATCCGTCATCTTGTTTCAAAATGGCGGCCATTAAATATAAAAAAATTATATTTAAAGTGAGGTGCAATAAAATTAGAAATTGAAAAAGGTTTCTTTCTTAAGTATTTAAACTTAATATAAGGATTCCGGAGCATTTTTTGTTTTGTCTTTATCTTAAAAAATGGCTCAGATATAGCAGTTTGAATTTGTTTATGTGGGTGAGAATTTGAAAAATCTGATTTTTTGCTTACAACAGCACTTGTATATATCAGCGATTCCTATGTGAGTGAGCATGTGCACGGGAATTACTAAGGTCTCGACCAAGTTCACTGGTTAATCTCATCCACCACGTTGCCTTAAAAGGGCAGGCACTTCAAGATATCGCCGAATTTGGAAACCAAATATAAGTTACTTTAAATAAAATCAGCTTGGATAAAGCTGACTAATTTCGCGAAATTCTCATTCATAATGATTTAGTCTTGATAAAAATTAGTATTGAATCTTCTATAATCGGTTTCCACTAAATTGAGCTTCGTGTGTTTGAATAATGTAAGCTAGCTTTTTAAAAAAGTCCTTCCGGCCAGTGCCGGGAGGAAGAGGTAGCTTTCATAATCCTTATTTACAAAAAGCCAACTTATATCATGCAAACACACGAAGCTCAATTTAGTGGAAACCGAATATAGGAGATTCAATACTAATTTTTATCAATATAATGAATGAGAATTTCGCGAAATTAGTCAGCTTTATCCAAGCTGCTTTTCTTTAAAGTAACTTATATTTGGTTGCCAAATTCGGCAATTTCTTAAAGTGCCTGTCATTTTAAAACAACATGGTGGATGAGGCTAAGCAGTAAACTTGGTCGAGACCTTAGTAATTGCTGTGCACATGCTCACTCACATCGGAATCGGTTAATATATAGGAGTGCTGTCGCATGCAAAAAATCAGATTTTTCAAAATGTCACCCACAATAGAAATTGAAGCTGCTATATCTGAGCCATTTTTTAAGGTAAAGACAAACAAAAAATGCTCCTGAATCCTTATATCAAGATCAAATACTTAAGAAAGAAACCTTTTTCAATTTCTAATTTTTTTGCACCTCACTTTAAATATATATATATTTTTTAATTTAATGGCCGCCATTTTGAAACAAGATGGCTGATGAATCTGGCCAGCGAACTTGGTCGAGGTGTTGATGTATACTATCCACATGCCTTCTTACATCGAAATAGGCGAATACGTGTGTTATCGCTTGACAAATACAAGATCGTTTCAAAATGTTAGCCATGCTAGAAATTCAAAGTACTATAAATCAACCATTTTTTAAGATATCAACAAAAGAACAAATTTTCAGAAACAAAAACTGCTCCGGAATCTTTGTATCAAGGCCAAACACATAAAAAAAATCTTTTTCATTTTCCAATTTTTTAATACCTCATTTTGAATTTAAAATTTAATTTATTTAAATGGCAACCCTTTTGAAACAAGATGGCGAATGAAGCTGGCCAACGAACTCGGTCGAGACATTGGTATGTACTATGTACAGACCAAGTTACATCCAAATAGGTTCATAAATACGGCTGTTATCGCGTGACAAAAATCAGGTCGTTTTAAAATGTCAGCCACAAGAGAAATTCAAAATGCTATTACTCAGCCATTTTTTTTTAGATATAGACGGAAGAAAAACTGTTAGGTAATCTTTGTATTAAGGTCAAACACATACAAAAAAAAATCTTTTTCATTTTCTAATTTTTTGGTATCTCATTTAAATTTTTTTATTTTTTAATTTTTTTAAATGGCCGCCATTTTGAAACAAGATGGCGGATGAAGCTGGCCAACGAACTCGGTCGAGATATTTGTATGTACTATGTACACACCAAGGTACATCCAAGTCGGTTCATAAATACGCCTGTTATTACGTGAGAAAAATCAGGACGTTTCAAAATGTCAGCCACGCTAGAAATTCAAAATGCTATAACTCAGCCATTTCTTAAGATATAGACGAAACAAAAACTGCTCCCGAATCTTTTTATCAAGGTCAAACACATAAGAAGAAAATATTTTTTCAATTTTCAATTTTTGGTACCACATTTCAAATTTAAATTTTTCTTAAAAATTTAAATGGCCGCCATTTTTAAACAAGGTGGCGGGTGAAGCTGGCCAACGAACCCGGTCGAGACATTGGTATGTACTATGTATAAACGAAGTTACATCCAAATCGGTTCATAAATACGCCTTTTATCGCGTGACAAATATCAGGACGTTTCAAAATGTCAGCCACGCTAGAAATTCAAAATGCTATAACTCAGCCATTTTTTAAGATATAGACGAAACAAAAACTGCTCCGAAATCTTTGTATAAAGGTCAAATACATAAGAAAAAAATATTTTTCCATTTTCTTTTTTTTGGTACCACATTTCAAATTTTAAATTTTTAAAAAAATTTTAAATGGCCACCATTTTGAAACAAAATGGCGGATGAAGCTGGCCAACGAACTCGGTCGAGAAACTGGTATGTACTATGTACACACCGAATTACATCCAAATCGGTTCATAAATACGCCTTTTATCGCGTGACAAAATTCAGGACGTTTCAAAATATCAGCCACGCTAGAAATTCAAAATGCTATAACTCAGCCATTTTTTGAGATATAGACGAAACAAAAACTGCTCCGGAATCTTTGTATAAAGGTCAAATACATAAGAAAAAAATATTTTTCCATTTTCTTTTTTTTGGTACCACATTTCAAATTTTAAATTTTTAAAAAAATTTTAAATGGCCACCATTTTGAAACAAAATGGCGGATGAAGCTGGCCAACGAACTCGGTCGAGAAACTGGTATGTACTATGTACACACCGAATTACATCCAAATCGGTTCATAAATACGCCTTTTATCGCGTGACAAAATTCAGGACGTTTCAAAATATCAGCCACGCTAGAAATTCAAAATGCTATAACTCAGCCATTTTTTGAGATATAGACGAAACAAAAACTGCTCCGGAATCTTTGTATAAAGGTCAAATACATAAGAAAAAAATATTTTTCCATTTTCTTTTTTTTGGTACCACATTTCAAATTTTAAATTTTTAAAAAAATTTTAAATGGCCACCATTTTGAAACAAAATGGCGGATGAAGCTGGCCAACGAACTCGGTCGAGAAACTGGTATGTACTATGTACACACCGAATTACATCCAAATCGGTTCATAAATACGCCTTTTATCGCGTGACAAAATTCAGGACGTTTCAAAATATCAGCCACGCTAGAAATTCAAAATGCTATAACTCAGCCATTTTTTGAGATATAGACGAAACAAAAACTGCTCCGGAATCTTTGTATAAAGGTCAAATACATAAGAAAAAAATATTTTTCCATTTTTAATTTTTTGGTACCACATTTCAAGTTTTAAATTTTTTTTAAAATTTTAAATGGCCGCCATTTTGAAACAAAACGGCGGATGAAGCTGGCCAACGAACTCGGTCGAGACATTGGTATGAACTATGTACACACCAAATTACATCGAAATCGGTTCATAATTTCGGGAGTTACAGTGTGACATAGGTGATATATATATATATATCAATTTTGAACGGAGGGTGGTTTCGGGGTCTGGGGGTCATGATCGATGAAAATATACCAAAATTTTTTGAAATCGCTTTCCTCCGAACGGCTGCAATAGGTAGCTTTTTTGTAAAGAAAGCTACCTAAAATAAGGAATATGAAAGCTACCTCTTCCTCCCGGCACTGGCCGGAAGGACTTTTTTGCTTGTTCCTCTAATTTTTTTTGAGCAGTGTATATAATAATAATAAACGAAAACAAATTTGAAAATACTGTATTTAATAATATTTGAAATGTTTAAAAGGCGTACTGCCAATAGTGTGAAAAAGTGTCCAAGCCGGGACTCGAAGTCTGGTGGTCGAACTGAAACACTTGGAAGATACCCAACCACCACTTCTCACTGTCATATGTTAGCAAGGCTACTATTTCAGCACAAGATGGAATATTTTTCGTGAGCCACTGACTCTGGGGCGCACAAGAAACTAAAGAGAATCCAGCATCGATGAAATTGAATAAATAAATATATATATATATATAAATCTTGAAATTTTTTGCTGTAGGAAATTTCTCATGCCTGAAGAAAACTTTCTTAGAATTTTATATAGATTCATTCAATTTCATCGATTGTGGATTCTCTTTAGTTTCGTGTGTGCCCTGGAGTCGGTGGCTCACGAAAAATATTCCATCTCTCGCTGCGGTTGTAAAGTTGTCAATATATGATAGTGAGAAGTGCTAGGTTGTGTACCGTTCCAAGTGATTCAGCTGGCAGAACGTCGATTCGCTTTAGCGATGACCAGGGTTCGAATTCCGGCTTGGACACTTTTTCCCTGTTTTGGCTGTAAGCCTTTTAAGAAATTAAAATTTTTTAAATATTATTGAATGCAGGGCATGAGAAATTTCCTACAGACAAATTTCTAAGAATTATACATAGATTTATTGTATTTAATTTCAACTGATATATATTTTTATTTTTTTTATAGTTTTAATTTTTTTATTTACATTTGGACGCTTTTCTTTCGATGTAGTAAGCCAATAAACTATTCAAATAACTTTAAATCAGTAATGCTCATTAAAATAAATATGCATATTGATTTTATGCGAATGAAAATAAAATCTCTCTTAATAGTACGTTGCAAAAAAGACAACTCTTTTTTAATATAGGAAAAAAATAACGCAACCGCGAAAGAAAATATGCAATAACATCTACCGAGTTATTCAAGATGCCAAAAAGCATTCTTCATCTTTCGAAACATCACGAACCAATGGAAGTTTTAGATTGAATGAATCATTTATAAAAAAAAAAAAAAAAAAAAAAAGTTTTATTTGCTGTCACTGATTTTTGGAAACGTTTTCGAGTACATCTCATAGTGTATTCACCACATTTCTCCAACTGAAACATATGTTTTTTTATGCTATCAATTTTCAAGTAAATATTTTCATGTTCGACAAGCATGTTTTACAGATGAACTTGATAACATATTTGCATTAACCTTAATATTAAAATTGATACTATTTTGTTATTCTTGAATGTATAAATTCATTTACGCAGCTGGAAATGTTTAATACAGAATCGATAGCTTCGTATAATCCAACTTGAGAAAACTGACGATTATTTTTTTACATTCGAGTACCTATAAAATAATTACAATATGACATAGATCACAGATTTAGAACATATTGAATTGTTAGCGAGAACATGTTCAGCTGCGCAAGTAATAATTACAATATGACATAGATCATAGATTCAGAACATATTGAATACATAGCGAGAACATGTTCAGCTGCGTTAGTGGATTTATACATGCCAGAGTGGCAAAATAATATTAATTTCAATGTTAAGGGTGTCTGGGGCTAAAAATTATCAAAACAATGCATTTTTGTTGATTGGCTTAAAAATAAATAATGAGTTTTTAGCGTTAAATACCGCAAACTGCATGCTTTTATCTTCATTAGATCCAGAGATATAACACTTTTTACCTTGAGAAGCGATGCATCAGCTGCCCGCAGAAGAGACCTTTAGCTTCATTTATCTAAGAATGAATATTTTCACGATTTGTCAATATTTTATGCTATATTTCCAACAAATTGTCTTCAGGATTTTTAATTTTGAGTGATAATTGTGAAAATAGGCTAATGAATGCAAAACTAACTCATAAACAAACTTCATTTTTTTACTTACTTTTTTTTTTATAAAATTCCTAATTAATATTTTAAGAAATCCTGAAAAAAAATTAAAATGGCACATTTTCTGTACACAAAAGTTTAAAAATTTTATAAATCGAGTAAGTACTTCCAGAGTTATATCAAAAATTGAATATGTTTAAAATTTAAAAATTTTAATTAAAAAAAATATTTAAAATTTTTAAGATTTTTTTTTCCATGCAATATTCTTATTATACTAAAATACATTTCAGAAAAAAATTTCATAACAAAATCTCTATAAATAAAAAAAAAAATAGAATTTTGAGCCCCGGACCCCTTTAATGTTGCAATTTTTTCATGTTTGTCTCTAAAACATGAAAATGATTACTTAAGTGTTGATAGCACACTAAAAGCTAATATTCCGTTTTCAGAAACTGATTAGTTAACTAGAAAAAATATTCGGAAACGTTATAGAAATTCAGTGGCAGCAAAAGGTACTTTTTTTAATCTAAAAAATATATTGCTTTCTGACGTTTCTAAAGATAAAGGAACACTTTCCGTAATCAGTGATCGGAATCATAGGTAACTCGGAGAGGGTTATTGTATATTTTCGATTGTGGCTGTACTATATTTTTCAATTCCTACTATTAGTTCACATTCTGCCTATATTTATTTATTTATTTACTTATACTAGGGGAGCTCCGACCCCCTGCACGCTACGCTCACCTATCCCCGCGCAATCGCTTCGCGATACCTTATTTTTTATGCATTCAAATTTTAGATTCCACTTGGTAAAGACGGGTTTCTCCGCAACTCCTGACAATTTTACTTCCTTATCTCCAAGCACGTAATCAGCTTACAAATTTTCATAATTATATGAATTATTAAATATGCCGAAAATTATATATATAGTGTTACGAATATTGTAAATAGTTAGTGTTTGTGCTTAAAAGTAATGTAAACAGTTCAATTGAGCTCTATTCATAAGCTAATGTTAGTTTTTATTGCATTGAAAATATCTCAATTTGTTGATTTTCTGCAAGCAAGAAAACCCTATTGGATTTAAATGGGAGTCTATGGAAATTTGGCGAAATACTGGAAATAGCGCCAAGTTGGCGTTACTTTTGGTGATTAATTTTGGTCGCCAAATTTGGCGACGTATCGCCAGGTTGGCGACATTTGGTAACAGAGCCGGCTCCTCGCCTTGGTAACCCTGCTTATAGCGTCAGAAAGCTCTGACCAATGAGATGCGTTTCGCGGTATCTACGGAGATTTTCATTGGTCCATTTCCAAAGCGTTACCTTTTTTATATATAAAAGGATATATATCTTGTTCAAATTTTCAATCGTTAATAAAATACTTATTATTCATCCTATCAAGTTGAAATAATTTTTTTTTTAACTTGTACTGGATAACAATTGATGTTAATACAGTTTTTTTTTCAAATATTAATTCAATAATTAAATTTTAATTAATTAATTTTAGTTTTACATGGGAGACAAAATGGCGGCAATTGGTTATTGAAGCAATTAATGCATCTTCATATCTATAAAGGGGTTACCATAGCAGACCCTGTTCTGTCGCCAAATACCGCCAAGTTTGTCGCCAGCTTGGCAATATATCGACAAATTTGGGGACCAAAATAAGTCGCCAAAAGTGATGCCAACTTGGCGATATCTCTAATATTTCGCCAAATTTCCATAGACTTCCATTGTAAACCTACTTGCTTATAGAAAATCAACAAATTGAGATATTTTAATGCAACAAAAACTAATATTAGCTTAAGGGATTATATTAAATTTTTCTTTGATGACCTAAGTAGGAATTGACTTTAGAAACAAAATTTTTATATTACTTGTCATTATTCTAGATTAATACCATTTAACCGTCGCGCCTGATACATTCACGGGCAAATTGAAAGTGGATAGAAAACCGCGACGATTAAGGGGTTAACCCCTTGAGGGGCAAGCAAATATATTTCCAAATATCGAATTCTCACCGGAATAATCGAAAAATCTTATTTTTAAACATGGAAAAGCAATTTTTCAACAGTTCTGAACAGTGCTGTTGAGTGGAGCCGCTTTGAGGGGTTTCCTAGTTGTCTGGAAACTTAACACCCAGGTTGTAGATATGATATCTATACAATTTTAATGAGCCATTGGTAAAAAGAAACGGTGTAGTTGTTTATAACTACTTAAAATAAGGAAAATTAATGATAGTTACTAGCATAAGTGCTTTATTTAGAGAAAAATAGAAGTTAAAGTTAAGTTTAAAATCTTGAAAAGGAAATTAGAGTTATATTAAGATATAGGTTTAGCTGCAGTTGCAATAACTACTATAATAAAGATTAAAAATTGTTAAGAAATGAAATAAAAGATAGCACTAGTTCAAAGATTACACTCGCCAAGCTTGGGCAGGAAAAGCGGTAATAGAAGGCAGCA
Source organism: Maratus speciosus (assembly GCA_963932465.1). Taxonomy (NCBI): domain Eukaryota; kingdom Metazoa; phylum Arthropoda; class Arachnida; order Araneae; family Salticidae; genus Maratus; species Maratus speciosus. Next base: position 438,474,594 of record OZ010800.1, read on the forward strand.
AGGCCACTATTTACACAAAAAAAAGGAACGACTTTTCTCCAAAGTTAAAAATATAAAATTTAGTTAAAATTTTCTGGTGAAAATCTTGTTTAAATTAGATGATATATATTTTATCCCACCGCCCCTCAAGGGATTAAGAAACATTTGCATTTTTCCTATATATGTACAATTAATTTAGTTGTTTAGAACCAATAAAAATCTGACATCAATCACGAAATTATACTATTTTTTAGAACTTCTAATTGTAAAAGATTTGTTTTAATAAGTTTAGACGTATTGATAGTTTTTTACGTTTAGACGTACGATATCATAGTATTAAAAAAGTATTTATTTTATTAGAAAAAAATAACTCTTTTTTACCGTGAAAACGGCAGTGAATTTTCTGAGTATAAAGCATTTTGAATATTTGCACCATATGAAATTATTTTCCAATTTTAGAAACCTGGAATTCTGAGATAATGAACCATGGAAGTATTCATAGGTACTCATGGTTTACCTAAAGCATCTCCTTCATGTTGTTACGTACAACTTCCTAGAAAGTTTCATATTAATTACAGCTTTATGGTAGAACATTAACACGTTACATCATAATTTCGAAGAATATAACATGTTAATTCCCGGAAAATGCATAGCAATATCTTAAGGGTATTAAGAGACGTTATATAATAAGAGTGTTATGTTAAAATTATGTATTATAATATGTAATTCCATTGAGCTTGCTGTAATATTGCTACATTGAGAAAGAATATACTGAACATTAAAACTAGTCGTTGGGGGCCACCGTTATACTTACCTATCATGGATATGCATAATACAAAATATGAAAATAAGGCATGTGTAAACTATTTATAAAATGCATTGCAATTCCAAAATACAATTTAAACGTATATTTAAATATTTTTAATACATAGTAATAATTAATTACTGAAATTGAGTATACTACTTGATTATCCCGTCGGCCAATATCGATAAATTACTAAAAATTACTCGCAAAATTACAGAAACTAGCCGCCCTTGTCATCCAGTTTGGTCTACCTTAAAATTTATGTTTGGGAAAGCATGCTAAGCGTTGTATCATGTTACGTTTATTCATGATTTAATTTACTTGGACTCCCTTAAATATAATTAAAATAATCCCTTAAGCTAATATATAATCGCCAAGCTGGCATAACTTTTGGCGACTAATTTTGGTCGCCAAATTTGGCGATATATCGCTATATTGGCGACAAACTTGGCGGCATTTGCCGATGAACAGATATATAGATTGACACAATTTTTATTTTAAATAACGAAAGAACAAATAAATTAGTAAAAGATTAATAAAAATTATATGTAATTTTATTATATAAGTAAATATATGTAAGTAATATAAGTAATGTAAGTATTATATAAGTAAATATATGTAATATAAATTATATTAATAAATTATATGTAAAATACAGGTTTTAAATAAACAGATTTATCTGTGAATAACTTATTAATGGATTAATAAAAATACAAATAAAACGTTGAATTAAAAAGCACTTGATGACGCAACACGTGTAACGTGTTTAATATCAAGTAAATGTGACATTTATGATAGGTCATTACTGGCATTTAATCCTATAGTTTGGCGATAGTTTTTGGGTCGACGGGATAATCGAGTAGACCGAATTTCGTAAAAGAAACATCCTTATAACTCGAAAAATTATAATCATATTAACTAACAGTTTACTGCGTCGGATTAAGCGTCTCATTTCCAATTAAAATATATCTTTGAATTGAAATTTGGATGAAATACAGGATCATGAAAAATCGAAGAGTGTGAAAAATAGGATTACAAATATCTCGGCAACTAATTATCTGATCGCCTTCATTTTTTATGCAAATTCATGTTTTTTTTTTTTTATTATCTTTCATACACACTCCATCAAATAAACAATTTCGAAAATGTTTCTATACCTTTTATCAGAACGAATATTTCGAGAGTCCGAAAAAATAGTTCCGGATAATCCAGGTTATTTATATTCAATAGGCTTCTTCCCATTATTACATACTAAGTACACATTAAATTTCAAGTCTCTATCTCAATTTGTTCGGGAGATAGAACATTTAAAGACACACACACGCACACACAGACAGACGTCAATTTTTTTTTTCTAAAAATATGTCTTTCGGAATTTCCAGTGTCTGAAACGTGCAAATCTGTCAAAAAAAATTTTCGATTTTTAAAACGATTACAAGACTTACCCCATACTACGTATGATGGGTAAGTAAAAATGTTTCTTTTGTAAAAGTATGTTACAATAGATTAAGTAAAATAATGCTATAAAAAGTGATAAAATATCTTTAATAAGATTGACGATCGTTTCGTCGCATCAACGGCGACATTTTCAAAATCATTCACGATAGGAAATATTTTTTTTTTCACATAATTTAAAAACAATAAACATAGTAAATAATGTCACGAGACATGATGCATAATGAAAAACATTGCAAACATAAAATTAAATTTAAATTAAATTAGCTATTTGTGAGCGTGGATTAATTTTCATATAATTTAACAAAACAATAACATGGTAAACAATGTCACGAGAACACATGCATAATGAAAAACATTGCAAAACATAAAATAAAAATAAAATTATCTTGGCTATTTGCGAACGTGGATTAATTTTTACTATTGTTACTAAAATTATATAGCATCTCTTTCCAAATTTTAGGTAAATCAAGGGACACTGAATCATTGCAAATATTCTTGTTGCGTAAAAATATCTCTATTGATTCTTGGATTATGGATGGTAAATAAAATCTTGATGTATAAATTAACTTGCTATTTTTGAAATCGATCTGCAAAGGCTCTACGCTGCATAATCTGGCCAAAGCTGTGGTCCTTCTGTTGTATTTGATGTCTGCTATATGTTCTTTGATTCTGGATTTAAGTTTTCTACTTGTCATACCTATATGACATACCTATATAAAACTGCTCTACTCCATCTTCTTTGGTGAAAGGTGTTCCGTATATTCGTAATTTCAATCATGAATGATTTTGAAAATGTCACCGTTGATACGACGAAACGATCCTCAATCTGAATAAAGATATTTTATCACTTTTTATAGCATTATTTTACTTAATCTGTTTATAAGTGATTATTATACATGTTTTTATATGTTACAATAATTAAAAATATTTTTCTCCGATAAAGAATCAATCAAAGTATATTTTCTATTAAAATATTAAAAATTTTAAAAAAAAAACTATCTAATGTTTTTTGTAACATACGTCAGAAAAAGAAAAATTTGCTGTTTTCCTTATATTTGATATTTAAACTGTACACTGAACTTCTTATTACTACGATTTGTCTATTTTCTGTATATCAGTCTGTTTCCCTATCAACTGGATGTTTGTTCTTTAACCCTTTAATGTCTGATTTTTTTTATTTTTTTCGTAAAACATTATATTTTAGTCTATTTTTGTAATTATCCACTACAAAATTGGTTAAAGACTTTATTTATATTTCTGTTGAACATAATTGTCGTTATCTCATCCCTGAGTTACATAGCAAGAAAGAGCTCAAAAAATGATAATTGAAAAATATATACAGTGAAACCCCGACTTAAAGTTATTCAAGGGACCATACAGAAATGACGCTAAATGCGGGAAAACGTTAAATCGGGGAAGACGAAAACAAAAGACTGAGCATAAAAGAAAAACTAATTTAGGTAAAATACTACTTCCATTCCTTGATTTACAATGATTCCCACATCAGTTTTCTAAATTAAGCTAAAGAAATGATTTATGTTGTTTTGCGACATTTGTTTAGCAGCTCAACAAATCGGATTCTCAATGTACTTGTATATGAGTTGATTTTTTTTTTCTTGGTCTGCACTATTTCAAAGAAATGCGTTCACTGTTTTCAGAGCTTGAATGACTTTTTTCACTAAAGAAATTTCTGTTCCTCATCACCATCTTCATTATAAAATCACTTAGAGTCGAAATTCTGATTTCCCAACATTTTAATAGCAAGCTTGTTAATTCTAGATATATATCTGAGCAAAAAAAGAACTCACCAATCTATTAGAATCTTCATTTTCTCTCTCCTCGTGCTCAAACTCATCACATCTGTTCTATGGAAAACCACCTTTTGGAAAAGAACTTCAGATACATTTTCACACGGAAAATAACTTGAGATATGTTTTCTCACGGCTTTCTCATGCTGAAGAATCTTTTTAATCACAATTTCTGAATATTTTAAGAAAATTTCATTGAGTGTTTACCTTTCAAAAAACGTTAAATACGGGAAATATTTCAAAATTATAACTTTAAATGTGGGATTTTTTAACATTACAAGTATAGGAAATTAATTCGGATAAACGAAAAATGACGTTATATACGGGAAATTGTTAAATACGGGTTACGTTAAATCGGGGTTTCACTGTACTTACTTTAAAGTGTTTACGTTGCACAATAACTATTCAACGTTATAATAATTCGTTAATGCTTTTAATAGTTTCAAGAAATCATAATTACTATCTCTTAAAGATAGAGAAAAACGCCATTTTACCACATTGCAGGCAGTAGGAACAGAATACATTATAACCCCCCTCCCCCCCCCCCCCCCCCGAGAAAGCAAATTAGAACAAAAGCAGTCTTCACTACCTTAAATGCATATTATCATACGTAAGTAAAACATAATGGTTTACGAAAAATACAACAGAAAACTCTAAATGGTAAAAAAAATAACATCTGAGTTACACTATGCAATTAAGGGTTTATATTTATTTTAACATACATAAAAGAAACATAGAACACTAGCAATTTTTTTTTATTAAAATCAATCACATTTTTTTTTTTTTACTAAAAAGTATTCATATAATTTTTATACATAATCACAACATCATATAAACATATTATATTAAACATAGTGTATGGATAGTTATTTTCGGATATTCATTTTAAAATCATCGAAAACAGGTGATTCTGTGGATTGTTTCTTTTTTTCTGTTTAACATCACGATTAACAAACTTTCTCAATACCGAATGCTTAATGAGTCCGCTACTACAAGAAATTGCGACAATGTTGTAATTATTTAATACGTTGAAAAAGGCTGTTCGCAGTATTGCCAGTTTGGCTTCCATTTTTATTTCGAAATTTCAAATTCACACCGGAAACTTCGAAAGAATAATTTCTACTTTAAGTGGCCACGAAATCTATGTTTATTAAATAAAACAAAAAACTGCTATTTTTAATTTCTGGTGTGGATTCGTATTGTGTGAATAAAAATGGAGGACAAATTGGGAACCCGGACTTGTCGTCACGAAAACCCTTGCATCTATCCGAATATGTTGCATGACTTATTTAAAAAATAGATAGCATATCAGCAAGATGAGTTGCAAGTGCAATCCATTAGATCTTTCTATTTTGAGGGGCAGAAAGATACCTAATTTAATTCTACATTTATAAAAGATCTACAATATTAATTTTATTAAATTACTTGATATAAGAAAGAAATCATGTTTACAATGTAAATGAACTGAAAGTTACATTTTACAAGTTACGTGGTTTTGATGCTATTAGAGTAAAATTCTTTTATAAGAAAATGCCGGCAGTAAACTTCCATTGGTCGAGAGATTAAATTTTTGAAAAGCTTACCGACTGATACAAAGCTAGTGTTGGTTTACTTGTCTAACTCGTATAAGGGAATTCGTCAAGGTGAGTATCATGTCGTTATAAAATGTGGTTTGCTATGTATTAAACAAAAATATTTAATCTGAGCATATGCATTATTATTAACTTACATATAGATATTTATGCCCAATAATAGCCAGTTAATTTACATTTTAAGTTTAATCGAATAATATTATTTCACGCTTATCAATAATATTAAAATCTTTCATTTTTTATAAAAATGTTAGTAAATGCGGAATTAAATTACAAGAAAATTCAACATATTACATTTCTGAAAGAGAATGTAAATGAAAAATATTTTAACTGATTTATTCAAACAATATTAAGGTATTTGTTTACTTATTGAATAGCAGAGGATATCACATTTTTCTTTTCTTTTTCAAAAATGGTGTAACATAACTGCCGTCTTTAGATGAACTTCGCTAAATGTTAAATAATAATAATAATATCTTCTATACTAATGCAATTTTTTTAAAATCTGAAAGCTTATATAATATTCCCTGATCCATGCGTATAACTTGTGTAAATTTCATTATGCTTTCTTGCATATTTTATTATTAGTAGTTGAGAATTACAAACAGAAAGGCAGATTTTAATATAATAAATACTCTTATTAACTCATAAAGTGTAATGTATTGCACCAATAGTGTTTTAGTTACTTTAGGAACGAGATTGAAACATAAGAAACCACAAGTTTTAAAAGATTTTACGAAAAAAAAGGGAATCTTTCTAAGAAAGGATGGTTTCGCATTTGTCAATATTGTTTCAAAAATAGAGAAAAAAAAAGAATAAAAATACGTTATAGGTAAAGGACTAAATAGTAAATTACTATATTTATTAGAAAAACTAATTGAATCCCGTTCTTGCTTTTGTAAATCTCTTGCAGTGTTCTAACTGAATGCAAGTAATAGTTGTTTGTCTCATAACTATCTCAGTTTGAATCATACAACTTCATCTGTAGAAAAATACTTTAGCATTTTTGTTTTATCATAGAAAGCAAAATAAAAAAAGGCATTCGTCTTTTGTATACAGGGTGGTAAAAAAAAAAAACTTCACCGATATATGAACCCCTAGCGACCTAAGCGCTCAGCCAATCGAAAGGAAATTTCAGATTTAGTTATTTGAAGGTATGCGCTCCAGCTTGCGATGATTTAAAACAATAGAGATCTCACGGTTATGGTTACAGTGAAAAAATTCGAAATTTTTGAATGACAACAAAAGAAATTTTCCTGCACAAATTCATCAGCGCATTGAAAAACCACAAATGGCGTTGGAACAATCCACGTGTAACTAAATTTTCTGATGTAATATCGTGGCACTCAATCCTAAACAGCTCCTATGTAACGCAATATTTAGACCTCTAAAACAAATGATTATATTATTATTTTCACTATGTGTACACAAACACATGTCAAAAACACATTTTAAAATAAATCTTACAACATTACTCAGTTCACAAGTAATAAAAAAAAAAAAAAAAAAAAAAAAAAAAAAAAAAAAAAATCGGCTACTGAAAAATCTGTCTTTTAGCACTTTTTTGTTCCTCGCATATTAAAAACGTGGTCCTTTGGAACGATAGCGAAGTCAGCCAAACGCAGGTTAAAAGGATTTCAAATCAGCAGCGAGTCCTGCTTTCGTATCTTATTGTGTATCCATTGTGTATCCACATCTTAATAAAAATCACTCATTTCAAGTAATATTTAGGGTCGTTACACCGGCATAAAATATTTGCAAAAAGAGCATTCTTTAAAGGACCAATGACAATTCAAAGACGAGGTGAACTGATGCACTTTGCGTAATTCATAGGAAAAGATAGTAGAAGCACGAATCACAGAACACCATATGCAAAGGATTACGTGTAGAACATTTTTAATAAACAGTGTGAGAAGATTGTTTCTTCAATCAGTTATTCGAACGTGGAAACAAGATGACACTTAGAATAAAACAACGAGATGAATTGATAAAGTGGTTTTATCTGAACGGGAAAAACGCAGCTGAAGCACTGAGAGTTTATCGCCGAAATCATAAGTTACGACGAGATTATTTACAGTAGCGGTCAAAAGTTTCTGGTCAGTTAGTTTCTTTCATTTGTTTGCCAGAATTTTTAGAGAAGAAGTAGCTCAATTATTCCAAAAGTAAGAAATATGCAAAAGACCCCTGAACATGTGACCATTTTGATTGGATACTGAAAACGCTTGATGCAATGGGGAGGAATTCAAAATTCGCGTGTGCAAAAGTTTTCGGCCATTCGTCATTCGTTAGTTTTTGCTATTGGTAAAGTGATTTTTTGGTCGTGTTTCTTAATTAATACACGTGAATAACGTAGTTGAAATTCAGAAAAGAAAAGTTCAACAATTATTGTTCGTAAACAAGTGATTTGTTTATTGCTAAAGGTCCAATCCTTTCGTGAGATTGCGACAAAGTTATCGATCGGAAAATGTACTGTGAACAATGTTTTAAGAAATATATAAAGATGACCATGACCTTCAGGACTTTCCACGGTCTTGGAGATGCTGGAAAACGTCTATTCGTGTGAGAAAAATTATCAGGAGATAAGCAGTTGAGGGCCTGCTTAAAAATGACGGTGCAATATCCCGCGATTTACGGAATGAAAATAAAGCTAAAATAAGTCGGTCTACCTTGTCAAGACTCTTACGTGACGTAGAACTTCATGGAAGTGTTGGTGTTAAAAAATCTTGCATAAGTAAAAAATCAGAGGGCTCACTGGCGTTTACCAAGGAACACAAAGATGGGCCAAGTGAAATCAGGAAAAAAGTACTTTTTTTCCGATGAATCGAAGTTCAACCTTTTTGGGAGTGATTGCAGACACTATGTCCGATGACCTAAAAACAAAAGATATGATTCGAGATATGTTATTTATACAATGCAGCATGGCGGAGGACATGCTATTCTGTGGGGAGCATTTTCTGGAAAAATTGTTGGTCCGTTAGTTGAATTCCGTAGCAAGTTGAATGCTGCAATGTATAAGGATATCTTGCAAAATCATTTGCTGCCTTATAGCAGGAAAATTTTTGGTCGCAACTATTTGTTTCAGAATGATAACGATCCAAAGAATACATGCAAGCTCGTCAAGCAGTGGCTATCTCACGAAAAAATCCGCTTTTGAAAGGGCCAGCGCAATCACCCAATCTGAATTCAATAGAAAATCTTTTGAACGAAATTGACTTCCCTGTACGGAATTATAAATAATTCAATTCAGTAGAATTTTCCCCAAAATTGCAAAAAGCGTGGAAAAAACTTACCACAGACGATCTTCAACCGTTCATTGAATCGATGCCACTTCACGGCGTCGCAGTACTTATTGCTAAAGGTATGCCGACTAATTGTAAATGTTATTGATCACTGTTATTTTCCATTATTACACCATTTTTTCCACACTTTCCAAGATGGCCAGAAACTTTTGAGAACATTCGTTTTTCTTTCTAATTAATTTTGCCAATTAAATTTATGGATATTTATTTGTTATTCCATAAATAAGTTCCTAACTATTATGTCAATAAAATGTATAAGTATCCCAGATTCCTCTTCATATGGGTATACATAAAGTTGGCCTAAAATTTTATGCTGGCCGGAAATTTTTGACCGCCACTTTATATACAGAGAAAGAAAGAGAGAGAGAGAGAGAGAGAGAGATAGTAAAACAAAGAAATAAGTTGTTTTACGTCATACCGCATGTAAAAATATAATTATTTTCACAAAGTAAAATACTTTTGAAATGTATTAAAATCATTCATATTTCATCCTAATCTGCCCATGGTAGCATATATGATCCATACAAAAATCCTTCAAAATATATTAAAATCTCATTTTTTCATATTTTAAGATTTCTAACCCACAACAGCATAAACAAGATAGAAAATACTTTTTCTTCTATAGCAATTTCTTGTACTGGGAATTAGAGGGTTAAAATAGGACACAATTAAACTGTAATGAATTGTTTTACCTCTTTTTTTTTTTTTCAACAGGCATCTGATAACAAACTTTTAAATTTAACAACAACAAAAAAAAAAAAAAAAAAGAATAAATAAGTAAAATAAAAATGCGGTCTTTTTTTAGTATTAGGTTTTTAGTTTTAGTTTTTTTACTAGGGGACTCTGCCCCCTACGAGCTACGCTCGTCAACCCCCGTTCAGACACCGCAGACTCTAACAGCACGCTAATTTGATCGCCTTTAAAAAGATTTCGGAAGATTGAATTATAATTTGAATCTGACAATTATAATCTGACGTAATTTTCACCAAACTTTTCTTTCTCTTTTTAATATTCACGTCAAAATACATTTGTTAGAAATGAAATATTATGATCATCTTAAAATGTCAAGTAAATGTCTCGCGCAATTTTTAAATTAAAACTGTTTTGCAATATTATTTTTTGTTCATTTTACGTAATAAGTGTAATATGACGTAAATTCTCCTATTTAGGACTTCTAACGCATGTTACTGAATTTATTATTTTACAATATTCTTTCTCATTTAAAATTCACGTGTAACTATAGTTTTTATGACGTAATTTTCAATGAGCTCCTGCTTTTTATATTTTTTGTTTATAATAGTCACGTGTAAAATAAATTTTTAATTTGAAGCAAACATTACTGTTTGCGCTGTTTATACAGCTGGCAACAGTTTAAATTAATACAATTTTCTAAAATTTGTAAAAAATATCTCTCGAAATGCTGAAAATTTGAATTTAAAATAGAAATAAAACCTCGAAAAATTATTCAAATAAAAAAACTAACTGCAATCTGCACACCGGGAAATTCTGACGCATAAAATGATCAAAAAATGATTAAATTCCTATGTACAGTTTTTGCTCCTATAAAACTTTTTTAATGGAACGATTTTGTCCAACTTTGGCATTAAATATCTCTTAAAATAATTCTTCGATTTGAAAACTGTCTGCATCAGCGTGTTTATCAAACATTTTTCTATAATACTACCGATTTTCATATATTTGTATGCAACAATTTTTTTAATATTAACGAAGAAGGACATCCGGTCACAAAAAATTCAAAACCGGCGGCGGCGGCGGCGGCGGCGGTGACAGCGGTAGTTACTTTTTTTTAGAATAGAGAGATAATTAGTATTCTGAAAAACTGAATAAATGGGGGCGGGGTAAAATAATGCGAACAAAATTGGATATTTATAGAGAGATATAAATCTCTCTATTCTAAAAAAAAGTAACTACCGCTGTCACCGCCGCCGCCGCCGCCGCCGCCGGTTTTGAATTTTTTGTGACCGGAGGTGTTTCTTCGTTAATATTAAAAAAACTGTTGCATACAAAAATATGAAAATCGGTAGTATTATAGAGAAATGTTTGATAAACACGCTGATGCAGACAGTTTTCAAATCGAAGAATTATTTTAAGAGATATTTAATGCCAAAGTTGGACAAAATCGTTCCATTAAAAAAGTTTTATAGGAGCAAAAACTGTACATAGGAATTTAATCATTTTTAGATCATTTTATGCGTCAGAATTTCCCGGTGTGCAGATTGCAGTTAGTTTTTTAATTTGAATAATTTTTCGAGGTTTTATTTCTATTTTAAATTCAAATTTTCAGCATTTCGAGAGATATTTTTTACAAATTTAGAAAATTGTATTAATTTAAACTGTTGCCAACAGTATAAACATCTCAAACAGTAATGTTTGCTTCAAATTAAAAATTTATTTTACACGAGACTATTATAAACAAAAAATATAAAAAGCAGGAACTCATTGAAAATTACGTCATAAAAACTATAGTTACACGTGAATTTTAAATGAGAAAGAACATTGTAAAATAATAAATTCAGCAACATGCGTGTCAGAAGTCCTAAATAGGAGAATTTACGTCATATTACACTTATTACGTAAAATGAACAAAAAATAATATTGCAAAACAGTTTTAATTTAAAAATTGCGCGAGACATTTACTTGACATTTTAAGATGATCATAATATTTCATTTCTAACAAAAGTATTTTGACGTGAATATTAAAAAGAGAAAGAAAAGTTTGGTGAAAATTACGTCAGATTATAATTGTCAGATTCAAATTATAATTCAATCTTCCGAAATCTTTTTAAAGGCGATCAAATTAGCGTGCTGTTAGAGTCTGCGGTGTCTGTACGGGGGTTGACGAGCGTAGCTCGTAGGGGGCAGAGCCCCCTAGTATATAAACAAAGAAAGGAACTGTTTTAAGTCATACCACATGTAAAAATATAATTATTTTCACAAAATAAACTATTTTTCAAATGTGATAAAATCTTTCCTATTTCGTCATAGTCTGCCGATGACAGAAGAGAGATTCTGCCGATACAGAAATCTTTAAAATGTAACAAAAACTCTTTTTTTTTTTACATTTTTTTACATTTTTAACACACTAGAGCATAAATAAGGCAAATAAATAATTTTTTCCATAGCAATTTCTTGTAGTGTGCTGTAGAGCATTAAACTCGTGGCAAAACAAGCTTTGTAAGCTGAATTTTGTCGCATAATACTAAAAATTTATTTTATTTGTTTATATATAGCCCAGTGGTTAGGGAGTTGAATTCGAAATTAATTAGGGGAAAGCTGTAAATTGTTTTAATCCCTTCTGCTTATGTCTAGAATGAATATGCTATGTTTTCCCCCTCGTATTAGGTTAGCGTTAGGAAATATGTATCGATTTATTGTCAAAAAACACGTTTTTTTACATACCATAACAATATCTCAAAACAGCTAACTCTGTCAAAAACATTCTCAATACAAATGTTGTAGAGCTTAAAATTCTGATAAAATGAGTACCTACAATTAATATTTTTGTTGAACATTAAGGCCACAATTCTACTTTAAAATTTTAGAACCGTGCTCAGGTGGTTGAACTCAGAATTAATTTTGAGAAAACTGGAAATTGTTTTAATGCCTTCACTTTAGGTCTAAAATGAACGTACTATGTTTTCTTCCTCGTACTTGGGTGAATGTTAGAAAATATGTACATATTTATTTTCGAAAAACACGTTTTATTAATTGCCTTAACAATATCTCAAAACAGCTAACTCAAAAAAAAAAAAAAAACATTGTCAATGCAAATGTTGTAAAGCTTAAAATTCTGAATAAAATGAGCACCATCATTAATATTTTTGTTTAACATTAAGGTCGCAATTCTATTTCAAAAATTTGCCTTAATATCTAATCAAGAGCTTGAAGAAAGGATAGACCAAAAGTTAACTTAACAATATCTCAAAACATCTAACTGTGTCAAAAACCTTGTCAATACAAAAGTTGTAGAGCCTAGAATTCTGAATAAAATGAGTACCTGCACTTAATATTTTTGTTCAATATTAAGACCGCAATTTTGAGATATTGTTAAGTTAACTTGGTCTCTCCTGGCTTCAAGCTCTTGATTTGAAAAAATTTGAAATAGAATTGCGACCTTAATGTTGAACAAAAATATTAATGATGATACTCATTTTATTCAAAATTTTAAGCTCTACAACATTTGTATTGACAATGTATTTATAGAGTTAGCAGTTTTGAGGTATTGTTAAGGTAATTTAAAAAACGTGTTTTCGAAAATAAATATGTACATACTTTCTAACATTCACACAAGTACGAGGAAGAAAACATAGTACGTTCATTTTAGACTTAAACTGAAGGGATTAAAACACTTTCCAGTTTTCTCCAAATTAATTCTGAGTTCAACCCCATGACCACGGGTCTAAAAATTTTATGTAGAATTGCGACCTTAATGTCCAACAAAAATATTAAGTGTAGGTACTCATTTTACCCGGAATTTTAAGCTCTATAACATTTGTATTGAGAATGTTTTTGACAGAGTTAGATGGTTCGAGATATTGTTATTGTATTTTAAAAAACGCGTTTTTTTTTACTATAAATCTGTACATATTTTCTAACGCTCACCAACTACGAGGGGAAAACTTAGCATATTCATTCTAGACTTAAACTAAATGGATTAAAATAATTTCCAGCTTTCCCCTATTTAATTCCGAATTCGAAATTTTCCCCTCCCCTACCACTGGGTATTAAGGAGACAATGGAGTTTAAAATGCTTTTTTTTTTTTTTTTTTTTTTTTTTTTTTTGTAAATTTCACCTGAAATATTATTCAAGGGTACATTATATGCATTATGACATTCATTTATCACAAAAAAAAAATTATTTTTTAGAAAAAAATGGAATTTTATGCGTCGTCTTAGAAATCTTTTCGAAAAAATTTCAAAAAATTTCAATTTTTCAATCTTTGCTTTGTAAATTCCATCTTAAATATTATTCAGGGGTACATTATATGCATTATGGCATGCATTTATCACAATATATATATATATATATATATATATATATATATATATTTGAGAAAAAAAGGGAATTTTACGCGTCGTCTTAGAAATCTTCGAAATGCCCCTGCGAATTTCACTTCAATGAAAATCCCCAATATTTTTTATAAAAGTTTGGTTTATATATAGAAATAAAATAGAGCATCAAATTTTATATATTTGAATTTAAAGGTAAATAAAATAAAAGTTTAAAAAAAAAGCAATTTAACAAATTACAACTACCATTTGGAAAATGATTTTCTCAAAGACTAAAATTTAAGACATAAAAATTCCACGGAGTTGATCATACATTACATACGCCATGGATTAAAACATTAACATTCCCGGACCCATCATGAAAAAATTTTAAAAGAAATTTCAGTTTCACAATTTTCGGTACTGTAAATTTTTAAACTTCTACGGAGCTGGTCATACATTACGTACGCCATGGGTTAAACATTAATATTCGTGGACCAATTTTAAATGAAATTTCACTTTTAAACTTCTAAATACCCCACAATATCACTTTTTATATCGCCGTATAGAGAAAAAAAATGCATTTTTAATTGAAATTTGTTTGTTTTTTTGCAATTTGTTTGTGCAAATTGAAAGTTGTATCTCAATTTGTTTCTGAGTTATTATTTTTTTTTTCATTTTTTATTACTTTTTTGTCATAGTGGCAACAGAAGTATCCATCTCTGTTGAAAGTAAAGGGGAAATACAGATTACTGTATAGACCAATCAGAAAACGAATAAAATGCGGGATTCAACTAATAAAACGCTTCAGATATGTTTTTGATTTCTTACCCTGACCGAGGACAATAACCATGTTTCCAAATAGTTAAAAAAAATTGAAAAATTTTGAAATTTTGAATTTTTTTTTTTTTACCTTTAAATTCAAATATATAAAATTCGATGCTCTATTTTATTTATATATATAAACCAAACTTTTATAAATATATATATATATATATATATATATATATATATTGGGTATTTTCATTGATATGGAATGCGCAGGGGTAATTTCGAAGATTTCTAAGACGACGCGTAAAATTCCATTTTTTTTTTTTTTTTTTTTTTTTTTTTGTGATAAATGCATGCCATAATGCATATAATGTACCCTTGAATAATATTTAAGGTGAAATTTACAAAAATAAAAAAAATATTTTTAAAGATTTTAAACTCCACTGTCCCCTTAATTTAAGAAATATTTTTTTATTTTTATAAAACTTATACAATTTAAATGCAAAAAGAAGTGGTCGTCTAAATTAATTACAAGATTTCTAATCCAAGATTAAACTTCAGCCAATTTTCGTCTCTTGAAAATTTTGTTGTCCCCTTAAATATCATAAATAAGAATATATTCATAAAACGAAATAAAATTGCTAAAGGTGCATGTAACAAGAATCATCATATGAACTTTTATAAATAAATTTGATGATGAAAACATAATATATACGTTTTGAACTGCTTTTGCAGTCGATATCGGAAAACACCGACATCCATGGACATTTCCCTTCGAATGAAGACTTGTTTTTGCCGTTTGGCAACACTAACTTTTAGTTTAGAACTATCGAAGAATATTTCTGAAATGAGATGCGGGCTGTTTTTCCCCATCAAATAATAATTATTGCGTACGATGTTGTTATCCTACAGTCCTGTACATAATTTATATATTTTTTTGTATAAGTCAAGATAATATAAATAATATAAAACCAAGAAATCTTCCCATCATTTTCGAATCTGTCTTGTGAATTATTCTAGTTGTCGAATCTGTTCTTAAATGTCTAGGATTCTGACTCATAAAGAAGGCGGCCTAAGTTGGATCGGTAAATGTTTTTTACTTACCATTATAGTTTTGTATGAAATAATTTAGTGTATCTGACATTTCTGGAGCTCGGAACAGGGACTGCCTAAAGTATTTGAATCAGAATAATAAGAATTTTGTCGAATTAGAATCTTTAACGAAGTGCTTTGTTTATGTAAGATAATTGCAACTATTTTTATTTTTGATAAATTTATTGTTATAACATTGATTTATAAGAATGGATGCAGTTAATAAAACTAAACGCACTACTGTTAGGTCTCAACTACGAAATTATTTAATAGAATGCAAGGGCCAATTTCAGAAAATAGTGCTAACAACTCCGAAGAAAGAGTTGTAATTCGGGTGTTGGAATCCATTCGCATAAATTTACCCAAGCTAGTAATTGAAAAATTTGACGGCGATCCTTCGGATTGGCAAGGATTTTGGGACCAATTCGAATCTACAATTCATAAAAATGTAGAATTGTCTGACGTAGAAAAATTCAATTATTTACAGTCAAATCTGATGTCAAATGCTGCTAACTCAATAAAAGGTTATAATTTAACCAACAGTAACTATTTATCTGCTATAGAAACTCTAAAAGAACGTTTCGCTAAGATACATTTGATAATTAACTCGCACCTTAATAAACTTTTATCACTTAATTCAGTAAAGAAATCCAGTGATGTTTATGCACTCCGCAGATTGCTGGACACTTGCTAGACCGAAATCAGAAATCTGGAATCTCTCGGATTAGTGATTGAAAATTATTCAGAGTTACTCACCCCCATTCTAATTAAATTATTCAAGTAAAAACACGAATTTCTATGCGAAAAGATTTCCATTCTTTCCGGTATCCGATATTTCTACCTTTCGATCATAATATTACCTATTCGCTCATAACAAGAAAACATATTGAACATCTTCATGCAGGAATACAAATTGTAATCTCAGTTTTGCGGGAACAATTTTGGGTATTAAGATGCAGGTGTACAGTTCGAAAAATAATAAAAGTTGGATGACATGTAGACGATTCACTGCCCCAACCGCTGACACCCCTACCGCCCCTCTCCCTGAAGAATGAGTCAAAGATGCTTTAAATTTTGAAATTGTTGGTCTAGATTTAGGCGCATCGTTATTTTTAAGGAATGGCTCGAAAATCTATATAGTACTTTTTACGTGCGCCGTAATTCACGCAATTCATCTTGAATTCAAGGAAAATCTTCTATTAGCTATGAGAAGATTTATCTCAAGAAGAGGGACACCCTCTATTATTATTTCTGATAATAGAAGAAATCTAGTGAAAGTATCATCAGAATTGAAGTCGATAAATTTTGAAAGCCTGCAAAATTTTGCTATTGAACGAAAAATTCAATGGAAATTTAATCCACATTCAGCTCCCTGGTGGGGAGGTACTTTTGAGCGCATGATAAGAATATTGAAAAGAATTTTGTGAAGAGTACTTCGAAAGGCCAACCTAAACTATGAAGAATTATACACCATGTTATGTGACGCGGAAAGTGTAATCAAATCTAGACCGCTGACATATGTCGCAGATGATGATGATCTTGACCATCTTACCACCGCGATGTTCTTGAAAGATATCAAAGATTTGAGAGTTCCTGAATTTGACGTAATTGATTCAACAATAAACGGTCAAGTGCGAGTATTACTCGCGCACAGAGGGTTCCGTAGAATAAATATATGAATATGTAATTGTATTATAAAAAAACCGTTGCTAAAATAATAATAACATTTTGTAAAAAAACTATACAACGTAGGGTTGGGTATAACAGTATATATTAGAAAAGTGTAAATGGATATATCATGAAAGTTCAAAGAGATATGGAACCTAAATAATATCAAATATAGCTATTCTGTATAACTCACCTTTTAATATTATCCTAATCTGTTTATGATGGACTTAATTCGGTACTGACAATAAAAGCAGTGCATAGTTAAACTTCATTTGGCATTTCATAAAACTAAATTCAGCCTAGAAATACCCTATAGTTTTACAGTATAGCTAAAACAAAACTTTTGTTCAAAATTTAAATTTGGCATTGTGCTAAGCGCGCTTCGAAAGAAGGTCGCAAATGTGCAACGCCGCCTTGGTCAGTACCGCGTTTTTCCAGATAGGTTTTTAATTAACTTTTAAAGTCACTCGAGGCGTATTGAGAGATACACTCAATGCAAACTAGTCGCGAATCCCACAGTATTTATATAATTCATTCTAATTAAACCTTTCGAGGACAGTGTCCTTAAAAAAAACACACCTAATTTTAATTCCAAAACAGACAAAGGCACCAACAATATTTAATTAAAATTTCCCTTTGTTCATGTACGTAAAAATAAGCAAGTACGTATTTTCTAATAAATTCGTTTATAAATTCTGGTGTCAGTCCATTATTTCATAAGTTTATAAACAGAATTACTCCGCGCCGGAAAGGGTTAAGTGGCCGCAGGACTCTTAAAGCTTCAAAATTATAGAAATTTTAATTTTTTTAGATGTTAAGCTCCTATCTTTTCTGAACATTTTGATATAATTGTTTCCTTGAAATTCCCATTAGAACAGAAGTTATGGCTTTTAAAATTATAGTCGCTCAACAGCTGAAGTGGCGTTTCGAAAACTTTGAAGTCATTTTTCAAATTTCCCAATTATTGTTCAAAAAATTATTTTTTTAAGTGCTTATACTGTTGAAATTTTCAAAATTTTGTATTAGCTAAATGCAACATTGCATTAAAAATATAAAAATGCTTTAAATGCAAATTTTCTTAAGTTCAGGGTAATTATTACAATCTGAAGTATAAGACTCAAAATTTTCATTCTAGTTGCAATATTTATTTTCTAATCCTGCAAACTGTTATGCCAATTTTCTGTTCACCAAATGTCTAACAGTTTCGGGCCCCCTATAAATACAAATTCGGCATCTTGCAATTTTTGAAACACATTGGAGGAAAGAACATACTTATATCTTTCATCGCAATTAAAATTGTATTTTAAAGTCATATACATTTTAAGATATTTAATGTTGAAAGTGGTTTTTATTTATATTTTTTCCAAATTTTTGTGTCCTGCGACCACTGAAATTAGTATGTTTTTAACAATTTGGCATTCATTGCTTTTATACTGTTACTGGACATTACATTACACATATATATCATTAAAACTTGTTAACTAGACATAGAGTACGCCTCCCCTGTCATTGTGCATGTCCAAACTGGCCGTATCTTTAAGGCCTTATCTCGGATAATTACCGATGATTTTTTTCGAAATTCAATATCGACAATGCTTTTATACTTCTGCTACGATAGATACATCCAGCGATGCTCAACAATTTTTCCAAATGCCCGTAAATCGAAATTTGTGTGTAACAGAAAAATGCGTTTTTCTCAAAAAACTATGTGACCTATGGTGATCGCTATAATTTTCCGGCAAGGTTTAAATTAACGTCTACTACCTGTAATTTTTCCATAATTTTAGTTTCAGTAGATTCAGAATTAGATGGGGGGGGGACATATTTTTGCGCTACATTTTCGACAATATTTTTGAAAATATAATGCCTGAAATTAAAAGGAATGTATTTTTGAGTTCAGCTTACGAAAGCTTTCACACGATACCCCACACGATATACAAAGAGGAGATTTTTTTTTCAAGTACCATAATTAGACCCACTACATTTTTACTAAATATATTTATGAATGTTTGTTAATCTGAAAATATGCGGGTGAATGGTCTTTATTACTTCCCCGAATTTGAACTTTCCACGCTCCATAGTTTACGAGTAAAATGGCTGTGACAGACAGACAAATACAGGAGTGATCTTATAATGGTTCCATTTTTACTTTTTAAGTACGAAACCCTAAAAATGAAAAGAAGATTTGCAAAAATCCGAGAAGATCTTAGAAAACGCTTTAGAGTAGAATACCTGGGGCAACTTCGATAAAATGCGGGAAGAAATAGGGAAACTGGGTTAAAAAAGGACGAAATATTTTTGATTGGGGATGATAATTCAAAACGTATTAATTGGCCTTTAGGCAAAATTGAAGAATTATATCTCGGCAAAGACGGAAAATTCCGTGTAGCCAAAATTAAAACAAGAACGGGTTCTTTTTTGAGACCTCTTAAAAAACTACATCCTTTTGAAATCAACAATGAACTAATGCATCCTTTCTTAGTAGATAGAGTTCCTGTTCCTATAGATGACAACTCTGTTCCTGCTCCTGAGCCCGAGTCTTCAAATCCTGCTTCTGTGTTTGAACCTTTGGACGACAACTCTGTTCCTGTTCCTCAGACAGAATCATCAGATCCTGCTTCTCTGGTTGAACCTCTGGATGAGAACTCTGTTCCTTCACCTGTGTCCGAGTCTTCAGGTCCTATCTCTGTAGCTGATCCCCTGGATATCACCTCTGTTCCTGCTCCTGTGCACCAGTCTTCCATACCTGAGAATGACAATCGGCGATCTCGAGGTGGTACAAAACTGAAACAGCCGCAGCGACTTGGTCTATAAACTTTTGAGCTTCATTTATACTGAACTTCAAAGGTGGGTGGATATCGGAAAACACCGACCTCCATGGACATTTTCCCTTCGAATGAAGACTTTTGTTTTTGCCATTTGGCATCACTAACTTTTAGTTTAGAACTATCGAAGAATGTTTCTGAAATAAGATGCAGGTTGTTTTTCCCCATCAAATAATAATTATTTTGTACGATGTTGTTATTCTACAGTCCTGTACATAATTTATATATTTTTTGTATAAGTCAAGATAGGCTTGTAGAAATGCAGTGGCGCTATCCAGTGAGTACACCAGAAAAATTAAAATGATATAAGCTGGAGATGAATCTAGAGTTCGATTGAAGAACAATCAAGTGTCACCATCTATCACCGACGGAACGGATTACTTTCAAACAAATTCATGGTGAAAGAGAGAAAATTGAAATACTCTAAATAGTTAAAAATTAAGACTTGAAAAAATATGCCATATTTTTGGGATATTATAAGGTAAATTATCGTTCCAATTATTATGATCAAGTGTAATGATTTCCATTGATTATCTAATCAATACCGGACCCTTTCGTTTCTAGACATTTAAATCACTTCAACACCATATGTTATCCTGAGGACGACTGCGGAAGCAGTTCGAAACCTAGATATTATGTTTTTATCATCAAATTCAATAATTGTATCGAAAATTTACAAAATTTATCATCAAAATATAAGTTTATATAAAGTTTCTTGTTGTATGTAGCATTTAGCAATTTTATGCATTTTTATGAGTATATTCTTATTTATAATATTTCATGGTACAATTGTCCAACATGTCACTTCTAAATGCCTCCCATAATAAATTTACTACTAAATCTCTCTTAAAACATAATTACGTACCTAATATCTGGAGAAAATGTATAAAATAATTTATACCCCTAATTTGAAAGTTTTAGTGTTAAAACGTTTAATATAAATTCATCGCTAATTATGTTTTCCATTTAATATTTAACACTTTCGGTATGAGCGCTTTGCATATGTGCCTTACCGGGCGAGTCCTTTCCTTATTTTTGAGAAAGCGTTATTTTTCAATAGCGAAATATTTGTGCGGATATTCGAAAATAATCGTATCCAAAATAGAAAAGTCGTATACCGGAAACTTGCTACATAGATACCAATACGATTTCATGTTTAATACATTCTTCTAACATCTCAGCATAAAATTAATTAAAAAAAATAATTAAATGAAGTATTTTTAGCCTCTGAAATACTTTCTTCTACGATTCATCCTTCCACAGATTATTAAAGCAAACTAATTTCTGTACTTACTTATAATCAGTGGCCTGAAGATACATCTTCAAAAATGGTTTTCAATTACCAATCTTGTTTATCTTTGCCATTCATGTTCAAAACAGAAAATTACCATTATTAAATATATAACAATGATAAAAATGATAAATAAAGCAAAAAAAATAAATATAATAAATAAATAAACTGTAATAAACAAATTTTCATAAATATAAACAAAAAACTTGAAACTATAATTTATAATAAATAAATAAATTATAAAACATACTCTATATGTTTTAGATAGTTTATTAAAAGGAAAATCTGTTTTTTGTAATTGCTCGCATTATAATTATATGTTAATTGATATATCATGCTATAAGGCATGTAAGCATACGGTACATATGCATCAATATTCCTAGAATGGAAAATATAGGTTTTTTTCATAAACATAAAGACTCAGAATGATATGAAAACAAATTACGGATGTCAAAATGAGAACCGCTAATAGAAGTTGTACAGTATTGGTATGTAATATACCTTTTAGGTGTCAGACTATATGTTTTTTTCTTTAAATAACTAAATACATTTGTAATGATTGCTTATGTAAATTCATATAGATACAATATACAAGAAATTTTTAAGGAAAATAGTGTGTCTTTTTAATAACCAAAAATAACATGCTACGAAAGGGTTTGACTAGTGTTACCATGTGTCCCGATTTTTAGGAGCTACGAGACATGTCGCACTTAATACCTGTGCATGATTTCAAAAGACATGATTTTTAAGTTACCTTTTAATTTACTTTTCGCACCGTGCCATATTCTCTATAGAATGTAACATATACGGTAAAACCTGTAAAGACTAAACCTGCCTGCAATGGAAAATTTTTAGAGCACCATCGAAAACAATACTTAAAAAAACCTATCTGCCTAGACTGAAACCAGTATAAAACATTATTTTTTGAAGTTCCTAGCGATGCTTTTTCCACATGTTTTACTGCACTTCGTTTAATTAACCCTCTCAAAACGGAATCGTCATAAAATAATTTTAATGTTATTTTATTTTAAAGATCTTATTGTCTCTACGATTTTAATTCTATACAATTATACTTTTTGAATAGGAATTTTGTGTCAATCCCTATCGATTTCGATTTAACAGGTTTTACCGAATAAGATTGTGGCGTTTATTTAGTAAAGTATTAGCTGTTATGGTAAAATCCCAAAAGACAGGAAAATAATTTCGTTTTAAACAATGATTACGCTGTTTCTACCTTAGAAGATATAATTGTAGGATATTTTTATCGTTCGGACAATAAAGCTTTACGTTTAAGGCAGGATTTCGCCAGAGATAGGTACCACTTTAATAGGATCTAGTGATTTTTTTGTCCCGATTTAGAAGTCGTTGTCCCGCTTTCTTTGTCTCTCTGTCCCTCTTTATGCGAGACTGAACCTGGCAATACTAGTCTGTACTGATGTTGCTCTCCACAATACTAATAATGCCTGATGACATGGTATATCATTTAACCCATTATATAATGACGGTACTTATAAGTACCTATAAAGTTCATTTAATACATCGATTAGTTGTAATACAGTTTAGAATGAGTTATAGATACATTACTTTATCTTGTTCCAAAACCATTATGCGTTACACAAAACAAAAATATTTTTAAAAGGATGATTTATTTTGCCTTTTCTGACATCTTTTCAGCTCCTTGGCGTTGGGGGGGGGGGGGGGATTTTTCAGTTCGGAAATATTTCTATATTTCTATTGTAAGAACATTATATTTCTACATTTCCAATTCCTACAAAATACTAAGAAAAATATTTAAAATAAAAGATTAGAGCAGGGTTTAAAATATTGCACAAAATCCTTATAAATTCAAATTGAATGAATCCTTCTAAATCCCTCAATCCTTCTAGAATCCTTGTAAAACTTATTAATGGGACCGGAAAAGCAAAATTCAACCAAAAAATCCATTTTTACTTTTCTTATTACATTAAATAGTTTAAACTTTTATCTTTCCAACGGTGTGTCACACAGGTTTATATATATATATATATATATATATATATATATATATATATATATATATATATAAATAAGTGTTGAAATTTTTCATTCTTTCTAAGAGTACTTCACAGCTTATTGGCCATTTTGAAATTGGCCACTTTGATTGATTTTTTCTCAAAACTTGGATTTTCAATGTTTATGTTCCTATTTTTCAATATCTACTAAACTTAAGAGCTCAGATTTTCTTTAATACTTATGTTACATTATATACTTTAACACAAGGATTTAATGATTTGTTGAGTATTATTTATTTCACGCAGTGAAATCTTACCAAAAATGCTACTAATTTAAAAATGGCTTTCAATAAATAATTAAAAATTAATTTTGAGTTTCACTTAGAAAGAAAATGGTCTGTTAAAATACGTAAATCATGTTACTCTAACTGCACTAAAAAATCTAGACTTCTATCTTTCACCATTTCTGAGAAAAAGGTACATAAAGTTCGTGAATTTAACATGGCGGAGATAGGGCTTAGAGATCTGCACGGGCCGGCCCGTGGCCCGAAGCCCGAGCCCGGCCCGTGGCCCGAAGCCCGAGCCCGGCCCGGCCCGCAGGCCGGGCTCGGGCCGATTTTCACTCACGGCACTCGGGCCGGGCCGGGCTCGGGCTCCACTTTTCTCGGGCCGGGACGGGACCGGGCCGTACTTTATTTCTGAAGGCTCGGGCCGGGCCATACTTTATTTCTAAAGGCTCGGGCCGGAACGGGCCTAACTTATTTTTTCTGTACAGAGTCGGGATTGGTTTCATTCCTAGTCTTCACGGGCCAAGCTTTTCAGTCCTAGTTTTGATTCAGTCCATATGAAAAAAATTGTCTCAGCTTGGCCAGATCCATTCAAAGATCAGTCAAATTATGCCTGGCCCAAAAATTTTTGCAAAAAATGCATACATTTTTAAATTGCCATTATTCTACACTTAAACATTAAAATTTATTATTTTTAAAGAATAGTATATTTCTACGCTTATTAAAATATAGCTAAATTAAAATATATTAACACATGGGAAAAGAACCTGCCTATGACGAAAACCCGTTTTAAACTGTAAAACGTGTTGATCCATGCAAAATTAATATACTAATACGTAAGAAAACAATATATGATACATTTACACTTGCTAAGAATGGAACTTGTCTATAACGCATTTTTTTTCTTTTTTACGCAATTCCGTCTTAGAAAATTTTACTGTATAGAATTTTTTAGATTTTTGGCATACATGGAATACATGTATTTTAATGCATGGAATGTGGATTAACAATATTAATGATAACCTAAACATTTACATACAAGAAATAGAGATTCGTTAAAAAAATAAATATCGCAGTCTGTGTCACTTCTTTAAAAATGAAGATTATAAATATGAGGAAAAAAAAGTTAAGATAAATATTTTTGGTCAGAGCTACCTCGTACGAGACAAATTTTTAACCAAATCGACGTAAAAATCAATGTTTTGTAAAAAATTCACTCGGGCTGGTTTTTTTTTTCTGCGGCCGAGATTTTATCTTTTTTCCGGGCCGGGCCGGGCCGGGCTCGGGCCGATATTTTAACTTTTTTCCGGGCCGGGCCGGGCCGGGCTCGGGCCGAACTTTTAAGATTTTTAGCGGGCCGGGCCGGGCCGGGCACGGGCCGAACTTTTAATTTTTTTATCGGGCCGGGCCGAATTTTTTTTCGATGAGTCGGGCCGGGCCCGGGTCTGGAAATTTCGGCCCGTGCAGACCTCTAATAGGGCTTTCCCGGTCCCCTTAAATGATTATGTAAATATTCTAATGTAGTTTAAACAATTCCCCCGAAAAAGGCTTCTTAAGGTAAGATTTTCACGAATTCATAATTCAGTACACAAAGGGTTATCATATAATCTATATGGTTCTCGAAAAATAAGGGTTACTCTAACTAGTATTCTTGTTGCCATTATTGGCGCAGTTGTATCTTCAGTGCATGGATAAAACCTAAGCCCATTACACAATCTACAACCTGAAGGTTGGGGGTGGGGTTGTATTTATGTCGGCCAATTATCTGCACGTGGGATATAGGCCCTAAGGGGGGTGTGCCTTCCGTGGAGGTCTTTCTAAGGGAACCTAACCCGTATTAACGCTTGGAGAACCAAGGTTCGAAGAAAACCACGAAAACTCCGGACGATTAGGCCGACGGGCGCGATTGGGATCGAACCCAGCACCTCCCGTCTACCAGCTTCGAGAGCAGAACCTCTCGGCCACTGGTGGGGCCTACAACCTGAAGGCTTACTCAGGTTAGAAAAACCTTTTGTCGCTTTACGTTTCGTACAGATGGCAGCACCATTCAAATACATTGAAGTCCTTATTTTGTAAATTTTGTGTTTCATGAGTTCCAAAAGCCTGCTGCCTCTGGTATTAACCTTCTCAAAATTAGTTTTCGGATTTTTTAATACTATTAAAATTTATTATCTCGTTTTAGTTTAAGAGTAAAATTGCAAAATTTATAAGATCAAAAGACTTTTTTAAAAATACTATAAAATAAATAAATGCGTATTTGGTAATTTTTTTAAATGTTCCTTTCATCATATTGTATCGCACCAGCGTATATCAACAGTAAATGTACTATATTTATAGTTCAAAAGAAATTTACGCCAAAGTAACATATTGCATATAGCATTAATCTTATATTTGTGCATTTTATATGTTTATTAATACACCAAATTTAAATGACGTGATAGTATTGCAATGAATATTTTCTACTATCAATTACAAAGTATTCTCTAATATTGAAATACACGAATGTGAGTTTTGAATTTATATTTTTAAATCATTTATTTAAATTAAATTGATATAAAATAGTTTCAGACATATAGAAGTCACGGCTGCATTCAGAACAAGGCCGGCGCAACCGTCGGGCACACCGGGAGGTTGTCCAGTCCCTGCGATAATTGGGGTGGGTTTGCTTAGCGGTCCCGAGTTTCTATATACAATTCGAAATGACGTTTATCTGTATAAAATAATAATATTATTGTTCTAGATTTGTTTTTAATTGTTCCTTTGTGAGAATTTCTTACAGGCAACAGGCAAAGGAAATATAATAATTGTCGGAGAACGGATAAATTCGACGATCATAAAAGCGACGATGAACGCAAAAAATAAATAACTAAAATATTGCACAGGATAGAAGAGTTTGCGAAATAAAAAATAATTATGCACAGTAAATGTAAGAGTGGTTTTACTTTTTGTCCATTTTATGTATTATTCTATGGTATAAACAATTAAAAAATATATTTTATTAGTCCCTTATTGCAGTATACGTTGGGCCCATTAACTGCTTTGCCAGGTCGTCGCGCGATGATTAGCCCACCCGGAATCAGATCCTCGTTGAGAATATTTCAACAAGATCTTAGAATGCTCAATTCCTTTTTAGGTGCGTTCGTAATTATATTAACACATTTGTGCCTGGCGTCCTAATTTTGGGACGCTTTCTTGAAAAAATTCCCATTACAAGTTGAATTATGATATCCTTTCAAAACTTAGTAAAATATATCCTTAGTATTTGTTTTCAATATTTATCCATAAATAGAAGTGCATTTTTAAGAATAAAAAGGTGAAAGAAATGTTTGTTGTAGCGCAAAGTTGGATTTTCTTGAAATAAAAGGGCGCGTAAGAAAAGGTAAGACATTTCTTTTATTTTTTTATCAATCATTTTATAAGTGGTATTATTTATAAGATGAAACATTATTTTAGAATACGTATTTTTGCATTTTTTCAGATTTCTATTTTTTTTGCTCGAATTTGGACCTTTATATATCGTCCCAATTTTGGGACGCTAGGCACGAATGGGTAAAGGTTTTCTCCGTTACTGTCTATGCATTAATTGTATGTTTTATGAAATTTATTTTGCTACAAAATGGTTACATACCACTCGGATTATTATTTGGTTATAAAATTATTATTTGGATTATTATGTGGTTATTCTTTGCTATTACTATAGGGGAACAGGGGCTGGGCTCTGTTCAAGAACAAGACACCCATCCCTTCCTACCCTTAGCTATTGGTTTAGTAAAAATTTATATCATACCGTTATGTTTTGTAGTTAGTTTAGTATTTGAAATCCTGAGGTTACTAAAATATATACGACAGAACCTCGATTATCCGACGTAATTGGGTCCGAACCGAAAGCGGATAATCAAATTTCCAGATAATCGAGAATTTATCAATAAGGATCTAGTTTAATATATGTCGGAAATAGTTCAAAATGTATTTCGACCTCTCGTTTTGTGAAATATGCGGCAGGTGGCGACACTTTACGGACAAACATCAAACAAATCTAATAGACTGGGACAATCACCCGTAATAAACTTATCTTCACTTATTTCTCCAGAGAGGGCAGCGCCAAAACTGTGAAAAACTCTGAAATCTGAACATCTTAATTTGAACTTATAGACCATAGACTCCATTCCAGCTGTGATCAGCAGTTTTCCTTTGTAAAATGAGTGTTCGGCCAAGAGCCCTTGCTTCTACTAAAGAAACCCTTTCGTCTCAGCCTAGGGCGTATCTCTTGAGTGATGAGGACATATGTTTTTGTCTGTCACTTTCTGCATTCGTTTTACGGGAAGCTATCTTTGGCTCTCAAGAATGCAAAATATTATTAATCAAGTTAAACATAAATTGTATATATATATTACTATTAACCTAGAACATGAATAGTGCATTAATAATTGTATTTGATAAAATATAATAATTTCTTTTAAAGTTGCAAGCCTGGATCAATTTGAGTAATTCTGATCACCATACAACACTTCAATAAAACAATTATTTCAGAGTTAAATAAGGGTAAGGTGGATACAGCAACTTCTGCGATACTCCGAAGAACCAGCGCTCTCGCCTATACAGGTAAGAAGAATTATTTTCTCTTACAAACATTCTGCATTTCAAATTAAATTTCAATTAAAATAATTTAGAAAAATATTAAATGAAAGAACAGCCTTTATCTTATTAAGAATTCATGACCTCCAAAACCTTCAGATTATGATAACTGAAAATGTGAGAAAAAAAAGGCTATAAAGTAATTGATTGTTATTGTTGAAAATAGTACTATTGAAATGCATATTGATTATATTGAACATAATAAATTAAAAAGTATTGATCAATATTGAAAATATATAAATAGGAAAAAAAAATTTTTTGAATATATTATATATATATATATATAAAGTGATACAATATTGAAATAAATATATGAAAAAAAAACTGAATATATTATAAATGTAAAGTGATCTATTGACAATAAGAAATATTTCAAGTATATAAAGAACCATTATATAGACAGTAATATTATATTGTGTACGATAGTGGGGCAATAAAAATATAGACAATTGAAAAAATATACAGGGTAGCATCCCGTGTTTAGCCACGGCAATTTCTACAGCAAAAGAAATATCCCTGGTAGAAAAACTGTCTGATAGCAACTATGATCTCTGGGCCTTTCGCGTTGAAATGCTGCTCACCAGAGATGATTTATTTAGCCATGTCGTCGACACACCCCCAGTAAACCCCAATAAAAATATGAGTGTGTTGGTTTGGAAGAAGAGTCCAAGACTCAACTTTAAAATTATGTACTAAATGGTGAGAAAATTAGTTGGTGCAATATGCATGGCGCACAAAAAAGTTCAAGGACCCTGGACCGTGCCCTCGGTCCCTACGGGATCATTGAGGTCCCAGGGTCTTAACTGGAATGTATAGACGTGAACTAAACTAAATGGAAAAAGGGTTCCAAAAATGAAGATTCCTTGAATCAAACGAAATTGTGAATTTAACCTTCTATTTTAAAGCAGTAAAGACCATCACCTGGAATGTCCTTCCGCATTGTTTAAAGCAATGCGAATGCCATTGGGATATTATACACTCTTATGCCTTGGACAAAATTTGAGCAATTAAGAAACAACCCTTTTAGTTGATCATTTAAAGTAGAGTTTGGTACTGAAATGATACAGTTATGACAACAGGAATTAAACTTTCTCTATTCATAACACTATTAAATTAGAGAGCATTACAATGATTGCAGAGATTGATTATTAAACTTTAAAAACATTCGGACCGTTCATTTTCATGTGTCTGTTGTTGAACTCCCGGCCTCTCAACTTGCGCTATATGAGATTCTGGTAGCTTAAATTCAATCTCATTACGTGTTGCATTAACTTTTTTAATAAACGTCCTCTTCTGGCAAGTCTGCTGCTGTTTTCAATCTGTCGATTCCAGCAGATTAAATAGAATAAAAAACATAGGACAACAAACGAACAGGACAATAGGACAACAAACCGACGTGTTTTTACAGTAAAGCATATTGAAAAATATTTTAAATGTCTGAAATTAAATGATTTAATCATATGTGCAAGAGGCGGGGGGGGGGGGTACACATTTAGCCTAAAATTTAAATATTTTACTAAACAATCATAATGTTAACTGCTTTTTCTATAATTTACATTTGAATATAAAACTTTACTTCGAAATGTGCTCATATACTTAAAAAACACTATTATTCTGAGCGTTGTTCGGGCCTATGTCAATCTTCTGCCTTTTTGGCTTAAAATCGAAAAAAAATTGTTTGGCGACAAAGGTAATAAACGAATAGAATGCAACTCACAAGTATATCCATTTTTACAATTACTGCTGCCAGTTTCTCTTGTAAGACACACATACACACACATATGTATATAAAACATTTTATTTACATATTATTATTATTATTATTATTATTATTATTATTATTATAAACAAATTAGGTACTACTTGATTATCCCGTCGATCACTTTCGCCAAATTATTAGCCAAATTATGGAAAGGATATAATTTTTATTTTAAATAACGAAAGAAAAAATAAATTAGTAAAACTTTAATAAGAATAAAACGTCGAATTAAAAATCATTTGATGACGTAACAAACACGTGTAAAGTGTTTAATGTCAAGTAAGTTTGACATTTACGATCACCCATTATTGGCATTTAATTTTATAGTTTGGCGATACTTTTTAGGTCGACGGCAAAATCAAGTAGTACCAAAAATTATTTCTGTTCGAATTTAAATGCAGATAAATAGCTCCTCTTTATATTAAATTAAATAGGTTTGGTATTTGATAAGATTGTATAAAAATTGTAATTTATAACTCTTTTCGCTCACTTCATCTTTTTAAATTTGGAATTTTCTTTCGAATGTTCTTAGAAAGTAGTTGAATCTTGTAAATAAACACCATGCCATATTTCAAAGTGTTAGACGCCTCAGTTGTGCAAAAAACGCAAATTAGTACATGTTTTGCTTTTGCAACCCACAGATGGTAGTGACAGCAATATAAAATATAACCTATGTTATGGCAGGGACTGTCACCATTGATTTGCAACCATTACTTTTGAAATAGCTTTGGTATTTCCTGAGATTGAGTAGAAATCGCAATTTAGAACGTTTTTAGAACGCTTTTCGCGCATTTTCACCCCTTTTTAAATTTCTAATGTTTTCGAAACTGTTCTTAAAGATCATTTATATCTAATAAATATGTACCTTGCCTAATTTTAAGTTGCTAGCCCCTACGGATCACAAAAATCAAAATTTAGAACGCTTTTTTGCTCCTGCAACGTCTAGGTGATAGTGATACCGACATAAAATAGCGTCTATGTTAGAGCAGAGACTATCAGCATCAATTTCCTACCATTACTTTTGAAATCGGTTTGATTCTTCCTGAGATATTGTTGACAAATCGGCATTTAGAACGTTTTTAGAGCGCTTTTTGCGCATTTTGCTCCTGCATCTTCTCTGGGGTAGTGGAAACAGATATAAAATATAGCCTATCTTGGAGCAAGATCTGTCATCATCATTTTTACACCATTATAGTTGAAATCGGTTCAGTACTTCCTGAGATTGCATAGAAATTGCAGTTTAGAACGTTTCTTACAACGGTTTTTGGTCCCCTTTTAAATTTCGATTTTTTAAAGAAATGTCCTTAGAGATCGTTGATATCTTATAACTAACTACCATTTCAAATTTCACAATTCTAGCCTGTTCCGTAACGCAAAAACCGCAATTTAGAACGTTTTTCTCCTGCACCCCCTTTGGGGTAGTGGCACCGACATAAAACATAGCCTATGTTGGAGCAAGGGTTGTCACCATCATTTTGACGCCCTTATTTTTTAAATCGATTTGGTATTTCCTGAGATTGTGTAGAAACCACCATTTAGACCGTTTTCTAGAACGCTTTTCGCGCATTTTCACCCCTTTTAAATTTCGAATTGTTTAAGAACTGTTCTTAGAAATCCTCTATATCTAATAAGTAGCTAATATTTCAAATTTCATATTTCTAGGCCCTTCAGTAACACATAAATCGCATTTTTAGAACGTTTTTTGCTCCTGCACGTCCTTTGGGGTAGTGGCACTGACATAAAATATAGCCTATCTTGTAACAAGCGTTGTCACCATAATTTTGACACTAATATTTTTAAAATCGGTTTAGTATTTCCTGAGATTATGTAGAAACCACCATTTAGAACGTTTTTTAGAACGCTTTTTGTGCATTTCCACCCCTTTTAAATTTCGAATTGTTTAAGAACTGTTCTTAGAAATCATTTATATCTCATAAGTAGCTAATGTTCCAAATTTCATATTTCTAAGCCCTTCAGTAACGCAAAAATTGCATTTTTAGAACGTGCAGTTTGCTCCTGCACCCCCTTTGGGTTAGTGGCACCGACATAAAATGTAGCCTATGTTCTAAGTTGGACTAACACCATCATTTTGATACCATTACTTTTGAAATCGGTTCGGTAGTTCCAGAGCTTACCTCCTACAAATAAACAATTTTTACCTCTTTATATTATGACTAGCAAACCCCGCGGCTTTGCTCGCGTAATATTTGAAATATGCCAAGTGATATGTCTAATTTTTATCAAAAGGTACTAACTAAATTTTTATTTTATTAAAAGGTAATATTTTATTTTATTAAAAGATACTTATTACTTTTAGGAAAAATTAAAAAATTACCATTTAAAACACAGTTTGACTAAACATCATTATTACACTGTATTAGGCAAAAATGAGACTTAAATTAATAAAATGAAATAAAACTAAATAAATGATAATTTAGAAAATATTTTGAAACATTTATGCTCTATTAATACGCTCATTTCAGTATTCATTTGAAGTTTTGAATTTTTTAGAAACCATCTTCTTACATCTTAAAATTAACCATCATGTCGAATTCCAAGTCTTACCACCTCTCTCAACGTAAAGGGCTATGTTGAAACAGGAACTGTCACCATTAATTTGCCAACATTAATTTTGAAATCGGTTTGTTATTTCCTAATATTCCACAGAAACGTAATTTAAAAGGCTTTTAAAGCCCTTTTTAGAACGTTTGTTGTTCCTGTGAACCCCAGGTGGTAGAATCACCGGCATAAAATATAGCCTGTGTAGGATCAGAGACTGTTACCACTGATTCGCAACTATTACTTTTATAATCGGTTTATATTCCCTGAAATTGCATAGAATCGTAATTTAGAATTTTTTTTAGAATGCTTTTCGGACCTCCCCTTCGCTTCACCCCTTTTTAATTCGAATTTATTTTCGACGTTCTTTCGAGGGAATTTATATTTTATATGTAACTACCATGTCATATTTAAAGTTTCTAGCCTTTTCAGTATCACAGAATCGCAATTTAGAAAGTTTTTAGCTCTGCAACCCTCTGGTGGTAGTAGAACAGACATAAAATAGCTTATGTTTGAGCAGGTTCTATCAACAAAATTTTTCATCATTATTTTTTTAATCGGTTTGGTAATTTATAAGTTTGCTTAAAAATTGTAATTTATGCTTTTCACTCACTTCATTTTTTTTTAAATTTGGAATTTTCTTTCGACTGTTCTTAGAAAGCAGTTGCATCTTTTAAGTAAATACAATGCCATACTTCAAAGTGTTAGACCCCACAGTGGTGCAAAAAATGCAAATTAGAACATGTTTTGCTTTTGCAACCCTCAGATGTTAGTGACAGCAACTTAAAATATAACCTATGTTATAGCAGGGTCTGTCACCATTGATTTGCAACCATTACTTTTGAAATAGCTTTGGTATTTCCTTAGATTAAGTAGAAATCTCAATTTAGAGCGTTTTTAGGACGCTTTTCGCGCATTTTCACCGCTTTTTAAATTTCCAATTTTTTCGAAACTGTTCTTAAAGATCATTTATAGCTAATAAATATGTACCTTGCCTAATTTTAAGATGCTAGCCCCTACCGATCACAAAAATCGAAATTTAGAACGCTTTTTTGCTCCTGCAACGTCTTGGTGATAGTGATACCGACATAAAATAGCGTCTATGTTAGAGCAGAGGTTGTCAGCATCAATTTCCTACCATTACTTTTGTAATCAGATTCATTCTTCCTGAGATATTCCCGACAAATCGGCATCTAGAACGTTTTTAGAACACTTTTCGCGCATTTTGCTCCTGCATCTCCTCTGGGGTAGTGGAAACAGATATAAAATATAGCCTATCTTGGAGCAAGATCTGTCACCATCATTTTTACACCATTATATTTGAAATCGGTTCAGTACTTCCTGAGATTGCATAGAAATCGCAATTTAGAACGTTTTTTATAGCGCTTTTTGCGCATTTTGACCCCCTTTTAAATTTCGATTTTTTTAGGAAATGTCCTTAGAGAGCATTGATATCTTATAACTAACCACCATTCCAAATTTCACGATTCTAGGCCCTTCCGTAACGCAAAAGCCGCAATTTAGAACATTTTTGGCTCCTGCACCCCCTTTAGGGTAGTGGCACCGACATAAAACATCGCCTATGTTGGAGCAAGGGTTTTCACCATCATTTTGACGCCATTATTTTTTAGATTAATGTTTCTTATTATAATTAATATTTTTTAGATTAATTAGGTTAATATTTCCTGAGATTGTGTAGAAACCACCATTAGAACGTTTTTTAGAAAGCTTTTCGCGCATTTTCACTCCTTTTAAATTTCGAATTGTTTAAGAACTGTTCATAGAAATCCTTTATATCTAATAAGTAGCTAATATTTCAAATTTCATATTTCTAGTCCCTTCGGTAACGCAAAAATTGGATTTTTAGAACGTTTTTTGCTCCTGCACCCCCTTTGTGGTAGTGGCACCGACATAAAACATAGCCTATGTTGGAGGAAGGGTTTTCACCGTCATTTTTACACCCTTATTTTGACACCATTATTTTTTAAATCGGTTTGGTATTTCCTGAGATTGTGTAGAAACCACCATTTAGAACGTTTTTTAGAACGATTTTCGCGCATTTTCACCCCTTTCAAATTTCGAATTGCTTAAGAACTGTTCTTAGAAATCCTTCATATCTAATAAATAGCTAATATTTCAAATTTCATATTTCTAGGCCCTTCAGTAACACATAAATCGCATTTTTAGAACGTTTTTTGCTCCTGCACCCCCTTTGGGGTAGTGACACCGACATAAAACATAGCCTATCTTGGAGCAAGCGTTGTCACCATCATTTTGACATCAATATTTTTTTAATCGGTTTATATTTCCTGAGATTGTGTAGAAACTACCATTTAGAACGTTTTTTAGAACGCTTTTTGTGCATTTTCACCCCTTTTAAATTTCGAATGGTTTAAGAACTGTTCTTAGAAATCCTTTATATCTAATAAATAGCTATTATTTCAAATTTCATATTTCTAGGCCCTTCGGTAACGCAAAAATTGCATTTTTAGAACGTTTTTTGCTCCTGCACCCCCTTTGGGGTGGTGACACCGATATAAAACATAGCCTATCTTGGAGCAAGCGTTGTTACCATCATTTTGACACCAATATTTTTTAAATCGGTTTGGTATTTCCTGAGATTGTGTAGAAACCAACATTTAGAACGATTTTCGCGCATTTTCA
Source organism: Maratus speciosus (assembly GCA_963932465.1). Taxonomy (NCBI): domain Eukaryota; kingdom Metazoa; phylum Arthropoda; class Arachnida; order Araneae; family Salticidae; genus Maratus; species Maratus speciosus. Next base: position 438,510,087 of record OZ010800.1, read on the forward strand.
CCCCTTTTAACTTTCGAATTGTTTAAGAACTGTTCTTAGAAATCCTTTATACCTAATAAGTAGCTAATATTTAAAATTTTATATTTCTAGGACCTTCAGTAACACATAAATCGCATTTTTAGAACGTTTTTTGCTCCTTCACCCCCTTTGGGGTGGTGACACCGATATAAAACATAGCCTATCTTGGAGCAAGCGTTGTTACCATCATTTTGACACCAATATTTTTTAAATCGGTTTGGTATTTCCTGAGATTGTGTAGAAACTACCATTTAGAACGTTTTTTAGAACGCTTTTTGTGCATTTTCACCCCTTTTAAATTTCGAATTGTTTAAGAACTGTTCTTAGACATCACTTATATCTTATAAGTAACTAATATTCAAAATTGCATATTCCTAGGCCCTTCAGTAACGCTAAAATCGCATTTTTAGAACGTTTTTTGCTCCTCTACCCCCTTTTGGGTAGTGGCACCGACATAAAAACTTAGCCTACCTTGGAGCAAGCGTTGTCACTATCATTTTGACACCAATATTTTTTAAATCGGTTTATATTTCCTGAGATTGTGTAGAAACTACCATTTAGAACGTTTTTTAGAACGCTTTTTGTGCATTTTCACCCCTTTTAAATTTCGAATTGTTTAAGAACTGTTCTTAGATATCATTTATATCTTATAAGTAACTAATATTCAAAATTTCATATTTCTAGGCCCTTCAGTAACGCTAAAATCGCATTTTTAGAACGTTTTTTGCTCCTACACCCCCTTTTGGGGTTGTGGCACCGACATAAAACATAGCCTATCTTGGAGCAAGCGTTGTCACCGTCATTTTGACACCAATACTTTTTAAATCGGTTTGGTATTTCCTGAAATTGTGTAGAAACTACCATTTAGAACGTTTTTTAGGACGCTTTTCGTGCATTTTCACCCGTTTTAAATTTCGAATGGTTTAAGAACTGTTCTTAGAAATCCTTTATATCTAATAAATAGCTATTATTTCAAATTTCATATTTCTAGGCCCTTCGGTAACGCAAAAATTGCATTTTTAGAACGTTTTTTGCTCCTGCACCACCTTACGGGTAGTGGCACCGACATAAAACATAGCCTATGTTGGAGCAAGGGTTGTCACCGTCATTTGACACCCTTATTTCGACACCATTATTTTTTAAATCGGTTTGGTATTTCCTGAGATTGTGTAGAAACCACCATTTTGAACGATTTTCGCGCATTTTCACCCCTTTTAACTTTCGAATTGTTTAAGAACTGTTCTTAGAAATCCTTTATACCTAATAAGTAGCTAATATTTAAAATTTTATATTTCTAGGACCTTCAGTAACACATATATCGCATTTTTAGAACGTTTTTTGATCCTGCACCCCCTTTGGGGTGGTGACACCGATATAAAACGTAGCCTATCTTGGAGCAAGCGTTGTTACCATCATTTTGACACCAATATTTTTAGGTAGATTTCGTAAGAAATACTACCTATTGCAGTCGTTACCATGGTGCGACTTTTGAAAAATTCCTTCATAACTTTTCATTATAGGACCCCAGGAACCCCAAACCACCCCCACCTAAAAAGTTTATATATATATATATATATATATATATATATGTATGTATGTATGTATGTACTAAATTCTGTCCGCACGATAAAAGTCGCAATTATGCACGAATCATCTTCAAACTCGCCAACAACTTTGGATGGCTAATATCTCGGCGGGGATTGAAAATGGGCGAAATCGGCCCAAGAGGGTGGAAATGGGGAGAGTTCAAAATTTTGAATACTGTCTTAACATGATTCTGATAAAACCAGCTCTTACACAACAATGGCAGGAAAAAAATAAAAGTTTTTCGTTATAGCAGTTGCCAACAATTAAAAAAAAAAACAAATAATAAAATTCTCACCACAACAATTACTTTTCTTTTGCAAAATTTTCACGTGTAAAATTAAATAGTTTGACAAATTGAAAACAAATTGAATATTACGTCATAAGTTTCCTAGAGCAAGATTTCAGCATGAAAACTCAAAATAAATAGTTTGTCGAATTAAAAAAATATGTATATTGCGTCATATTGGAAATATAACGGACCTTAGCAGGTGAATATGTAACGCCATGTAAGTTTGAAGAAACGTATTAAAACATGATAAAAACCCGACTATGGAAATATTAACATATTTTAACACTATAAGGTTCTCTGTATTTTTTGTAGCCATTTTTTAAACCTATTCCATATATATGTGTGTATGTTTTCGTGTATATTACAATTTTCACAAAAAGTTTAGCTCCCTACAGCTCGCTCTTTGTGAAGAAACTGGGTTTTATCTCTAATCTTGATTTAAGTTTGTTGGAGAATTTAGTACTTAACATCGAAATCTACCTCCGCCTGTAGGCCTGAGCCGGTAGGGATTTTTTTAAATCGGTTTGGTATTTCCTGAGATTGTGTAGAAACTACCATTTAGAACGTTTTTTAGAACGCTTTTTGGGCATTTTCACCCCTTTTAAATTTCGAATTGTTTAAGTACTGTTCTTAGATATCATTTATATCTTATAAGTAACTAATATTCAAAATTTCATATTTCTAGGCCCTTCAGTAACGCTAAAATCGCATTTTTAGAACGTTTTTTGCTCCTACACCCCCTTTGGGGTGGTGACACCGATATAAAACATAGCCTATCGTGGAGCAAGCGTTGTTACCATCATTTTGACACCAATATTTTTTAAATCGGTTTGGTATTTCCTGAGATTGTGTAGAAACTACCATTTAGAACGTTTTTTAGAACGCTTTTTGGGCATTTTCACCCCTTTTAAATTTCGAATTGTTTAAGTACTGTTCTTAGATATCATTTATATCTTATAAGTAACTAATATTCAAAATTTCATATTTCTAGGCCCTTCAGTAACGCTAAAATCTTATTTTTAGAACGTTTTTTGCTCCTACACCCCCTTTGGGGTAGTGGCACCGACATAAGATATAGCCTATGTTCTAAGTTGGACTAACACCATCATTTTGATACCATTACTTTTGGAATCGGTTCGGTAGTTCCAGAGCTTACCTCCTACAAATAAACAATTTTTTCCTCTTTATAATAGGAGTATAGATGAGTATAGATTATAAATTTTTACTATATAAATGTTTACTATGCCAACGGCTAATGAAGCGGTGAAGTGGTGAAGTGGTGAAGAGGAAGTGGGTCTTATTCTTGAGCCGACCCCCCTCCCTTATAGTAATAATAAAGAAAATTTTATAGTCAAATAATAGCCCGAATGATATATAACCTTTTTGAAACCTATTAAATGACATAAAACATAGATATAATGCTTAGACAGTAACGGAGAAAACCCCTACCCTTTCGTGCCTAGTGTCCCAAAATTGGGACGTTTAGATTTTTATATGTTAAATAAATATTTTTTCAAAGAGAATTTTTTTATTATATTTTACGTTCATTTTACACCATTTACTATAATTAAGCTCAATATTGAGTTGAAAAAAAAAATTTAGGCACTAATGGGTTAATACGCAGCACCTATAGTCGTCGTTCAGTCCGTACGTTTGTCTATCCACATATAACACAGTAAAAACTACCCAACCGAATGGTCTGAAATTTTAAATATATAATTGTTGCAAAATTTTGTCGCATTATTTCAAATTTTATGAAAATCGGATGTATAGTTTAATGAGAGAAACAGTCAAAAGTTTTCGGTTACATTACGGCCAATGTGAAAAAATTATTGCAAAAGCATTTTAATGATGTTACAGCCTTTCGAATGGTTTGAAATTTTAAATAAATAATTGTTTCAAAATTTTGTCGAGTCATTTCAAATTTTATGAAAATCGGATGCATAGTTTAATTACCGGTAAAGTCAAAAGTTTTCCGTTACATTAAGCCCAATGGGAAAAAAATATTTCAAGAGCATTTTAATGATATTACAGCCTTTTGAACGGAATGAAATTGATATGCACTTATGAAATGCATTAAAATATACATTCATTACAATATGCGGAGCAAACAATATTTATAAAACTAGTTATAGTAAGAACGCATCTAATTTGCCACGTTTGACGAGCAAATACCAACTTGTTTACTTTCTTCTATCTTTACAAGTAGAAAGTATTGAATTCGTGAAAATTTCCGAATTCCGGTTTGCGACGGATTTACACGTTTTAGTGAAAAACCGAAAACAGGTTTTTACAAAATGTCTGCTGTGAATCTGTGACTCTGTCTGTCTGTATGTGTGTATGGGACTCAAATTTTGTGGGCGCTTTATCTCAAGAACTAATAAACGGAATTTAATAAAACTTTAGATTCAGCTAGTCCCTGATATAAACTGGTGCTGATTACTTTTTTGTGTAAATCGCCTAAAGAGTGGCGCGCTATGCTGTATTTTTCACGATTGCTGCAGTAGCTATATCTCAAGAACTAATACACGGATTTTCATCAAACTTCAGATTCAGTTAGTCATTGATATAAGTTGGAGGAGTTTACGTTTTGGTGTAAATCCCCCAACAGGTGGTGCTGCAATGCTGCATTTTGCAGGATTTACGCGATTACCCCAATAGCTCTATCTCCAGAACTAATGCACAGATTTTCATCGAACTTCAGATTCAGTTAGTCCTTGCTATGTGTTGATGTTGATTACGTGTTGTTGTAAATCTCCTAAAAGATGGCGCTGCTGTGCTGCATTTTTCACGATTTTCCTCAATAACTCTTTCCTAAGAACTAACGACCGATTTTTCATAAAACTTCAGATTCAAGTATACCTTGATTAATATTGCTGCTGATTATGTTTTGGTGTAAAACGCTCAACAGGTGGCGCTGCTATGGTGGATTTTTCAGGATTTTCCCAACAGCCTATCTCAAAAACTAATGCAAGGTTTTTCACCTAACTTCAGATTCAGTTAGACGTTGATATAAGTTGTTTTGGATTAGGTTTTGGTGTATATAGGTGGCGCTGCTATGCTGCATTCTGCTAGATTTACAAAATTTCAGCTATAGTCATATCTAGAGCTAATAACCGGAATTTCATATCTTTAGAATCCTCATGATGAGCGTAGATTACCTTTTAATTTTTAGCTGCGATAGCGACGATAGCTGCGATAGTGAAGTATTAACATGCATGAGATAGAAGAAAGTATTGGGATTGGTACATCCGGCTAGTTTTTAGCTCACAGGCTATCAAAGCCTGAGAGCTAATGTGCCCGCCCGTTCTGTATGTATGTATGTATGTATGTATGTATGTATGTATGTATGTATGTACGTACGTACGTATGTACGTAACGCGATAACTCTTGATAGAAACATCCGATTTGCTTCAAAAATTTTTCCTAGGTTCATTGTAATAAGGCGCTTCCCTGATTAGTTTTGGGAGTTCATTGGTTAAGGTTAAAGGGGGAAAAACGGGGTTAGTCACCCCCCTTAATTCAGAAAAATGCGTTTTTCATGCAGAATCATTCGATTTGCTCCGAATTTGGTATACCGGTTTATTATGTTAAGGAACATCCATGATTAGTTTTGGGGGTTCATTGGTTAAGGATAAAGGGGGAAAAACGGGGTTAGTCCACCCCCCACCCCCACCTTAATTCAGAAAAGTGGGTTTTTCATGCAGAATCATTCGATTTTCCCCGAAATTGGTATACCGGTTTATTATGTTAAGGAACTTCCCTGATCAGTTGTAGGAGTTCATTGGTTAAGGATAAAGGGGGAAAAACGGGGTTAGTCCACCCCCCTTGATTGAGATAAATGTGTTTTTCATGCAGAATGATTCGATTTGCTCCGAATTTGGTATACCGGTTTATTATGTTAAGGAACTTCCCTGATTAGTTTTGGGGCTTCATTGGTTAAGGGTAAAGGGGGAAAAGGGAGGTTAGCCCGCCCCTCTTAATTTAGATAAATGGGTTTTTCATGCAGAATGTTTCGATTTGCTCCGAAGTTGGTATACCGGTTTATTATGTTAAGGAGCTTCCCTGATTCGTTTTGACGATTCATTGGTTAAGGATAAAGGGGGGCTAGTCCACCCCCTTAATTTAGATAAATGTTTTTTTTTTTTTTGCAAGTTTATTCGATTTGCACCAAATTTGGTATACCGGTTTATTATGATAAGGAGCTTCCTTGATTAGATTTGGAGGTTCACTTGTTAAGTATAAAGGGGGTAAAGGGGGGTTAGTCCACCACCTTAATTCAGATAAATCGGTATTTCATGCAGAATTATTCGATTTGCTCCGAATTTGGTATACCGGTTTATTATGTTAAGGAACTTCCCTGATTAGTTTTGGGAGTTCATTGGTTAAGGATAAAGGGGGAAAAACGGGGTTAGTCCACCCCCTTAATTCAGATAAACGGGTTTTTTCATGCAGAATCATTCGATTTGGTCCGAATTTGGTATACCGGTTTATTACGTTAAGGAACTTCCCTGATTAGTTTTGGGGGTTCATTGGTTAAGGATAAAGGGGGAAAAGGGGCATTAGTTCACACCTTTTAATTCAGATAAATGGGTTTTTCATGCAGAATGGTTCGATTTGCTCCGAATTTGGTATACCGGTTTATTATGTTAAGGAACTTCCCAGATTAGTTTTGGGGGATCATTGGTTAAGAATAAAGGGGGAAAGGGGGGGGGGACTAGTCCACAGTTTAATTCAGATAAATGGGTTTTTCATGCAGAATGATTCGATTTGCTCTGAATTTGCTATACCGGTTTATTATGATAAGGAACTTCCCTGATTAGTTTTGGGGGTTCATTGGTTAAGAATAAAGTGAAAAGGGGGCTAGTCCACCTCCTTAATTCAGATAATTGGGTTTTTGATGCAGGAGGATTCGATTTGCTCCGAATTTGGTATACCGGTTTATTATTTTAAGGAACTTTCCTGATTAGTTTTGGGGGTTCATTAGTTAAGAATAAAGGGGGGAAAGGGGGCTAGTCCACCCCTTTTAATTCAGATAAAAGGGTTTTTCATGCAGAATGATTTGATTTACTCCGAAGTTGGTATACCGGTTTATTATGTTAAGGAACTTCCTTGATTAGTTTTGGGGGTTTATTGGTTAAAGATAAAGGGAAAAGGGGGGGCTAGGCCACCCCCCTTAATTTATATAAACGGATTTTTCATGCAGAATTATTCGCTTTGCTCCAAATTTGGTATACCGGTTTATTATGTTAAGGAGCTTTCCTGATTCGTTTTGGCGATTCATTGGTTAAAGATAAAGGGGTGCTAGTCCACCCCCTTAATTTAGATAAATGTTTTTTTTTTTTTGCAGGATTATTCGATTTGCTCCAAATTTGGTATACCGGTTTATTATGATAAGGGGCTTCCCTGGTCAGATTTGGAGGTTCACTGGTTAAGTATAAAGGGGGAAACGGGTGCTAATTCCCCTTTACTTACTTTTTGAGGGGCATTATTCTTTAAAATAAGTATATGATATACAATTAGTGTGAATAGCCTGTGAGCTCAATGCCATCAGTTTAGCTGGGCACTTTTCATTTTTATTCATATTGTATTTACTGTTGTTGTTTTATCTGATATAAAAGACTCTCCTGCTAGAAAGATTGTTAGCAAAAATTGTGATATTTTAATTTTATCTAGCAATTTCATTTTGAATGCTCTCAAACTTGGAAAATATGAGCCGAATCATTCCTAATTTTGAGTACCACAATTTCTGAGTAGTAGTCTCCAGCTTGTTTAATAGTCAAACTTCTGGCTTTAAATAAAATGAAGATTAGTCAGAAAATTCGGAAATCATAGTATTCAAAAGAAGAGAACATTACGAGTCCTGCGTACCTTTGATTATCATATGATAAAACACATAGCTACTTTTTAACTTCCAAACTAAATGTAGTATTAATAAGTTTGAATGTATAACGGTTTAACTGTAAAATAAACACCTTTAAGGGGTCTCAGGACTCTTAAGATTGAGAAAAATAAAAAAAAAAGACCATTTTTATCATTTAATATCTTAAAATGTATATGCTTTTAAAACACAAGCTGTATTTGGGGGGTGAAATATATAAGTATTTTCTTTCATTTCACGTATTTAAAAAATGGAAAGATGCAGAATTAGCATATATAGGGGGCTCCAAACTACCAGACATATGACGAGCAGAAAATTGGTATAGCAGTTTACGCGCTGGATTACAAAATAAATTTTGCAACTATAATGAAAATTTTGGTGTCCACTTATACATCAGAATGAAATAATTAACTTGCACCTAAATAAATTTGCATTTAAAACATTTTTATATTTTTTGTACAAAGTTGTATTTAGCTTATACAAAAATTTGAAAATTTCAACAGTATAATCATCTAAAAAATTATGTTTTTGAGCAATAAAAAGGAAATTTTAGTTTCAGTTTATACATACTAACATAAAACATGTGTTTTGAAAATTTAATAAAAAAATATTCAGAAGTGTTTGAGATATCCTGCGCATTATGCCCAAAAACGTCATTTGGAGAAAAATGACTTCAAAATTTCGGAAGCGCCGCTTTAACTATTGAACGGATATAATTCTAATAGCCATAACTTCAATTCTAATGGGAATTTCGGGGAAACAATCATACCAAAATGCTCGGAAATGATAGAAGTTTAACATTTAAAAAAAAAAATAAAATTTCGAAAATTTTGATGCATTAAGAGTACTGAGACCCCTTAAAAAGTTTTAAAATTTAAATAATAGCTTGATTTTAGAACACAATCTTAACTTTCAACTTTGCGCAGGATTTTTTAGTTTAAACTTTGTAGATTCTTTTCGTATCCAAGGAAATCCAAAAGCAAACCAGGTATAAATATTATACAAGAGTTTTAAAACTATTCTAATCTTTTCTATCTGGTAACTTAAAGACCGTCTAAATTATTAAGTAAGTTCTTTTTTCTCCTGTGCCTTTTTTAATTTTTGTAAGATTTATAGAATAGGTTATACTTCTAACATAGGTATGTCGAATTTTGTTTAAAAAATAACTCGTTCATTTAAAATGATCATTTAAGTTATATTTTAATCACATGGTATACTATACATTAAGCAGCAATACAGTATATTTACATTATTTTGACTGTTACTTTCGAATTAACTTATTAAATAATAAATTTGTTATTACAAAAAAAACTTTTAGAGTATTTTCACAGTGGCGGTCAATGAAAATAATAAGATTAAAGAAGAAATTGTGCAAATATGGCAAGCATTTGAAGCCTTAAAGATTTAAATTTGCAAAAGTTAGAATGTTAAAGTTGAGGATGTATTTCACGTGAATTGTTAGCTTCTTAAAAGCTCATATTTCCGTAAAATAAATAAATAAATAAATAATAAACAGCAGAAAATCAAACAGAATTAGAGTTACATCTGGGGGTTTTGTAGTAATGGTTTTGTTAAAACATTTTTGTATCATCTAAAAAGTTATGTATGTTTAAATTTCATAACAAGTTGGAAATTGCTCGTCAAACGTGGCAAATGAGGTGCGGTCGTACTATAACTAGTTTTATAATTATTTTTTGCACCCCATATTGTACTGAATGTATAATTTTTTGCACTTCATAAAGCGCATAGTCTGATACATCATTAAAATGCACTTCCAACATTTTTTTCCCATTCCCCGTAATGTAACGGAACAATTTTGACTGTCCCTGTAATTAAACTATACATCCGATTTTCCTAAAATTTGAAATAGCTCAACAAAATTTTACAACAATTATATCTTTAAAATTTCAGACCATTCGGAAGGCTGTAATATCATTAAAATGCACTTGCAATAATTTTTCCCATTGGCCGTAATGTAAAGAAAAACTTTTGACTGTCCCTGTAATTAAACATACATCCGATTTTCCTAAAATTTGAAAGGGCTCGACAAAATTTTGCAACAGTTATATCTTTAAAATTTCAGATCATTCGGAAGGCTCTAATATCATTAAAATGCACTTGCAATAATTTTTCCCATTGGTCGTAATGTAAAGAAAAACTTTTGACTGTCCCTGTAATTAAACTATACATCCAATTTTCCTAAAATTTGAAAGGGCTCGACAAAATTTTGCAACAGTTATATCTTTAAAATTTCAGATCATTCGGAAGGCTCTAATATCATTAAAATGCACTTGCAATAATTTTTAACATTGGCCGTAATGTAAAGAAAAACTTTTGACTGTCCCTGTAATTAAACTATACATCCGATTTTCCTCAAATTTGAAAGGGCTCGACAAAAGTTTGCAACAGTTATATCTTTAAAATTTCAGATCATTCGGAAGGCTCTAATATCATTAAAATCCACTTGCAATAATTTTTTCCATTGGCCGTAATGTAAAGAAAAAATTTTGACTGTCCCTGTAATTAAACTATACATCCGATTTTCATAAAATTTGAAATGGCTCGACAAAATTTTGCAACAATCATATATTTGAAATTTCAGACCATTCGGTTGGGTAGTTTTTGCTCTGTTACATGCGGACAGACGGACGGACGGACGGACAGACGGACGGACAGACGGACAGACGGACGGACAGACGGACGGACTGAACGACGACTATAGGTGCTACGTATTTATATAATTACGAACGCACCTAAAAATGGTTACAAAGCACGTATTTAAAACGAAAGAAAAAAATGACATTTTTCGATAGTTTTATATATTTATATATATTTTTATCATAGTTATTGCTGGTTATAATCCTTTTTACTTTCTTCTATCTTCAATAGAAGAAAGTATTGTAATCGAAATTTTTTTCGACTTCCGGTTTTCGACGGATTTGCATGTTTTAGGGGTCAGAGATTCCAAAAAACATGTTTATAGAAAATGTCTGTCTGCCTGTGTGTCCGTCTGTCCGTCTGTCCGTCTGTCCGTCCGTCCGTCCGTCCGTATGTCCGTCTGTCCGTCTGTCTGTCGCCATTGTACCATCAAAAAGTGTATGAAGTTATGTATAGAATTAAACCAAAATTTTATTATAAGTTTTTGGCTATGGCAAGCAGGTCCTCCCGGAATTTGGAAAAAATTCGCCGGTAGGGGGCGCTGATATAACAATTTTTGTGCGATTTTGAATATTGTACCATCTAAAAGTGTATGAAGTTATGCATAGAATTGAACCAAATTTTTAGTTTGAGTTTTTGGATATGACAAGCAGGTCCTCCCTGAATTTGGAAAAAATTCGCCGGTAGGGGGCGCTGTAAATGCGTTTTTTGTGCGATTTTGAATATTGTACCATCGAAAAGTGTATGAAGTTATGTATAGAATTGAACCAAATTTTTATTTTAAGTTTTTGGCTACGGCAAACAGGTCCTCCCTGAATTTGGAAAAAATTCGCCGGTAGGAGGCACTGTAATAGCGATTTTTGTGCGATTTTGAATATTGTACCGTCCAAAAGTGTATGAAGTTATGCATAAAATTAAACCAAATTTTTATTTTAAGTTTTTGGATATGGCAAGCAGGTCCTCCATGAATTTGCGAAAAATTCGCCGTTAGGGGGCGCTGTAATAGCGATTTTTGTGCGATTTTGAATATTGCACCATCGAAAAGTGTATGAAGTTATGCATAGAATTGAACCAAAAAAAAAATTTAAGTTCTTGGCTATGGCAAGGAGGTCCTCCCTTAATTTGTAAAAAAAATCGCTCGTAGAGGGCGCTGTAATAGCGATTTTTGTACAATTTTTGTGTCATTTTGAATATTGTGCCGCCGAAAAGTGTATGAAGTTATGCATAGAATTGAACCAAATTTTATGTGTTTATTTTTGGTCATGTCACGAAGGTCCTCCCTGAATTTGGAAAAATTTTGCCGGAAGGGGGCACTATAATTACGATGTCTGTACCATTTTCATTATTGTACCATCGAAAAGTGTATGAAGTTATCCATATAATTGAACCAAATTTTTTGTGCATGTTTCTGGCTATGGCAAACAAGTCCTCCCTGAACTAGAAAAAATTCCGAAAGAAGGGGGCGCTATAATTCCGATCTCTGTGCCATTTTCATTATTGTACCATCGAACAGCGTATAAAATTATGCATACAATTGAACCAAAATGTTTGTGCTTGTTTCTGACTTTGGTCAACAGGGTCTCCTTGAATTTGGAAATATTGCGCGGTAAAGGGGCTCCGTGCTAGCGATTTTTGTATACTTTTCTTGATTTTTCGTAGTTCTATTGTGCATCGGCGGCTCATGCAGCGGCGGGAACTCGCTTCCTGCTATGCCGGCTATTCGCAAACAGCTGATAACGACAGAATAAGGAAAAATTAATAATTTCAACAAATATCATGATATAGATTAACTCGTTTTTAGTCCGTTTAATTGACTTGAGCAGAAATTTAAGATGAAAATCAAAGTTGGTATAGTATTGAACTAATAATATTGAAGTATTAACATGTGTAACTAGGTTTTGAAATATTAAGATGTATAAGATAGAAGAAAGTTTTGGGATTGGCACATCCAACTAGTTATTAATGCTTATAAAAAATACAGTTTTTAAATATTTTTTTTTTATAAGTATATAGGTGTTTGTCTTGAAAAATTCGATCAAAAATATGAAAGTAACAATTACGCGTATAATATTTTTAATTCAAAATAATGAATTTGGCTTTATAGGCGAAAATGTCCCGTAGGATTATGTTTAAACTGAAAACAGTTTATTTATTAATCGACAATTATACACTGAGTTATAAACAACGGAAATGTAAAACTTTACTTATTTTTATTGTATAATTGTCGATTAATAAATAAACTGCTTTCAGTTTAAACATAATCCTACGGGACATTTTCGCCTATAAAGCCAAATTCATTATTTTGAATTAAAAATATTATACGCGTAATTGTTACTTTCATATTTTTGATCGAATTTTTCTTTAATCAGTTCAAATTGAATGAATTCCAACACAAATGATAATTAAATACTGCTACGTCTGTATGATACCAAATTTTACAGTAGATTTTTATTTACAAAAAATCTTAAATTATTACTTTCTTCTATCTTTACAAGAAGAAAGTATTGGATTCGAGAAAATTTTCGAATTCCAGTATTCGACGGATTTACACGTTTTAGGGGTCAGAGATGCCGAAAAACATGTTTTTACAAAATGTCTGTCTGTGAGTATGTCTGTGAGTCTCTCTGTCTGTGCATCTGTGTATCACACGAATTTTGTGGGCGTTCTTCCTTAAGAACTAATCCACGGAATTTAATAAAAATTTATATTCAGTTAGTCCCTGATATAAGTTGGTGCTGATTAGCTTTTGGTGCAAATCGCTCAACAGGTTGCGCTGCTATGCTGCAAATTTTACGATTTCCGCAATGGCTCTATCTCAAGAACTAATGCACGGATTTTTATGAAACTCAAGATTCAGTTAGTCCTTGATATGAGTTGGCGCTGACAACGTTTTGGTGTAACTCTCCCAACAAGAGGCGCCGCTAAGCTGCATTTTTCCTGAATCCGCAATAGATTTATATCAAGAAGGTATGCACGGATTTTGCTCAAACTTCAGATTCAGTTAACACGTCGACTTAAGTTGTTGCTTATTAGGTTTTGATATTTATCACCCAATAGGTGGAGCTGCTATGCAAAATTTTTTTACGATTCACTACTCAAAATAATGCACGGATTTTCAGGGAACTTCAGACTCAGTTAGAAGTTTACATAATTGTTGCTGGTTAGATTTTCATGTAAATCATCTAACCGGCTGCATTTTTCAGGAAGTATTAACGTGTATGAGACAGAAGAAAGTTTTGGGATTGCCACATCCAAACTAGTTTTTCTACATAGATACGACTGTTAAAGAAATAACTTCATAATTGTGTCATAGCTCTTAAAGTAACTTATATACTTACATCAAAATGTGGACTTCGAGAGTCTAATTGATGTTCATGTTTTTAAATTCACTTATACCAAAAGTACGTCTAAAGTGAGTTTTAATATGCTCCAAGATATGTTAACATTCAATTATAAAATGAAAACAAAAAATGTTTTGCTTTTTACTTTTCTCTATCTTCACAAGAATAAAGTTTTGGATTCGTGAAAAATTTTGACTTCCGGTTTTCGATGGATTTAGACTGCCCTGAACACGGTTTGGTATTTTTTTAGAAAATGTCTGTCTGTCACTCTGTCTGTCACAGTGTGAGTCTGTGAGTCTGTCTGTATGTGACAAAACGTTTGTGTGCGTTCTATCTCAATAACTGATACACGAAATTTCACAAATCTTTAAATTCAATTAGATCTTGATATAAACAGATGCTGGTTAGTTTTTGGTGTATATCGTCCAACAGGTGGCACTGCTATGCTTCAGTTTTTACGATTTCCGCAATAGCACTATCTCAAGAACTAATCCACAGATATTCACCAAACCTCAGATTCAGTTAGTCCCTAATGCAATTTGGTGTTGATTACTTTTTGGTGTAAATCTCCTAAAAGTTAGCGTTGATATGCTGCATTTTGCTCTATTCCTGCAATAGCTCTAACTTGAGATTGAAGGCACGAATTTTCAGCAAACTTCAGATTCAATTAGTCCCTGATCTAAATTGATGCTGATTAGTTTTTGGTGTAAATCGCCCAACAGGCGGCGCTGCTATGCTGCATTTTTCACGATTTCTGCAATAGATTTATCTCAAGAATGAATACACGGGTTTTCATCACACTTCAGATTCAGTTATTCCTTGATATGAAGTTGTTCTGTTTACGTTTTTGTGTAAAATGCCCAACAGGTGGCGCTGCTACTCTGCATTTTACATGATTTACACGATTACCGCAATAGCTCCTTCTTTAGAACTAATGCACAGATTTTCATCAAACTTCAGATTCAATTAGTGTCTCATATAAATTAGTGCTGATTAGTTTTTGGTGTAAATCGCCCAACAGGTGGCGTTGTTATGCCGAATGTTTCACGATTTCCCCAATAGCTCTATCTCAGAAACTAATGCAGGATTTCCATCAAACTGCAAATTCCGTTAGACGTTGACATAAATTGTTGCTGATTCAGTCTTGGTGTAAACCACCAACAGGTGGCGCTTTTTATGCTGCATTTTGCATGATTTCCACTATTTTAATGATAGTCATATCTCAAGAACTAATGTACGGAATTTCATATCTTTAGAATCCTCATGGTGGGCATAGATTGCAATTTAATTTAAGCACCTTGATAGCGAATTTTGAAATGTTAGCATGTATAAGATAGAAGAAAGTTTTTGGATTGGCACATAGGTCTAGCTTTGGTTTCGGTAAGTATTTTCTTGTGATGTATTAATTAGAAAAATTTGAAATAAATATTTTGAAGGAATTCTTAAATTAGTTCAGCATGTCTTTTTAGCGCACATGCTATCATATCCTGAGAGCTAATGTGCCCTCAGGTTCTCTATGTATATATGTATGTCGTACGTAGGAACGGAAAGCGATAACTCTTGATAGAAATATCCGATTTAGTTCATTTTTTTTTCAAGGTTCATGCTGATAAGGCGCTTTCCTGTTTACTTTTGGAAGTTCATTGGTTAAATATAAAGGGGGGAACGGGGGTTAATCCCACCTCACCTTAACTTAGATAAAAGGGGGTTTTCATGCAGAATTATCAATTTTACTTCATATTTGGTTTACCGGATAATTCTAATAAGGCGCTTTCCTGATTAGATTTAGTGGTTCATTGATTAAGTATAAAGGGGGGTACGGGGGTTTAATAGCACCTTTAACTTAGATAAATTTTTTTTCTATCCTATTTGCTTCAAATTTGGTATACCGGTTTATTTTGATAATCGATTCCCGGAATAGATTTGGAGGTTCATTGTTTAAGTATAAAGGGTGAACGGGGGGCTCATACCCCCATAATTTAGATCCATGGTTTTTTCAATCCGATTTGCTTCAAATTTTGTATACCAGTTTATTCTGATAACGCGCTTGCCTGATGAGATTTGGAGGCTCATTGATTAAGTATAAAGAGGGGAAAGGGGGGGGGAGTAATCCTCCCTTAATTTATTTTTCGAGGGGCATTATTCTTTGAAATAAGAGTATATACAGTTGTTGTGAATAGCCTATGAGCTCAAAGCCATCAGTTTAACTGGGCACTTTTCTTTTTATTACTTGACACAATCAAGCTCTGTAAACAAGAAACAAACATTTCTTCATCTACAAAAACATATAACCACGAAAGAAAATATACAATAACCTCTGCCGATTTACCCACGATTCCGAAAACTTTTCTTTATTTTATAAACCTCAAAAACTAATATGTTTTCGAGATTTAAAAAATCAATTATAAAAACGATTTATCTTTTCCTGCCACTGGTTTTCGGAAACGTTTCTGAGTAGTATTTTGAATGGATTAATGAATTTCTCAAACCGGAATAAGGGTTTAGGAAGCTATCATTTCTTAATAAAACTTTTTCAACTGCGCAACCGAATTTATGCATGCTATAGTAACAAACAATTATTAATTGTGATATTAATGTTAATGCTGTCAATTTACCATGTTTGTCAGTGAAACGTGTTTGTCGAACATGAATATGCTTACTTGAGTATCGATTGTATCCTGAAAACAGATATTCCTGTACCAGAATCTATAATATACGTGTGAGCTAATGAGCGAAAATCTTGATAGGATTACGAAAACTAGTTTAAATTAAGTAAAATTTAAACCTCGATGTAGTGTAAATTTATCAAACATTTCTGCTTACTCCAACAGAAATACTTAACACGTTGAGTGTTACGGTGACTGACACTGAAGCTGAAACATTTACAATGTTTTAAGTAATTTTTAAGAAAGTGTAATCATGTAATAAATAAAAGGTAAATAAATTTTAAATAAATTTTCAGAAATTACTTAAAACAATACATATATATTTTTATTTTTATATCATATTTTAGACCTTTTTGGACATACTTTTTGGAAAATCAAAATGAAATGGAACTTGTTTAACGAGATTAAACGATATACTTTAAAGTTATTAAAGTAGGAGATAATTAAACTGTAATGTATTTTTTCTTCCGTTTTTAGGTGCGTTCGTAATTATATAAATACAGCACCTATTGTCATCGTTCAGTCCGTCTGTTCGCATATAACAGAGCAAAAACTACCCAACCGAATGGTCTGAAATTTTAAATATATAATTGTAGAAAAATTTTGTCGAGTCATTTCAAATTTTATGAAAATCGTATATATAGTTTAATTACAGGGACAGTCAAATTTTTTCAGTTACATTACGGCCTATGGGAAGAAAATATTGCAAATGCATTTAAGTGATGTTACAAATTTCCGAATGGTTCGAAATGTTAAATATATAATTGTTGCAAACTTTTGTCAAGTCATTTCAAATTTTATGAAAATCGGATCTATGGTTTAATTACAGGGACAGTCAAAACTTTTCCGTTACATGACGGTCAATATGCGAAAAAATTATTTCAAGTGCATTTTAATGCTATTACAGCCTTTCGAACAGAATGAAATGGATATGCACTTATGAAGTGTCTTAAAATATACATTCGGTACAATATGCGGTGCAAAAAATATTTATAAAACTAGTTATAGTACGAACGCACCTCATTTGCCACGTTTGACGAGCAATTTCCAACTTGTTTTATTTTGCACGAAGCATCTGAAAACAAAATAACCTGAAATTTTATCAAGAAAAAAATATCTTTCATGAAGCCGATATTATGAAGCAATTCGTAACATACTAAGACTAGTGTAAAGAAACTTTTTCCTTTAACGGGCCGCAGGACTCTTCAAGCTTCAAAATTTTCGAAATTTTAATTTTTTTAGATGAAAAACTTCTATAATTTCTGAACATTTTGATATGATTGTTTCCTTGTAATTCCCAATAGAACAGATGTTATGGCTTTTAGAATGATAGCCGCTCAATAGCTGAAGCGGTGTTTCCGAAACTTTGAAATCATTTTTCTCTAAATGACATTTTTGGGCATAACACGCAGGATACCTCAAAGAGTTCTCAATATTTTTCATGAAAATTTTAAAACATATGTTTCATGTTTGTCTGTACAAACTGAATCTAAAATTTTATTTTTATTGTACAAAAAAATATATTTTTTTAGGTGATTATACTGTTGAAATTTTCAAAATTTTGTATTAGTTAAATCGACTTTGTATTAAAAGTATAAAAATGTTTTAAATACAGTTTTGTTTGGTTCAGAGTAGTTATTATAATCAAAGTATAATTAGACAAAAAAATTCATTCTACTTGCAAAATGCATTTTGTAATCCTGTGAGTAAGCTGTTTCTGCTCGACAAATATCTGACAGTTTGAAGCTCCCTATAAATACTAATTCTGCATCTTGCAATTTTTTAAATACATGAAATGAAAGAACATATTTATATCATTTATCACGATAAAAATTATGTTTTAAAATCATATGCATTTTTGTTAAAAATGCATTTTAAAATCATATGCATTTTATTTTCTTTTTTCCAATTTTAATAGTCCTGAGACCCCTTGAGAAGACGAAAGAGTATATATAAGTAAACATATTGGAAAATGCATAACACATTTAAAAACAAAATTTCTCCAATTACCATCCATAGTCTGAAAAGTTGAATTCTTTTGTGAACCCCTCTATATAATCTAAAAACTTGTACATATATGCTTATATATATATATATATATATATATATATATATATATATATATATATAACCAATAATTAAACATAACCTACCACCATCAAAAACCGTAATATTATGAATTAAAGCTGTAAGTATATAAAAAAAGATTAAATTAATTATAAGAATTATTATGGAAGAAAAATAAGAAAGTGGACACCGACAAATAATGGAAATGCTTGTATATTGAATTACGTTTTCAAGGGCACAAAATTCAATGATATAAGCAAAATGGTTGTTTTCTGTGGGAAAAATAAGCTAAAGCTAAAAGTTATTTTCCCCTGTGCCCAAACAACCATTAAAATCAAGTGAATTGATTAAAAATGAAAATAGAATAGAAACAAATAATATGAAATGGAAAAATCAATAAAACCTATTTAAATATTTATAGGATATAAAATGAAATAATAAACACCATACCGATTAATATTTTAGAATAAATCCACGCGCACATGGCACCCATAATATCGTAAAGATATATATATAAGCTCAAAAAAAAAAGAATAAAAAAGAATTAAAAAAAATAAATAAATAAAAATAAAAATAAAAATAAAAACCATGCGATAAGCGCCAAAGCTGCAAATAACCACACAGATTATATATAGCACATTATGTATTAAATGCATTTGTCAGATCCAGAATCCTACACCATAATTAAAATAAGAATAACCAACAAACATCCAAGAAATTTCAACAAATATAACCTGAACAAGCAAAAACAACCAAAAAGCTGTGGCCAGTGTCAGCAGTGGACATTTTAAAAAAGCACAGCAGTGTTTCAGACTAATTACAATTCACAACAAATATTATTCAGTAGTGGCGGTAGGTTTCGGCCAGAGTGTCGTAAAGCATATATCAAATGCATAAAAACAATTAATTGAAAGCATATTGCACACTCCCCCACCGCACCCGACGCCACAATAAACAGTACACCTCGAAGATACAACTGATTCCAAACGTATGTGTAATGTATACTGAAACAGCAATAAAATTATTATAATACCCAAATCCGAGCAACTCAGCCACAAAAACAAAAACCAACTTCCAGTGATCCAAAATCTGTCCATACTTGTTCCAACCAGGGCTTAATTTGCGCCGGAGCCTATCGGAGCCCAGCTCCGGTACTTCTCTATTTTTAGTAAATATTTAAATATTGGTCGGAATTCACCGGAGCTCATAAATACAGGGCTCCGGAGCCCAGAGCAATAGCATTTTTTATTTATTTATTTATTTATTTATTTTTATCATGAACGTTGCCAATTTTAAGGTTCTTTCTGCACATTTACGAAGCCACTTTCATTTGAAGTAGATATAATTACAATGTATTGTTATTCTGATAGAAAGCAATCGAGCAATGTTTGCCTTTTTCCTAAAAAAGCATTGCATTTTTTCGCTAACGCTGTCAATTTTTTTATTTAATCTTATTTTCAGAGACTCACCACAAAAGGTTATTATGCTGAAGAAATCGATTATAGTTTAAGATATGCACCTTTTATAGGAAATTGTAAAACATTATTCCATTCATCAGCATATAAATATTATTTTTTGTACATTTCATTCATTTTTTCATAAAAATGCATATCTGCGAACTGTTCCTTTTTTGTATTAACGCTATTTCCGAATCATAATACTTACCATATTTAATCCCAGAATTCTGCAATTAATTAACATTAAAATTAGGCAAAGGTTTCTTTCTGAAGGAGTGATAACTAAAAAGTGGAACAGTTGACAACTAACAATATGCTGATAGATATATTTAAAATTTTTATTTTGCTAAAGAAAAAAAAGCTTTAATTTTTGGAAATAATGTATGAAATATAAATATGCAGATTGGAGTCACTAGGGGGGGGGGGGGGTCGTTAAGGTTGTTAGTATTGCAGAATATTAGGGCTCCGGTACTTTTTTTGTCAGAAATTAAGCCCTGTGTCTGTTGCCACACAATTGTAGACATCCTTGTAAAACCGTACAAAAAAGGCTTTAAGTAATACAAATCATTAACTGTCAATCGCATAGCAACTACCCAAAAATGAAGACTGTAAAACTTGTATTTCTATTAAGGATATTCAAAGGTATGTTATTTTTATAATACAAAATGCTGGTTAAATTAAAAAGTTCTTTAAAAAAATAATTTTTTATTCGAACAGAGTTAAAATAGCGAAAAATCTGACTTATTATAATGTTGACGTAAACTCGTTTATGGATATTTGAACTTCAGTTAACTAATTGGTTAACTTCAAAATTAAATTTATCCCCTTTATTGTAGATTGAAATGTGTATACCGTTTGAAATGTTTATTTTCAAATCAAGATAATCAGCAGCACTATTATTTTAATTTTTTTTCAAGATCAGCATATCAGGATAAATGTTACATGATATCTCCAAATAATCGCGATCACAGTTCAAAATTATTAAATCGTCGATATATCTGAAAGCCAGAAAATTAACATCGTTATTGACACTACAAAATTGTAATTCATAAAAAAATAAAAATAAGTTAGCAGCCGTTGAGGAATAACCTGTTCCCATTCCAATTCCCTTATTCTGTAAATAAATACTTGAACCTGTATAAACATAGTTGTTATATAAACAAAATTTGCATAATAATTTAAGTAATTTAAAATCTAAATCAGTATCAGCTATAATTAAATCGTCAATTTTTAAAAGGACATCACTTAACCCTGCGATAGGAATATTTGTGAAAAGATTCTCAAAATCATATGTTAGGATACTCTGAATATTGTTTTTAATTAATTCATATATGATCTCATAACTGTTCAAAATAATCCAATACATATTACTATCTTTATACTTAAATTTTAGGATATTCAAAATCTTTTTAACATTTCTTAAAATTTGCGATTAAATCCATTTCCAATACTGTTTACATTACTACAAATAAATCTGTACTTGATTGGTATTTTATGAAATTTAGTTGTTACGAAAAGAAAAGGAAATGACAATTTTTTTATTTTAAGCAAAGGAATATTAACCTTTTTTGAAAAGGCCAGACGTTTCTTAATCAGTGTCTGATCAGTACATTTATACAAACTGTACGTGACATTATTGTTAAGCTCAGTAAATAACATATTAGCATAATAGCTTTTTCAATTAACTGTAAAATTGTTAGATTCTTTATCGACTGAACAAAAAACAAAGGTATTTTTTAATTTTAATATTTCCTTCTCTAAATTTGTATTTATTCTATGGTAAGTGTAAGAAGACATGGTAAGTGTAACATTATATACATAATATTAAAAAAATTTACTTCAGTTAGGAAACGCATAACATGAATTCCACTTGAGCAATTTCTGCCAATAAAAAATGTACTCTTATTATTTTGTGTATTCCGGTATATGTTCTTTAGAATTTATACACTCCAGGTAATATGCAAAAATTTAGTTGAATTTAATAACGCATGCCACAGCTGAAAACACCCTCTTAGCATTTTTCTATCATAGACAGTACTGTATATTTGAATTCTTTTATCCGTTCCTGTAAATGAAAAATAAATCTATGCACACGATATTCTATGGTAAGAATCTTGTGATGCAACGTAGTGTTGAATATCAGTTTTAATATTTTTGCAATTGTGTAACAACATTAAAGTGCATTGGAAATACCGATTATTCCTCAAAGATTACATTGAAAAGGAAATTTTTGAGTGTCCGTGTAAACGAAATAGAAATGCCACACATTTCATTTTCAATACCGAACATACCATACTAAACCTCAGTAACGTATATAAGTTACACAGTAATTCGGGTTTATTAACGTGAGTTATAGAACGCACAATCTGACAAAATGACGGACAGACAGACAGTCACAGTCAAACAATAATAAGTTATAAACACTTTTCACCTTTGTTGGAAGGTTTAAAAACATATTTCGTATTATTAGTGAAAAGTTAGGATAATGTATTAAGGGAAAAAAATCATGCGTCAAGCATAGATTATTTAAACACTTTCCAAAACATTCAGAATAATGTAAAAAAATTGCACCGTTAAAAAAATTAAATATTACCCTAATTCAACCATATGGAAACTCATAACACATTTCAAAATCCAATTTCAGCTGTACCCATCTACAATCGAAAAATTATCCGAATTTTATCAGCAGCCCTTTATAGGATATATAGATTTGTATCTACTAACTGCATGCGTACCAAAATTTAGTTCACTTAAGAAATATATATACTTCAGTTGAAAATTCCCCTTCAACAATTTCTGCTAACAAGGAGAATGGTACATGAACACTTATGTGCATCCCTGTATATGAGGTATAGAATTTATATATAGTAAGTAACATGAAAAAAAATTAATTAAATTTAAAAGCGCATACCGAATTTTGAACCGTACACTCCAGCAATTATTACTCAAAGACAGTCTTGCTACGGATTTCTTTTAGTATTGTAAAGGATTTCTTTTGTGTGTCCCTGTAAATTAATAAAAAAATGCTGTGGATGCCCTGTTTTAACGTGATTGTAGTGAAATTCAGTGATTTATATTACTTTCAATACATTTGAAATATAATAGTGTCATTAAAATTAACTGCAAAAGATTTTTTTCCATAACTAGGGGGCTCGGCCCCCTACGATCTACGCTCGATAACAGCCGTTCAGACACCGCAGTTTCTAAAAGCACGCTAATTTGATCGGATTTAAAAAGATTTTGAAAGAATTGAATTATAATTTAAAAAACAGTGGCGATCTCCCTATAAGTGGGTTTCTATTCATTTCGCTTTGATTGGGGAATTTTAAGGAAAAATCAGCTGCTGTTAAAAGATACAACGGCTATTTTCCTCTTTGATTACACTAAATCAGTTAAACGTTTCAAAATAAGCTCATATAAAATGAATTAACTAAACAGAGTCTTTGTTTCCCGGTATTTTTTAACAAAGCGAAAAGAAAGTTATTTTAAATAAGACATTTTAAGCGGGCTCTCATGTCAAGCACACAAGTCGTATGTTTGTTGGCCAATAAATAAATAAATAAATAAAAGACATTTTAAATGTATCGTTTTTAATCTCACGTAATTTTCACCAAACTTTTCTTTCTCTTTTTAATATTCACGTGAAAATACTTTTGTTAGAAATGAAATATTATTTGCGCTGTCCCAACAACAATAGTTGAAAAGATCATCTCGAAATATCAAATAAATGTCTCGCGCAGCATTTAAATTTAAACTGTTTTACAATATTATTTTTTGTTCATTTTACGTTATAAGTGTAATGTGACGTAAATGTGATGTATGTGATGTAATTTCTCCTATTTAAGACTTCTAACGCATGTTAATGAATTTATTATTTTACAATATCCTTTCTCTGTTAAAATTCACGTGTAATTATAGATTAAGTAATTTTCAATAAGTTCCTGCTTTTTATACGTAATTATTTAATTCTAATTTGAAAGTTTTTTTTCTGTTTATAATAGTCACGTGTAAATAAATTTTTAATTTGAAGCACACATTATTGCTTGCGCTTTTTATACAGTTGGCAACAGTTTAAATTAGTACAATTTTCTGAAATCTGTAAAAAATATGTCTAGAAATGCTGAAAATTTGAATTTAAAATAGAAATAAAAGTTCAAAAAATGAGTCAAATTTAAAAACTCAATGCAATCTGCACACCGGGAAATTATAACGTATAAAATGATCTAAAAATGGTTAAATTCCGATGTAAAGTTTTTGCTCCTATAAAACTTTTTTAATGGAACGATTTTGTCCAAATTTAGCATTAAATATCTCTTAAAACAATTGTTCGATTTGAAAACTGTCTGCATCAGCGTGTTTATCAAACATTTCTCTATAATATCGCCGATTTTCATATTTTTGTATGAAATATTTTTTCTTAATATTAACGGAGAAAGACCTCCGGTCACAAAAAACTCAAAACCGGCGGCGGCGGCGGTGACAGCGGTAGTTACTTTTTTTTTTTAGAATAAAGAGATACCATAATGTAATGTAATACTTTTGAGTGCCTCTGTAAATGAACTATTAATCCTACCTAGTTTATATACAATACCAAACATGCTTTTGTGACCCTAAATAACTTTTATCAGTTGCTTGAAAATCCAAGTATATTTACAGGAGTTAGAGCGTGGACAGACGGACAGACAAACCGAATGCATAAACACTTTTCAACTTTGTTGGAAAGTGTTAAAAAGTGCAATTTGTGCACATTCAAAATGAATTTAATAATATTAAATGAATCATACTTTGAATGAAAGAGCAGGAGAAAGATAAGATAAAAAATAAATAAATGAAACCTTTCAAGAACCTCTAATATTCTACTTTCGCAAGAGTTTAGAAGATATTTTATTTCTAGATCATAAACTATTCATATCCGGAAAAAATGTCAAGAATTCAGCCTCGGACCATATCTTCTCTTGTTCTTTTTGCAAAAAATACTCCAGTCAACATAGAGAAATATTTATGCTTAAGTGAAATACTTTACGTTTTTTTTTATTACTAGGGGGCTCTGCCCCCTACGAGCTACGCTCGTCAACCCCCGTTCAGACACCGCAGACTCTAACAGCATGCTAATTTGATCGCCTTTAAAAAGATTTCGGAAGATTGAATTATAATTTGAATCTGACAATTATAATCTGACGTAATTTTCACCAAACTTTTCTTTCTCTTTTTAATGTTCACGTCAAAATACTTTTGTTAGAAATGAAATATTATGATCATCTTAAAATGTCAAGTAAATGTCTCGCGCAATTTTTAAATTTAAACTGTTTTGCAATATTATTTTTGTTCATTTTACGTAATAAGCGTAATATGACGTAAATTCTCCTATTTAGGACTTCTAACGCATGTTACTGAATTTATTATTTTACAATATTCTTTCTCATTTAAAATTCACGCGTAACTATAGTTTTTATGACGTAATTTTCAATGAGTTCCTGCTTTTTATATTTTTTGTTTATAATAGTCACGTGTAAAATAAATTTTTAATTTGAAGCAAACATTACTGTATGCGCTGTTTATACAGTTGGCAACAGTTTAAATTAATACAACTTTCTAAAATTTGTAAAAAATATCTCTCGAAATGCTGAAAATTTGAATTTAAAATAGAAATAAAACCTCGAAAAATTATTCAAATTAAAAAACTAATTGCAATCTGCACACCGGGAAATTCTGACGCATAAAATGATCTAAAAATGATTAAATTCCTATGTACAGTTTTTGCTCCTATAAAACTTTTTTAATGGAACGATTTTGTCCAACTTTGGCATTAAATATCTCTTAAAATAATTCTTTGATTTCAAAACTGTCTGCATCAGCGTGTTTATCAAACATTTTTCTATAATACTACCGATTTTCATATTTTTGTATGCAACAGTTTTTTTAATATTAAGGAAGAAAGACTTCCGGTCACAAAAAATTCAAAACCGGCGGCGGCGGCGGCGGCGGTGACAGCGGGAGTTACTTTTTTTTAGAATAGAGAGATTATTCGCGAAAAAAAATTGTATGTGAAAGATATTTACCAAAGTTAGGAACAACTAAAGAAAAAAAAATTAAATTCCGTTCGAACATGATTAAAAAAAAAAATGAGTTATTTTTTAATATGTAACTTACTTTTTGGAATTATTATTTGACAAAATATTAGAAAATTGACATGACTCGTATAGATAAGTTAACACTATATATTATTTAAAAACCTTTTTTAAAATATTTCGTCATAATTAAACAGTAATACAATTACTAACTTTATTTTACTTTCATTTTCCGTTCCATTTTCGT